>CM062816.1:1612242162-1612986651 GCA_031772625.1 Pinus tabuliformis
GAGAATTTGAAGATCAGATGCATATGGTACCAAATGCTGTTATTGAGTTTCCAATGCATATGGTACTGAATCCTATTCAATGTGGAACGTCAATCTGCAATAGGCTATAAAATAAGAATATTGAAATTGTAGGTAAATTCACAGATGCATATCAAACATAGGAAGAGTTGGCCACTTTAAGAGTGTTTTTTAGCTTTTGAATTAACCTTGACTTATTATTTTTAAACATACATTTCTTTGTGGTTTCGGTAACCATTCTCTTTTAACATTGGAGACTAAGAAAGCGTAACTAATACAAATGAACCAAATTATATCAACAAATATTATTTAACTCAAAAGTAAATGTAATTAGTTTTTTATAAAAAAATAATTTATATTACATAAAACTTAATTATATGTTAAAAAACTCGAACTAATCCAAATATACTAAATTTATATGTTAAGGAAAGAAAATTAACCAAAAACACTAAATTCTTATTAACAAAACAAAATCATAATGAAAACTTGTCCTTATATTAATCAGCGTTAGTTAAGTTAATCAAGCTCTATTAATATGCACTTAAACGTGGAATGCTTGATTTAAGGCATGAAATGGAATATTTTTTTAACCTGAAATGAGAATTTTTTTTTTAAATAATATAATATAGGTTTCAATGTTTAAGAGTATTAGACATAGGGTTTAATTTCTTTATTCATTAAGTCGTAGATAGTGATGACCGCTCTTTCAATGACATCATTGAATCTCTTCTTACAATGAACATCTATTAGAGTGAACGTGCGCCATGATCATGATAAACCAACAAATCTCAGTGGTGCCTGATACGAGGATGGATATACAGTGAATGAAAATTCATAAATAAGATAAAATATATGAAGCGATTCTATCTTTAAATTAAAAAACATTAAATCTGCTCGAAGAAAGTATTGATTTATTAAGTGATGCAAGGTTAGATGACATAATGAGTGGATTCTCAAATGGGTAGGCCGAGCAATTTATGGCCAGGGGTTAGTGATAGTGGTCACAGATTTGACATCATGGCGGGCACAAGGTAAAAGGAAAGGCATAGTTAGTCTCACAAAAGCTTTATTTATTAAAGCACTCCCTGGTTTGATTAGGGGCTCAGAACTTCCTCTTTCATTGCATTTTGCAGCAAAGAGAAGAAGCAAAGAATGCCCGTCACATTTTTCTGGGTGCATTTAATTTTGTTACAATTTCAAAAATGGCTGAAGTTCAGGGGGCAAATCTGAGCAGAGGCAAAAGTAGAGGAGAGCAGTGGTGGCAATGGATGAGAGCGAAGAAAGCATGAATGCACAATGTTGGGTTATGCAATATGCATTGTATCCTCCACAACTCATTGGAGAGTGCTTAGAGCGAAATAATTGCTGGAAAAAACATCTGTATGGTAGGGATAAGTGGATATGTCTACTTATTTGAAAATTGGATGTCTATTATGGGAAATTTGGATCAAGTGATTCTACCTACTTGCATTTCCAGATATAAATCTGGTTATCATGTACCACATTTTTCCTTATTTCATATTTTCATGATAGTAGTGTAGGTGGATATACATTTTGAGTCACTCTAATTAAGATGATAGTTATATAGAGTTTGTTATTTACATATTGTATATATGTAAAATCTTCAAATGAAAAGCCAAATTTAACATGGAGCTGCATGGAACTACGGCTCTGGAAGCATTTACAGGGGAGCCCTGGAAAGTAGAGACCATTAGTTAGGGAATCTCTACCCATACAAGGCATTAGTCAGAGCATTAAACACATATATATTAATTTCGTAAACTTACCTGTGCAGGTCTGAGAACAGAGCAAGAAGAAGAAAACAGTGCCAAATATCCCTTGTGCAGGTCTGGTAACAACTCAAGATGTAGAAAACAGTGTCGAATATGCCTTGCTGATATCTTTGCTCTCACCCAATGACCATACCCTGTTCACCCTAAATATGTAAAATAAAGGGTAAATCCTGGGAGATGATGTGATGATCGAAAGGGCGGGTAATCACAAGCAGGAAACATGGAATTCATTGTTGGCTGCCACCGAATGGGTAATCACATTCATTTCCATAATCACATTCATTGTCGCGAACATGGATGGGGATGGTGATGGTGCCCTGCTGCATACAAAGGAGGTACTATATAGCATTCAATGCCCAATAGCATTGTTTTTATTACTCACCGGAAAGGAAAGAACAGGGTAAGTAGAATGAAGCCTTGTCGTTCAACCAAACTACTACACATTGCCCACAGCTCACATGCGGCTATGTGATTAGGGCATGCATGGCAATAGGGGACAATCACATCAATCCCTAAGTGGGATGAAACCCAAAATTATTAATGGAGAATCGATTTTGGAGGTACAGTATCATGTATCAAGAAGTTTTTGATACATAAAGCAATGCATATGCATGAATCTAGCAAATATATCTCCAGCAGCAAAAGGAAAAATAACCAAACCACTATGCTATATCACTAGCCTAATGAAAAGGGTAATTCGTTGTATCGGGGCGGGGTCTTCCACGAGTTGATCGTACCCACAAATTAATGTCAAGGCATGCCTTCCTTGAGATGTGAACACATGAATTTAATAAATGTACTAGCGAAGTTAGGTGGAGTACATAAATTTAAGGGGCATCGATATTTTGTAATAATGGTCGCATTGATCAAATATACCCAACTAGGGTAATGTGTTACTACCACAATAATATAACCATAGTTGTGATTGCTATGCGGTAACCGAACCTGACCATAGAATGTTAACCACAAAGAAAAATGGGATTTGGATTTGAAGTTGATCGTTGTGAAGACGACATGGTAAATTGTCATGGATCTTATAGTTAGTGAATGTCAAGGAAGCTAGAGCGGCCCCTGTGGGACTTAAGGAGTTAACCTTGGATTGTTCATAAGGTTATCACATTCATACAATGAAGAAAAATTTAGAAATAATTTTAATATTGGTCGTTGTGGGTGTTAGGTGGGTGAGAAAGCAACTGGTTAGAGCGGTAATGGTATGCCTAGTTATGTAGAATTCGTATGAAAGAAGATGTTTCTCCAAACAATTATGAACACCAATGCCAGGGATTTAGCTAGAAGGAATTAAACTAATTATGTCATCCATATGCAGTGATATGAGTATCACTTAGAACATTGGGTTGAGGATTGATGTAATTATATACAAAAAGATTATCATGAAGATACAGAATCAAATAGCTCTTATTCCCCACATGGTTCGAGTAATGTTCTCAAAAAAACCTTTGTTAACATTGAAATATGATTGTGTAAGTAACTCACATAGTTTACAACCTAATAAATAAATCAAAAGGAATCATTACCATCCTATAATGTGTAACATTGATACCTCCCTTCTACCTACACACTGCTTATGTAAATAGTAGATTTAAGACCCATTTCCTAGATGCAAAGTAGAAACTATAACACCCCTCCCTTGTGTACTACATTATTGTAAACCTAAGCTAATTTAAAGCTAAGTGTGATATCCTCCCTTGTGTGTTAAACATTGTTAACCTAAGTTGAAGAAAGCTAGGTTTGATACCCTCCTTTGTGGGTTAAACTATTCTACACCTAAGCTGAGGAGAGATAAGTGATATGTAATATGAAAAGCAAATGTATTATTAAATAAATTAATAAAATAAACCACTTAGAGGGTGGAGCACCAAGAGAGAGGAGATGTTTGCCAAATCCCATGAGGGATGGGATAGAGATGAATCTTTCATGATAAGCTTCTAGATGGGATTCTAGATAAGCTTGAATGGATTATGTTGGCTCACTATGATGTCTTTTTATAGGAAATCTTAATCCCTATATTAGTTTTCAACCCAAGGTAAGTCTTTCTATTTCAAGAGTGCCAACACAGTGTGTGCAATGAAGCTAGAGGTTATCTAATGATGAATCGTTGCAATCATTAAAGTCCAATTCTTAAATTCAATTCACACAACTCTGCAAAGAACTATTTTTGAAAGGAATGCTCGCAACACCCTATGTAATTCTATACAACTTGTTCCGAAACCAATTCGAACTTGAATGCAAATGAGAATTACATGGAGAATTATTCAAATAAGCTTGAGACTAATCACACTTAATCAAGTAAAGCAACTATGATTATCGAACAACACTAATAATCTATAACAACTCAAATCAATATGCATTACTAAACATCAATAACAATCGGCAATTGAACACCAATCAGTAAGTGAACAACAACAACTATAAAAGATTCCTAAATGGTAAACATTCGATATTGCAATCCATAGAAGTTACTCAATCTTGTTTCTCAAGATCTATGATAACATATATTCAATTTGAACAGTAATCAACCACACATTCACACATTCTAATCAAAGCACTTACTTAAGTCTATCTTGCAGCTTCAATATAAATCTAAGTGAACAATGGTATATATTAATGTCACCAATCTTCAAGATAAATAAAAGAACTAAACATTAAATCAAGTACAAAGACTGAATGTAAACTATAACACAAAGGAGTAGTGTAACTTCTTGTGACTGGGCCCAGAGTCACCAAAAGCCTCTGCTTAATAAAAACTCAGAACACGGAGATGCATCAACTGCAACCTTCTTTCATTAACCTTCTTCCATTTTATGTCCTCGTGATGTCCTGCCAACTGAACAACTTTTTCCCAATCGTATCTCTGCATACAAAGATAGCAAAGAATAAGTTTTTCATACTAAAGTCACCTATTCTATCACCAAATAGTTTCTTCAAACTTTGACTGATATTTTCCTCATTTTATTCTATAAACAAACATAATATTATAAGGATGAATGATAAATTAAGCATTAAATGAATAGAAATCATACCTTTTTATCATCTCAACATACTCCCCATATTACCTTGTTGCACGTCCTCATGCAAGAGTATAGTTCAGATGCATTTGTTTGAGGGAATAAGCATGGTATACTTCTTCCCTGTAATTCCTAAAACCATTCTTTTGCTTGAGGAAAGCAAAATCCTCGGTTATCTCATGATTTTCTAAGTTATAATCATGATGGTATTGGTCAGGAGGGTACCATATGATTGAGGTTCCGTAGAAGCATACTATCCAGTCTAGTCCCAATGTTAAAATCATATTACTATATTTGAAAAAATGGGAAGAGGCAACTTGGAAATTATGGTATCCGAACGGCTCCCGACCCCTCACAGTATTACTAGAAGCTTCCCATCTTTGCTTTGATGCAGCCAAGGCTTCTTCTTTAATATCCTGGAAGTATTCCTTTCTGGCCTAAATGATATCAGTATGGATTGGCCCCAATTTTCCTACGACACTGTTTTTCCTCATAAACTGCTTATGTCAGACAGATAGGAGCAGTGGCTGTGTAGGTTCTCCTCTAACCCATAGGTCAATGCCATATTCACGCCTTTTGAATGTGTTGTAAGCCTTGGCCCATTTTAGCTGATTAGCAACAAAGGAAAGGAATGCCTGAAATTAAATGTCTCCTTTGAAAGGGGTAGGGTGTCTATCCCTGTCATCCTCTAAAACAAAATTATGCATATAGAGCTCACAAAGGAGGCACTGAATCTTCTCATCGTGTTCTCTGAAACACTTAATAAAATCAGGAGTGGTTTTAATTTTTGTTAGTTTACCAACCTTAACGGCCTTAACTTTTAATAGGAGATATCTCTCCATAAGAAATAAAGCATAATTAGTAGCAGGAGCTCGACAAGATAGAGTGTCTGAAAAGAGAGAATAGATGGTCTCCATTTGTTCTCTGGCTTTCTGCAATTGACCCTCTAAATTTTCAACCTTCCTTTCTCAGCCTTGTATTGATCAAAAGTCTCGTCGTCCGTCCTAGTAAGTGGCTCGAATTTCTTCTTTAGCCCTTGGTGTTTGTGAAAAGGGACCACCTTTTCTTTGTGTTGAGCTAGCTCTTAGTGGATTGTTAAAAGCTCATTCTCTATTTTCCTAATAACAAATTCTCTAAAAAAGGGGGTGTAAAGAGGCATTTCATCTGTTTGGACTTATGCATCTTGGGTCTCGTCAGGGTCAGTTTGCATAGTAGCTTTAACTACTTCCGGAATTACAACTTGAACATTTTCTTCAATATCAGTCTCGATAGTAGTGTCTGAAGTGGGGTAGGTCGTTTGAGTTCCCTGTGAAAAGATATAGGGCTCCTCTATTTATATGGGAGTATTTTCTCTAATAGCAGGCTCAGTCCGGGTTTCCCTTGGGCAACCGTTAAGAAACTCTATTTGAGTCTCAACATCCTTTGTAGAACATTGTTCTATTTGTGTCCCTACATTCTCCATTTCTACTTTCAATTTCCTCGTTCTGGTGGTTTCTTTTAGCCAATATTTCAACTGCTTGATTACCTGCTTCTGTTTTCTATATTTTCTTAGAACCTTTTTAAGTTTATCTTTGTAGGGCTCTTCTACTCTAGGGCTCCCATCTGGGGCTACATTACCTTCTCCTACTTGCATAGGCTGCATGTTATCGTCAGGAATGTTCCCAGTTGGAGCTGTGTTTGCTGACAATATTTCTCCTTTAAAGTCATAATTATTATTCATTTCATGTTCAGGAGATCCTAATGCAATGGTATCTCTTGAATAATCATCATTCTCTGGTCTTCTTCTTGGTAGGCCTCGTCCATGGGGGACTTTGAAAAGGGAATATCACTTGGTTGATTGACATCCTCCAAGTGTTCACCTTAAGGGTTTCTTCGTGCTCCTCGACTTTGGGGGGTGTTTCCATATCAAGAATTAACTCTCCCTTCTCCTCCATGGCATTAGTGCATGGACAGGTTTGTTCATTACCAGAATTGTCAGCATGGACCGACCGATCAGGGGTATAGTTCTGTATTTTAATGTTCCCTGCCCTTGGTAAACATTTCCATGCTTCCCAAAACCCTTCCCACGTCCTCCTCATAGTATTGCAAAGGAGGGTCTTGAGGACTAAGAGGAGGTGTGTGGGATGGTCCAGCATCTTTTGCTTGGATTGGAATGCACCACTAGGCTTTTACTCTCATCGAGCGTCTACGCTTACTTGATTCTAGGGGTGCAGTGAGGCTCTTTCGTTTTAATATTTTCTTTGGGCCGGGGGTTCTGGGCCCTTGCTGCTCTATTTCCTCATTTTCCAGGGGTGGAGCCAAGGTAGGATTTATGATACTGTCCCATGTTAATTGTTTTTGTTCCAATCTATTTGTGATGATTAACTTAATTAACCCATGATGGCTAACTACACTATGTGGGTCCTTGGTTGTCCTTACTTGTAGCGCAACATCGTGTAACAAGGAATTTAAATAAAATTGTAAATTAACTAAAATTATTTGCTTTAAATGGCTAGGAGTTTCATTTGTCAAGGCTTTACCACATCATGCCGGCTCTCGCAAGTTATATATCTTTGGAGGATGACCGCCACCTCTTGCCATGGTTGCGGCAACACTGAAGGATGAATTCCTTTCCCCGTTTGTAGCAACCACTCGCTTGGGTCTTGGAAGGTTTTAATTGTGCTGTATAAAAGGATGCATTTGTCTACCCTTTTCACCCCTTCCGCCGGAAGTCAGGTGACTTCAACCAGGACTTATTCTGAAACTACCATGCTTATGCCTTTGACCACTGTACTAACATTCTACAGATTTTGCAAAAACTCCAGTGTTAGCTCTTCATGGAATCCCTGCAATCTGTTTAAGTATTGCAACCAGCCAGCGTGTTCAAGGATTTTCCAGGCTTGATCCGACACCATCAGTATTGGAGGCTCACTCTGAATTTCTCTTCCGCCCATAGTTGTTTCAATTGAGTCTGGTTCCTCTGTATACAATTGTGGTTTACCCCTATAATACAACATAACAACAATGTATATCACAACAATTATAAAGGAAATGATGCTACTTGGATAATTATTATCATTTTTAGTTAATTTGTTCATCGTGTCAGACATACTTCATGTAAAATCGTATGTTTGCATGCCTGCCATAATGGTTTCCATTCTTCGACCAATCAGAATTTCCTACTAATTATTACATATTCCTGCACATCATGCAAATCGTACTCCGGAGGTAATCCAATGATTATCACACATTTATTCATAACTAGAATACGTGCTATCCATACGTAGGCCATCCCCCCCTCTAATGAGAGAAGGGCATCCACGTCCTTTTAGCACACGGAAAACAAGCAAATAACCAATGCGAAATAAATGCCGGCAACCAATCTAAAAAGCACAACACACAAATCAATAAATATTTTAAGTGACATGCGTCGTCAAACGTGAATTAACCGAAATAAAAACAACAATATCAAGTTTTTATGTCAAATATTTTACCGTAAGCAGAATTAATCACATCAACATAATCAGTGTTTATGTTTAATGGTTGTCATTTAATATGCGGACATATGGAATATGATAAATAAAAATAAAAATTACCATGCCATGCAGCTTGTAAAAGTGCTACCAAATGAAGATTTTCATTTATAAATAGAGTCATAGGTGATAAGGGGTAGATGTCATGTGGCAATAAAAGATAACACTTCAATACCACACCAGAGCCACTACTACCAACAAGCATTCATAGCCTCAATAGGGTTTCTTTTTAACCCTCCCAAAAGAGCCAGAGTCCTTTTTACAGTTTAATTTTTTCTTTCCTTGGTCACGAAGAGACCACTATGCTTGCATGGTGACCAGATAACCATAGTGCCACTCACCAGGGTGAAACAGAGATGATCACGTTGGCTCGTGATGAGACCCCCTATTCTTCTAACAAATTAATTATCAAGAAGATCATTACCTTGGTTTGGTAGCCAAATTGGAATGTCACCTATTACATTCTTATGATCATGGTAGGCTGGCTCATGATGAGACCCCCTATCCTCTTTGGACAATGTTGTAAGAATTTTTCTATTTTATTTTTCTTTTGCAATTTTTCTTGTAAAGAGGGAGGCTCATTTTCTCCTTAAGAGTCAGGGATGGTGTAAGAAGTAAGAAGATGCCAATGGAAGTATTATACTCTTATCCCTTAACATTATATCGATGATTTTTATCCATTTGGAAGTATAAACATAAGCCAGCATGGATTAAAGGTAATGAATCATTTCCTGATGTGTCCCAAAAGAAAATTTCATACATGTTAAGAAATTGACTGCATAACATAAATAATTACCGAAAGGAATAAATATAAGAATAACCAGCAGCAACCATAATCACATGAACACACATGTTTATCTGGGAAAACCCCAAATCTGGGGAAAAACCCAACCTAATGATTTCTCATTAGCATTGGCCAAAACCCTGGCCAATCCAACCAAGTGAGCATTCACTACTCACCTCCAGGCCTTACATTATAATGAAGTCCTTCCAGCCTTTTATAAGCTCCATTACATATAATACCATAGGAAGAATACTATGGGTGCACAATACCATGTGCCCCAAAACCATCACTTTTTAACCTGGTCAACTTTGACTCTATCCCGAGTCAAGTTTACCTAACAATTCCCCCCTTAAACTTGACTTGGGGTTCCTTGACTAACTCCAACCAAACCTGTTAAGTGAGACAATCCTGCTCACTCTAGCCCTTACCCCCCTCAGAGTTTTTTTTTTTACCCGGTTATTGTTAACCCGACATCCCCCCCTATCACCTAGGTCTAACTAGACTTTACTAGTGATTACCCAGGGGTACACATGCCTTACCAGGTCTTAAAGCAGTATGCCCATTTACATGCAATAATTTTGACTTCAATTTTTTTTTTTTGGCTGCTGTTATTCTAACCTATCCTCTCTCATTTTGATTTGTTTTTGAACCAGGATTAATTCATATGATGGTATCTAACAATGGTTGCCTATTGGGCTCAAAACCACTATCAACACAATCACAAAATCTGGGTCGACTGCAATTTTTTTGAGCTCACTCCTCAACTTCATTTTTTTTACGTGTAAGCATCAACATATATACCACGACAACTGCTTTTTCTACCTCAGCTGCCCATGCGCCCGTCCCCCACAGCTTCGCCATCAGGTCGCACGATCGAAACTCATAATCACATAAACACACATGTTTATCCGAGAAAACCCCAAATCCGGGGAGAAACCCAACCTAATGATTTCTCATTAGCATTGGCCAAAACCCTTGCCAATCTAACCAAGTGAGCATTCACTGCTCACCTCCAGGCCTTACATTACAATGAAGTCCTTCCAGCCTTTTATAAGCTCCATTACATATAATACCATGGGCAGAATACTATGGGTGCACAATACCATGTGCCCCAAAACCATCACTCTTTAACCTGGTCAACTTTGACTCTATCCCGAGTCAATTTTACCTAACAAGACACATTATAAAGATACACCATATTAGCTTGATGAATAAAGATAACCAATAAAAGAGTTTTAGAATTTATAATGACATTGTTATTACCATATATCTCTAGAAGAGGCACAAATGCACAAGGCACTTATTTGCAATACAAAAGAGAAGATCATGGTATAATGATCAAGAGAAAAATGAGAAAAAAATAAAATTTGCCTCGTAAAAGGTGTGGTTCGCTTAGCAAAATCAAAAATAAAAAAATGAAAATAAATAAGGATAAATACATTTTTCAATCAATTGAATGACAGTCGTTCAATAGTTTGATCAACAAAAACAAATAAGAAAAATAGTTTTGTTAAATCAAGTGAATGAAAATTGTTTAATAACTTGAACATCGAAAACCAATGAACAGAAAATGTGTCGTTCAATCAACTGAATGGTGGTTGTGGGAACACAAAGAAAAACATGTTGTTCAATCAATTTAACTGCAGTTGTTCAATTGTGTGAACAATGAAAAAAGAATGTGTTGTTCAATCAATTGAACGACAAGCGTTCACTTGTTTGAACAACGAAAAACAAAAAAAAATGTGTTGTTCAATCAATTGAACGACAAACATTCAATTGTGTGAACAACGAAAACAATAAAAAGTGTCTTTTTAATCAATTAAATGGCATACGTTTAGTTGTTTGAAAAACAAAAAATGAAAAGATGTGTTGTTCAATCAATTGAATGGAAAACGTCCAATTGTTTGAACAATGAAACAACAAAAAATGTGTTGTTCAATCAATTGAATGACATACGTTCAGTTGTTTGAACAACAAAAAATGAAAAAATAATGTGTTGTTCAATCAACTGAATGACAAACGTCCAATTGTTTGAACAACGAAAACAACAAAAAATCTGTTGTTCAATAAATTGAACAGAAAACGTTCAGTTGTTTGAACAGTAAAAATGAAAAGATGTGTTGTTCAATCAATTGAATGAAAAATGTCCAATTGTTTGAACAATGAAACAACAAAAAATGTGGTGTTCAATCAATTGAATGACATACGTTCAGTTGTTTGAACAACGAAAAATGAAAAAAAAATGTGTTGTTCAATCAGTTGAACAACAAACGTCCAATTGTTTGAACAACAAAAACAACAAAAAATCTGTTGTTCAATCAATTGAATGACAAACATTCGATTGTTTGAACGATGAGTTACAGAAGAAAAATAGATATGTTGTTTAATCAATTGAATGACAAGTGTTCAATTGTTTGAACAAAAAAAAAATCCATATTTACATGGTAATGCCTACAAAGGTATGTACATTACTTACATTTTTTCAAGCAATTTCAAATTTTTAAAGAAAAAGTTGTTGGGTTACAATTCCCTGCAGCTAGAATTTGCATGGAGTGGTCCTGGCGTACCTATTTGCAGAAATATTCTTTGGTAAGAGGTTGATGATAGAGGCACAGTTGATGCTCGTTTACCTTAAAGGAATGGCCGGATCCGTCTATGGTAGTCAAGGTAATAGTACCATTGTTATGCACTTCTTGAATCTCATAAGGGCCAAGCCATCTTCTTTGCAACTTGCCTAGGAAGTCCTGGAACCTGGAAACGTACAAAAGTGTCCAATCCCCTTTTTGAAACGTTTTCTTCTTGATAAGGTTGTCATGCCATTTTTCCCTTTGTTGTTGTATTATTGCAGTTCATTGCAAAGCAAGCAATCGAGCTTCATCTAGTTTGTTAATCTACTGAAGATGCTTGGTTTGAGCTTCTGTTAAGTCTAAACCCACTTCGTGGGACGTCCTTAGAGTCTTTATTTCAAGTTCGATTGGAAAAATTGGTTCTTTACCGAACAAAGGCTGGTAGGGAAAGTATCCAGTAGTATTCCTCCAAGTCATACGATAGGCCCACAAGGCCTCTGGTAGTCTAGCAGTCCAATATTGTCGGTGCGTTGAGGCTGTCTTGGTCAAAATTACTTCTATAACCTTGTTGGCACTTTCTACCTGCCCGTTCGCGTGTGGGTGATACAGAGAAGTGATCTTGTGTGCGATATGATGATTTCTGACGGTGGCAGTAATCTTGTTACCTGTGAATTGCTTTCCCCGATCTATGACCACTTCTTACGGTAATCCATACCACACAAATAGCCCAAAAAGGAAGTTAATCACTACTTCCTCTGTGGCTCTTGGTAAATCTACTGTTTCCACCCATTTTGTCACATAATCTGTGGCTACTAGTATGTAGGCCTTCTGATTGGAAGGCAGATGGAATGGACCTACGAAGTCTAATGTCGAACGCTCGAAGGGTTCTATGAAAAATTGTGGCCGCAGAGGCATTTCATCAGATTGACCAGGCTGACCCATCCTTTGGCAACTGTCGCAGGCTTGGGCATATTTTTTAGCATCCTTAAAAATAGTGGGCCAATAATAGCCCATTTGTAATACCTTATGTCCTGTCCTTCGGTCTGTGAAATGTCCCCCACAGGGTTTGTCATGGCAAGCCTTCAGGATGTCATGGATCTCATCTTCGTGGATACATCTGTGTATACACATGTCAACCCCTGTATGAAAAAGATATCCGCCTATCCAAGAGAACCGGGCGCTGCGCTGAACAATCAATTTTCTTTCCCTTGTTGTTAAATGTTTAGGTAGCTTCCCTACTGCCAGATAATTTGCCACATCTGCATACCATGGCATCTTAACCATCACAGCAAATAGGTTCTCATCTGGGAATTGGTCATCTACCGCTAGTGGATCATTAACCTTCGGAATTCGAGATAGAAAATCAGCAATGGGATTCTCCTTTCCTGGACGATCTTTAATGGTAATGTTGAACTCCTGCAAAAGCAATAACCATCATGTTACTCGACCATTTGTGATTGGTTTATTATCTAGATATGTAATGGCAGAGTGATCAGCGTACACAAAGACTTGGTATCCAGTTATATAGTGTCTATATGTGTTTATTGCATAAATAACTACTAAGAATTCTTTTTTTGTCACTGTGTAATTGAGTTTTCTAGGGGTGAGATTATTAATAATGTAATATATAGCATAAGGTTTCTTGTCCTCCTCTTGTCTAAGGACAACGCCTATGGCTACATCTGATGCGTCCGTGGAAATATGAAAAGGCAGCTCCTAGTTTGGTCGACATAATACTGGTACTATTAAGACTAGTTTCTTTAATCCTGCAAAAGTTATGTCACACTTGTCAGATCAACTGAAATCAATGTTTCCAGTCAGAGCATATAAGGGTGTCGTAATCTATGAAACATTCTTGATAAATCTGTGATAATAACCTGCATATCCTAGGAAACTACATACCTCTGTTTGGGTGCAGGGGGTAGGCAATAAAATAATTACTTGTATTTTTGTTGGGTCTACCTGTATTCCTGCTGCAGAGATGTAATGTCCTAGGATCATGCCCTTGGTCATCATCATGTGACACTTGACATTGCTTTAACATAACCTGGTAGCGATGCATTGTTCTAAGACTTTTTCTAGTGTTCATAATGTTTGATCAAAATCATCCCCATATAGAGTAAAATCATACATATATACCTCTAGTCCTTCATTTATTAGATCAACAAAGATGCTTAGTATAGCTCTATGAAATGTGGTTGGGGCATTGCACAAGCCAAATGGCAGTACCCTGTATGTGAATGTGCCCGAGGGCCAGGTGAAGGTCATTTTGTCTTGGTCTTCAAGGGAAATCTGAATTTGATTGTACCCATTGAAGCCCTCTAGAAAGGAGAATAATTGCTTCCATGCCAACGTATCGAGGACCTAATCAATGAATGGGTGGTAAAGTCAATTGCTCCACCACATTCATAGCAATAAAGGCATCCCTCTGATGAATAAAGTTTGCGCAAGTAGCCACTTGAGTCTTGCGACTATCCCTATCCAACGTAGGCACTTGGATAGTAACCCGACGTCTCTTATGAGACACCCTTTCATACACCCAGATATAAGCTTTATTGCTACGCATATAATCTTGCACAGTGGTGAAGTACGGTACACTATATAGCACTGGTTGATCCAAGACAGAACAAAACCAACCAATTTGGTTAATCAACTTCTTGACCCGAAAGGCATGGAAAAGTTTAGCAAGAGGATAGTAATCCTTACTCCTAAGCGATGGACCATAAAACTCTTGAATATCACTAGCCATGGTTATAACACTCTTCCCATAGATCAATGGCATAAAGAGTCGTTTTACAAGCTTTCTCGTTAACCGAGATTCGATGATCACATACTCGAGTATCCAATCTTGAATGCAAGAACACCAGAAGTTCCTCTCTCAAACACAAATAAACATCTTGGATTTCCTTGTCAGGAGACAAAAGAAGATTCGTTCACCTACCCATTTCTTCATTCAGAAAATGGGTAAATCATGATTCGATAAGCACTAGCTGATGCATCTTGAGTAACTCGAAGACTATTAAAACCACAAAGTCTTTCAATATCACTAACTCTTTCGTTAGACAGAACATTCATTGTAAACTTAAATGGATCATTATCTTGTTGTGCAATGTGAATTAAATTTTGGTCCAATTCAATCATTTCTTCACGGTGATTTAGATACCAGCAATAAGATTGACCTGTAGATACAAATTTCTGATACTTAAAGGCTGCAACACATGCTAATTGCATTCTGAGAGAAATCTCTAGTTCTGATTCTGGTGCTTTAGCATCAGATGCAAATACAATCAAACTTCGAGCCAAATCTCTTTCATGAAAATGCAATACACCTACGCGGTAGATTCTACCCCGGAAGTCCATGAACACAGGCAGATAAAATTTATAACCTTGATACACACTCGCAAGAGTTAATACAAAATCTTCATAACGAGCTCGCTACACCCGCGTCACTAATTCCGTTAACAACACGTTATAACTACACACCTCCTGAATTCTTTGGTTTTTGTTCTAGAAGTAACTGAACCTTAAGAGGTGAGATGCCTCTAGTAGTTGAATTGAGGCTTCTGTGATCCATATCAGGTTTACGAGAAATTCTTCGGCATAAATCACAAGATAGATCATTTGTCAAAGTGTTTCGAACCAAAAAGTGTGGCTCATCGTCAGGACAAGTTGAAGAAACAGATCCAGCTTAGCAAGTTAAATAGTCTGAGCAAAGACTCCAACGACTATCTTGACTAACGGCTAATTTTGACTTTAGGACCAGAGTCAAGATTTAATGGAAATTAGTTAAATTATGTGAATAAATAAAAATATAAAATAATTTTAAAATTGTTAAAGGTTAGTTAGAAAGCTATTAAAAAATTATAATTTGTTTTTAAATGGGACTTAAAGTATAAATACTATGTATATATATATACAAAGGTTAGTTAGTAACTTATTGGAATAATAAAAATAATAATGAATAAAGTTTAATTATGAAAATTATAAAAGGTGAAAAGATTTTATTTCATATATATATATATATATATATATATAATATATATATATATATATATATATAATATAAAAATAAATAAATAAAAAAATAATAAATAAAAAAATAAATAATAAAAAGATAAATAAATAAAAATAAAAATAAATAAATAATAATAATAAATAGATAAATAAATAAATAGTTTAAAAAAGTTAATAATAATAATAATAATAATGGAAATTAAATTAATTAATTAAAGTAAATAAATCAAGAGAGCGAAAAATAAAATAAATGAATAAATTAATTAAAATGAATAAAACAAGCGAGTGGAAATAAATAATAATAATAATAATAAAAAAAAAAAAAATGAAAATTAAATAAAACAAGCGAGCGACATAAATAAAAAAAAACATATATATAATATATATATATATATATATATATTATATATATATATATATAAACAGAGTCGAAATGACAAACCCGAGGAGGAAGGAAAAAAACAAGGCGCCCAGGAAAAACAGCAAAATAAAGGGAACCAACGAAAGCAAGAAAGGGCAAGACTAGGAAGAAAGGGCGTGATCTTCCAGCCGTCATCTCTATTGCTTGGCCTTCTTTCAATTTCAATAACTTCTCTGAATTTACGGTGATGGAACGGAGCAACCGTGGCAATAACCTTGGCCTCCTCATTACACACTTGATGCTTGGTCTTTTCCGCATGCTCTGCTAACGCATACTGAGCAGTATCTTCATGCCGATTCCCATCATTTCCCTGCTCAAAAGTTGGGTGTTCTCAACACACTCGCTACTCGAGCGCTAAGGATTTCTGATAAGGAGAGATTCGATATAGAGAAATCCCATCTCCTTCATGCTTTTATGGAGAATGGCTATAGTAGGTGCCTAGGTCAGAAGGCGTTCTTAAAAGCCTCTAAAAGCTCGTTTATAAAAAAAGAACCTAAAGAGTGCAGGCTAGGGGTCCATCTTCCCTATGTCCAAGGAACCAGTGACAAGATTGCTCGGATTCTTAAGAAGTATGATATTCCCTCAACCTTGAGGCCCCTCAACACTATTCGAAAATCCCTCAGATCAGTGAAAGATCCCATTGATCCTAAAGATATGAAGGGTGTCTACTTGATCCCCTATTCTTGTGGGACCCCTTACATTGGGGAAACAGGACGCTCCATCCATCAAAGGATTAGCGAACATGCAACGGACCTAAGACATGAAGAACCAAGTCTTCAGCGTTAGCAGAGCATGCAGAAAAGACCAAGCATCAAGTGTGTATTGAGGAGGCCAAGGTTATTCCGAGGGTTGCTCCGTTCCATCACCGTAAATTCAAAGAAGATATTGAAATTGAAAGAAGGCCTAGCAATCTCAATAGAGATGACGGCTAGAAGATGAGTAGCTGATGGATCCTAGCCCTTTATTCCTAGTCTTGCCCTTTCTTGCTTTCGTTGGTTCCCTTTATTTCGCTGTTTTTCCTGGGCGCCTTGTTTTTTTTCCTTCCTCGTGGGGTTTCTCATTTCGACTCTTTATATATATATAGATATTTTTTTTTGTCGCTCGCTTGTTTTGTTTAATTTTCAATTATTATTATTATTATTATTATTAATTTATTTTTTTCCACTCGCTTGTTTTATTCATTTTAATTAATTTATTCATTTATTTTATTTTTCACTCTTGATTTATTTACTTTAATTAATTTATTTAACTTCCATTATTATTATTATTATTATTATTATTATTATTATTATTAATTTTTTTTAACTATTTATTTATTTATCTATTTATTATTATTATTTATTTATTTTTATTTTTATTTATTTATCTTTTTATTTTATTTTTTAATTATTTATTTTTCATATATATATATATATATATGAAATAAAATCTTTTCACCTTTTATAAATTTCGTAATTAAACTTTATTCATTATTATTTTTATTATTCCAATAAGTTTCTAATTAACCTTTGTATATATATACATAGTATTTATACTTTAAGTCCCATTTAAAAACAAATTATAATTTTTTAATAGCTTTCTAACTAATCTTTAACAATTTTTAAATTATTTTATATTTTTATTTATTCACATAATTTAATTAATTTCCATTAAATCTTCACTCTAGTGCTAAAGTCAAAATTAGCCGTTAGTCAAGATAGCCGTTGGAGTCTCTCCTCATACTATTTAACTTGCTAAGCTGGATCTGTTTCTTCAACTTGTCCTGACGATGACCTGCGTTGTTCGAAATGCGTCCACAAATGATTTATCTTGTGATTTACGCCGAAAAATTTCTGGTAAACATGCCTCTAGTAGATTAACCTTAGCTAGAATTCTATTAATAAGAAGAGCCAACTGTTCTAAGGTATCACAATTTTCCTTAATGAACTTTAATACATTATGGTTGATCTCAAAGCCTTGAGACTGCACTATATTCAAGACAGCGAACATTTGTTGTGGAGAATGCAACTTTATACAGAAATTCTGTTGACATTTTCTGTTTGGGATGAAATAGGGAAAAATCTCTCAAGGTGACAACAATAGGAATTTCAGTTCCTAGATTAGCTCCAGTTTGTTGGGAGGGAATAATACCTCTTATATTTGATGTGAGGGAATTAATGAGGCTGTTAGATTCTCTATGCTATATAACAGGCAACCATTCGGATGGTTTGCTGGGAGTGTGAGAGTTTTGTGACGCTTTCATGATGTAATCTCATGATTTGATTAATAAACTCTTGATGCCTATGTTTGGTGGAGGTAGCCCAGATTGGTTGGGTGAACCACGTTAAAAATTGTCTCCTATGTGCTTGATTGTTTTGTTGTGTTAATTCTGTGTTTATTTAATTTTGTTGTGCACCTGAACCAACAAATTCGTATAGTTACGAGAAGTTAGTAAACGAAAGCCATTATAGAGTTCTCCGGTGGGTCCGCTTAAGTAACCACCTTCCATATCTGCTAAAGTTGAAGGTACATCTACCTTAGATTTCCAAGGTAACCACTCGCAAACCATGGGAAGATTTAGCTTAATCGGAAGGAGACTTAAGTCAAAATTGAACATAGCGTAACAATTGGTTTTGATATAACCCTTATTCTTAGAAATTGGTAAGACATCCGTATAGCTGAGGTCTGTTTTAAGAGTAATCAATTTTCTTTCAACCAATAACTCTACCAAGCCGACCCCGATAGCATAATGACTCCTAGTAACTTTGACTTTGCTTTTGTTATCTTTCTTATCATATAGCTTGTTTCAAACCCATATTCACTGCTTGAACTAGTACAGTAGAATCAATATGTTGGATCAAAGTAGAAACCCTCACGACGGATAAATCCTGTAAACAGTTGAAGACTGAGCTAGCATCCCGTATCTTTATGGAAGACAAACATGTTGACTAAAAGAGATGTTTGATGACAAAACTGTCCCAAAGATGTTTGATGATAAAACTGTAGCAAAGATGTTTGATGAGACCACTGGCGATAACAATATGTTTGATGAGAAAACAAGAGGAACAAAGATGTTAGATGAAAGCGGAACAAAGCTGTTAGATGAAAGCATTTGAGCCATGCATGGCCGGAGGCGTCTAAACCCTCCTAGGTGGATGTTAGCCCATCCCGGCAGAATTGTGAAATTCCGAGTATTCATGTGTTCATTTATCCTTTTTATGGTGGAGTGGGCAAAGGTTTGAGAAGTGGGAAATTTCCACTATCCTAAAAGGGAACACTTTTGGGTATGTACTTTCAGAATTCTCTATCCTCCTACTAAGATTTTTTTTGTGGTTCTCTCCCCTTTCTAGACTTTTGGAATTAGTATGAATCGTAGTATGATCTTTTCAACCATTCCTCTCCCGTGAAACTAAAATAGTTCTTTACCAAAATTTGCATATTCTCTTTTACAGTGTTAGAGATTGTCGATGCACTTGAAGGAATTATAGTAGATACGGGTCCTTCTTGATTTTAATCATATCCTTGCAAGATTTGTAAATGTCAAGATTCTCTCGCACAACTCATCCTCTCCTTTGGTTAGATTAGCGAAGTGGACATGTCATTCTACTTTTAGAAGAGTGTATTTGTTCTAGAATTGAAGGGTCATTTCTTATAGTATAAGGTTTTTTTATGTGTATCCTTGTAATTCCTTTTATCAAGAGTATGTTATATATGGATGTTCCTTGCTATCAAATCATGGTGGCGGCCTAAAATATCAAGAACTCTTTTTTCCGTGGGTGGATAATTTTTTTTTTCTAAGGACCAACTATGCACCTTCTTTGTTCTGAGAAGCTCAATATTGTGAGGTCGTTCTTGCCATGTTTTGTTAGCCATGATAGAGTGAAAGGGCATTTGCGAAGGCAAAAAGAGACAATTTAAGTAAGGTGGAATCTGGGAATCCGGTCATTACCAATTGCATGGAGTGGGTGGAAATAATTGAGGATATAACGAATTACCTGCGCTCCATGTGAAGGATGTGGTGCAGGAAAGATTTGAGTGGTTCTTCCTATTCCCTAGATGAGTACTCACAAGGAACTTTAAAAACAAATTTTACATGTGGAGGTTGTATGGGCATACACCTAGGTAGGTAAATGCGCACCTGTGGAAATCTTTAGGCATAGCATAGGTAGGTAAATGCGCACCTGTGGAAATCTTTAGGCATAGCATAGGGAGGGTAGCCGTACCATATAAACGGGATGTATTATTGCCCACAGTATATTGTGGAATGACTAGTTCCTTATTTCCACTATGAAATAAGTGGTAGGAGTGGGATATACCACAACATTAGTACTAAACATATTTAGTATGCAAAGTTGATTGTGATAATTGTGGAATGGTTGGCTACATAAATACACTACTTGAATTTTATGTGAATAGGAATTGGAAAAATAATATTGGCAATCTACTCAAATCATTTGATCCTGATTACAAGATAAAATACTCTAGTCTTATGAGTCAAGAAAAGAAATGAAGAAGAAACTATAAGAGGAAACTATCATAGTAACATGATACTCTAAATAACACATTGAGTAACAAATTAAATCAGATAAGATAGGGTACATGCATACCTATAAGAAGACTTTGACATGGATTGGTAACATATTAAATATCTTCTTCTAGTTAAACATATTTAGTCAATGTTTTAATTTATTCTATGACAATTTTTCTTACAACAAAGTTGAAATATATATCTTAGGGAATATAATATAAAGAATCATGATTGATTAAGTTAAAGGCAGCCTACAACTTTTTCTATTGGTGATTGTTGAAAGTAAAAATCAACAATAATATGATTAATGTTTTTTTAACTCCCAAATATATAGTTTACAAACTTGCATTTATAGTGCAAACATAAAAAGGCATAGATATTTTGATTCTACTATATTTGTATTAGTGTTTTTGAGCAAATTTATGTTTACAATTATTTATTTCTTTTTGGTGTTTATAAAATGATTATGAAAATTTCATTAGCAAAAAAAACCAAATTTTATTTTCTACAATTGGAAAATAAAAATCTATTGTAGGCAATCCAATTATGTTAGTTTAATGATAAAGAAGAGATGATAAACCCAAATACATCATTACCATTATTTTTGTACCCTCAATGTTAAATCAAGTAATTGTGCATAAATCACTAAAAAACATGAAACAAACTATGAATACTAAGATTTAGGTAAAGCTACAATGATTTACCTTTAAAGTCATAGCTAAAATAACTATGTCTAAGCACATGAACAATATAAGCTCTATTCTAATATAAAAATATAAGTGTAGATTAAGAAAATGCCAAGCCATTATACTAAATAGTCTACTATGTAATTACAATAATATTATTTTATTCTAAAATAGTTTCTTTATAAAATTATAAAAAAAAATTTATTTTACTCTTAAATAAAAAAAAAGAAATTCACAATAAAGGATATAGAAAACCATTCTCAATTTTAAATCATTATACTTATTTAAAAAATCATAACATGTCAACATACAAGATACCATACCAGATACTTGAATTGTTTAATTAGTAATTCTAATTATACATCTGCACAGTAAAAGATGTGTTCACTAATATTCAAATTAACTTTCCTGGTCATATATGATTTATAATAAACGACTTAACATAACTTTATCTATGTCAATATACAATACTCAAATGACTTTTGAGTCATTTTCTACCTAGCATACTGTTTTCATTTTAATTTTTAGTTTCCAATCTATTTTCACATATCTATCATTGTCATCTTGTGGTTTGTCTATCACTTCCCATTCGTCATCTAAATCATGACCACCGTTTTATATATCAATTAACTCGAAATCCAATATCACCCTGTCTTTGCTTGAGGAGTCTTTGCTGGGTGATTCTTTTAGAGAGTTATCAGCTCTGGCATCCATAGATTCTTTGGGTCTAATTTTTTTACCATTCACAAAATTCGTCCTTGATTTCTCTTTTGATTTCCTGGATTCTTGGGGTTTAATGCCCTTAGCTGAAGACTCTATGTTTTCACCATTCACAGAATTCTTCGTTGATTTCACGTTCGATTTAATGTTTTGACAGTTTCCAACCTTCGTTTTTGATTTCCTTTTGCTTGAGTCCATGCCCTGGATACGGTGAAATCAATAAATTATCACCATAAATTATCAAAAGTATCACCATAATATCTCAGTTAACATCCCAGATTGTAAGGACTCATCATATTTAGATTTTAAACAGCACGAAATGCATAGAAATTCTCAGAATGTACAACCAAAAGAGAGAATTTAGAGTGATTTAAAACCTTTACCGGAGTTATGACAGTTGTATATTCCATCTCGTTAGAGTTTGCCAATTTCTGGTTCTTAGACAGAGATGACATTTCTGAGGAGTTTGAACTTCGTGGAGCTGAATCCTTCCATGTATCCAAAATCTTTTTACCTAAAACGGCTTCGTTGGGATGATTAGCGACGGGCTTCCGGGGATAATGAGCGACCGAGGAAGTATGAGTTTGAAAGGAGAACATATTTTGATGAAGATCACGCATGAGCGAACGCTGCGTTCTGGTAAAACTTTCGGCATCTTGAGTAGGGTCGAATTTTGGATTGATTTGCATTCCTTCGAAAGAGTTGTCACCGCTAGAAGGATTGAATTGCATTGTTTCAGAAGGATTGTCACAGTGGGTACGCAGAAAATGAGAATTTAAGTAAACAGAAAACCTTCTTGCAGAGAGAATCTCATTAGCGTGGGGAGAGGACAAAATTGCGAATTCAATACTGTACCCCATGCTTCATTTATACAAAATAGAAGGACGTTATATTGGCCGACAATATTAAAATCTGCTTCAAGGCTTATGGATTATAAATCGTAATAATTAAGGAAGCAATGGAATGAAACCAGTTCATAATGGGTAAAGAATGAGACGGTTTTCAAATTATTATTATACGTGGTTTTTAATATTAACGTGGTTTTGCTTATTATAGGTTTCGCTTCATTTTATTAATACGTAATCTCAAGAGGTTTTTTCAAAAAGTTATTATAAGCACTATGATTGCATGATCCAGAAATCAGAAGGCTTCCAATGTGATTCTATCCCAATCCCAATCCCCAAAAGACAATGATGAACTAGTTAAATTGTTTATGGTGATAAGGTGTAAATAATACTTTATATATATGGTTTATATATATGGTTTAATCCTTAAAGAGAAACTTTGTTTATGGTGATAAGGTTTAAATACTACTTTATATATGTGGTTTAATCATGAAAGAGAAACTTTACCTATTATATTGAGAGAATTTTAATTTATTAATACTATTTTTAACTAAATGATTAATGTTATATTATTTTTAGTTCAGTTTTTATTTGTGACTGTATTTGAGTTAGTATAGAAAATGCCAATTTTTTTTATCTAGCAACTTAATATTTTGGTTATATGATGTTAATGTGTATTTGATTTTATACACATATATTTAAGCTTAAGTTGATGAGGTAGATGAGTATCTTTTGATTTTTTTAATTTTAATTTCAATTTTTTATTTTATTTTAAATCTGATTTTATTGTTGATTGTAGTTTGCCTTTTATGTTAATATATTTTCTTCATTATTTATATATTACTTGTTTACCTACATATATAATATTTTATTGTATTTATAACTAGCCTAGATCCATTTTGACTCCTTGTCTATGAAGCACCAACACACAAAACAAATTTTTTGAAATACAAACCTCTTTTAAAGTTAAAAGAGATTTGATCCCTCTCCATAAATGAATCTAGGATGGTTTTTATAGATACTATATCTAGGATAGATCCAACTCTCTCTCTCTCTCTCTCTCTCTCTCTCTCTTTCCTTAGGCTCTATTCTCTCCGTCCTCTCTCTCCCCCCTCTTCCCTCTCTATGTACCTTCTTTCTCTTCCCTTTGTCTCCTCTCTCTTCTCTCCTCTCATTTTTGTATTCCCTCCTCTCCCCTCTCCCTCTCATCCTTGTCACTCCCTCTCTCTCTACCTCTATCTCTATATTGCATTGTTCTTCCCTCTCTCTCTCTCCCCCCCTCCAACTCCATCTCTGCCTCCCTCCCTCTCTCCTCTCCCTTCCCTACTCTCTCTCTCCTCCCTATCACTATCTCTCTCTCTACCCTCGAGCTTTGTCACTATCTCCATCCCCCTCTCCTTTTCTTTGCCCTCTTGCTCTCCCTCTCTCCATCCATATGATGGAGAATTTTCTTTCAATGTAATCAATGTTATATTTAATGTCTACTCTCTCTCTACCCTCCACCTTTGTCACTATCTGCCTCCCTCTCTCCATGATAGTTTTGTTCAATGTAATCAATGTTATATTTAATGTTTAAAATATTTTACATCTCAATTTTTTATTGTGAAATGAGTTATGGTTTTTTTGGCATGTGGTATAGATGAGCCATGGTATTGGCCCATGTTATTGTAAAAAAACATATTGACATGTTAATAATATCCATGGGAAAGTGGGGGTGGATATCCATGGTTAAGAAACATGTTTTTGTTGTAATTTTCTTGTAAGTATTAAGTTTTATATGCTTATTAATTAAATTTAAATATGGTTATATTATCATTATGAGTCCCTACCAAGGGAGGACTCTAACAATCGATTTTTATCTTGTTCAATATTAGTTTAGCATTGGCCAAGGCAAATTAAAATGTTTAACTTTTAAAAATAAATATTTATTTTTCAGTATCATTAAAACTATATTTTTTCAAACATTTTATTGGACCACAACTTCAACATCTTATCACATCCTTTGCCCAGATGCCATAAGTTATGGATATGGTAAATAACATATCTACCTTCAATTACTTACCACCATAATTTAAACAAATTCTTTGCATTAAAAATGGATAGGAACAAGATGTAAAAAATAAACTTACTCCAGTTACTTCCAACCATTATTTATATTTTTTTCAACACTTATGCATGAGTAAAATTGTAAACGTGTAGAAATTCTAGTGGTTGCTACCCACTAGAAATTATGCAAGTTAGTTTTTTGTTAAAACGATTTACTTATCTACTTCACATATCTCTCCTTTTGCAACCAATTTACTTATCCACTTCACATCTCTCTCCCTTTTTGTCCCACCTCCCTATGTACCTCCCCATATCTCTCTCTTTCTACCCTCCAACTCTATCTCTATATCCCTCCCTCTCTCCCCCTCTCTCCCTACTCCATCTCTATATAACCTCTCTCTCTTCCCTTTCTCTCCCTCTCTCTCTCCTCTCCTTCTCTCTATCTTCCATCCTCTCCTCTTTCCTCTCTCCCCTGTCACTCCCTCTCTCTCTACCTCTATCACTCTATGTACTATTTCTTCCCTCTCTCTCTCTCTATGCCCCTCCAACTCCATCTTTCTCTCCCCTTCCTCCCTCCTCTCTCTCTCTTCATTCCTCTCTATCCCTCTCTCTTGTAACTCCCTCTATCTCTCTCCTCTCTTTCACTCTCTCTTTCTGTTGGGTCCCTATAATACTAGTGATTACCCCATTACTATTGTAGTTATACCCCTTATTTATATTGTTGTGCCCCTATTACCCCCATATTGTTATTTCTGTGCCCCATAGAATCCCTCTATTGTTATTTTTGTGGCTTTATATTATTATTGTTAGGTCGGCTCGATTATATTGTGACTCCTTAGACTCCTATATATAGAAAAGAGGTTTTGTCATTTGTATTATAAATGAATTGTTCATTTATGTAATGTAAAGGAGGTTGCCCCCTCGAACAGGCTGAATTCAAAGGCGTTGATCTTTCTTTTCTATCTTTTCTTGTGCTGGTTTCATAACATTTGGTATGAGAGCTTTGGATTCTAGGGTTTCGCTGCTCCAAACAGGTCATCGTGGCATTTTCGCTATAACGTTTTTTTTTCTGTGACGTTTCAGAAGTCGCAAAAAAAACCCATTTGAGAAGAATTGGCGCTGAACCTTGGGTCCAAATTTCAGATCTTTTCGCGCGATATTTTCAGAGATATGATCTGAGGAAGTTGGTCTTTTTACACACTCCTGAATTACATTCAAAATAGGTGACCTGGGGAAAATCGTCATAACGTTTTCTCTGAGGATCGGATTGAAATTTCGTAAAAAGGTACAAAAAGAGGACGGACTGTAGTTTCTTGTATGTGTGTTTCAAATATGAAGGTCGAAACAGTGACTCGTGGCACTTCGTACAATTTCACTCTACTGAACTAGTCTATAAGCAAGTGATTGTGGGAGATTTCACATAAATCTTACTTGGAGAATCCAATTTGGGTCAGACTTGTGGCATTGGAAAGAGGACACAGAGGGCTACTACATATCAAAAATTCAGAAGTAGATGATTGGAAAGTATAGAGATACATCAGAGGCAATATCGAGCTCCTACAAAGTGAAAAAAAGTGTGTAGGTTTTCTTAAATTTTTGCTTAAGTTTGGTTTGAAAATTTATTTTGAAGGAATTCAAAGGGCATAATAGAGCATTATTATCGGTAACTGATGCCCCGAGGAAAGAAAATACAAACACCTAGTAAGGAACGTAAAAGCTCTAGCATGACTCATGAAGAAGAGGAAGAAATGCAACATGATATATCAAAATTACAAGACCAAGTGCAACAACTGTCCCTTGCACAAAAAGGAACAGAATCTAAGATGGATGGTTTAAAGAAAGATGTAGAATCTAAGATGGATGGTTTAAAGAAAGGTGTAGAAGCTAAGATGGATTGTTTAAAGAAAGGCGTAGAAGCTAAGATGATTGACGTGGAAGCTAAGATGGATGATTTGAAGATAGATTTGAAGACAGACATGGACGAATTGAAGATAAATATGAATAAGTTGCTACAAGAAATGGTCACTAAGGGTGAAAGAGTACTAAAGGAAACTCATGATGAGAACAAAAGAAATGTTAATCATGATTCCATAGACTCTAATGTTGGATCAAAGACTCACCATGTTCAAAAAATCGATTAAGGAAGTTTGATGGCAAGGATCCTGCCACATGGATATTACATATGGAGCAATTCTTCGATCTCAATAATGTGCAAAACACACAAAAGGTACGTATGACAACTTTATATTTGGAACCAAATCAGTTTGTATGGTATCAATGGCTTTGTTCTCGTAAACAGTTTATCACTTGGGCAATTTTTATGGAAGAATTGATAGCACATTATGAGGATACAAAAAACAACACTTTTTTTAGCCAATTGATAAGTCTCAAACAAAAGGGTTCAATAATGGAGCACATTGAGGAGTTCCAAAAATTGAACATAAGGATAAAAGATATTCCAAAGGAGCATAGGATTGATGTGTTCATAGGGTCTTTAAAGGATAATGTCCAACATGATTTGCGCCTTTGGGAACCTGATTCATTAGAGAAGGCATTCAGGTTAGCAAGAAAAATGGAAAGAAAAATTATGGCAACTAGGAAGCATACCTCTGTAAGAATTCTCAGCTAAAACAAAATATTCTTATTGAATTGCACACTTCTCCTTAGGAGGGCACTGAGGATTTTTAAAAACTTACAACAGGGTTAAGAAGGAATTTTTTTGGGATGGCCTTAAATCAGATATTCAAAAGTTTGTGGCGGAATGTTTGGTTTGCCAACAAAATAAAGTTGAAAGAATTAAGACACCGGGTCTATTACAACCTTTATCCATTCCAAGCCAACGTTGGGAGGAGGTTTCAATGGATTTTATCACAGGTTTACCCAAGTCTGAGGGAAAGAGTGTCATCATGGTGGTAGTTGACAGACTTACCAAGTATGCAAACTTTTGTGCATTATCACATCCATTTAAAGCCAGTACAGTTTCTACTGCATTTATGGAAACAGTTCAAAAGCTACATGGAAACCCAAAGATTATTGTAAGTGACAGAGATCCCATTTTCACTGGAAATTTTTGGATAGAATTATTTTCTTGTCTTGGTACTTAGTTAACTCATAGCTCATCTTATCATCCTCAATCTGATGGGAAAACTGAGATAGTAAACAAATGTTTGGATGGATATCTTCGTTGCTTTGTATCTGATAAACAGACACAATGGGTCAAATGGTTGCCTCTGGCTGAATGGTGGTATAACACTTCCTTCCATACAACAACAAAAATGACCCCATTTATGGCACTTTATGGGTACCAACCACCATCAATCACATCATATTTAAGAGAAAATTCTAAGGTTCAGGAACTGGAACATCACATCGAACATCGACAACAAGTCCTTCAACTCTTAAAGGATAACCTCGTGTTGGCAAAAAATAGAATGAAACAACAGGCAAATCAACATCACAGTGAAAGAAGTTTTGATGTAGGTGATTAGGTATTCCTACGGCTACAACCATATAAGCAAATGTCCCTAAAGTAAGCTAAGAAGGATAATAAATTATCACCAAAGTATTATGGTCCGTACAAGGTGTTGGAAAAGATTGGTACTATGGCATACAAATTGGAGCTTCCTGCAGCTTCTCGATTGCACCCAGTTTTCCATGTTTCATGTTTAAAGAAGGTTATAGGCGACAAGCTCCCAGTTCAAACAATATTGCCAGAACTTGACGAGGAAGGAAAAATTATATTGGAACCAGAAGCAATCACAGAAACAAGAACTCGACAGCTACGAAATCGATCCATTTCAGAGTATCTTTATCAAGTGGAAGAACTTATTCGCTGAAGATTCCACATGGGAGGATGAGAATTTTATGCAGAAGTATCCAGAACTGCTCAAGCGTTGAGGACAACACTTTTTGAAGGAGAGGGGCATGTTGGGTCCCTATAATACTAGTGATTACCCCATTACTATTGTAGTTATACCCCTTATTTATATTGTTGTGCCCCTATTACCCCCATATTGTTATTTATGTGCCCCATAGAATCCCTCTATTGTTATTTTTGTGGATTTATATTATTATTGTTAGGTCGGCTGGATTATATTGTGACTCCTTAGACTCCTATATATAGAAAGGAGGTTTTGTCATTTGTATCATAAAAGAATTGTTCATTTATGTAATGTAAAGGATGTTGCCCCCTCGAAGAGGTTGAATTCTAAGGCGTTGATCTTTCTTTTCTATCTTTTCTTGAGCTGGTTTCATAACACTTTCTCTAACCTCTCTCTCTCCCCCTCCCACTCTTCCCTACCTCTTTCCTACTCCCCCCCTCCACCACCTCCCTCTCTCTCCATCCATATGATGGAGAACTTGCCCTTTATGTTATCAATATTATATGAGTGTCTAAAATATTTTACATTTCAATTTTTTATTGTGAAACAAGTTATGGTTCTTTGATATGTGGTATTGATTAGCTATGGTATTGGGCCATGGTATTATAATAAAATATAGATATAGTATTCATGCAAGATTTTTAGATATTTGTGTACTTATTTTTTATTATTAATTTTGCATGAAAACCATTCCAAAATAAAATACTTGAAAATAAAGTATATTGAAATAAATAGCATATCTACCATTAATTATTTAGCACCATAATTTAAGCAAGTATTTACATCAAATAATGGATCTCCCATGTCCCATAGAAACTCTGACACATGAAAATTCAACTCTGAACCTCACTCCCACCCTGAGTTCCAAAAAATATGAAATTAGCAACCCAACATCTACTATTGACACCTACGATTCAAGAAATAGCACTCTTGAATCTGCTAAAACTTCCCTGAGTCTAAAATTTACAGAGGCAAGGTTGAAGGTTGATCTGAGAACACCACTCAAACAAATCTAGAGATTCAAGTCACCAACAATAGCACCCTTGGTTGTAAGGCCTACTCCATGGATGCTAACTTCCAGTGGATGCTGAAATGGATTTGTGGAGGCCATGAGCACTACTAAGAGAGATCAACATGATTGGTTGGGTAATGATTCTAGGACGAGCTAAAAAAGACATGCTAGTGTTGAAAGGGTGGTGGAAATGTAGCTTGAGAAGTCGTCCTGAAAAGTGTTTGATTTCTAACCAAAATCCTCGTGACTAGTGTGGGCTTATAAATGAATTGTTTGAAAAAAGCTTCATTGTAGGGTTGGTGCCAAAGAGGGTTCCTTTGGCTCCAAATACTCATGTCATTCAAGAGCTCTATGCCAGTGGTAGTTTAGGGGTCTAAAACTTCTCAATTTTTGTTAAAGCCCTATTTGGAAATATTCATGCCTCACTGTTTGTTCATGGAAGGTTGTATTTTCACTTATGAAGAGAATTTATAATATTACATGTATTCGAGTGTGGATCATGAGACTCCTTTATGAGGGTAGGGAATTAAATTTGGAAAATTCTCAGAGGGATTATGGCATCAAGAATGATGCCTCTATCTCCCTCATTATCACATTTCCAGGAGGTACCAAAGAAAATGGGGCATCTTTTGACTCTAGACCCCTCTCATTTAATGATACTCTCAACTAAGGCTCTAGATCCCAACCCTTGTGGGCTCTTATTGGCTAGGCCTTTGTGTTTGAACATTAATTTGAAGCTCTGGTTCTCTAAATGAATGAGAAGATTCATTTTTATGTTCAGTGTGCAGTCATATGTTGTGTTAATGGATTCAACCCATTAGCTTTCACCCTCAAGGTTTGGGTTTTTATAATTGGATGTAGAACATAGATCTATTATTCTATTCTAAAGGTTATTTTGGTTTCATCTTCAAGGATATTTAAGATTGAAAGAGGGTTTTTGAGCAAGGTCCCTATTTTTGTTTTTGGGGTCAAGAGGGACTCTCAATCTAGCCATGGTTTCCATAGTTCATCCCACAATCCATGAAGACTATGGCCACTTGGGTAAGACTCCCAAACTTACCCCTCTAATGGTTTCAACATGATTTCCTTGAATATATTGGAAACACTATTGAAAGGTTTGTCAAAATACATAGTGAGAGACTAGTCGATGGGATCATCTCATTTACCTACATCTGTGTTGAACTAGATTTAAGTGTTGGTTTCTCATATAAAATAATTCTAAAATGGGGTCGAAAGGAACATCATGAACCTCTAGACTATGAAAGTAAATATTTTAGATGAAAATATTTTCAGCAACCCAATTATCTTAAGAGTGTTTTACCTCTGCGAAAGCCCAACCGTGGATGGCTTGATCACAAGGTATCTTCAAACATTAAGAACACAAAAAGTAATAAGAAGGAAACCCCTAAAAGGGAAAATACATTTCCTGATTCTTCACCCTTACAAGGTCCTATGTAGCCCATGGTTGAGTCCTCCCACTATGGACAATGAAAATTCATTAACATTAATTGTGGCTATAACGAGCATGAAAAGTTTACCTCGCTAGTTTGACCATTTAGATAGTGATAGGGATGTCCCAAACTCTAGGAGGTAGTAGTGATGGAAATTTCATTGAAAAATGAGGATATGTGATTATCCTTAGATGTAACTCATAAATATATAGGATGGGTAGATGTCCATAAGAGAAAGGGAAAATAAAAAACATTGAACAACTCCGATATTAGAATGGATATTTTCATATATGTTTACAGGTAGAAAAAGTGCTTAGTATGTTATACTTGGTTGGAGGAATGATCTCCCAAGTAAGTTATGTTTGTCTAATATTAACTAGATGTACCCAATATAATCTATTTTTCTATCCATAAAAGAAATTGTATCCACTTACCCAAAAAAAGCCTTTGTTTTAAAAATAGATAGAAATCAAATATAAAATCAAAACAAAAACATATTAAAATATCCTTCATAAGCTACATATTAAAATATCCTTCAAAACTTATGGATTATAAATCATAATTATAATATTGATACCTTCAAAGCGGATCTCCTATTTACTCCAAAATAATTAAGAAGGCAATGAAATGAAACTAGCTCATCACCTGTACAAAATAACAAGAATATTTCTCATAGAATCTTTCTCACCATCTCTAAATCTAAAGAGATTGTTCATTAATACACTAAGGAACAAGTGAGTAAAGCCAAAACCAAATAAATAGTTAGTTGCGTCATTTAAATTTAGTTCATGAATGTTTGGAATCCATATTATGCAAGGAGACATGCTTTTTGCCAATTCTAAGGTAATATGGAAATCTTCCATTTTGTCTTTCACAAAAGGATCAAACTCTATAGGAATACGTTCAACAGGGTAATCTAAATACTCACCATACCAGAGCTTCTTCAAAGATATTCTTATAAAGGAACATATGAGTCTGCTGCTAGACTTTTGACCAAATAGGATCGGCCAGTTCCCATAGGACCTATCAGTAAAATCCCTTTGCAAAGTACTGATCCTGAGTGGAGTGAGAAAGGTTTTCCATGAAATGTGGGGTTGGTTTGACACAATATTTGTGAAGAGGTAATCTTCTGAAAAAAAAGCAAGGAATACCCATCTTTCTGCTAAACAAAATGGATTGAACCCGTAATTAATTAGACCTTTTTGATAAGTGTAGGCAAAATATTGTAAGTGAATAACCCTGGCTATCTAATGATTTTATCTCCAAATTCATTCTTGAATAAGTTATGACTATAAGTCAAAATTGATTCAAATTTAAAAAGGGTTTTTTCTGTCATTATAAACTAAAATAGTAAGTTTATCTCTTTTTTGGAGATATCCATACTAGAGCACAATCCGTTCAACTCTCTTATTATAGTTATAAGCAATTTTATATTTCTATTCTTCGTCTTCCTCTTCATCTTCGTCTTCCTCTTCATAGAAAAAAAACTATTAATAATCTGTGGAAGACTGGGCCAATGATTTGAGCAATATGTCCCACATTTTTTTCTACACATGCGGAAACCCCAAGAACAAGAGGATTTTTTCTCATACAAAAATGGAAATAATTTCCATGAAGAATATATAAATATGATTTCGCCAATATCATCAATAAAAAAAATGTTCCATATTGGGTCGATCAGACCAGTAAATAATAAATGGAAGTTACCACCTTGGTAAAATCCAACTTTATTGAAAAGTTTAAATTCATCCATATTTGGAATATGAAGTAGGTAGATGGATATGAATAAGGATCATGAGGAAGTCTTTGATTTATCTATAAATAGAACCAATTTACCCATAACTAAAACCGAACATACTTCAAAATTATGTCCAGATCATATCTGAAATATGAAACTTGATATTCATGACCTTTCTCTCATTGGTCATTATCTCTTCTCTTCATATGCACACCTGTATATGTATTTTTGGACAATTCGCACCATTATGGTCAAAGGTCCATTCGGTTCCTTGATTTCATTCATGAACTAGTTTAACCATTGAAAGGTTCTCGGGTCAATCCATGGAGGAAGATCTTCAAGAGAAAAGATTGGGTTGCATCATACATAAAGAACATTATACAATGAGAATGTATCTAGCACCCCAATAACGGACAACTTTTTGTAGGATATTTCTGTAAAAATTGTTTGTTTACGTTCGGTCCATGTCGAGCAGACCTCGTCCTTGCGAGAAATAATTATTAATAAAGGAGGGACTTATGTCACCAAAAATAGAGACTAAATCTAGTGTCAGATTCAAAGCTGGTGTTAAAGATTACAGATTAACTTATTATACTCCCGAATATTAGACCAAAGATACAGATATCTTGGCAGCATTCCGAGTAACTCCTCAACCCGGGGTGCCACCTGAAGAAGCGGGAGTAGTAGTAGCTGCTGAACCTTCCACCAGTACATGGACCACTGTTTGGACCGATGGACTTACTAGTCTCAATCATTACAAGGGGCGATGCTATGACATCGAGCCCGTTCCTGGATAGGAGACTCAATTTATTGCCTATGTAGCTTACCCCTTAGACCTTTTCGAAGAAGGTTCTATTACTAACTTGTTCACTTCCATTGTAGGTAATGTATTTGGATTCAGGACCCTATGGGCTCTACGTTTGGAAGATTTGTGGATTCCCCCTTCTTATTCCAAAACTTCTCACGGTTCACCTCATGGTATCCAAGTTGAAAGAGATAAATTGAAAAAATATGGTTGTTCTTTATTGGGATGTACTATCAAACCAAAATTGGGTCTATCAGCCAAAAACTATGGTAGAGCAGTTTACGAATGTCTCCTCGTGGACTCGATTTTACTAAGGATGATGAGAACGTAAATTCCCAACCATTCATGTGCTGGAGAGATCGTTTTGTCTTTTGTGCTGAAGCAATTAATAAGGCTCAGGCTGAGATGGGTGAAATTAAGGGACATTATTTGAATGCTACTGCAGGTACATGTGAAGAAATGATGAAAAGGGTAGTATTTGCAAGAGAATAGGGAGTTCCTATCGTTATGCATGACTACCTGATGGGAGGTTTTACTGCAAATACTTGTTTGGCTCATTATCACCGAGACAACGACCTACTTCTTCACATTCACCGTGCGATGAATGCAGTTATTGATAGACAAAGAAATCATGGTATGCATTTCCGGGTACTGGCTAAAGCATTGCATATGTCCGGTGGAGATCATATTCATGCCGGTACTATAGTAGGTAAACTTGAAGGGGAACGATACGTAACTTTAGGGTTTGTTGATCTACAGCGTGATGATTTTATCGAAAAAGATCGAAGTCGTGGTATTTACTTCACTCAAGATTGGGTATCTATGCTAGGTGTTATGCCTATAGCTTCAGGAGGTATTCACGCTGGGCTAGTGACTGGGGTGAAGTCATAACAAGGTAGCTGTACTAGAAGGTGCGGCTGGATCACCTCCTTTTTAGGGAGAGCTAATGCTTTTTGGGCTTCTTCATTTGACACTACTTCCAGAAGGACTCACATCTGAGTAAAGCTCGTAGATGGAAGTATTCTTTCGGGTCTCGATAGTGAAGTGAAACCATGAGCGTATCATCCCAAGTCAGAACAAGTTGATAGAATCCCATCTCCCATTTGCCTCCCCATGTTGCCACCGAGGCAGGGACATGGGGTAGCAAAAAAAGAGTTAGGGTTTCTCTTCTACTATTTTGGATATATTGAGGCCTCCATCCCCAGGAGGCCTGCAAAATGGGCTATTAGCTTATTTGCTATATTGGTTCTTCCAATATATTGGTGTTGGTGTAGGGGCAAGTCTCCATACTCAGAGGCTTGCATGATGGGGTATTAGCTCAATGATAGAGCGCGTCCCTGATAATCACGTCGTTGTGCCTGGGCTGTGAAGGCTCTCGGTCACATGGATAGTTCAATGTGCTCATCAGCGCCTCACCTGGAGATGTGGATCATCCAAGGCACATTAGCATGGTGTACTCCTCCTATTTGTTCGAACCAAGGTTTGGAACTGAACTTATCCTTAGGAGGATAGATGGGGCGATTCAGGTGAGATCGAATACAGATCCAACTTTCTATTCATTTGTGGATCTGGGCGGTCCAGGAGTGCCGATGGTTATCCACCTCAGATCCTCTCTTCTCGAGAATACATACATCACTTATCAGTGTATGGATGGTTATCTCTGGGTCACAGGTTAAGTGTCTACTTCAACCAATATGCCCTTAGGCACGACTATACACAACATAGAAATAACACTTGGAAAGGGTGGACAATTGGCTAGAGCAGCAGGTGTTGTAGCAGAACTGATCGCAAAAGAAGATCGATCGACCACATTAAGATTACCATCTGGAGAAGTTTTTTTAATATCTGAGAACTGCTCAGCCACAATTGGACAAGTGGGTAATATCACTGCAAACAATATAAGTTTCGGTAAAGTCGGAGCTAAACGTTGGTTCGGTAAGCGTTCTGAGGTAAGAGGAGTAGCTATGAACCCTGTAGACCATCCTCATGAAGGTGGGGAAGGAAGAACCTCAATTGGCAGGAAAAAACCTGTGACCCCCTGGGGCTATAGTGCACTTGGAAAGAAAAGTCGGAAGAGATATAGATACAGTGATGCTTCAATCCTTCGTCGACGTGAGTAAGAATGGTTGGATATCCATAAAAAAAAGAAGGAAATAAAGGTAATTTATCATGGCACGTTCACTGAAAAAAATCCTTTTGTGGCTAATCATTCATTGAGGAAAATTAAAAATCTAAACATAAAAGAAGAAAAGAAGATAATAGTTACTTGGTCCTGGGCATTTGTCATTGTACCCGCAATGATCGGTCATACAATTGCTGTTCATAATGGGAGGGAAAATTTACCCATTTATGTAACAGATCGTATGGTAGACCACAAATTGGGGGAATTTGCACCTACCCTACTTTTTCAGGGACATGCAAGAAACGATAAGAAATCTCGTCGTTAATTGAGAAAGACTTGTCATTCATTAGGGAGGATGGAGTCAATGGGAAATAATAGTCCAGGTCCAGAGATACAAGCTTTGGTGAGAAATATACGTATGTCTCCTCGTAAAGCGTGTAGAGTAATTAATCAAATTCGTGGTCGTTCATATGGACAAGCACTTATGATATTGGAACTGATGCCTTATGGGGCTTGTTATCTCATATCACAATTAATTCATTCTGCGGCGGCGAATGCAAATCACAATATAGGTTTGAACAAAGCCAATTTACTCGTTGGTAGAGTCGAAGTGAATGACGGTGTTGTTTTTAAAAGGATTCAACCTAGAGCTCATGGACGTGGTTATCCAATACAGAAACCCACTTGTCATATAACTATTGTATGAGAGGAAATCTCCAGATTGAATGATTTGATTATGTCAATAGAATCCCGAAAAAAAGGATATGTATGGCGCAGAAAATAAATCCACTTGGTTTTAGACTTGGTGTAACTAAAAATGAGCATTCCCATTGGTTCGCACAACAAAGGAATTATTCCAAAGATCTTCGAGAAGATCAAAAAATACGTACTTGCATTGAAAAATATGTACTAACGCATATAAAGAGATCCTCGAATTATGGAGGAATTGCACGTGTAGAGATTCGCAGAAAGATCGATTTGATTAAGGCCAAAATCTATATTGGATTTCCCAACTTGTTGTTAATAGAAGGTAGGGGTCAAGGAATTGAAAAATTAGGAAATGATGTACTAAATATGCTCGATTCTGTGGACCGAAAACTTCACATTGCTATAGAAAAAGTTGCGAAACCCTATAGAAAATCTAATATTCTTGCAGAGAACAATGTAAACTATGAAATGGGAACTATAAACTCAAAACGGGAACTCTGGCCAAAAAACCCCAAAAAAACATCAAAAACAGTGCTCAAGACGAAAAGTGTGTATACTAGAACGATGTTTTTATTTTTTAGGCGTCAATTTTGAACATGTTTTAAAATTGGCAGTGACTACAAAATTTACTATGAAATTTTCGTGCAAAATATAGCTTCAAAATGAAACTGATGACACTGGAACAATGATTCTTTTTTTAGGGTCAATTTTCAGTATTTAAAAAAATGCTAATAAAACCAAATTTCTATGTGTCAAACAAAGTTGTTTATGCGAGAAAAAACACACTAATGTTTTTGGTAGAATATCATTTTTCTTTCCTAAGTATAAATTTAACATGTTTTCAACCATAACATGCTAGATACAAAAAAAATTGAAAATTTTTCAACTATAAAATAAAAAAAAACCATGACATTATGAACAAATTACATCACTAAATGCATTCAAAAGTCATTATTTGTATATTGAATAAAACATATTTTATATCTCTAATTTAATATTGCATTGTAGATATTTTAAACAATAAAATTTATCATAACTAAGGCATATAATCCAACAACATAAAAATGCCTCATAACTTCTCATTTAACACCATATGGAAAACATTAATTTTATTTGAAGACACGATGCATACATCAGTTATATAAACTACCTTAAACAACTATTCAAAATCACTCATGTTTTCTGGCACACCATCAGAATTCACATCTTCAGATGAGTGACTGGATGCTGACGAAGATGTTCCATATTCTTCTCTTTCATCAACTAGTGCCCCATCTGAGTCCACATGCATGCCCAACATTTCAGGTCTCAAAATTCTTCTAGATCTACGACTGGTTTCAGGTGACTCCCATGTCAACACTGTTCCTTCTGGTAACAACCTTTTCAGAATCTCTATCGTCTTGAAGCGAAGAGTTCCTCTCTTTGTTAAATTGAAGTCATAAACAAGTATGTCTACATCCTCCAATTTTAATATGTCTGTGCGGCGGCGATTTACATTTGTACCCTTTCTTTTTCTTTTTCCGCCATTTTTTTTGTCAACTACCATCTCTGGCTTATACACACCATTGAATGGGGTGTGTTTTGTGGCATACCAATGTACTTCAACACTTGTAACATCCTCATTTTCTGTAAAGACCTTTATAACTTTAGCAACCCAAAATGGATAGCCATTGGGATCTCCATCTGCTAGCACTGCAATCATGCAACCCTCCTTAATATCCTGTACTGAACCCCTATAAAGGTCTTCCATGGCTTCACGTTGTGCACGAGATATTTTGGAACCAATATACATCTCTCTTTCCTCTGCCTGTGAAGAATTAATAATACCTTGAGATTGTTGCTGTTCAACAATGTTTACTTCCTCATGTTCATTCGACACATTATGTGGCCAAATAAATGGATTTTTCAAAGGTATATCTTCATTTATTGTTGTCGAAATGATATCACTTTGATTATTGAAAAACGACTCCCACCAAACAGAATCAGCAATGTCAAAGTACTCATATGTATATCTAATACATTTTTTAATTTCTTCCAGGCAATCAGAATAATTTATAGCCCTGTTCTGTCTATGTGCATTCTGAACTTCACCAACTGATTGTAATAACAATATTTTTGATGCAAATATTGGATGATCTGGAATGAACTTCAAAAATTTCAATCCTGATGACGGTGCCCATTCTGTAGTAGTTGAATACTTCTTGCCCCATATTAGTGTGTTCCCATCAATTTTTTTGATACGAAATTGATGTTGGAAGCTAATGTCATTAAGTTGTTCAATGCATCTCCCCTCACCATATGATCCCAGAATAAACCTTCGCATGTCAATAGTTTCTTCCAACAGATCAAAAGTAGGCTCTGGCATGTATGATTTCTTAATACATTCAATTAGTGATGGCAAGCTACCAACTTCCTTCCTCCTCAATGTGACTGAAAAACGGCTGAACATCTGATCAATATGGTCATGAGTGTGCCCAACAAGAAGGAAACCAACCTTTACCTTCTGAAAAATTCCCAATTCAACAAGCATGTTTAGATATCCAAAAACAACCTGATTTTTGTTTTCATGGCAAGTGTTGTCCAATTGTAGATACAAAACTTCAGGAAGATTACACAACCAATGAGAAATCACATCATGAATTATAGTTATGGTCAGATTTGCATCATTGTGAATATTTGGAGCTGTGAAGTACACCCTTGGCAACATTTTCCCATTGAAGACCATACAACCGACCAAGTGAAATTGAATAAAGTTTTCCTCCTGTAAATTTTTGGGTGTGCGAACAAAATGTGGTAAAAGTGTTTTCTTCTGGTCCATACCATCAATTATCAAACCCAAATATTTATTCGGATTATCATAGCACTTTTTTCGATGCTTGTACAACTTCTTCCTTTCGTTTGTTTGTTGTTCGCGATGCTCCTAAAGTTGTTTGACAATTAAATCTACACAACATAAAAGAGATTCATTAAGAAATATGTTTTCATAGTTGATGACTATACAATTTTAAAAGTTAAAGTTATAAACGCTTACCTCTTTCTGAGCCTTCACTTTTGTCCCTTTTTGATTTAAGAGAAGCACATGTACTGCAAATCCCCATCCTTGTCTTTTTTTTTTTTGTGTAAGTGAGTAGATTATATTATATAACAAGTATAATACAAAAAACTACCGAAGCAGTGTGAGCAGGGATGTACAATATTCCTGGGCTGATCGCCTGCTCAGAGGAAGTGATACAAGTAAACCAAAACGTAGCACACCACCCAGGGTGGTGAGGAACAGAACAAAACATTACTAAACCTCAGGAACTACCGTAAGTAGACAGGAGAAGTAACAACAGAACAACAGACAAACACTAAAGCCGAGATAATAGAGTGAAAAGATAACAGAGAAGCAAGAACCTGAGTCGGTAAGAGAGCCAACATAATGACCTTAGAAGTGGTAATTCCCCATCTAGGCGATGGTGTCCAAGCCGATGTCCCTGACGTGGCTGTCGACCTTCGCCTGCATTTCTTCCAGGGAAGCAGGCTGAAACGCTGCAGAAGTGGCTGGCTGAGCAGCATGATTCGCACTAGAAGTGGCTGGCTGAGCCGCAGGAGCCGTATTGATGGAGTTTTTGAGAAGCTGGATGAGCAGCTTAAGCATACGGTTGTGGGTTTTGACCGCTTCATTCACCGAGGTGATTTTGCTGTCCAGGGAGATATTGTAGTCTATAATCTTGGCCATTTGTTCTGTAGTGAGATTAACCTCTGTTACGGTATGCTGCTTTTCCTTTTCGATGGATTCCAGCGCCTTTGCAATTAAGGTTTTCGTGCGCCAGCTCTCCGCCTGGGTTCGCACAAATTGTGTGGCCCTCTTCAAGGGAGTACCGGGGTCTGTTAACCAGTTGACCTCAGCAGCAATTTCCATATCCGAACGACCACCCTCCTCAAGCTTTGCCTGAGCCTCTAATTCTGCAATTTTGCGTTTGATTCTGGTCGCGGTCCTGGTTTCGTAGCCACCTCTGGCTGCCTGAAGTTCCCTATTAGCTGCCTCGCAGTGACTACCTCCCGCTTCCATGGTAAACCTCTTGTGACTTGCCCGAATTAAACCAGACTTGTAAGCGGACCCGCTCTCAACACGAACTCTAAGAACAATGAGGAGAACAGGGCAATTGCCCATGTTTTTATAATTAAAGCAATGATGTTTCCTCAGGAGATTGGAGTAAATGCCTCTGATAGTGGTGGTACTTTGCTGATGGGTAAGCTGAAGAATCGCACAAGCGAGCCTGTCACTAGAATAATTGGAGCTCATGATGTAACTGCCAGGCTGACGAGCTGGGCGCCAAGTGTATGGTGAAAGCCTTCTTAAGGGATGGTGGCGCGTGAAGGGAGATATGCCCCGTATGCTGGCATGCTTGGTGCTATTCCTTCGGGCCTTGTTCCGCCTCCTTCCACTCAGAATTGCCATTAATGGTAATGAAACCTCTCCATACGGATCCTCTCCATGCGTGCTGAAAGGACGGTGTCTGATGTAATGGATCTCCTCGCTTAATTCATTATGATCGCCCATCTGCAAGAGCCGCTGCCGCCAGGAGCTCCACCTCCCCCTATGTCCAATCAACCCATTGAGGGCTTTGGGTTGATAATCCTTGCCGATCTCCTCATGATTCTGAGACCGTGGCCAGGTGCCGTCCTCGATTAAGGTTGGGTGACCTGGATTAGATCCTTCGCTGCCAGTTGTATGCATGCTTCCTTTATGATTGGGTCGTCAAACTCCCGCCAGCACCTGTCCATGGCAATGTTGGGGTTGTCTGCTCCACAGTTTGCCAGATGGTCAGCAAGACCATTCGCCTTTCTCCTGATTGTTTGAAAGATTAGACCTTTCATCCCCATAACGAGCTCAGCTATGTTTTCCGTAGCTTTGGCAAGCCTCCAATGCTTGGTTGCTTTGCTTATGGTCGTGCCTGTCTGTAGGCGTTTAGCCGCCACCATCCTTGTCTTCTTAGGAATACGGACATTGTTGAATTCTTTCTTCCATACCTTCACAAAATATTGATATGTAATAAACTGGCCATGTCCCTCAGCACCTTCTGCATATTCTTTGTATAAGTTGTAGATTTCTCGTCTTGAAAAATTATCTGGAATATGTATTGTCTCTCCATTTGGCATACACTCTCCATGCTTTGAAAAGAAATCTTTCATCCATGACATTGCAATATTTGATAATGGACCAAAGTGTTTTTTATGACATACTTCTGAATAAAATGTGGGATCCTTTTCCAAATTTTCTTGAATTCTCGAGAGACGAAAATTCCCAATCGAATGAAACATTTTGAAACCTTTTCTACAGATAAAAAAAGTCCCAATATGATAATCATAACCTGACAATGTAGATTGCATGCACCCAACTAAATATGAATTTTGCATGCTTTTATTCATTGAAAATATCTATTCCTGCTTTCTAATGCAAATTTGAAATCCATATGTTTCAAGCAATCTTTTTGGCAACATTCACTTGAAATGAGAGCACTGATAGAACTTCTTCTCGTCAGATATTCTGCTCTACCCCTTGTATAACTAGAACAACTTGCATTGATACGAAAAGGCCTGCTCCTACTCCTTGATACAATGTTTCTTGGCAACATCTCCATCATTTGATCATCATTTGTATAAGGCTTTTCATCATCATTAAGAGGAATGTTATCCACACTATGATCAGCTCTGCTTTTCAAATATTGACTTGGAGGATATTCTTCATCTTCTGCTTCTTCAGTGCTACTGTCGTAGTCCTTAGAATTCAGACTGAATGGAAAATCTGACTCGATGTTTAATGGATATTCTTCCTCATATGCATTGCCAGTGCTACTCTCATAGTCCATAGAATTAGGACTACGTTGAAAATGTGACTTACTTATTGAAGATGCTACATCCCGTCCTTTGTCACTGCTACCTTTATACTCATTAGAATTAGGACTAAGTGCATCATCCTGTCCTTCATCACTGCTGCTCTCATAGTCCGCAGAATTAGGACTAAGAGGACACAGTGACACTCTATTATTTTGAAATTCATCATCACGCTCTTCATAACTATTGCTCTCATAGTCCGCAGAATTAGGACTAAGTGGACACTGTGGTACTCCAATATTTTGAATTTCATCATCCCACTCTTCATCACTGCTGCTCTCATAGTCCTTAGAATTTGGACTAACAGGACACCGTGACACTCCATGCTTTTGAAAATCAACATCATGCTTTTCATCACTACTGCTCTCATAGTCCTTAGAATTAGGACTCAGTGGACACTTTGACACTCCATACTTTTGAAAATCAACATCATGCTTTTCATCACTGCTGCTCTCATAGTCCTCAGAATTAGGACTAAGTGGACACCGTGACACTCCCTTCTTTTGAACTTCACCATTATGCTTTTCAAAACTGCTGCTCTCATAGTCCTCGAATTAGGACTAAGTGGACACCGTGACACTCCCTTCTTTTGAACTTCACCATTATGCTCTTCAAAACTGCTGCTCTCATAGTCCTCGGAATTAGGACTAAGTGGACACCGTGACACTCCCTTCTTTTGAACTTCACCATTATGCTCTTCAAAACTGTTGCTCTCAAAGTCCTCGGAATTAGGACTAAGTGGACACCGTGACACTCCCTTCTTTTGAACTTCACCATTATGCTCTTCAAAACTGCTGCTCTCATAGTCCTCGGAATTAGGACTAAGTTGACACCGTGGCCCTCCATTCTTTTGAACTTCACCATCATGCTCTTCAAAATTGCTGCTCTCATAGTCCTCAGAATTAGGACTAAGTGGACATCGTGACACTCTGTTCTTTTGAAGTTCACCATCATGCTCTTCATCACTACGGCTTTCATAGTCCTTAGAAGTAGGACTAAGTGGAATATGTGACTCTTTATTTATTTGAAATTCTCCATCTCCTCTTTCATCAGTGCTGCTCTCATAGTCCTTAGAATCAGGACTAAGTGGAAGAAGTGACTTTCTATTCATAGTGGAAGAATTCCCGCTATGTTCATCAATATGAATAGAGTTGTTACGCGATGCAGAAGTTGATGGTGTATAAATCAAAACTTCACTATCAGAACAATCCATCCCTTTCAAATAGAAGATGTTGAATGATACAAATGGAGAGTCTCCTAAAGATATTATATAGCTTAAAGAATGGAATTTTCCCTCCAAAAAATTTCGCGAAAATATTTCCCTCCAAAAAGTTTCGCGAAAATATTTCCCTCCAAAAAATTTGTTAAATTTATTTACCTTTATTACTTTGTTCTACAATTTATTGGAAAATGTAAACTAAATTTTTTTATGAAATCATAATTAAAATTGTACACTACAACTTCTACAATTATTATAATAGTTAAACCATATAATATTCGCTTTCCAATACTACAATATTCACTTTAAAATATTTTAAAACAAATTATCCCACATTCAACCTGTTGTAAAACAAATCAATAATATTCACTTTATAATATTGTAAAACAAATTATCCCATATTAATTGTACAGTAAAACATCCTTGTAACTTCACTTACATATTAAAATCTCATTATCACTACTACTAACATCACATCCAGATTTTCTGAAAATCGTTGAAAGAGGTTGTGAATTTGTGGAGCAGCTAAATCGCTATCAACAACATAATCAATGAAGAATTCTCGTAATTAAAAGGTAAGTTAAATTTTTTCTTGAAAACTTTCATATTAAATTAGTTTCATGAAAAATCGTGAGCACAGTGGGCCCGGCCCTCCAGGCACTTTAACAACGCCCCCCCTCACCCGCTTGCCCGGCCCCTCCGAGCGCCCTGACAGCCCCCCCTCACCCGCCTGCCCGGCCCGGGCCCCCTCACCCGCCCGGCCCACACACACCGTCCCCCCTCACCCGCCTGCCCGGCTCGGCCCGGGCGCCTAATCCCCCAGCCCCACCCCTCCGGTCGAACCACCCACGCCCCCCTCACCCGCTCGCCCGGCCCGGGCGCCCTCACCCGCCCGCCCAACCCCTCCCGGCGCCCTCACCCGGGCACCTCACCCCTTTGGATGGGCCACCCACCCCCGGGCGCCCTCACCCGCACGCCCCACCCACCCCCGGGTGCCCTGACCCGCTCGCCCGCATGGCACGGGCGCCTGACCCGCCCTCCACAAACGCCCGCGGGCGCCCTGACCCACCCGCCCTCGCCCGCCCCGGACCCACCCGCCCGTTCGTCCCACCCCGCCCACGGGCGCCCTCACCCGCCCGCCAGCCACACCCGACCGGCCAACCCGCGGGCGCCCCACCCGCTTGCCCGCCCCGCCACCCACCCACCCACGGGCGCCCTCACCCACCCGCCCGACCCACACCCGAGCGCCCTCAACCGCCCGCCCGACCCACCCCCGGGCGCCCTCACCCGCCCACCCGCCCGCCTCACCCGCCCGACGCCCGCCCGCCTCACCCACCCTCCGCCCTCAGCCTCACCCGCCTCCGCCCGCCTCACCCGCCCTCCGCCCTCGGCCTCACCTGCCCTCCGCCCGCCTACCCCTCGTGCAGGTGCCACCCGGGCCGCCCGCGCCCTTGCCCGGCATGCAGCGTCGCCCTGCCTGCGGGCGGGAGGGGCGCGGGCGGCCCGGGTGACGCCTGCACGAGGTTGGGCGTTGTTGTAGGGAAAAGTATCCGACTCGGATGACCCTATCCCACTCTAAGGGTGACAGTTCCTTAGCAACAACTGTAAAACAAACTACTAAGGGTTTACTTCTTTATGAAAGCAAAAGAGAATGGAGAAAGCACTAACCGTTGCCTTGCGCTTAATGTCGAATCCAAACTCTTCTCTTTGGCTGCTTGCTCCTAGCTCTTTGTTCTTCTGCTCGCCGAGCTACAATGAGATCCTGCACAATAACAAAGAAGGAAACTACAAGAGGCATGCAATCATAACTGGTTCATGGATTAGTGTAAACCAAACATGCAATCATCACAATATATAATTGAAACAAGAGCACATAGAAGAACCTCAATAGCTTTTATTAATGAAGAAATAAAGGTTCTGAGAGTATTACAACCATTGCAGGCTCCAACCCAGCAACACCTCCCAGCAGAAAGAATTTCTCTTCTTCACCTCTCTCAAACAATCACCCAATAACTCAATGATGAAACCAACAGCATATCATTACTTTGCACAAAATTCCAGCCTCCTGAGCTCATAGGAGAGAGCTCAATATATAGATGAATTGAGAAAGGATGAGTCAGCTTGCAACTGATGTGTAGCTGCCTTGTGTCCTCTCTCTCTTCAGTTAATCTTTAGTTGATCTTCAGTTCTTGAGTCCACTTGGTGAACCTTGCTTCCACTTGGAGAAACAAAGCCTCTGACTCATCACAAGGCGAAATCCCTGATCCAAGTGTCATTTTTGGAAGATTCCAGAGCAATGACTCAGTGTGCCACATGTCCAAACTCGCTCAACGCAGGTGGGCTTTGTTCTACCTGCTTTGCAACGCAGGTACACCATGGAGCAGTTGTGTTTCAGCGCAAAAGCCTAGTGGAGCACCTGCTTTGATTTCAGGATTGCTTGTTTTTGAGTGTTTTCAGGTGGAGAACTGATCTGAGAGTTGTTGGTTTGCTGACCTTGTTCCTCTAGGGGTAGGAAGATCATGTTTAGGGAACTTTGGATCCCTTGGATTATTGACAATTCATGCTTGTTGCTGTGAGGCACAAAATTGTCTATAACAGATGCCCCCTAAAGTATGAGGTCGTTTATCGGGTGAAATGCTTTATTGAGAGGATCCGAAGTTCATTCAATCTGCTGAGAAGTGTCCTGTAATAAGATACAATACAATACATTATTTTTCATACATTTTTCATGATCTAGCTGAGGCGGGCATTCCCATGCTCAGCTTTATAAATACATTTTGGTACATAGAACAGACGATCGTTTGATTGTAGACTGATATTTCTCTGCCGAAATTATCATCCTTTGAGAAGGAGGATCATCTGCTGTAATGATGTACATATCAAATGTCTTTATGTCCTGAATATATATCGCAGTCCGGATGGATGAAACTAGATCCGGGGTCTTCAATCTCTTCCGATCTTCACTCGATGTACAAGTCGATCCATGTGAGAATTTCTTGAAGTCGAACATGGAAAGACATCGCTTGATTACCAGTCAATGATGTAAACCGTTAACAAGCGCGAGAGGAATCACCGATAAGGATGATGACCCTCAAGGTACGGCAGTACAATCCACATGGTGGGAATAAAGGACTTGGCGTCGACCACCATGCAAAATCTTCTGGTCGAAGGTCATTGATGTATACCTGTCGCCGGAAGTGAGAAACTTGCCATTGAGGCATGCAAGCTTCAAAGTACTGAGGGGGGTGTTCCTAGACCAACTCCTTGGATAATGAGCTGATGTCGACAAGGAGCGATCCGTCAAAGGAGGGCCTTAATGAATCGCACATCAGTGACACGGAACGGAGCTAGTGATTGTGATGAGCTGAAAACAAACTGTGATGTATGATTCAGGGTGGCGGTCATGAAGTGGATGAAGGATAATGTATGGCAGTGGCTGGAACACGGTTGACTCTTTACAGAACCACATCTCTTGAACATATAACGACACTGATGTGATGGATTGGTAGCATTACCCCAATTGCGGATGGTGTGGCGAGGACCATGGTTATGAGATCGGTGAATGAAACAACCCAACCCGATGTGCTACGGAGGACAAAGTGTCATGTTCAAGAGCGACTTGCTACCATTAATGCTGTGAGGTTCTCCCAATTTTTCCCCAGTCATTGCTGACCAGTACCTCTTTATTTTTGTCAAGCTTGAGGAGGATAACATATGCTTGTTCTATAACCTGCCCTTCGGGCAAGCCCATCGCTATGTTTTAACGAGCCTAGCGATAGGGAAACTCGTTCTCGTCTAAAGACAAGTTTGTCGCTATTTAATCATTTTAACGAGTCTAACGACAAAGAAAACTCGGTCCTTTTCAATTTTAGAGAGTCTGAAAAGGTACGAAAAGTTAACTCCAAAATTCATTTTTCGTCTTCTAATCCCTTAAGTCCGAAAAAGTATAAAACAATACAGAAGGGATGAATTTTTGATTTCTTTAACGAGCCGAACAAAACAAGCGCTCGATCTTTTTGTGCAATAATCCCTCAGGTCCAAAAAGATTAAAATCTAGAGGAGGGATAGCTTTCCGGTCGCTTTAACGAGCTGGAAGGCCAAAACTCGGCAAACTTTTCATATTTTACGAGTCAGTGAAAAGAGCTCAAAGAAGACTCGTCTTTTGAGGAACGAGTGATGAACAGGGATAGCAGTAGATTCCAGGTACAGGTTGGAATTCTCCAATCACGGCAGTGTCACAAGGATGGCTAAGTGAAATCACTCTTCGCAGTTGTTCCTCAAAATGGGTAAACAAACATATGGAGGTGAACGATTGGCCAAATGAACGGATGGAGGTGACGGCATATAAACACGACCAAGGGCTTTTAATATGGCTTTCAAAGGTTACATTTCTCGAGGTTGTTTACCGGTTCATTTTTTCTGGATGAGCTTGAACTGCTAGGGAAAGATTGCTCACAATTTATGTTTATTTTTTAACGAGCATGAACTCTACACAAAAACTGCTCGATTCTTGCATTTATTTTTTAACGAGCATGAACATTGCTAAAACTGCTCGATTTATACCAGTCTTAATACAAGGAATGCTTTAGGTGAGGTAATCTTATTTAAGGAGCGATACCTCACTAATTACTCCAATTTGGCAGGTTTTAACTTTTGCCCTTCATCCTTTCATTATGCAAGCTGGAAACGGCTAATCCTACGAGTTTAACGGGTTAGACCTACAGGTTTAAAGGGAGCACCTAAAAATTTAAAAAATAAATAGTCGTCACGTGCTTGCACTCCAAAAGGTTTGCATGCCCTCAGGTATAAAGTATAATTTCGAGATTCTGCCATCTCTTACTTATTATCCGAAAAATGGTTTTGTTTGCTGCCACAAACTAAACTCTCTTTTCGGCGATGTCTATCATTAGGTTGCTAAGGATGGTGACTACTTGTTGCAGCAATTTCATCTCTTTCTTTGGAGACTGCCCCTACTTATCCTTCAAAACATATTGTTTTAATGGGTGAGGCTTGACATTCAAAGATGGTGGCTACTTGCTGCCACAAATAGACTCCTTCCTTAGGAGAGCCCACTTCTTTAGACAAAGGGAGCGATTCTTCCGCTTCAACGTAACTTTGACAAAAGAATTTTATCCTAGAACAACCCTCTCTTCCTCTGCCGGAGGGGGTACGAACTAGTCCATCCTTCAGCGGAAATTAACTTTATACCTAAGGTTTTCTCTGCCCGAGGCAGGCCAGGGTGCATGCCCCATGGGTCCCAGTTCTTTTCTTTCCGAATTACTCGCATTCATCGGGAAGTAGAACCGGGGGCGGTGGCATTCCTTGAGTGAATAAACCGTTAAGGGATGGTATTTGACTATTTGCAATGCGTGATCCTGGAAATGAAAGTTGGTCTACGAGCTTGACCATTCTTCCTTCGTGAGGAAAACACATGACTCTAAAGAGCGAGGACACTATCGCCTCCATGCAATATATATAGTCTCGTCCAAGGAGTAAGTTATATGCCAAGGGTCCCTGGATGACCATGATGTTCATGCGAACTGTCTTCCCTTTCAATGTAACTGGAACATTGGGGAGAATCCCTAACGGGTGACTGGTTCCTTTATCAAAACCTGATAGATTTCTCATCTCAGGTAAAAGCGCTGGGCAACCCAGTGCTTTCCAAGCAACAGAGGAAAGGATACTCACAGATGCCCCTTCATCAATGATAGTTCCAGCCATCACCTTTCTGTAGATTTGGACTATGATTCTGAATGGGATACTGGCTGGTAACCGGGGCCTGCCTAGTTGATTCCAATCAAAGGATACAACTAGGTTGCTTGGTGGTGGGACCGAATATACGGCCGGATACGACTCTGACGATGTTCCTTCCTGCGATAAAGGAATGGGCGCATTGCCCTGATGCTCATCAGAGTCCGTGTTGATGAAAAGAATATGGACGGTGTCATCCTTATCCTCTTCAGTGAGGGTGTCATTTGAAGATGGGTCTTCAATGACGGAGTCATTGGACGATGAAACCTCTGAAGGAAGAACCGGGTCAACTGCCATTTCGACCTTTAGACTTTCGTCTGGTCTGGATTCAGTAGGTTCATTCTCAATGACCGACACTTCAGCTGACCACTTGGGAGGGTCAGCTGGATTTTCAACTATCGAGGGATTAGGCGCGAGTTTTTGGTATCCAGGAGGAAGTCGTAGCGGTGAAACCGGACGATCTTCCAAAACTCTCTTTGCCTCATCTAAGAATGGACATCGGTGGATGGCATGCTCGCCCTCGCACAATATACAGGGTGATCTTGGTCTCCCTCTTCGTCCTTCACTCTCGCTAGTTGACGGACTGCAATCAACATGACTACCAGAGGTTGATGCTACCGGATTGTGCATCCTTGGGGACCAGTCCTTTAGTATCTGGGGAATACAAGGACAATCACGATGGAAGTGGGCCCCTTTGCAAATGACACATGGCGATTTAGGCCTGGTCGGTGCAGTGTGTGGGTTTTTGTCAGCTGTCTTTTGCTTGCCCCCAGTCGCCTTCGCCATAGGCTCCTTCTGCTTCTTTTCTCTCTTCTTCTTTTCTTTCTTCTCCACGGGAGGCTGACTTTTGCCGGCTCTACCTTGTGAAGATGAAGGATGAGAGGAAGAATTGTAAGAAGTGGAAGGCTGGTGGGTAGCTCTAGATTGGTCTGACTGTTGATTCGACTGCTCAGGATTAGTGGCGATCTGGACTACATTAGTTGAAAAGAGCCATACAGGTAGTCCAATTGTCAATCCTGGAAGTGACAATGTTGCCATATGAGGCGCACCAACATCTCCCCAAGAGGAGAAGGGATTTGGACTTCCGCCAAGGTTACTTCCTTGGTTGGTGGGCTCCATACTTTTCGACTGAAAGATCAACGTGGGAATAACAGGTGATTATGTTCCGTTTAAAATAAATTTTATTAACGACGCTTTTAGACACAAACTTGCTTTTTCATGTTTTAAGAGTCGAGAAAAAGCTAAAGATGACTCTAGTCGCCTTCGATGTTTTAACGAGCCCGAAGTGACAAATGCTCTGATGGACTTTTTCAGTTATAGAGTTTGAAAAAGGCCAAAAGAAACTTCTCTGGAGTTCTAGGCAGAGGGTGTGCCAAACTTTTCGCGAAACACAGAATACGTTTTTACGGTACGGGTGGTCGATCTTCGTGAATGTTGTGTTCACTGCATCGCGATCAGTAGGGCGGTCGACACGGCTTCCTATGGATAAAGGATAATTGCCTATAGGGGTCTCCCAATATATACTCGACGGTACGTGGGAGCACAAGTCCGTATTAGTGCCACCGACTCTCAGGAGGAATCACCCACCTTCGTAGAGATCGACAGTCACTATGTTTAACGATGCCGGAACACGTCTCTACCTAGACCTCTATGTGTTTGCGTTATGTTACAAAGCGTTGTTATGTAAATTGGATTTATTTTAATGTTGATCTTGCTTATCAGTTTGCCTTTAAGGATCACCACGAGATGTATATAACAAATTCCTGAATGCAGTCTAAGATGAGAAGCAAACTTTTCAATCTTTCAACTTTGAAAACCTTAACTACTGAGGGAAAAGAAAGGCAAATCTTTTCACACAGATCATAAAGCACACACTAAAATGCAAATTTTTCTAAATCGTCAAGCACACAGTCAAATACAAAATGCACAATGCATGTATTTTCTTTTCCCTTTCTTAATGTGGATGGATACAAAAAGAAAGTGGTTATATAACTTTGATTTCGATTTAAAGCGAAAGTAAACAAGCTTGTCCAAAATCAAAAGACACCTTAAGATTCACTTGCTTAATCACTGGAAATAAATGAAATCAAACCATACTAACGAAAGTAAAATGACTAATCAGCTATGGACAGCAAACAAGCTAACTCTTTAGACCAGCAAAATGCCTAACACAGGTTCAGATCTAAGAGGCCAAAAGCAGGACTAGTTTACTTTTTGTTATGGGAAATTGTAAATGAGTAAGAAATACAAAGAACAAGTACAATTTCGTTATATAACAGAGGCAGAATGATGGCAAGTAATATTGGTTTCAAAACAGGTACAAGACTGACACCTAGCAGCAAAACTAAGTGAAAACAGGCAAGAGAAAGGAGGAAACCCCAAATGCACTAAGCAAATTTGGGCCAACGCAGGCTCTGCACAGCCAAACTGGCTCTCAGCGCAGGTAGCTAGTTCGGGACCTGCGTTGCAAAGCAGGTAGCCTGTGTACTACCTGCTTTGGAAAACGAGAATTGCGTTTTCACAGTTTCCGGGTCATAATTTTCTCAAAAATGCATGGTTTTTGCTCAAATCAGAAGCAATCAGTCAAGCACACTCAAAGGGATGATTTAGAAGGTGCAAAGCTATCACTAAGAGCTTACAAGGATCCTTGTAGATCAGCTATTCAAATCATGAATTTGCTCAGAAAATGAGCAAGAGTAGCTGCCCTCTACTTCGCTTTTGATATAGTCAAAAGCTTTTCGATTTGGTACTCTTTTGTTCAGGAAATGAATAGCAAATACTACAAACACAATCAAACGGATACGATCCCCAGTGGAGTCGCCAGTTTGTTGTAGGGAAAAGTATCCGACTCGGATGACCCTATCCCACTCTAAGGGTGACAGTTCCTTAGCAACAACTGTAAAACAAACTACTAAGGGTTTACTTCTTTATGAAAGCAAAAGAGAATGGAGAAAGCACTAACCATTGCCTTGCGCTTAATGTCGAATCCAAACTCTTCTCTTTGGCCGCTTGCTCCTAGCTCTTTGTTCTTCTGCTCGCCCAGCTACAATGAGATCCTGCACAATAACAAAGAAGGAAACTACAAGAGGCATGCAATCATAACTGGTTCATGGATTAGTGTAAACCAAACATGCAATCATCACACTATATAATTGAAACAAGAGCACATAGAAGAACCTCAATAGCTTTTATTAATGAAGAAATAAAGGTTCTGAGAGTATTACAACCATTGCAGGCTCCAACCCAGCAACACCTCCCAGCAGAAAGAATTGCTCTTCTTCACCTCTCTCAAACAATCACCCAATAACTCAATGATGAAACCAACAGCATATCATTACTTTGCACAAAATTCCAGCCTCCTGAGCTCATAGGAGAGAGCTCAATATATAGATGAATTGAGAAAGGATGAGTCAGCTTGCAACTGATGTGTAGCTGCCTTGTGTCCTCTCTCTCTTCAGTTAATCTTTAGTTGATCTTCAGTTCTTGAGTCCACTTGGTGAACCTTGCTTCCACTTGGAGAAACAAAGCCTCTGACTCATCACAAGGCGAAATCCCTGATCCAAGTGTCATTTTTGGAAGATTCCAGAGCAATGACTCAGTGTGCCACATGTCCAAACTCGCTCAACGCAGGTGGGCTTTGTTCTACCTGCTTTGCAACGCAGGTACACCATGGAGCAGTTGTGTTTCAGCGCAGAAGCCTAGTGGAGCACCTTCTTTCATTTCAGGATTGCTTGTTTTTTAGTGTTTTCAGGTGGAGAACTGATATGAGAGCTGTTGGTTTGCTGACCTTGTTCCTCTAGGGGTAGGAACATCATGTTTAGGGAAATTTGGATCCCTTGGATTATTGACAATTCATGCTTGTTGCTGTGAGGCACAAAACTGTCTATAACAGGCGCCCTCGTGCAGGCGCCACCGGGCTGCTCGCGCCCTCGCCCGGCAGGTAGGGTCGCCCTGCCTGCCGGGCGAGGGCGCGGACGGCTCGGGTGGCGCCTGCACCAGGGGCGCCCTCGTGCAGGCGCCACCCGGACCGCCCGCGCCCTCGCCCGGCAGGCAGAGCGATTCCCGGAATTGCCTTGCCTGTCGGGCGAGGGCGCGGGCGGCCCAGGTGGCGCCTGCAAGAGGGGTGGCGCGCTCGCCCGACAGGCACGGCGATTCCCGGAATCGCCCTGCCTGCCGGGCGAGGGCGCGGGCGGCCCGGGTGGCGCCTGAACGAGGTTGGCCGCCCTCGTGCAGGCGCCACTCGGGCCGCCCGTGCCGTCGCCCGGCAGGCAAGGTCGCCCTGCCTGGCGGGCGAGGGCGCGGGCGGCCCGGGTGGCGCCTGCACGAGGGTTGGGCGGCATCGTGCAGGCGCCACCGGGCCGCCCGCGCCCTCGCTCGGCAGGCAGGGCGACCCTGCCTGCCGGGCGAGGGCGCGGGCGGCCCGGGTGGCGCCTGCACGAGGGTTGGGCGCCCTCGTGCAGGCGCCACCCGGGCCGCCCGCGCCCTCGCCCGGCAGGCGGGGCGATTCCCGAGGGGTACCCTCGTGTAGGCGCCACCCGGGCCGCCCGTGCCCTCGCCCCGCAGGCAGGGCGATTCCCGGAATCGCCCTGCCTGCCAGGCGAGGGCGCGGGCAGCCCGGGTGGCGCCTGCACGAGGAGGGGCGCCCTCGTGCAGGCGCCACCCGGTCCGCCCGCGCCCTTGCCCGGCAGGCAGAGCGATTCCGGGAATCGTCCTGCCTGCCGGGCGAGGGCGCGGGCGGCCCGGGTGGTGCTTGCACGAGGTTGGGCGCCCTCGTGCAGGAAACCACCCGAGCCACCCGCGCCCTCGCCTGGCAGGCAGGACGATTCCCGGAATCGCCCTGCCAGCCGGGCGAGGGCGCGAGCGACCCGGGTGGCGCCTGCACGAGGGGGGGCGACCTCTTGCAGGCGCCACCCGGGCCGCCCGCGCCCTCGCCTGGTAGACAGGGCGATTCCCGGAATCAACCTGCCTGCCGGGCGAGGGCGCGGGCGGCCCGGGTGGCGCCTGCACAAGGGCGCCCTCCCTCGTGGAGGCGCCACCCAGGCCGCCCGCGCCCTCGCCCGGCAGCAGCAGGGCGACCCTGCCTGCGGGCGAGGGCGCGGGCGGCCCGGGTGGCGCCTGCACGGGGGTTGGGCGCCCTCGTGCAGGCGCCACCCTGGCCGCCCGCGCCCTCGCCCGGCAGGCAGGAGCGGGTGGGTGAGGGAGTGCGGGGTGTGCGGGTGGGTGAAGGGGTGCGGGGTGAGGGGCTGCGGTAGGGAGCCCGGGCGGAGGGGGGTTCGGGTGAGGCAGGGGGGGGTGGGTGAGGGCGCCGGGCGGGGGGGTGGGTGAGGGCGCTGGGCGGGGTTGAGCAGTTGGGTGAGGGGTGCATGATGGGTTGCGGGGTGGGCGGGTTGGGGGAGAGGTAGGGAGCCCGGGCGGAGGGGGGTTCGGTTGAGGCGGGTGGTTGGGTGAGGGCATCGGGCGGACGGGCGGGCGAGGGCACCCGAAGGGGTGAGGGCGCCAGGAGGTTTGGAGCGGGCGGGTTAGGTGGTGCGGGGTGGGCGGGTGTGGGAAGAGGTAGGGAGCCCGGGCGGAGGGGGGTTCGTGTGAGGCGGGCGGGTGGGTGAGGTTGCCGGGCGGGGGGCGATTGTTGATTAAAATTTATGATAAGTTTTCGTTGTTACTTTAAGTCAATATGTTTTTATTATTTACTGATTTATGTGTTTCTATTTTTCAGGAAAATGGCATCAAAGAGAATTTCAGTGAATCTTTCTGGACCGAAGACTAATAAAGGTGCATCTAAAAGAAACATTGGTGAACGAACTCCACCTCAGCTCATGACTACAAATCTATCAAGTGCCTCAAGTGATAAGAAGATGATTTCAAACTGGAAGAATTCGAAAGAGGTGAAATTTCCATCAAGCATGTGGTATGTGAAAGAAAGAGAAAGCACAAATGTGAATATATATCTATATAGCGATATACCGAATGATAGTGGAATTTTTGAGGTGATGGGAAGAGTCGTAGATATGTGTTCGGTAACGAACACTGAAGTTGTTTACGTACTTACAAAAGCTCCCAAGTCACATGAAAGGGTTAAATACCAACTATCATATTCATTGTATGGCACGAGCGAGGTATCTACAAAGTTGTGTAGTCAAATCGTAAATGAGATGACCGATAACATCGTAAGTATTATTATTTATATTTGTATTTTGCGTTTTTTAAAGTGTCTCACTATATTTTTTAACTTTGTTTTTTATTGACATATGATATTTTGTTTGGCAGAATTTCGTTGAAAGTTGTTCAATAAGGTTGGGAGGCATTCATTTCATTGAGACTGATATCATGAAAGTTGTCAGCAGTTTTTACTCAGTGTCAGAAGAAAATATGGAAAAGAGGCAAAATGAAGTAATTGATAATGCTACAAAACTACATCCAAAGAATCAGAAAAAAAGGTCTCTGGTGGATAAATCTAGCAAGGGTAAACAAGTTACTTTTGAGAATGATGAAGTTGAAATTGACGATGAAACATATGTTGTCATTACTAAAGATGACATTGGAACTGAGAAGAGCCATAAAATTCCAAAAGTAACAATGCCCAAGAATAACTCTGGTGGGAATGTTATGACCAAGAAAAGTAGAGTTGATGATTTTGAAGCAGTCATTACCAGCAGTCAAGAACCTAGTGAAACTTCAAAAGGAAGCAGAGAAATCATTACACCAGGAGCTGATTTAGAAGATGGCATTATCAAGACAAAACAAAATGTCATTCGAGAGAATTTGACAAAGAGAAACTTAATTGATGGTGGTCGCACATTTCAGCTTAATGTCAGGCAAACCTATAAAGCAAGTGAAGGACAATGTCAATATCAAGTTAGAAAGCCACATCATCTACATGTTCACAACTTGAAGACATTGATGAGGTACAATCCATATGCTCATGTGGTTAGTTATGTGCTTCTTGTTGATCCACTTCAAGTTCCAAACAAAGAAGCATTTGATAAGTCAAAATGTTTTGAATACAATTATTATGTGCTTGGGGGGAACCATTCTGTAGAAGCTCAAAGACAATTGATGGAGGAATATCCTAATAACCCACGTTTTGAAACAATGAAATGTATCGTTTACGCTGGTTTATCTGATACAGAAGCAAAGTTAGTGGCATGGGATCATAATTCAGATAATGAATATAGGATGTCTATGACTTTCATCCAAAGGGTTAGATTTATTCATAGTGAATTTGAAGAAAAATGTGGTGGGGATAGGACAAAAGTTACTGCAGAGTTCCGAAAGGAATGTTGTATGGAAATAGGATATCAAATTGAAGAGAAAACCAATTCAAAAGGTGGAAAGGGCAACAAACATAGTGATTTATTCAGAGGTGTTGATAACATTTTCCAATTGGCATTTAGAACTGGAGATGTTTGGAGGTTGATTGATGAGATTTTTGGCATGTGGGAAGACATTGCCATTAAAAATCAGAAGGTCAAAAAGTCTAAGCCATTCATATGTGGCAACAGTAAATTAGCTCCTGAAATGAAGCATCTTCCACACGATATGACTATCACACCTTGGAGGGCGATGCAAGGAGTGAAAGATGAGAAAATTGTCAAAACAATATTATCTCGTGTGAGGTCAGGGGAATTATCAATGGAGGAAATGTCTGAAGAATTTCAAAAGTAAGTTTCTTGAAATATTCTTATTTATTTCTAGATTATAGTTATATTTTAAATAAAACATGCTGTTCTTGGTAGTATTTGTTATACATATCATTATATTAACTTTTTGTTACTTTATCTATGTAGTCACAAAGTTTACATGAAAATTCAAGAACAAATGGTTAGATTGTTGAATGAAGATAGTTGGGATGATGTCGTACGCAACTATCCAGATGCAAGTTCTACATCAACATTAAAATCTTTTTATCTTGCATTTAAAAAGGTATCTTGATTTATACATTCATTTTTATTCACCTGTGTACTATTTTTAATTTATAACTTACACATATGTTTGTTTATTTTATAAAAGATGAGGAAGGATGATAATGGAGTGCCAGATAGTTTCAAAACCTTTATCGAAAAGATAAAGATCGAAAGACTGAGGAAGCAACGTATTAAGGATATTCAACTTGATCCAACTCTTAATCATTTCATTTGGAATGGGCTAGACACTATTCAATATCAAGTAATACAAGGCGACTGTGAAGACATTGCTAAACTCATACCTAAAATGGATTATGCCCTAGTCATTGCAGATATTCCCCATGGTTTCAATATTCCAAACATTGACTATGATAGTGACCCTTATACTTATCAAGCTTTTAGTAAAGTGGTTGCGGGATTTGTAGAAGTCACATCATCACTATTATGGAGATTTGTGACATTTCATTCAGACACACAATTGGCAATGATATTGTCAAGCTTCAAGGGGAAAACAAATTCAAGGATGCAGCTTACATGGTAAGACGTTTAAAATGTATATTTGATTAATGTTGAAAATTTTATTTATGTACAAGTTAATTTAACTTTTACTATTTCGTGTTACAGGGAAAAGCCAAATCTTCTTCACAATGAAGATCAACAATTTATAAATGATTGTGAGTTCATTCATATTGATAATTGGGCAAAAGATGATAGCCATATGTCTATGATTTTTAATCGGGTAGACAGAAAGAGTCATAGCCAAATACTGAGTTATGTTGTTGTTGTGAGAAAACTAACATATGAAGACAAAGAAGCAAAAGGAGAGATAGTTAACATTTATCAAAAACCACAGTTATTGATTAACTATCTTATAGACATTTGTTCAAATGAAGGAGATTGGGTTTTGGATTTATTTTTTGGCTCAGGTAAGTTTTATTATATGGAATTGAATTTCAATATGTTATTTTTTTAATTAATATGTCATTGTACTAATTTAGTTCATTATTTCTTTTGTGCTTGAAAATTAGGTACAACACTAGCATGTTGCCTTCAAAAAGGAAGAAATTGCATTGCAATTGAAAAAGATCCAGTACAATGCAATTTCATTCAGCAAAGAATTAATGCTCTTCAATTTCTTCCAGATGCAATGCAAGAAATTGGGTTGAAGAAAGGGGACTTTAGTGAATGTGTGGCAAAAAAGGCAAAGGAACCCCAACCACCATTACATGGAATGTTTGGAAAGACATACATTGGGAGTTTCGCAGACATCAAAGATCCATTAGAAGAGGAAAATGAGCAAAATGAAACAGAAAATATTGTGGAAGAGGACAATTATGAACTCTAGAGGACGAAGAGTTTGGATTACGTGACATTGTTGATTAAATTTAAGTTATGCTTGTAAATCAAGCTTTGCAATGTTTTGACTTTGACATTTTATGAGAAGAATAAACACTCAATTATGGTTGTTATACGTTCAATATTGGTAATATGTGATTTTTGCATTGATTTTTAAGTTAATCATTATTTTTTTTGAAAAAAAAGTGATTTTTATTATTTTTTTGACATGAAATTCATAGAAAAAACTATTATTTAACCATTTTTAGTTAAAATTATCGTATAAAAATTGTGATTTTGACATGTCAATTCTAACAAAAAATTATCAAAACGTGTAGTTTTTTAGTTATATTTATGTTAAAAATGGTTATTTTTATGTCCATTGTTAAAAAATATTGTTTTTTAGAAACAATTATTTCATGTCGATTGAATTTACTAAATAAGTATTTACATTTTATACATTAAAAAATTTAAAGCCAAAAAACAGGGCTTTTATGAAAGGAGTGTGATGCAGAATGCTCACTTTTTAAAATCAGCATGAAAATCACTACCATTCTAAAACGTGATGTACATAAAAAAAACTAAAGTGCCAAAAACTATGCTCTAGAAAAAACATGTGCGTTCTGCATCACCCATTCTCAAAATCAGGTCACTTTTTAGCTATCTCTACGAAACGGGTAACAGTATCAATTCCCGTTTCATAGTTTACATTGTTAGAGTATATTTCCCTACAACTAGAGAAGAGAGTTCCATTCAGAAAAACAATGAAGAAAGCTATTGAACTAGTTGAACGGGAAGAGGTAGAAGGTATTCAGATCCAAATTTCAGGACGTCTCGATGGAAAGGAAATTACCCGGGTCGAATGGGACAAGGGACGTAGGGTTCCCCTACAGACAATTCGGGCTAGGATTGATAAGAATCAGGAATCAAGTTATGTAATAGATTTGATCTACTAAGATATTGAACAGTGGTGTAGCATCAGATCCTAAAGATGTGAAGTACTCCAGCCAGAGAGTACTCTCCAAAAATTCTATACAGAACTGAGATAGTTACCTTGCAAAAAGACTTTGATTTGGACAATCAATTTGAAGTATAGAAAGAGATATACTTCATCTTTTTTAGGGTAGGAGAAAAGATAGAACCTGATGATTGAATTGATTGGAAGTTAAATCAGAAACTCATGTCATTGAATTTTTTTGGTCCTTTGGTTAATATGAACTCCCAATGAATCATCTCCAATTCTTTGGAAATTTTGGTAGAGGACTAAAGAATAGTGGATTGAGCCGTATGAGGTAGGAAACTCTGAAGTATGGTTCTGAGGGAAGAAAATGTTTCCAAGTTTACCTATCCCGACCGAGGAGAATAGGCCATTTGGCAGGGAGATCCTGAAATTGTGGAGGCTTGGTTCGATCAAGCTATTGAGTATTGGGAACAAGCTATAGCACTTGCTCCAGGAAATTACATCGAAGCACAAAATTGGTTAAATATTATAGGATGCTTTGGAGAATGAGAGTTTCTATTATTGGGAAATCGTTTTCATTATTGAATATCTCACTCGAAATCAATGGGATTTTTCCAGAATATTCCCAAAAATTAGATTCTATTTCGTCAACATCTTATAGGAATATATTTACAATATAAAAAGAATACCTTTTCTAATTCTGGATTGTTGATGGATCTTCTTAATAGGGGTAAAATCCATCCGGATATTTTTTTCATTAATGATCCATGAATAACGATTTATAATGGATGGCCTTTTATATGGGACATACGGAGGAGTATCAATAGATGGATATATATATATATTATATATATATATATATTATATATTATATATAATATATATATATATATATATTTATATATTTATTTATCCATCTAGAAACGATGTAATAATCACCGTTGCTTTTTAAAATTACAAAAAAAGGCTTTTTTGCATGATAAAAGCCCACAGTCCATTGAGCGCCTCAAAGATATGTCATAATAAAATTGAACAGCTGCCTCAGATTGACTCCTGTATCATAGTCGCTCCAGTCATAAACTAGAAAATAAAGGGAGAAACAAGTTGAGATATATCTCTCGTAAGTTCACTAATTGCTATTGGCAGGTTTCTTATTATTTAAGTCCCGTCCGAAAAGGGGAGAATTCAATGACCATTCGTTCACTGGAACCAGAAGTAAAGAAAGTAAAGATCGTAGTGGATAGAGATACTGTAAAAACCTCGTTTGAAAAATGGGCCAAACCTGGTCATTTCTCAAGGATGCTAGCTAAAGGTCCTGATACCACCACTTGGATCTGGAACTTACATGTTGATGCTCATGATTTTGATAGCCATACTAATAATTTGGAAGAGATTTCTCGCAAAGTCTTTAGCGCTCATTTTGGTCAAATAGCCATCATCTTTATTTGGCTAAGTGGGATGTACTTTCACGGCGCTCGTTTCTCCAATTATGAAGCATGGCTGGCTGATCCCACTCACATCAAACCCAGTGCCCAAGTAGTTTGGCCAATAGTAGGCCAAGAAATATTGAATGGGGATGTAGGTGGAGGTTTTCGAGGGATACAAATAACCTTTGGGTTCTTCTAGATTTGGCGAGCATCTAGAATAACCAATGAATTACAACTTTACTGCACTGCAATTGGTGCATTGATCTTTGCAACGTTAATGCTTTTTGCTGGTTGGTTCCATTATCACAAAGCTGCCCCAAAATTGGCTTGGTTCCAGGAAGTAGAATCCATGTTGAACCATCATTTAGCAGGGTTACTAGGACTTGGATCTCTATCTTGGGCAGGACACCAAATACACGTCTCTCTACCCATTAACCAACTTCTAGATGCTGGAGTGGATCCTAAAGAAATACCACTTCCTCATGAATTTATTTTAAATCACGATCTTTTGGCTCAACTTTATCCCCGTTTTGCTGAGGGATTGGCCCCATTTTTAACCCTGAATTGGTCCAAATATTCAGACTTTTTGACTTTCCGTGGAGGATTAAATCCAGTAACGGGGGGTCTGTGGTTGACCGATACTGCGCATCATCATTTGGCTATTGAGATAAGTCAGCTTTAGCTATTCGAAAATTTTCCTGGGCTTCTTGGGGATCGATGTCAACATCTCTCTCTGCATTATTTACCAATATAGTGATTCTATCACTGTCTATCTTGGCGAAACCGCCCATCATAGCCATAGTGGACCACTGCCCATTGAGACGTATTTCCATAACTCCTATATATACAGCTGCCACAAGTGAAGCATGATTTGGTAATATGCCAATTTGACCACTATTAGTAGATAGAATTATTTCTTTAACTTCTGAATGCCAAATGACTCGATTAGGAGACAGTACACGAAGATTTAGGGTCATTTTCAGAATTAACTTTCCATGTTGGAGTTTATAGCCTTCGTGGTAGCTTCATCAATATTACCCACCAAATAAAAAGACTGTTCGATAAGACCATCTAATTATCGAGAAAGGATAATTTGAAAACCTCTAATTGTTTCCATGAGACCCACATATTTGCTCGGGGAACCTATGAATACCTCTACTACGAAAAGGGTTGTGATAGGAAACGTTCAATTTTTCTTTCTCTTGCCACGATTAAGCGATCTTCCTCCGATAATTCATCTAGTCTAGGAATAGCTATAATGTCTTGAAGTTCCTTATAACGTTGTAAAGTTTTCTTAACCCCTTGTGCAATTTTGTAATGTTCTCGCCTATGATCCAAGGTTGGAGCATAGTCGATGTTGAATCTAAAGGATCCACTGTTGGATAGATACCCTTCGCAGCTAATCCTCTCAATAGTACGGTAATCAATGTTACAATGCCATGAGCCAATTCCATGGCTTATCTATACCACATGTCATGCAGAATTTTCCTTCAGTGTAATCAATGTTATATGTAATGTCCAAAATATTTTACATTTTAATTTTTTAATGTGAAATGAGTAATGGTTTTCTTGGCATGTGGTATAGATAAGCCATGGAATTAGCTCATGGCATTGTAAAAAATCCTATTTACATGTTAAATATATCCATGGGAAAATCGGGGTGGATATACATATTTAAGAAACATGTTTTATTATAATCGTTTTGTAAGTATTAAGTTTTATGTGCTTATTAATTAAATTTAAATATGGTTATATTCTGCTTGTGAGTCCTTGCCAAGGCAAGACTCTAACAATCAATTTGTTGTTGGCATTATGAATTAGGTGTTGCCCTTGATGGAAACTTACCTGATGAGTTGTCCTTGACGACAACCTATTTGATGAATGAAAATCTACTTGATAAGTTGTCTCTTGATGAAAATCTACTTGTTAAAGGTATAAACATAACGTGTTTATAAATGTGACAGGGTGTTTTAAAAAATGTGTGGTAGTTCAAAGGCAGAGGAATGATAAATTTGGAAATTCAAGAACTATATGTGGGTTTGGCCATGCCAAGTTGCGTATACACGCAAGTTTGGTGAAGAAAAGTAGTGTATTCTTTTTTCAACATGGTATTCTAAATACGAGTGGTCTTTACCATGGTATTGGCCCATAGTAATGAGCGCAACAACACATATTGATCACGTCAAAGATTACTACCATCCCTAGTGTAGTTTTGACCTGTGGTATTGGATAAAGGCTAAACTATGTAAATAAGTGAAGATCAAAGTGATATATGTTGAAGTGAAAAGATTTTTTATGAATACTTCAATCTGAAGTATATTTTTATTTTAAGGGCCACAATTGTCACATAGATCTCAAAAAAATTATGCATCAATGAATACAATGATGGATTAGGATCATGAGACCTGAAATGACTTTTCATTGTATGATCTACTGATGGATTGACTAGATCTCAGTACACACACATGTTTTTATCTTTGAATATTATGATCTTGATCTTTTAAAAGTTGTGAAGAGCTACGCAATTTTAGGTCAAAATTTGTAGATCTATACATTGGTTGGTCTCGAGAAAAGCGTGTATACACGCGTGTTCACTTCTTCAAAGTCATGTATATAAAGTAAGGCTTTTGTTCATAAATGATTGATTAACATGATGAGTGCTCCTATTTCTCTATTGTTTGTCAATGATGTCCTCATATTGATATGGGTCTGAAGTAGAGCTGATTGAATGATGAAATTGAATTTGTTTACATGTTGATTCGTTGGAAATATTATTAATGTTGTTGAGTGTACCAGGGGTTTGTAAGCTAACAAAATATTGCAGAATGTCTCTGGTGAATTCTATATCTGATTCAAAATTACAAGTTTTCAGCTTTCAGTATATTAATATCTACATGCAGGTTTCTCTATAGAAAAGAGCGTATGCACGCAGGTTTCCTTAAGTGAAGTGGCATATACATTTTGGTATTTGAATGATTAGGGTTGCAATTTATTCTGTGTGTTGAAGCACTATTATGAGTTCAATTCTGTGTATTTTTTATAGTGATCTAGCTATTCTAGTTGATTAGTTGAGTTTTGATTAAGTGTCAATTGATTGGGATTCAGTGATTGGTATATTCATTTTTGTCAGAGGTTGATGATTCTATTACAATGATGAGATACAATTTGATTGTTGAGATTAAGTATTGATATTGGATCCAGTGTGAAAATTTATGAAATGTGGTCGACGGATGTTGGTGAGGGTTGGAGCCTTTAGTGAGGAAGTCAAAGCTTCCTGCCAATAATATCTTGTAATCAGATTAGGGGTTGGAGCTCCCTTCCAGTAGGAGCTTGTTATGAAACTAGTTCACAAAAATATGGAAAAGATAGATCAATGCCTTAGAAATCATCCTCTTCGAGGGTGAAACCTCCTTTACATTACACAAATGAAGAATTCTTGGATGATACAAATGACAAGACCTCCTTTCTATATATAGGAGCCTAATGGGTCATAATGTAATCAGAGCTGACATACCAATAATAACATAAGGGAACAACAATAACAATTGTGGGCCTCTATGATGCACAATAATAACAATACGGGGACTATATGGGCACAAAAAAATAACAAGGGGTTGCACTAATAATAATAAGGGGTTACACTAGTAGTATAGGGACCTAACATGCCCCTCTCCTTCAAAAAGGGTTGTCCTCAAAGCTTCAGTAGTTTTGGATGCTTTTGAATCATCCTGCCATGTGGAATCTTCAGTGGGTAAGTTCTTCCACTTGATGAGATACTCTGAAATTGATCGATTTAGTGACTACTTCAGGTTCCAATACGATTTTCCCTTCCTTGTTGAGTTCTAGCAATATTATTTTAACTGGGATCTTCTGCAACTTTTGAATGAGTGGCCACACTTCTTCGTCATTCCTCCATTCATCTCTTGCTTTGATTATTCAATCTGGTTGGATAATAGGCATAGCATAAAACAATGCTTCCACATCCTCATCCTCCCTTGAGAGTGCATCTGTAAGAATGTCTTTTTCCCTTTTTTGTAGATGATTTCAAATTCATAACCCAATATATTTGTGAACCATTTTTTTTTATCTTATGAAGATAATATTTGTTTTAAAATGTATTTAAGACTATCATGATTTGTTTTTACCTTGACGTGCCTTCTCATTAGGTAAGGCCTTCGTTTCTTAAGTGCATGTACTATTGCCAACATTTCCTTCTCATAAATAGATTTCTTGAGATGTAGCCATAAAAATAACCAATCGCCTGAATCAAAATTTCTTTCATTGCCACATTGATCTCCCTATTGTTTCATTCGATTCTACACCAAAATGGCATTATCCTTTAAAAGTTGGAGAACCTATTGTTGAAGCTCAATGTGATCTTTCACTGCTTGAATCTTTTTCTTCTTGATATGTCATTCTATCTTGAGAATTCGAGGAGTGGTAATTTCTTCCAATGCATTACAAGATATGGTTGGATTCATTTCTTTATGCTTGATGTGATATTTCACTTCTTGAAATTTTTCCTTCTTGATATGTCCTTCTATCTTGAGAATTTGAGGAGTGGTAGTTCTTGCCAATGCTTTACAGGATATGGTCAGATTCATTTCTTATTTCTCCGGGGTTGGTTCCTGGTATCTATCCTCTTCTTTTGACATTTTTTTAATCCTTTTCTTCCTACTCTTCACAATCTATGTAAAATAATTTCTTCTGAGCACACTTATGACCTTTATTGTATTTTCTATCATAATTGTAACAAAGCCCGTTTTCTCTTTTTTCTTCCAATTATTGTGGTGTAAGACTTGTAGCTTCTAGAAGGATAGGAGAAAAAAAACTTTCATATTTATAGTTGTGAGTGGTAAGATACCTTATTTCCATAATTCTGCTTTCAATTTTTCTTGCCAACTTGAATGCCTTCTCCAATGAATCAGGTTCCCAAATATGACCTCATGTTGAATGTTATCCTTTAAAGTACCTAGAAGACATCAATCCTTTACTTCTCTGGAATATCATTTACCCTTATATTCAATTTTTTGAAGTCCTCAATGTGATCTGCCATTGAACCATTTTGTTTGAGATTTATCAATTGGCCAAAGAAGGTGTTGCTCTTTGTGTCCTCATAATGTGCTATCATTTACTCCATGACAATGAACCAAGTGGCAATTGGTTTAGGAGAACAAATTCCTTTATACCCTAAAAATTGATTGGATTCTAAATATAAAGATGCAATACATAGCTTTTGTAACAGTTGTACATCATGTAGATCAAAATATTGTTCCATCTGGAGTATCTAATTTATCGTATCCTTGCCATCAAACTTCCTCATATCACCTTTCCTTGATTTTAGGAGCTCGATCTTGAAATGACTCTAACTCTGTAATTTCGGATCTCCAAGGTCTCAAATTATGACCTGCAATATCCCCCTGCGTCCTCTTTCCAACTCCTCTAGTTTGAACGAAATTTGATTCTCCAAGTAGTTATGCCCAATCTCCCAAGGTGACCTTATTATATACTTTTTAAGTAGATAAAACTTGTACGAAGCGTCACATATTATTGCTTCAACCTTTGGATCAGTAAAAGCTACATAGAAAACTATAGTCTATCATCTTTGTGTACCTTCTAACGAAATTTCAATCTGATGCTAAGAGAGAATGTTATGATGATTTTCCCAAGGTCACCTATTTATATCACTGTCTTTTTTGGACAATGCCTTTACCTAGGAGATTTTGAAAAAATGGAATAGGCTCAATCCTCATGGATGTTCCTTATGCCAAATGGAGGAGGAGGCAATAAACCATTATGTTAATCTCTTGTAATTGTTCAACACAAATTTGGTAGGATATGAAAACCTTGATAGGAATAAGAGATGGGTGGTATTGAGACTTAATAACTAATTGCATCAAATACTGGTAGTATCATCCAAATTTAAAATATTCTAAGGCTCTTTGTATAATACTAACCTAAGGTATATGGTTGGGTTATAAATTTTATAATTTCTTAGAATAGTTAAAGACCTTATTTTCAATGTGCCTTACATAGTAGAATTATCTTTTTCAACTTTAAATACTCTCCCAATATTTCTTCTTAGAGTTAGATATGTTATGACCCTATAAATAAATCTTGTTCTTGGGGTTATTTTGAGGGAGATTTTCCAGGTAACCCAACCTCATATGGGGTTAGGGTGGGGAGGGTGGGGTGGGTTTTTCTAAATTATACTCATTTATGTAATGATAAGGTAGGACTAGGAGGTGGTTCCAACTAGTATGTCGAGTTTCTAGTTTTAAAACTATTTTTATAATTAGCTACTTTGAAAGGGATCACCAACATCTAAATATTTAATGTCTTTATGGTTGTTATAAATTGAATGAAGGGGAAAAGAAAAATGAAAAATTTATTCTTTAGTCCTTGCTACCCCTCGCGTTTAGACGTAGCTAGAGGAGATTTTTCTTCTATGACTCTTGAACATAGGAGTAATTCCATAATTAACATTTGCGTTCATCAATAGAAAATTTCCCTTTAGATGCATCAAACTATATTCGACTTATTCACTTGAAAATTTTGGTGACTGACACACATGAAGTACATGAGTTTGTTGCTTCATATTAAGTTTTAATGACATGTATTTGTTTATTTCTTCATATTAATTGATAAAATGACATGCATTTTTCATGAAATCTAGTGATCAAGGGTTGAATTTTATAATGGATCATGGAGCTTTGAATGTGTGTCACCTATCTTGTTGCACCTTGGTGGTCATCATCATATTTTATTCAATTGCAGCTATTCTTAGGTAGAGAAGTACTACTAAGGGACTTCGATAGGTGTAAGGTGTCCATGTCTCAATCAATACATAACATTTCCCATATTTCCCTTCTCCAATCTCCCTCCTTTTGGGTTGTTTTTTACATGCCACACATATAGGTTCATGCTTCATATTCCCATGAGAATAAGGGGCTTAAATGCTCAAGGTTAATGCATATTTAAAAAAATAACAACGAATGAACAAGATGTAAGTTCAAAATTGAAAGCGAAACAAAGCAATATGAATGATAAAGAAAAATCCAAAGTAAATATTGATCTCTACATTGTCAGTATGAGACCATTATGTCAAGTCCTATGCAATGGAACACATACCTAAAACTGACTAAATAAGAGTATCCCAAGTCCCCATGCAATAAATTGTATAAGTTAAAAAAGGGGAATATATGAAATAAAGTGAAAGAAAACAAGAGAAAGGAAAGAAAGGAGTAGTAAGGAATAATGCTAAGGAAAAGGTAACATAATGCATAAGCATTCCTTCTGTAAAGGTGCTCAAGTGGATGAAAATCTTATATAACCTTACATAACTATGTACGACCACTCTTCAAGTCAAACCCCATACCATTCTATCCGTCATTACAAATGTACTCTCTGATGGCTTTCGTAGGACACACCACTCTTCTTAGGTACTAGCACACCTAACAAGGGTTGATGATGATCATCCCATACCGAACTTGACATGTGGCACATATTCTATAAGATATTGTAAAGTTCAATAGGATACTTAATTTGATCTACCTAATGGAATTTACGTATGACATTATGTTGCATTGAGTTGTGTACATTCCCCCAACTGATTGTCACACATAGAAATTTAGAGCCTCTCCTTTGATGATGTATTTTTCATAGATATGATGTGGGCATGAGCTTTGAATTTTTGGAGGACGTGGGAGGGTTACTTACACATTTTGAACACCACCTACACATCTTTTTCGAAGGACATCCCACTTATTTTGGAGGTTGTTTCGTTACTTTGGAGGGCATTGGGCCTTGGAGGATGTGGCACACATGAAGAGATTATATACCTTATTTGGAGAGGATGTGGCACACATGAAGAGATTATATACCCTATTTGGAGAGGATGTGGAACATTTGTATGTGACATGATGCTTGGATGATGAAAGGTTGACCCTTTTGGTGGAAACATTACACCTTTAGAGCCCCTACACTTCATTATTGTGTGAGTTTTCCACTTTATGATGCCACTTATGTGAGATGGTGCATGCATTTTAAGATGAACATATTGTCTTATGAGAAAATTTACCTCATTGTCAAGGCATCAATGGGGATCTATATACCTACCCACTCTTATATCATGTATAATTTACTTATTGTTTCCTGATCTCTATGGTTTGTAAGAGATAAAGGAATTATTTTATGCTTTTATGGATTTTATTAGATGAGAAGGGTGATTGTCTATTCCATGTGGATATTGGTGGCCACCCAACTATTCCACTTGGATCACCACCATTGTTTCTTTTAGTTTTTCAGTTTCCTTATTTATAACACAATTTACTATTTTTGGAAGTCTTTCGGGTCCTGAACTTCCGGAGCCGTTTTCAGGCCCTAAATGATGTTTTTTGGGAAAATTGGTACCAACATGTAACATTCACTAATGTTGGTCATTCAAAATTTCTATTCATCGGATAGATCTTTCTAACGAGGTATTTTGTGCCTCAAATGGATATTTTATGCAAATGGTATGACCCCAGGAAGTTGATGTACCAATTTACCCAAATGGGGCAATAGTTTAGCGCTTCATCCCTTAGGGTTAGGTTTTCGGACATCCTAGTCTCGTCAACCCCTGATGACCCCTCTAAAACCCACATCTCTAGGGTTACCTTTGGATTCCCTATCTAAGATTAGCTTGGGAAAACCCTTAGGGGTCGTGAGAAGCGAGAAGGAGATTGGCTAAGAGGAAACTTTAACTTCCAATATGAAGGTGCAAGCATTTGCGGGGATAAGTTGAGAGTTGATAATATTCACGCTTCTTGGGGGTTGACCTTCCAATCATCAGAATGGCATTTGTATGCTAGTATAGATTCTCGTACATTGCATCCCTGAACTGTACTGGAGGTCCACCAATCCTTTTCTTTTTCCAGAAAGCATTTGTCCCGTAACCAAAAGGACTCAAAATTGAAGGGTCAGTTATGTTGGCCCAACTTAAGGACCATTTCCAACCGGATTGGCCAATGGTCGAATCCTAGACATGGCAGAATGGAGGCTTCGAGGAAACTGTCCTTATTGATAAGGTCTTCAAAGACCATGAATCTATCTAACCTAGAGGCAACTTGGTGGGCTCCACCTCTCTGATTGTTCCATGTGAATATCTTGTTGATGGTTGAAATATCTACTACTTTTAAATCCACAATCCAAGTTCAGAAGAGATCCATTTCTTGATCCTGCAATCTGATCCCACACTTTTTCTCTTCTAGTGAGGTTATGAGGTTTAAATATCCCCCAAGCAACCAAAGTTTTTCCTCACTCATTGTGTGAAGCTTTCCTAAATATTGGAGGAAATATTATTTCTCCCCCGGAATATGAGGACGATTGACAATCGATAAAAATACCCACTCTTTAGCCCCAATATGTCTGAATTTTCAAAATAAAATATAGGGGATACTGATCCAATGGTAAAAACAGATCATGGTAGTGTTCCAGAGTATGGAAATGCCTCCTGCACTACCTCTTATTTAAGCCATAAATCTAAGAAAATATCTTAAGGTTTACACCATTGAAATAAAACGAGCATTGACACGACTAGACATTTTTCAAATGTTTCATCTTTGAAAACCATGCTTGGACCAATAGGACTTCTTCAATCTACTCCCTATTCCACCAAGAGGTATAGTCTTCTAGGTGTGACCCAAAATTTTCTAACATCATTAGCATTTGAAGTGACTTGTAAACCTTGTGAAAGTATGATGATGAAATTTGAAATCACAAATACAATCCCCATGTACATGTTTCATAAGTCTAGTGAGATATTGTCTCTTCGTTCCATCAACAAAATTCTAGCTTTTAATATTATCAAATTTTAACAATGAAATAAAATTTATTGTAAAATGAAATAACTTCACATCTTTATATTATAAAATCAAACAATTACACTACCATTAGAAAAACACACATAATACTATTTTCTTTTAAAAAATAAGAAGTTTTTTGAACATAATAAATTAAGATAAGATTAGGTCTTTATAATACATAGTCAAATAATTGCTTTGTAATTAAAGAATATAAGTGTTTTTTCAATTTAGAAAAGCACAACAATGAACATTTTTAATTAATCACAACTATGGACTATTCAATTACATCATGACTCTTTACATTCCACAACTGAAAATTTCACTCACAAATTATTTACAAAAGAATATTACAATTTAATCATACCCATATAGGACAAAATTGGGTAGAGACAACTAGACAACCTAATAGGCCAAAACATATCATGCTTCCATTTGGTGAAACTTTATCTCAACAACCTCCACTTGATGTGTCTCACCAGCATAACAGTGTCAAGTTATGTACTGCGCAAGATATCTAGGGCTCTAGAGCTGGCTATCTCAACCCACAACCTTTAGGGGACCCAGGCTATTACAAGGCTATACATATTACATCCTAACCCACAATTTATAGGGATCCAATCTATTAGAGGGCTCCAAAGATAAATGAAGGAATTGTCAAAATATATATATAATGAAAAAAAAACTTAAATAATACTAAACCACTTATCAATAAAGTTTTCATCTTTAAATGTGAGTATTGAAGTGGTAAAGGCTCAAACCTTTATCTTTTTTTGCATACTTTCTTATAAGGCATGCATAGTGTACTTTTCTTTTTCATAAATTCAACTTTAAAAATTCAACTTTAGTTTTTTTTTTCATAAATTAAAAATTTAAATAAATCTAAATCTATATATATGATCTCTTCATGTACATGATACATCTATTATTATAACTAGTAAAAGTTCCTTGGTAATGATATGTTTTTTCATGCGTGCAACATTGAGTAAGATATAAATATAATAGTAACTTAACTTGCAAACTTGATAACTTGTAAATGAAAAAAATAAATCCATTCTAACTACATTCATCAAAACTAATGTAACATTGATAGAATATAACATCAAATCCATAGCATAAATTGAAAAGTCAATGAAGACATTGTCATACACACAAGTTTAAATTCATGTATTTTTATTCCAAATTTGTCTAGCTATACATTTTTCTTTTTAAAAAATGGAATTTCATTACCAAAATAGATAATGGAAGTTCATGCCCATGAATGACGTTACGGAAAAGTGACCTCACGAATGATCTAGAAATTGGGTGTATAAGTCACCATCACCACTCTTGGCACTCCCAAGTGCATTTCCAAATTGATATTGTTGCAAAAAATCCCAAATGCATATAATCAATTTCGTTAATTAATGATAAGTTTTGATCAACTACTGATTCTCACCATGAAGATCTAAGGCAATGGAGAAGACTATCCTTCCTCAGTAGATGGTGGAGGACTAGGTTATGGATATAGTCATGGTTCAGGGGTGATGGATAAAGGCATGGTGGGAGAAAAAGTGGAAAAAGGTAGTGGGTTTGGGCAATGATACATCCCCATTAGTTCTACAATTATGGGAATAAACCTAGGGCGAGGGACCACCCTAGAGAGGGAATTTGGAATATTAAGGGTGGGTGATTGGAACAATGAGAAGGTTGGATGGTTAAAGGGTAGGGGTGAGAATGGGGAAGGGTTTGGGGAGGCAGTTATAGGCATGGGAGAATTTATGAAGGAAAAAAGTGGTGGGGTGTGCCGACAATACATCCCCATTGGTTGTACAATAGGGGGAAGCACCCTCGAGGAGGAAATTGGGATGGTACTAATTGCAGAAGTGTTCCCAATGCTATCGTTTCTTTCACTGACATGCTCATCAAATAATTGGAGTCGAGAAGTTGGCCTGTCAACTATAACAACAAAAAAAGTTTATGTAGTTCATAAAGTTCATAATAGAATGTTGCACTAACTTAGGCATGTGGTCAACATTTTTGTTGTTGTTGAGAAGATAGCTCCCTTTGTTCATTCATGCTCTTTTTTTTTACATGAACTCATCCAACCCTTTCAAATTGTATTTTATCTTTCCCTGCTTTTGATTTGCGACCACACCACCTTTTCTTATTGAATTGGCTCAAGGAACTATGTTTACTCTTGTTAATGATATTGGATGGAGTTATAGTATTGAAAAACATTCTATTGTATTCCTGACATGCTTTGTCTACCAAGTTGTTTAACGCATATGCCTGTTCCAAATTTGTAGGTATTATGGATCTCAATTTCTCATGAGTTGATGAGTTGACACGTTTCATCTCATCATCTTCAAATAATGCACTATCTTGTCATACATTGGTCGATTCAACATTATATGAGAAATTATCTAAATCATCAATGATTGTTTCATTATGATAATTTAGATTGGGAGGAGAATCAAAGCATGGTAGAAGATCTGTTTGGATTTCTGGGCCCAATATAAGTGATGCATTCAAATCAAATAAAATTCTAGGAATTTATGTAGTAGGATTAGTGACAGTAGGAAATACATTTTCACCCAAAATAATGTTACTCACCAACATCTTAACTTTCAATACATGTTTACAGATGTTTCTATTTAGGGCCCACTTGCAATTGCAGAAGTGTAGATTGGAATCTTTATATATGACATTGTACCAAATATCACGAGTATTCTTATTTTGGCTACAAACCCAATAATTTTTGTTGCTCTTTTCATCAGGCACACAATCTTCATTTTGGATTTGGTTAGCTCTACAATTGGATGAATTCAATTGTTCGTCAATTTTTCTCAATTTTAGAAAACCAACTTCATTTAAACCTTGCATATGATTGTAATATAATACAACCTTTGTCAACAAAACATAAATCAACCAATCAACTTGCCTATGGCATGCATTGTTCTTCTCACTTAGGTACCTTTGCTTGATATATCGATGGTAAGACTCAATTGCATTATTTGTATTTTGATTAGAATGTGGAAAATTTTTGTACACTTTTGCCCACATATATGTAGAAAGAAATTTATTGGTTATTAATTAATAACTATACATATGAAATACAAAATAGAGTCATTAAAGCCACTTATAAGAAACGTACATATTTTTTTGTTGGCTAACCAAGTTGTTTTAAAATATTCCAAAACTTTTTATGGTCATTGAATCCTTCAAATAAATTTTCAACTGCCTTTTTTACAGATTCATCATCTTCACATGTGTGCATGATTTTTCCTAAAGCATGGAAAATGCAGATTTGGTTTTCCCTTACTTGGACTTTGTTTCCAACATTATTCAACCATGCACGACGAACATGCCACACACCTAATAATATTTTATAGTTGATTGAAGACCTCGAATAACATAATTTTTAGAGAGAATATACATTAAGAATATTTTTATGTCTCTTATAAAAATAATAAACACATCACCTTAATGCTTTAATTTGAGCAGTATCATCACCTGTAATGAAGGCTTTAACATTCCAATCTGGTCACTCTTTCTTCCCAATGGAAAAGAGAGTTCACATCCATTTAGAAATATCAACTATAGTATTTCTTGATGATATCACCCAAGCTACTGGAACTCCATTGTGATGTTTGTCAAAAACCATTAAAGTGTAAAGTTGATACTACATTACAAACAAAGTACATAATTATATTTATATAAGATACAAGAATTAAAATGGTGTTGAATAAATGAATTAGGTTTAGGATAAGTTTGTACTCACCCCTTACTTATTTTTAAATAATGTTGAATCCATTGAGATTGTATTGCCTTGAGAATATTTTAGCATCATTAAACACATCAAATTTGTCTGTATGCCTATGATAAAAGGGATGTTTTTAGCAAGACCTTGTATCTGGTAGAAGAAAAAGTTGTCAACATGTTCCTTATACCAACATTCTACACTGATTGGATCACTTTGATCTTTAGCATACTCTAGCCTTATGGTATCATTGTAAATGTTTAATATATCTTGTCTTGTCATGTATGTATCTTGAGATGTCCCTATGTATAACTCACCGAGTCCATCCTTCACATCAGAGATGAACTTGTCCCATGTCATTGTAACATTAAAATCTCTTTGGATGAAATATTTGACAATAGATAGCATATCCCTTGTTAAATGTGGTGCATAACTAAATCTCATAGGTCTGCTGATTGCATATTTTCCATGACAGACAACATTGGATTTATCAATATGCCTACATGCAATATATATTATAACAACATCATCTCGTCTAAGTTGAAGTCATCGCACAATGAAGTGACATTGGCAACCAACTTTAATACTTTCATGTTGATTGTGTTTTTTGTTTTGATCTAAGGATGCATTCATAATTTTGTTTTTACACTTCGGACCATATGCACACCAATAACTCTATATAAAGCACTTACGATAAATTAGATATAACCTTTATGCAGATTGAAAAAAATTATAAGTATATTGAAAAAAGATATAAAGACGCACATAATGTACTCCAGATATGTTGAAAAATATGTTTGTCTGATGTCCTCTACTTTTTTACTTCGTTGGGAAGTAAGAAGAAATTGAGTGGGTGCATGTTCACTTTATTCCTTTCCTCTTATAAAATCAACAAGTCAACAATATGGAATAATTGCAAATTGATCCCCATCAATCTCTGTCCATGTTAAATCTTCTGCTGAAAATTCATTCATATCCTCTGGGTCTTCAACTTCCAATCCATTAATCCTCTCCCACTTCTTCATTCTTCAAATACCTATAAAAATTGCATAGAAAATAAATTGGTTTCAGTAGATATTATGGTCTTGATTAATGCATGTCACTAAGAATAGAAATCACATTTTTAGGTAACTATTTTATACTTTTCAGGTAAACCAGTTTGGTAAAGGTAATAATTGGGTCATTAATCAACTTATAGATTTCTAACAAATTTACTAACCATGTATGGCATATGATGTCTTTGTGGAGGTGGTGTCACCATGCTGGTCTTATGGTACAAGATGTGATGAATGGTTGAGGTGGAAGGGGTCGAAGGGAAATACCTAACATGCAAATCTCATAAAAGCAAGGATGTGCCCAACACCGAGCCATGAGATGGTGTTCTAATAGAGGCCCTTCAAAGAGGGATCGAAGGGAGAGACATAACACCGCTCTCAAAGGAGGAAGGTTTTGTAATCTCCTAGATTGACAATTTGGGTCAAAACTAATGTAGGAATGCCACACCACTTTGAGTTTTATCAAGAAAGAATTAATTTTACTAATGGGAGCAAGACTTGATGCATTCTCCATAGAAAAAGTGGGAATTCTAAACAAGGTTGATTTAGAAAATTTAGAGGCTACATCCATATGAGGGAAAAGGTGATTTTGATGCCTCCCTTCAAATAACCTACAAGGAAACCTTACTTTAGCCTTTTCCACAAGAACTTAAGAATCACTAGTCAATGGATCAACCATAATTTGACAGGGATATTTATACCACACTTCTAAGGCTCTAGGTATAGCAGAACAATCCTTAAGAAGGTGAGCACCCTTACAAAGCTTGCAAATTTATTTGGTCATGCGTTGCATGTTGTAGGGTTCCTCAACATTAACAACACTCACAACCTTGGTTAGTTTGTTAAACCCTTTCTTATGTTGCTTCTTCTTCTTCATCCTTCTTCCTTCTCTTATTCTTCTTAGCCTCCTAGTTATGAGCGTCCGGACTTTCACCAGGAGAAGAGGAAGAAAGGATAGAAGACATGATGGGAGGAGAAATGATTTATTCATGATAAAAGAATAGTAAAGTTTTATACAAGATTAATCAACATCCTACTCACTTGGCCCTTGTTCTCCTAATGGTGTATTTTATTAATTTTATTAAAAGTATAAATATGAACATTTGTCTCATATTTTATTAAGTTTGTTAAAAGTATAAATATGAACATTCATTAATCAACTAATTAGCTAGTGGTTGGGTTGTTGAAATAATGGACAACAACACAAACATTCAATAAAATCTTGGAAGTGCCATGAAGCTTAAGAAAGCAATGATGTTTGTTTCTTTTATCATTAATCAACATATGAAGAACTACTACTTTGCATTCACTATGTAGTCTTGTAAGGTCCTTTAGTCTATAGAAATTTAAAAATATATTTAATATATTGATGTGTTATTCATGTCTTAGACATGATTGAACAAAACAAAACATTGTTGAAGAAGGTTTATACCTTGATGAATGTGATAGATCCATTAATAATTTCATCTATATCAAAAAAACGATAGTAAATATATATACTAATTAGTTACTTTCTATAAAGTCAATGTGCATTAATTTTAATATTTATTATTTATCATATACCACTTTTTAAAATGCTAAATTGGAAGGTCCTAGTGGGGACCCAATTTTTCTTTCCTATAACCTATTAGCCAGAGTCTACAATTGTTTCCTACAAGGATTTATTTACAATGCACATGAAATTATTTTTATTTATACAATAAGTTTCATTTATCATGGGATGGTATATTGTGTTTTGTTTATCATATTCTTGTGTTTTATGTTTTTTTAAGGACGTTTATAGTATTTTTCATTTAAAACAAAGAATGATTATTTATGTATGGTACTCCCAAGTGAATTTCCAAAGTAACGTTTCTGTAAAAATTACATTAATGAATTAGTTGTAAAAAATAGAATGCTTATAATCAAATTTATTCATTCATGAAGAGATTTTGATTAACTACTCATTCTCACTGTGACGATCTAGGGCAATGGAGAAGACTACCCTTCCTCGGTAGATGCCAGACCACTTGGTGATGGATATAGGCATGGTTTGGGCTTGATGGATAGGCATGGTGGAAGTGAAATAGGAAAAAGGCAGTGGGTGCGAGCGATGACACATGCCCACTGATTGTACAATAGTGGGAATCATTGTGCTAATTGGTGCCCTTCAAAGAGGGATGAAAGGGAGAGACATAACACCTCTCCCTGACAAACCCCCCAATATTGAGAGTAAAACCACTAAAAAATCTTATCAATTAAGACAAAATTCAATCCCCTCTATTAAATATTCTTTGAGGAAACAAGACACAATGGTGTTGACTTCCTAATGTTATAGAATAGGATAAGGATCATGCAAATCAAGTAGCTTCGAAAGTTAAGACTCACCAAATCAAAATTTATTTTTCAATCTAGTTCCTCTAGCTAAATCCCAAAGCCTATAACCATAATCCTTGAAGAATAAAGAGTGGAACCTTTCTCTGGATTAAAATTGTGTGGAACCAAATAGTTTCTCATGTAAGCAATGTGCAGATTGATTTGCATATATCTCAATCAAAGCATTATGCTCCATTAAAGCATGCAAGAAGTTAACCCTAGAGAGGTCTTAGATACCTTCTTCACCCACTTTAGTATTAAAGCCAAAAGATTATTCAATGGAGTAATGTCAACCATACACCTTGTTACATTCTAAAAATCCATCACCACCATCAAAATTTGAAAATCAAAGTTGATGGAAGCCTTGAAAACTTTCCATAGTGTATAAGATTCAGCATGATTATTTATTGAAATATCAAAAACCCAAATAAATGCACTTTCAGTTAATCCTATAGGATCTATAATAACCCCTCTATCACCCACCACCCCACTCTATAACATGCTAATTAGTAAGTTAAGAAAACTAGTAGAGTTTTTAGAATTTTAATTGAATAATCAATAATTATTAGTGGTATAATTTAATTTTTGTGGAATGTTCTAGAATATCTATGTTTTTTTGGTTTTCTTAATTAAATTGATTATAAATTTTTTTTCATAAAACCAAGTGTCATATAAAACAAGTTATGGTGTTTAGTCATGTGGTGTTGATAAGCCTTCATATTGTATCAAAACTTATTTACATTAGCCGATCTCCATGGTAAAGTGAGTGCAAATCCTCATGATTAAAAACTAGATACGTGTTTTTCTAAATGTATAGATGTTTAATTTATGTATTACTTGTTTTTATAATTAATATTAATAATATAATTTAAAATGAAATTATAATTTAGTTAAGTTTTATTTTTTTTTAAATCTTAATAAAATGACAAATACTAAAGTATTGTCTATTGTTATTGATTATTATGTGATACGTATTATTTACAAGTCATCTAATTTATATGGTTGCACTAGTTTCACTGAACTTTTTTAATCAAACACAATTCTTTTCAAAAAAACAAGTTTTGGAAGTAGATTTTCTTACTTTGATATATATTGAGAAAGGAATGTCTCCTTGAAAATTGATATCTACCAATATTTATTAGCCATCTCATTTTTATGACTCCACTAGTTTTATTATTTTGAATTTTTCTAACCAAACATAAACTTTGTAGCCAGTTCTAAGAATAAGAATCCTACTTTTGTCACTTCATTTGATGAACTTGGTAGGTTATTTATTTATTCAATCTGCGCGTGCTTTTATTAAAACGTGTTAGTTGTATTTCTTTCTCCACTTATAAATAAATTTTAAGAACAATGGTTTGGCTCCTAAGACATAAAACTTAACAAACCATAACTGGTTCTATATCATTTGGTAACAAATTTCAAAATCTCAATGACAAATACGTGTATTATTTTCATTTTAGTATAACAAAATTTACATTTAAATATTAACAAGAGTATTTTGGGGACATATTTCAATTCATACAAAATATATTATGAAGTAAGTTTACACTTCTTTTCATTTTTTTAATGGATCATTTGAATTTGATTAAATTATTAAATTTTGGTAATAATAATAGTATATTTCACAATTGTAATTACATTTCTACAATAGTTAATGGACAAAAAGGAAACATTATTTATAAGTAATTAAAATTTATAATTATAGTGAGTGAAATATAGTTAATGGTTTCAACTTTCTCAATTAATTATAATTTCATTAATTATTTTATTATATAAAAATATTTTGTTCGTACACTTAAATATTTCGTTTCAATTTTTTATTTGTAGAATTTATTTTAATGTATATTTAGGTGAAATGGGAAGTGAAATGTTTTTCATATCATTGTCTTATTATTCTTAATATGAAAAAGTAAGGTATTTATGTATTTTTAAATAGATTGTGTGTCACTTCTGTGGTGAGGTGAGGGATATGTATACAAAAAAAAAATACATACATAAAACAAAGTGAAAATCGGGTCTCTCTACTGATTGGTTAGTCTTTTCGCTTGATGATTGAAGGATTTGAAGCACCCTAAAAGACAACTTCTATGTTTCAAAATATAGCATGACCATGATGGCTTATTAGATGCCTATTGCCAACAATCCTGACCTAAAATATAAATTATTTTATGGCCCCTGTAGGGAAATTTAGTTTTTTCAAGTTATGATTGCTTTTAGGTGTCTTTCTTCACTTATGGTGTGAAAAAGTAAGCTCAAATAAACTATGTGTTGGGTCTTGAAAATGTCATTCATTTCCATTACACTTTCACTATTATGTCCATTATAACACCTCCATTTCACTTCCATTTCACTACTATGTCACCACATTCATCCCACTTTCATTATCATTGGGCCACATTTATATTTTTCCAATCTTTATTAATTCTAAGTATTTTAAGTGAATTTGTGGTTAAAAATTAGAAAATAATGTGCATATGCTTATACCTAACAAATGGGTTGAGATTGTTGACATGTGTAGGTTGAAAGGAGGCTTCTAGAAGACCCTTATGTGGCACTCTAAGGCCAAATTCGAATTTGAGTGGAAAGAATCATGGGATCATGAGGATATGTGTCACATCTCCTAATTGTATTGTAACTCTAAGAAGACAAGTGTCTTATCAGTTCCTATTTTGATTAGGACTCTAGAGGTAGAGGGAGAGATTCATGGACTCTCATTAATGAGATGGTTCTCATCTTTTTGTATAAATAGAAGATCTCTCTCCTTCATTTGTTAGCTTGGATTGGCTTTTAGTTATTTAGCTTGGAGTTTTCAGTTCTTCCTTTATGGCTCTTGAAAGTTTTGGAGAGCTTTGTTTTACTTTGTAAGTTTGAAGAAATTATATAAAACTTTGATGTTCTCAACATCGAAGGAGATGTGAAGTAGATGTCATGGAGCATATTAGAATGTAAGGTAGAGTAGATTTCATTTTGTAATTTTGCTTTTATTTCATTATGTCATTTGATTGCTTTCAAGTTTGATAGATTAGAGTTTCCATTCATGCAATTTTAATTCATGTAAGTGTGTTCAACCGGTTGATTATAGATTAGTTTTTCCTTACATGTTTTTGCATCAAATAGTGACATGAGATTTATCTCTCTGTTGACTTTGTTTTTTTAGCTTTTCAATTTCAGTTATGCTTTGATTTCAGTCTTATTCATTTGCTTTGTTAGTTAGATTAGATATCAGATTGCTCAAGTTATTGATGATTACCTTTGAAAGCCATAGCAAGACTAACTGGAGAGGGGTCAGACTATGAATTGATGTGATTTCATTTTAAGTTTACTTTTCTGCAATTAGATATCAGATTGCTCAAGTTGTTGATGATTACCTCCGAAAGCCATAGCGGGACTAATGGTGAGGGATCATACTATGAATTGATGTGATTTGATTTTAAGCTTACTTTTTTGCAATTAGATATCAGATTGCTCAAGTTGTTGATGATTACCTCCGCAAGCCATAACGGGACTAATGGCGAGGGATTAGACTATGAATTGATGTGATTTGATTTTAAGTTTACTTTTTTGCAATTAGATATTAGATTGCTCAAGTTCTTGATGATTACCTCTGAAAGCCATAGCGGGACTAATGGCGAGGGGTCAGACTATGAATTGATGTGATTTGATTTTAGTTTTAATTTTCTACAATTAGATATTAAATTGCTCATATCATTGACGGTTACCTCCGAAAGCCATAGCGAGACTAATGGCGAGGGATCGAATTATGAATGTGTAATTTGATTTTAGTTTTACTTTCCTTGCAATTTTTGATTTCTTTGAGTGCAATAGCTTAACTTTTATTTGTGTATTTAGACAAGCAGCAGAGACAGTGATTTCATGATCAGTATTTCATATTTTTCTTGATTGAATTAGTTGCATACTTACGCTTTTTTTTAAGTACTAATTCCATCAATAACATGTTTTAAGATCTTTTGGAGTGCTAAGTTTTGGAAGTTACCATTAGGGACATAGACTTTGTCTTGAAATCTACATCCATACTTGACCTTTAAAAGTATTCTTAAGACCTTAGAATAGGATTTCCATTTGCATTAGATACTTTAGGAGATCAACAAGAACAAAACCCCAAAACAAAATAAAATCTATAAAACAACGAAGTAAGAAAAAGGTTAACTAAGCACATATGGTGCACCACACTTCATCAGTTTATGATACCTGAATTGATAATTTATGTAGAGCAATTTAAGACGTTAAATTGACTATACATTTTGGCGCCGTTGCCGGGGAAGTGTAATTATGAGACCTTATTTCTTACATCTAAATTTTTTTTTAATAATTCTTGAATGTGCTCTCCTCCTGTACTTTGTGTGATCTGGAGGATCAGAAAAAGGATTGTTATGTAAAAAGAAAAAATTAATAATTCTTGAGTATGCTCTCCTCCTACACCTTGTGTGATCTGGAGGATCAGAAAACGAATTGTTATGTTAAAGAAAAAAAGGAGACAAAATAAACTTCATCATTTTAATTGATTCAAAAAAACAAAAACAAAAATGAAACCCAACTGCTTTGATAGGTTCAAATTGTCCAAAATTGACTCGTTATGGTTTGTAGTGGTCCTCGAAACACTGTATCCTATTTTAGTAAGGTTTTGCAACTTAGCTGTGGAACGTAGCCTCATTCCGCAGCTAGTTGATAATTCCACAACTGATTTCAAGGTTTAGCAGGTTACAGGCGTCCATTAAAGAAACCGACCACATGGGCATCTCCATAATTGTCCCGACATGGATCCTGTCCTAGTCACCCAGCTCAGATCGATAAAAAACCAGCCTAAGACCTTAGTGAAAGTCCTGTTTTTATCATATTTTCCTTGAAGTCTTTTGCTGCCTGAAATTGAAAATCATTAATCTTTTTTATAAAAATTTACAATTTCATAGAAAAAAAGAAGAAAAATAATCTATGGCTATATTGAATCCTAGCTTTCATTGTGGCTTCAACAAGAAAATTTGCATCCTTGTTCAAGTTTTGACCTTAAAACGAACATGCAAAAACATTAAAAAATAAAAAATAAAAATAAAAAAATTGTTCCAGCTGTTTTGACCAATACCTACTCAGAACTCTCGTGATCCAAAAAAAATAGACCTAGGAAACTTGTTCGTGATAATACTAAGGCACCAAGACGTGTGCCATTTGTTGATCAGATTCCCCAAGTCCCATTATAACGACCTGACACAGTATGCACCATTGCTTGATGCTTATGCTTTGTAAGCATCAGATGCATATGCTTGTGTGTAATAGAGGCAAGAATTACTGTGAGAAATGGGTTGTAATTATTGTGGGATAGATCCAGGGTTTGAATATTCACACCGGCAGAGGATAAGAGAATGTGTTTTAAGAGCATAATTATCTCAATGAGATTAACGGGCCTTATGTGCCAAGAAAGGTTGACTACGTTGATGTTGCCTTTGTAGAGCTGACTTCACACCTCCTAGACGTTCATATCCTTCACTCTTAGAGTCATCTTCAATGCTAGGGTCTTCACTGTATTGGTACTAATTTGAAACTTTACAAGTCGAATGCAACAACTCAGGAAAAACGTAAACAACAAAAAAACGTCAAACTTCACACACACGATTTGGAAAAACGTAAACAACAAAAAAAGTCAAACTTCACACACACGATTTAGCTAAACGAAGATGAATATGAAAAAAATAAAACATGGGTTTTTTCGCCAGCATGGTCAGTTAGATAACCCAGAAACCATTTTAATAAATTTGTGGCAATCTTGAAGAAATCCTCGGTTCTTTGGAACCCATTTTTGCGTGCCGCATGTAAAAAAACGGAATTTCAATTAAATGAACAGGTTGTGCACAGGCTGTGCTTTAATTTGGCAAGGGAATTTCAATTTGGAGTCAACTATGTGCTGGAAATCAATCATAATTACATGTCTCTTGTTTTAATAATTCATCTAACACCTGTTTAACAACAATCTGAATTGAATACGACTTTGTTTAACTCTATTTCATGAACCAATTATATATGCCTCTTCAAAGAAAATTAATAAGACGTGGAAAATTGTTCAGCATGGCAATGTATTCAAAGTCGTTGTTAAAGATCCTAAGGTGGATGCCGTGGTCTATCTAATCCGTGGATGGTTTCTTCAGATAGTTTCATGCTGTTGTGTCAAACCTTCTCCAATACCCACTAACGCAACTGTTATCACCTCACGTGCTTTTGCTAAAAAATTCAATTCGATAGCGAGATTGTTTGGGACATCAACAATAATATAGGCCATTCTATCTGTCCTATTTCATAAAGAGCAATATAGATTTCCCTATCTGTCATATTTGAGCTTCTCTCAAGTTCAGATGATTGGTTAAGGCATTTCAGCTTTATTGAATTTTAACCTTTGTAGTTGTTGTGGGGAAATGCCTATGCAGGACGATCCTATCCACCTAAGGTGTGACAGTGCCTTAGCAACAAACGAATACAGCTACACTGGTTTCTTCCTTTATGAAATGTGAAAGAAGAGAGATCAATAGACTTACCGGTGTCTTCCGTTTGTCCCTCGATCCAATCTCCCTTCTCTTTGGGTGTTCACAGCTACTTGCCTTCTTGCTTATCCAGCTACAACTTCCTGTAAGATCACAAGAGAACAGCTACTTGCGACAAGAGAACAGCTACTTGAGACAAGAGAAGAACACTACACAAAGACAGATGTTCACATTCATAACTAGTTTAGGATTAGAAATAAACCAAATACACTAATACATTTATACATCAAAATACATCAGCATATAGGAGAAACCAAGATAGCTTTATTGATGAATAACAATGGTTCAGGAAGAGATACAACCCAGACGGCTCCAATCCAGCATCTCCTTCCCAGCAAATGGAATTCCTATCTTCAGCCCATTCAAAGCATTAAGCACCCAATGATTCCAGTCTCGAACCAACAACAATTCTTTGCAATAACAAAATTCCAGCCTCCAGATCTCATGCAGGAGAGATCTATATATAGTTATTTTGGGGAGAGGATGAGTCAGCTTGAGATCTGACTAGTGTCCTCTCCCTCTCTCAGTTCTTGAGTCCACTTGGAGGTTCTTGCTTCCACTTGGAGATTTGGAACCTCTTACTCATCACCAGTCGAATTCCCTGAGGCAAGTGTCATTTTGGAAGCTTCCTGAGCATTGACACCTTGAGGAATGAGTTTGCCACTTGTCCAAACTCGCTCAGCGCAGGTAGCTAGTGTTGGAGTTGACATTCAACGCAGGTAGACAGTGGAGCCACTGACATTCAACGCAGATGGTCAATGGAGCAGTTGACATGATCCTGAATTGACTTGTCTTTGAGCAGTTTCAGGTGGAGAACTTTTGTGAATTGTTGTGGTTTGTTAGCCTTGTTCCTCTAGGGGTAGGAACAACATGTTTAGGGACTTTGGATCCCTTAGATTATGGACATTTCATGCTCAATGCTGTAAGGCACAAAAATGTCTATAACAGTTGCCCCCTAAAGTATGAGGCTGATTATCGGGCGAAATGCTTTATCAGGGGGATCCGAAGTTCATCCAATGCTGGGAGGAGACCTGTAATACAATACAATATAATACATTATTTTTCATACTGCTTTCATGATCTAGCTGAGGTAGGCATTCCCATGCTCAGCTTTATAAATTCATTTTTCTGTACATAGAACAGACAATCGTCTGATGATAGACTGATAATTTTGATGAAATTATCATCCTTTGAGTAGGATGATTATCTGCTGCAATGATGTACATGTTAATGTCTTTATCTTTCCTGAATATATATCGCAGCCCGGATGGATGAAACTAGATCCGGGGTCTTCAAACTCGTTCGATCTTCACTCTAAATACAAGTCGATCCATGTGAGAATTGTTCTGAAGTCGAACATGGAAAGACATCGCTTGATTACCGGTCAATGATGTAAACCGTTAACAAGCGCGAGAGGAATCACCGATAATGATAATGACCCTCAAGGTACTGCAGTACAATTCAAGTGGTGTGAATAAAGGACTTGGCGTCGAACACCACGCAAAATATTTCGGTCGAAGGTCATTGATGTATACCTGTCGCCGGAAGTGAGAAACTTGCCAATGAGGCATGCAAGCTTCAAAGTACTGAAGGGGTTGTTCCTAGATCAACTTCTTGGATAATGAGCTGATGTCGACAAGAAGCGATCCGTCACAGGAGGGCCTTAATGAATCCCACATCAGTGACACGGAACGGAGCTAATGATTTTAATGGAGGTGAAAATGATCTGTGACATATGATTCAGGGTGGCGGTCATGAATGGATGAAGGATAAGGGACATGGTTGACTCTTTCTGAACGACTTCTCTTGAAGATATGGCAACACTGATGTGATGGATCGGTAGAATTACCCCATATATGGATGGTATGGCGAGACCATGGTGATGTGACCAGTGAATGAAACAACCCAACCCGATTGTGGTACAGAGGAAAAGTGTCATGTTCAAGAGCGACCTGCTACCATCAAAGTTTTCTTTAGTTTCTCCCAATTTTTCCCCAGTCATTGCTGACCAGTACCTCTTTATTTTTGTCAAGCTTGAGGAGGATAACATATGCTTGTTCTATAACCTGCCCTTCGGGCAAGCCCATCGCTATGTTTTAACGAGCCTAGCGATAGTGAAACTCGTTCTCATCTAAAGACAAGTTTGTCGCTATTTAATAATTTTAACGACTCTAACGACAAGGATAACTCGGTCCTTTTCATTTTTAGAGAGTCTGAAAAGGTACATAAAGTCAACTCCAAAATTCCTTTTTCGTCATCTAATCCGTTAAGTCCGAAGGGATGAGTTTTCGATAGTTTTAACGAGCCGAACAAAACAAGCGCTCAATCTTTTTGTGCAATAATCCCTCAGGTCCAAAAAGATTAAAATCTAGAGGAGGGATAGCTCTTTCGGTCGCTTTAACGAGCTGGAAGGCCAAAACTCGGCAATCTTTTCATATTTTACGAGTCAGTTGAAAAGAGCTTAAAGAAGACTCGTCTTTTGAGGAACGAGTGATAAACAGGGTTAGCAACTTATTCCAGGTACATGTTGGAACTTTCCAATCACGACAGTGTCACAAGGATGGCTAGGTGAAATCACTCTTCGCAGCTGTTCCTCAAAATAGGTAAACAATCATATGGAGGTGAACGATCGGCCAAATGAAAAGTGGAGGTGACAGGTGCAAACACGACCAAGGCTTTAATGGCTGATGATATTACATTCACGGTGGTTATTTACCTGGTAGGTTCATTTTTTATTTTAAAATGAGCTTAAACACTGGAGGAAACTCTTGCTCATTGCTTATGTTTATTTTTTAACGAGCATGAAGTCCGCATTAAAACTGCTCGGATCTTGCGTTTATTTTTTAACGAGCATGAACTTTATGCTAAAACTGCTCGAATACCCAGTCATATGATCAGAGTGTCTCATCAAGATTCTATTTTTTATGGAGCTTCATCTCACTAAGCTTTGCTCCTTATCCTTTCTTCATGCAAGTTTGGAAACGACTAGTCCTACGAGTTTAAAGGGTTAGACCTACAGGTTTAAAGGGAGGACCTAAAAATTTAAAAAATAAATAGCCGCCCCTTGCTTGCACTCCAAAATGTTTGCATGCCCCCAGGCATAAAGTAAGATTTCAAGGTTACCCCTCAATTTGCAGATAAAACATTTGTTTTACCGGGAGAGGCCTACCTCTTTCAGGCTACCCAAAGATTGTTTTGTTATTCTTTCAACAAAACACTTCTTCGGCGATGTCTACTAAGATAAACAAAGGTGAGTGAAGAAACCCTCCCTCTCACATAACTTTGACAAGAGAATCTTATTCCAGAACAACCCCTCTTCCAACCACGGACGGGGTACAGACTAGTCATATTCTCCCGCGGAAACCTACTCTATACCCAAAGTTTCCCTGCCGAAGCAGGCCAGGACGCATGCCCCCTAGGTTCCAGTCATGTCCTCCCGGATTACTCGCACTCATTAGGAGGACGGACCGTGGGTTGAGACACTTCTTGCATGAATAGACCATTTAGGGATGGTACATGACTATTTGCGATGCGTGATCCAGGAAACGAAAGTTGGTCTACGAGCTTGACCATTCTTCCTTCATGCGGAAAACACATTACTCTAAAGAGTGAGGAGACTATAGCTCCCATGCAATATATATAGTCTCGTCCAAGGAGTAGGTTATAACCCAAGGGTCCTTGAACGACCATCACGTTCATTTGAACGGTCTTCCCTTTCAATGTTATAGGCACATTGGGGAGGATCCCTAAAGGTCGACTAGTTCCTTTATCAAAGCCTGATAGACTTCTCATCTCAGGCAAAAGTGCTGGCGAACCAAGCGCTTTCCAAGCAATAGAGGAAAGGATACTCACAGATGCCCCCTCATCAATGATAGTGCTAGCCATTACCATTCTGTATATTTGAGTGATAATTCTGAATGGTATGCTTGCTGGCAACCGGGGTCTGCCTAGTTGGTTCCAATCAAAGGACACAACCAGGTTGCTTGGTGGTGGGACCGAATATACGGCCGGATATCACTCTGATGAACTTCCTTCCTGCGATAAAGGAATGGGGGCATTGTCCCCTTGTTCATCAGAGTCAGTGTTAATTAAGAGAATTTGGACGGTGTCATCTTTATTCTCCTTTGTGATGGTATCATTCGAAGATAGAGCCTCTGAAGGCAAAACCGGGTCAACTGCCGTATCAACCTGTTGACTTTCGTCAGGCATGGATCCAGACGGTTCATCTTCAATGATAGGTGCTTCGGCTGACCACCTGGGTGGGTCAGCCGGGTTCTCAACTAGTGAAGGACTTGGCAGGAGTTTTTGATATCCAGGAGGAAGTTGCGCTCGTAAAATCGAGCGATCTTTCAGAACTCTTTTAGCCTCGTCTAAGAAGGGACAATGGTGGATGGCGTGATCGCCTTCACACAGTTTGCAGGGGAATCTAGATTTCCCTCTCTGTCCTGTGGCTTCACTTTCACTAGTTGACGGTGAGCAGTGAACATGTCTATCAGAGGTTGATGCTACCGAATTGTACAAACGGGGAGACCAGACCCTTAGTATTCGAGGGATACAGGGAAAATCTCTATGGAAGTGGTCTCCCTTGCATATGACGCATGGCGATTTAGGCCTGGTCAGTGCTGTGTGTGGATTTTTCTCAGACGACTCTCGTTTGCCCCCAGTCGCCTTTGGCTCCTTCTTCTTCTTTTCCTTCTTCTTCTTCTCCTTCTTCTCCTTAGGAGCCTGGTTTTTGGTTTTACCAGTTCCATCAAGCGAAGAGGAAGGAGGAGAGGAGGATGAAGTAGAAGGCTGGTTGGCAAGTCTAGTCTGGTCTAACTGTTGACTCGACTGTTTAGGAACCGTGGTGTTTTGAACGACATTGGTTGAAAAGAGCCAGACTAGTAGGCCAATTGTCAGTCATGGAAGCGACAATATGGCCATGTGGGGCGCACCAACATGTCCCCAAGAGGAAAAGGAACTAGGATTTCCACCAAGGGGAATTCCTTGGTTGGTGTGCTCCATCTTTTCAACCTAAAGATCAACGCAGGAATTAAAGGGTGATTGTTCCATTTAAAATAAATTTTAACGATGCTTTAGACACAACTTGCTTTTTCAGTTTTAAAGAGTCGAGAAAAAGCTAAAGATGACTCTAGTCTCCTTCGATGTTTTAACGAGCCCGAAGTGACAAATGCTCTGATGGACTTTTTCTGTTATAGAGTCTGAAAAAGGCCAAAAGAAACTGCTCTAGAGTTCTAGGCAGAGGGTGTGCCAAACTTTTCGCAAAACCGCAGAATACTTTTTAAGGTACGGGCGGTCGATCTTCGTGAATGCTGTGTTCACTGCATTGCGATCAGCAGGGCGGCCGACACGGCTTCCTAAGGATAAAGGATATATGCCTATAGGGGTCTCCCAATATATACGCGACGGTACGTGGGAGCACAATCCGTACTAGCTCTATCGTCCCTAAGGAGGAATCACCCACCTTCCACGAGATCGACAGTCACTAGGCTTAACGACGCCGGAACACGTCTCTAGCCTAGACCTCTATGTTGTGTGTTATGTTACAAAGCGTTGTTAGGTTCATTCAATTTATTTTAGGTTGATCTTTTAAAATTTTGCCTTTCAAGGTTCACCATGAGATGTATGATACAAATTCCTAAATGCAGTCTAAAGATGATAAGCAAGCTTTATATCTTTTCAAATTTGAAAATCCTAGCTACTAAGGGAAAATAAAGACACCATCTTTTCTCAAAGAGCAATCAGCACACTCTAATGCACTTTTCCTAAATCCAACATGCAAACTATCAAATGCAAAATGCACAATGCAGGTGTTTGTTTTCCGCTTTCTTAGTATTGATGCCTACAAAGAAAGCTTTTTGCACAACTTTGAATTTTCTTTTAAATGATCAATACAAACAAGTTCACTTTTTCGAAATCAGAGAGGGTAGAAGAGATTACACTACTTAACCATTTTCAAAATAAAGACTTGTTTTGACACTTAAAAGAGACAAATTCAAACCAATAAGCAAAAGTAAATCTATAATCAATCTGCAAACAACCAATGAACTCTCTTCTAAGATCATAATCAATCAGATCTAAATCAAAGGCTACAGGATGATTATTTCACTCATGCAAAGGAAAACTGTAAATGACGCCACAAACACATAAAAACACTCACAGTCTTTTTGTACAAAAGGAGGCGAAATGTAAGCAAAGAAAAGGAGTTATCTGACTGGTACCTATGCTGGTTAAAGGCTGAAAAAAACAGAGATCAAAACAGGGCAACAGAGAGCACAGAACCCCAGCTGCACAAGGCAAAACTGGTTCAGCGCAACCTCAACACTGAGGATTTGACATTCAGCGTAGGTGGCCTTCACGGGACTTGCGTTGAAATGCATAATGCCTTCACAGTAGTTGCGCTGAAGGAGAAACTCTCGTTTCTCCTGGGTTCTGGGTCACAAATTGCTCAAAAATCAACAATTTCAGGCCAAATCAGAAACACAAGCAAGGTATAATCAAAGGGATGCTTTGAAGGCTACTAAGATCTATCACAAGGATCATCAAATCATTTGTGGATCCATTGTTTAGATCATAGACAAGTCCAACAACTGGATCAAAGCAGAAACTTTCTACTTTACATCCGGGAAAGATGCAGTTCGATTGTTGCTGTCAAGTCTATGAAGTAAACAAATGACAGAAACACAAATGAAATGAATAAAAAAATTCTCCCCAGCGGAGTCGCCAATTTGTTGTGGGGAAAAATACCTATGCAGGACTATCCTATCCACCTAAGGTGTGACAGTGCCTTAGCAACAAACGAGTATAGCTACACTGGTTTCTTCCTTTATGAAATGTGAAAGAAGAGAGATCAATAGACTTACCGGTGTCTTCCGTATGTCCCTCGATCCAATCTCCCTTCTCTTTGGGTGTTCACAGCTACTTGCTTCTTGCTTATCCAGCTACAACTTCCTGCAAGATCACAAGAGAACAGCTACTTGCGATAAGAGAACAGCTACTTGAGACAAGAGAAGAACACTACACAAAGACAGATGTTCACATTCATAACTAGTTTAGGATTAGAAATAAACCAAATACACTAATACATTTATACATCAAAATACATCAGCATATAGGAGAAACCAAGATAGCTTTATTGATGAATAACAAAGGTTCAGGAAGAGATACAACCCAGAGGGCTCCAATCCAGCATCTCCTTCCCAGCAAATGGAATTCCTATCTTTAGCCCATTCAAAGCATTAAGCACCCAATGATTCCAGTCTCAAACCAACAACAATTCTTTGCAATAACAAAATTCCAGCCTCCAGATCTCATGGAGGAGAGATCTATATATAGTTATTTTGGAGAGAGGATGAGTCAGCTTGAGATCTCACTAGTGTCCTCTCCCTCTCTCAGTTCTTGAGTCCACTTGGAGGTTATTGCTTCCACTTGGAGATTTGGAACCTCTTACTCATCACCAGTCGAATTCCCTGAGGCAAGTGTCATTTTGGAAGCTTCCTGAGCATTGACACCTTGAGGAATGAGTCTGCCACTTGTCCAAACTCACTCATCGCAGGTAGCTAGTGTTGGAGTTGACATTCAACGCAGGTAGACAGTGGAGCCACTGACATTCAGCGCAGATGGTCAATGGAGCAATTGACATGATCTTGAATTGACTTGTTTTTGAGCAGTTTCAGGTGGAGAACTTTTGTGAATTGTTGTGGTTTGTTAGCCTTGTTCCTCTAGGGGTAGGAACAACATGTTTAGGGACTTTGGATCCCTTAGATTATGGACATTTCATGCTCAATGCTGTAAGGCACAAAAATGTCTATAACAGTAGTGCCTTCACAATATTTTTCCTTGCTTGCACTATGGAGTGCATGCATATTCTTCATAATAAGACTGTCATCTGCTCTAAATTCACCACACGGATAGGTTTCTCTTGATGATTTGAAATGTAAGCATTTTGAAACTAAAATGTGTTTGAGATTTTTGGAGGTTAAATTTGATTATTGGTCATGAGATAGGAAGACTTTAGCACCTTCATTTTCTTTTTGCTGATGGTATAAACTATAAATGTCACACACAAATAGCCTAAAATCTGTGTTCAATGGATTTGTATTATATGAATATCAAAAGGCATGCGATGATATAAAAAAATTTCAGCACAGTTAAAAAAAAAATGAGCAGCAAAAGAGTAGGTACTCTGGTATTCCATTTCCATCACTAAAACTGTTTTGCTCCATATGCCACTACCATTCACAGAGTTCCTACATGTAGACAATAAAAAAAAAAATCAAAACTGATGATTGACTGTTTCAGCCACTTTCCGCAGCTCATTCAACTTTCCGCAACTGGTTCAACTTTCCGCAGTTGTTTTTGTTAAACTCTAGGTTGTAGGTGTCATCAAGCAAAATAAGCCACATGGGTAGTTGGGGGAATGTCAGTACATGGATAGTGTCCTACTCATTTGATCCAATTCGATGAAAAATACCCCAGTCAAAAGGAAGTCAAGTTGTGTGTTATCACTGTGTCGCCACACTAAGTCGCCACATGTCAAGAAAAAATAAAAATTTTGAATCAATGAAATGAATAAGTTATTTGCTCACTTTTCTGAAGGTATTGATTAATTTTGGACTGATGATGAAAGATGAATGGTTAACTTTTTATTCAAAATTTTTAGCTACAGAAACTGTCGACATTCTGCAGCTAAAGACCAATTCCAAGCAGGTATAAATTCTTTTGATTTTCCCTTTGAGAACTTGTTTCATTAATACAAATTCTTACTTTTGTGTGTAAATATCATAACTAGAGAAATTGATCACCTCTCTCCTTTGATAACCTTACATTCCATTGCAGAAGAAGTATTAGTTTTTTTGCAGGTTCCAGGAGGAAGGACAAATGACTACAAGAGAAGGAAGGACAAATGACTACAAGAGAATGGTGTCTCTCTAAGAGACCAATTTGTTTCATAAGAGGATGATCAACAACAAAGAGAAAATATGTTGATGCAAAATCAAATCCAAACACTTGAAAAACTTTCAGATACTATTGTCTCCATCACATCCATACTTCATAATAAACCTTTCACTTCATTTCACTCCATATTTTCCATTTACATTCACATACACTTTCCATCTCTTTTTGTCCATTCATAACCCACAAATAAAAGCAAGAGGCTCATTCACATGCTTATTGCCCATTACCATTTCTACTCTCCATTGCGATCTTCCATTTTCATCTTTCATTTCTTGTCATTTTCATTTCGCAAATAAGCCCTACTTCAATGCAAATTATTGAGTCCATAGTCCTTTGAGTCTAAGTTCTTTGTAAAGACACCTTGAGGCTTGCATGCCTTAATGGCAAATTCTCATGCTGACAAACAATGGGAATACATTAATGTCCCTTGTTCGTTAGATCTTCTAGGTGACTCGACATCGGAAAATTCATTCGTACCTGGCAAGATGTGCTTGGGCATCTTGACTCTCATTGTCATCAATGGTGAGAGTTCTCGTGTTGACTAGTGGCATCCATTAATGGTCACTAAGTCAACAATTTCCTACTATGTTCAACATCAAAACATCTTTTCACACAGTAGGAATTGTGCCAACGAGTTTTGAAGACATGAACACTATTATTTTCAGCATTTTGGAGCAGATTCAACAAGTTTTAGTAGAAGCAATAAAAAGTCATCTTATCTCTTTATCCATGACTCCTCTTGTTCAACCAATTGAAGAATAATATGATTAGAATTTTGCAGCCACCACACATACAACTCATCCATTCCAAAGGGTAAGTGAAGGTACATCATTTTCTAACTTTTGACCATAGAATTCCATAAAAAGCTAGAATGATAATTGTTGGAAAAACATTTCTCTTCTAATTTCATAAAATTGTCAATACCATTAGTTGGGGGGGAATACATTCATCTTCATATTTTTCCATATCCATATCATATTCAGGAGCCCACATACTTCCAACATATATTAATTATTACATTGCTATTATGAGCATACAATGGCTTTTGAAAAGGTACTTAAAGGATAAATTGGATACAAACAAAATCATGGTTGTCACACAAGAACCAACCATCATGCAATCCAATAAAGGTATAATTTACAACAGTAATCAAAATATCATTATACAAAGTTCAAAGATTAAAATAGAATGTAGCAACAATAAAAAATAAAAAAAAATTGGTTGTAACACAAGAACCAACCATGTTTCTATTCAAGTAAAACACTTTGCAAAAACATATGAAGATATCAAATGATATCATGCAAAGTTAAGCCAAAGCTCAAGGATCAAAATAGTTAATGTAATATATATTGCATGAGGACATGCAATAACTTGAGTTAGGGGGTATGTTGGGTCTTGAAAATGTCATCCATTTCCATTACACTTTCACTATTATGTCCATTATATCACCTCCATTTCACTTCCATTTCACTACTATGTCACCACATTCATCCCACTTTCATTATCATTGGGCCACGTTTATGTTTTTCCAATCTTTATTAATTCTAAGTCTTTTAAGTGAATTTGTGGTTAAAAATTAGAAACTAATGTGCATATGCTTATACCTAACAAATGGGTTGAGGTTGTTGACATGTGTAGGTTGAAAGGAGGCTTCTAGAAGACCCTTATGTGGCACTCTAAGGCCAAATACGAATTTGAGTGGAAAGAATCATGGGATCATGAGGATATGTGTCACATCTCCTAATTGTATTGTAACTCTAAGAAAACATGTGTCTTATCAGTTCCTATTTTGATTAGGACTCTAGAGGTAGAGGGAGAGATTCATGGACTCTCATTAATGAGATGGTTCTCATCTTTTTGTATAAATAGGTGATCTCTCTCCTTCATTTGTTAGCTTGGCTTGGCTTTTAGTTATCTAGCTGGGAGTTTGTAGTTCTTTCTTGATGGGTTTTGAAAGCTTGGAGAGATTTGTTGTACTTTGTAATTTTGAAGAATTAGAATAAAACTTTGATGTTCTCAACATGGAAGGAGATGTGAAGTAGATGTCATGGAGCATATTAGAATGTAAGGTAGAGTAGATTTCATTTTGTAATTTTGCTTTGATTTCATTACGTCATTTGATTGCTCTCAAGTTTGATAGATTAGATTTTCTATTCATGCAATTTTAATTCATGTAAGTGTGTTCAACCAGTTGATTGTAGATTAGTTTTTCTTTACATGTTTTTGCATCAAATGGTGACATGAGATTTACCTCTCTGTTGACTTTGTTTTTTTTAGCTTTTCAATTTCAGTTCTGTTTTGATTTCAGTCTTATTCATTTGCTTTGTTAGTTAGTTTAGATATCAGATTGCTCAAGTTGTTAATGATTACCTCCGAAATCCATAGCGAGACTAACTGGCGAGGGGTCAGACTATGAATTGATGTGATTTGATTTTAAGTTTACTTTTCTACAATTAGATATCAGATTGCTCAAATTGTTGATGATTACCTCCGAAAGCCATAGTGGGACTAATGGCGAGGGATCAGACTATGAATTGATGTGATTTTATTTTAAGTTTATTTTTCTGCAATTAGATATTAGATTGCTCAAGTTGTTGATGATTACCTCCAAAAGCCATAGCAGGACTAATGGCAAGGGATGAGACTATGAATTGATGTGATTTGATTTTAAGTTTACTTTTCTGCAATTAGATATCATATTGCTCAAGTCCTTAATGATTACCACTGAAAGCCATAGCGGGACTAATGGCGAGGGGTCAGACTATGAATTGATGTGATCTGATTTTAGTTTTAGTTTTATGCAATTAGATATTAAATTGCTCATATCATTGATGGTTACCTCCAAAAGCCATAGAGAGACTAATGGTGAAGGATCGAATTATGAATGTGTAATTTGATTTTAGTTTTACTTTCCTTGAAATTTTTGATTTCTTTGAGTGTAATAGTTTAACTTTTATTTCCGTATTTAGACAAGTAGCAGAGACAATGATTTCATGATCAGTATTTCATCTTTTTCTTGATTGGAGTAGCTGCATACTTACACTTTTGTTTAAGTACTGATTCCATCAATAACATATTTTAAGTTCTTTTGAAGTCCTATGTTTTGGAAGTTACCATCAGGGACATAGACTTTGTCTTGAAATCTACATCCATACTTGACCTTTAAAAGTATTCTTAAGACCTTAGAATAGGATTTCCATTTGCATTAGATACTTTAGGAGATCAACAAGAACAAAGCCCCAAAACAAAATAAAATCTATAAAACAATGAAGTAAGAAAAAGGTTCACTAAGCACATATAGTGCACCACACTTCATCAGTTTAGGATACCCGGATTGATAATTTATGTAGATCAATTTAAGACGTTAAATTGACTAAACACTATATACAAAACCTCTTGAAACTTGATGCCCTTTGTTCAAATGTTGGAAATAATACTGAGAGGGTGGGGTGAATCATTGTTAGCAATTTAACAATTTTTCATTTCCATAAACAAATTGATATACGCTACTTCTGTTAATTCAACCTGCATATATACGCAATTGTGTTTAGAGAAAACGATGTATATCTTGCAGACTTCTAATTTGGTTAGCTGATTTTAGTCTGTGTATCATAACCATAAAATAATAATCAAGTGCAGTAAACAATACAGCAAATCACACACATGAACACAAGATATAAGGTGGAAACCCAATGTGGGTGAAAACCACCTTCTGCAATTCGTCTCTATCTTATTTTAATAAGAAACTTCTTTTTACAATATTTATGTACTGGTGCAGTCTTATACCAGTACGCAAGCTTCTACCTGTAGAAGGTGTTGATGCCTCGAAAATCGCTGCAACAACATTGGGGATAACCACCGGTCTGGACCTTAGTACAGTTCCTTTTCCGTTTCGAATAGTGGCTCCGACTGGGGATAATGGGACCAGTTTCCCAAAAATGGATAAATGGGATGAATGGATGATTTATAAACTAAGCTAACAGTGAGTGAATAACTAACACTATTAACACGAATACATAGACTATAATCTGTCCCGGGAACTTATTGAACTTTAAAGTGCAGCGCTTGATGATCTGTGTCTATAAATAGGCATATAGATGACTCTATTTAACAGACATAGACATTATTTCATTCATGATTACTATGCTTAAATAGTTAAGCAAAGCGATTGAAGCGATATTGTCACACTTATCATTTATATCATTGACATATACATGATTAAAAAGAAAGGCACATCATAAAACATCCAATAGTGGAATGAATGTAGATCTGCTGTTACAGCGCATGCATATAATCAATAATAGCAAGAATAATCACATAACAATTCATATGAAAGGAATGAATTCAGACATAGATAGAAATACCATATGAGCTGCTTGACACTCCCAATATCAATAGCTACTTGTAATTCTTCCTTCAACGCAGAAATATTCTCAACAAAGACAATAGTGCACAATTGCATAAAAACCTCCTTGTTGAATTAAGAACAACTGGTCCAGTTTCATAAAAGAATATTGACTGAAGCACAATAGTGCAAACTTCAGTCTTTAAGTCTCGTACAAAACTTTACGACCCTTTCCAAAACAATGAAAGGGTCTATAAATACTAAATTAATCTAAATACCTAATAAACTGAAATCCTACTAAATCGGTATCAATAAATTTTGATCCTATTTTCCTCACTGATCTGGCACTCGGCGCCATGATTCATGAAATAATACTGAGAGGGCGGGGTGAAATCATTGTTAGCAATTTAAACAATTTTTCATTTCCATAAACAAATTGATATACGCTACTTCTGTTAATTCAACCTGCATATATACGCAATTGTGTTTAGAGAAAACGATGTATATCTTGCAGACTTCTAATTTGGTTAGCTGATTTTAGTCTGTGTATCATAACCATAAAACAATAATCAAGTGCAGTAAACAATACAGGAAATCACACACATGAACACAAGATATAAGGTGGAAACCCAATGTGGGTGAAAACCACCTTCTGCAATTCGTCTCTATCTTATTTTAATAAGAAACTTCTTTTTACAATATTTATGTACTGGTGCAGTCTTATACCAGTACGCAAGCTTCTACCTGTAGAAGGTGTTGATGCCTCAAAAATCGCTGCAACAACATTGGGGATAACCACCCGGTCTGGACCTTAGTACAACTCCTTTTCCGTTTGGAATAGTGGCTCCGACTGGGGATAATGGGACCAGTTTCCCAAAAATGGATAAACGGGATGAATGGATGATTTATAAACTAAGCTAACGGTGAGCGAATAACTAAAACTATTAACACGAATACATAGACTATAATCTGTCCCGGGAACTTATTGAACTTTAAAGTGCAGCGCTTGATGATCTGTGTCTATAAACAGGCATATAGATGACTCTATTTAACAGACATAGACATTATTTCATTCATGATTACTATGCTTAAATAGTTAAGCAAAGCGATTGAAGCGATATTACCACACTTATCATTTATATCATTGACATATACATGATTAAAAAGAAAGGCACATCATAAAACATCTAATAGTGGAATGAATGTAGATCTGTTGTTACAGTGCATGCATATAATCAATAATAGCAAGAATAAGCACATAACAATTCACATGAAAGGAATGAATTCAGACATAGATTAGAATACCATATGAGCTGCTTGACACTCCCATATCAATCGCTACTTGTAATTCTTCCTTCAACGCAGAAATATTCTCAACAAAGACAATAGTGCACAATTGCATAAAAACGTACTTGTTGAATTAAGAACAACTGGTCCAGTTTCATAAAAGAATATTGACTGAAGCACAATAGTGCAAACTTCAATCTTTAAGTTTGGTACAAAACTTTACGACCTTTCCAAAACAATGAAAGGGTCTATAAATACTAAATTAATCTAAATATCTAATAAATTGAAATCCTACTAAATCGGTATCAATAAATTTTAATCCTATTTTCCTCAGCGATCTGGCACTCGGCGGCATGATTCATCAAGTAGGCTGCTTGCCTTTAAATCTGAGCTGACTTATCGCAAGCATTGGCTCTACTTTTAGGAGGTTTGTTGAGGTGCGAGTTGAGCTGGGCGACATAGGTGGAATCCTGAATATCAGGAATCATATACCCGATTGCATCTATTAGGCACTTAAGGGCGGCTCTCTGTGTATGCGGCTTTACCAGGAAGAACCAATATATCTCCCAGGTTAAACTGTTAATCCCAGCGATTAATCTCCCATTTTCCTCTAAATCAGGATAACATGATTGCTCCAATGTGTTTGTTGTTGTCAACTTTCCTGGTGTGCATTGGGAGATCATGTTTGATAAATAGAGGGTGTTATTAACCAGTTCAACTAGATTGCTGGAAGTTGATTTACATCTTGAAGTTTCCCTCTTGCTCTCATTAACTGGGACTGCCATTCCGTAAAGAGTATATCTTTATGTGTTTCTAGGATTCTGGGCAAATTCGCCGCTTTTTCCTTGATCAGAATCTTTCCAGTCAAGAAATGCAGCTATGGTTTCTCGGCTTGATCTAATTCAGTTCTGGCCTCTCTACCTGCTTATTTATGGATGCCGTTAATTCACACAGTGGCTCTGCCTGGGCGATTTGTTGACACAGAAGCTTAATTTGAGATATTAATGCAGTGTTTATTTGTAATGCTTCTGCTCTAAATTTAGCCACTTGTGGAACGCCCTTTGTTTTTTCAACCTGTGTTGATAATTGAGCGATTTGCTCATCCTTTGTTTTCAGCATTAGTTCATTCGTGGCCTTTAATTGTGCCAATGCCTCTGATAATTCTTTTTACTTTTGGATCGCACTTTGGTCGAACCTTTGCTTTTCTGCCTGCAATTGTTGAGTCAGTTGATTATTTAATTGTTGTTGCATCAATAATTGCTGCTCCGCCTGTTCTGCTTTCTACTGTGCTTCGGTCAGCTGTGTCTGTAACGCGAAAACCTCCTTATCCTTGGTTTTCAATAGAAGACTTACCTCCGATGCCTTATCAATTGTTGCTGCCGAATAGGCTCCCGCATACTGCGACAGTTTTGTCAGGTCGTCGGAGGGGTCAAATTCCTCCTTCCAAACCACATTGCCCGTAACATTTTGCTCTGGGAAAAGAGAAGGTTGATCAGTCCTTCTTCTCTTCCTTTGTCATTTAACCACTGCTTTATGCCTTGGGCTGTAGAAGATATCCAAGGGAGGAATATCTTCTACCTGCAAAATGATTTGGTCGGAGGGGTCCTTTGGTATTACCTCAACTTCTTTAGAAATGGGTGGGCCATTGGTTCCACTTAGAACTGAGGTGAAGTGATGTCCTGCGTATCCGTTGTCTTGGAAGTGTCTGTATTCTTTGAACATTCCAACCCACTGATGATGGAATCAAATTGCTTCCATTCCTAGAGCAATTTAGGGTCAATACGAGTATCTATATTGACATCAATGGTGGTTTTCTTTTTCTTTTCGGCTTGGGACTCCTTTCGCACCTTTTCCAGTTCCTTCTTCTATCTTTCCTCCTGTTCTTTTCTCTATTGTTCCTCCTGTTCTTTCTTCTGGCTCTCTTCTCTTTCTTTTCTCTGCCTCTCTTCCTGTTCTCTCCTCTGCTTTTCCTCCTGTTATTTCTCATGATCCTTTGTTATAACCGAAGGTTCCTTTGGCTGTTGCCGACCAGGCTCACTTGATGATGTCGTTGGGGTTGTCGCTAGTAAATCTAGAGGTAGAGTTTGCAACCTCTGTTCTCTAAGTTTATTAAATTCAGTCAACCCTTCATCCTTATATTTCGCTTTGGCGAATGCTTTAACCTGATTTATTGTCTCAGCTGAAGAGAACAGGTCATCAAACATATCTTCTTTATGGTCAAATCTTGTCAATTTGGCATGTTCTAGTGCATTATAGACAACTTTGTTTGGATCAAATGGCCTATTTGGGATAGTCGCCAGAGTTAAGGATTGAACCTTTGTGGCTTTCTTTTCTGCATGTTTGATATCATGTAGAGTGTAGACTCCACACCTCAAGGGGAAAGAGGGCTAGCCCTTCTTCTTTTCCTTCTTGAGAGTCTGTGTAACACTCTCAGCCATAATCTGGTAAGCGATTTCCCTTGGCAGCAGTTTATCAGGTATGTATAAAGGGAGGACATGGGGATCGGCTTGGCTGCCGAAAACTCTTATGTAGCTAAATCTCTCCTCTCCAAACCATCTACCTATTGCGGTGTTGTGGTCACCAACAACCCCCCCTCTTTGCTCGATATTAGCAATAACATCGAGCAAAGGGGGGAACCTGAAAGAAAAAATCCCAAAAATATTTTTCTCAATTTTTTGTATTTTTCTCCCTAAGGCTTAAATCGCATCGCAAGGGAAGGCTGAAGCATTACCCAAGCGCGGAAAACAAAGCTACGAAAGAGCGATGCGAAATTCATCGCATCGCATGCATCCCAAGCGCTCTCTAAAAAGAAGATCTTCAAGAAATGCCGATCGTTGATATGCGACATCGCACATCGCAAACGTCGCACTAGGCGGCATAAACCATTGAATAAAATTTACGATCAACGATCTGCGATGACAGCGATATGCGATATCGGCGAATCGTGATCTGCGAACTGCGATATGAAAAGACTCATCGCATGAATTCTCCGACATACCCGATAGACCCAAGATTAAGCGCACGCCTTAAAGGAAATTAATGGCCGCATGCTTGAGTATCAAGGAATGATTGCATCGCATTTTTGGAAGAGTCAAGTCATGATGAATGTTAGGATTATGCATTCATTAGAGTTTAATGCTTTCATGTCAATCTTTTCATTTCCCTTCTTCTTTGTGTAGACTGCAAGACACGCAACTAATATAAATCTATATGCAGGAAATATCTAAAGGAAAAGGGAAAGCGCCAATCAGACAGTAGAGAGAAGATGCCTCCACAAATGGATGCCGCATGCAGCAGGACCGCGGATTCCAGACTATAAGCTAACCGGCACTGATGAAATTAGACTATCCAGGACTCAGAGTCAAAAGCGCACAAAAGCAGCGTGTTCACAAAAGATCTTGAAGCTCAGACTGGGTAAAGCAAAAAGAGAAACGCAAAAGAAGGAGGACGCTCCAGAAAAGCCTGGAACAAAGAGCGGAAACAATTCTCGAAACAGGGGATTGTCCACACAGCGCGACTCCTAACCCACTCAGTCGTTCGCACGACCGGAAACCGGAATAGCAACAGCAAAATCAGTTCGAGAAGAACCTGGGTTGTGCTAAGTATACACGCGGCGAATACACCCAGCTAGAGAAAGGTTTTCGAAAATATCTTCTGGTCTGTCAGAAGGAAGTGCCAGCTCTTGTTATTTCCACTTTTATCTCCCGAGCAAAAGAAGAAGGCGGCCAGCCGACTGTTCCCAGGAAAACGTTGCGCTGTTGACAGCACTAAAGAGAATATACAGAAACGGTCAGAAATTAGATTTAAAGTTTTACAAATAAATTTGGTTTTAGTAAAGGGCGATCGTTTGAAGCCGATTCCCTAATTTCGTGTAATTAAGATTAATTAGTTAGTAGTATTTAACCCTTCTCATGGCATTTGGAGAAGGGTCCGGAAATCTGTCAAAAAACTTGTCCTCAGAACATGCACTTCCGCACCCTCAGAGGAGGTTTTTGATGAATGGATGGATCGAGATTTATTTATGTTTGCATTTTGATGTCTGTTACTGATGTTGCACTTCTGTACTCTTAGCAGATATTAGAACAAGTAGAAATAAATCATTATTGCTTGAAGTTTATTAGTGAAATCAGTCATAAATGGTACTTTTATCTCTTGACTAAATTCTGCTAGTATCCCTAAAGTAATACACAGCTGAGTTCTTTATATGTTACTGTATGAATGTCTGTATTACCATTTGGCACTTCTGTATGGTGGGGTCATTTATTTATGCTTGACATATAGAAAACTGATTATGCGATATGCTGTTCACAACTATTCTGCCTAACTTCTTATGCAGAATGGTTTATCTTTATCGATTTATATTCTGATAACAGTTGAATGATCTTTATTACCAGCTGTTGTTTGAAATCTTTCTAGATTGCATAACAAAAGAAAACACCCCGGGTTAGCGTAGACTAGATGTATTGTTTCTCTTCATTAGATTACATTAGCATAGAGATAGTTTAGCAGTTAGAATTAAGACTAGTTTAGAGAAACCTTTAGATTAATACCATCAAACTCTACACACACACACACCCTTGACATTGGGAAACTGGTCCATTACCCCCAGTCGCACCCGCTACTCCAAACGGGCAAGGAGCCGCCAACCAGGTTCCGGACCGGGTGGGTATCCCCCTTGTTGTCGACCCGACTTCGGGGCCCTCAACATTTCTGGCGCTAGGAGGGCCGAGCTATGAATGGCGCATAATTCAAAATCCAAATACCATTCTGAGAGCAAATCACCCTCACCAACTTCCCCGACTTCCCCGGTATGACTAATCTCGGAACTAGAAGTCGCTCGGACATCCACCGTTGCTATACATACTGATACATTAGACCAACTTATTATCGATCCCCCTGAAGTTCAAAATTTGATCTGTAAACTCTAGGGATTCTCTATTTTTACCCAGAAGTCTGATAAAGATAAAGGCAGCCTGACTTCGCAGTACTATCCTGCTCATCCCCTGACCCGATTGAAGAGTGAAAATTTTGGCGTCCAGCCAATTGAAATCCCTCTCCCCACCAGGAAAAGAGCAAGGAAAGCACTCCCAGAGTCTGACAGAGAGACTCTTTCATCCACTTCGTCCATTTCAACTCCCTCTCCGCGAAGTCAAACACCCACATCTCCACCTCAACTCACTCATCCATCTTCCACAACCCTTCCTCCGCAATCATCGAAGATCATAACATCTCCATCTTCTCAACATCAAATACCATCTCCTACACTTTTGTTGACTAGCAACTCAACGATGGCCCAATCTCCATGGAACAATCCTGGGGCAGTTTTAATGCCTCCACCCCTAAGTCCAATACCTGCCCATCCCGAGAAATGGCTACGAAAGTTCAATCCAGAAACAGGAATGCTAGCTGAAGAACATATCAATAACTTCATGCTTTCTGTTAATCTCAAGGGAGTTACCAACGAAGATGCCATGGTCCGACTTTTCCCCTATACAATGCAAGGGACAGTCGGGTCATGGTACTTTTCACTACCCTCCAGATCTATCACCAGCTGGGACATTTTTCAAAATCAATTTCTCACCAAATTCGGCGATGATAGATCGACAGCGACACTGATCAACAATTTATCCAATCTTAAAGCTGAGGCTAGGGAACCCATTAAAGGTTTTAACTTACGGTTCAACAAGATCCTCAACAAAATCCCTGCTGCTTCTCAACCCAGCGAGGAGGTAAGATGCAAATGGTACATCACGACCTTACCTTCAAAATTGGCCATCTTCGTAGATAGGGCGAGCAGGACAACTTTAGTCGAAAATTTGGCTGAGGCGTTAGCAGTTGAAAGACGCGTAGTAGCCCTAGAAAAGAGATCTACAATCGAAAAGCGTAAATCTAAGAAAATCTCTTTCAAAGAAGATACCAAGAAGAAGCAAACGAAAGATCCTTTCGACATGGAAGGACTACAAAAGGTATTAAAGGCCATGTCTAATGAGATGATTGACATAAGAAAACAAGTAGCAGAATCGTCCCCAAGAAAGCCTTTTAGGAATTTCAAAAGAAACCCTCCCATGGAGACGAAGCCACCCAACGTGGTCTCAAATGTGGAATCTGAAGAAGAAGAAGAGGAGAACACCATCGAAACGCAGACCGACGACGAAGAAGTGGTGGAACTGCAAGGAATGTGGGATTTCATCCTCCCACAAGAGGAAGATCAAGAAGCACTTCCGGTTAGCACACGAAGCAGAAATCAACTTGATCCTCCCCAGAATACCCCAAAACAGAAGGGCGCAAGCCCTGCAGCAAAAGAAAAGGTTGAACCAAAGAAAACAATTGCTAAAACAACCTCATTTAGCCCAGTCCAATCAGAGCAATCACCTCCATCAAAGACACTAATAGTGTCGGATGAAATGGAGTATAACATCATCGATGACATGAAAAAGACTAGGGCTAATATCACTCTGTACGAGTTGAGCAAATTGAAACACCAACAGAAAATCATGATGAAAGAGTTACACGCTGTACCTACTACACCTTTACCTACAGCTGTAGCTTCCCATAATATAGGAAGACCTCCAATCAACACAATCAATAAAATCGATCCAAATGACATCGCTCTGACTGGAGGGAGATCTAGATCTAATACTCCTCCTTTCCTCCTCACTTATGAAATCTTTAACAGAAACGTGCACAACTGCTTGGTTGATTCTGGTGCTTCAACCAATATTCTACCCAAGTCAATATGTGCCAAACTTAATGTTCAACCGCAAAAATCCGCAGTGCACATAGTTCAACTTGATCGATCACAAGTCGAAGTGATAGGCGAACTTAATCAAGTGACCATAAGACTGTCGTCTAACCCCAAGGTATGCCAGGTTATCGATATTCTAGTGGCTGACATCCCTGAATTTTATGGTCTGATTCTTAGCAGGGACTGGTCCGAGAAACTCCACGGATACTTTTCAACCGACTGGTCGCACATGTGGTTACGCTTCAACGGGAAACCAAATCAAATAAAGGTTGAACGAGAATTGCACCAAAAATACATAGTGACGGATTTGGAAGGAGAGAACGAAGCCATAGCATACAACAACAGCATCATAGGAAACTACTCGGTAGACTCTTTCCTCGGAAATTTCAATGCTCACATATCACCATATTTAGAAAATTCAGTTTTGTCCCAAGTTGAAAACTTTTCCCAAACTGATGATTCAAAATGTGTTAGTTTCTTAGATAACCCTGTAAATACTTATTTATTTTGGAAATTATATTTTGATGGCTCTAAATCCAATGAGGGAGCGGGAGCAGGATGCGTTTTGATCAGCCCAGACGGAAATAAGACCATGCTCACATGCAGACTGGACTTCGATTGCACGAACAACACAGCGGAATACGAAGCCTTGGTGCAAGGCCTATACAAAGCAATCGGCTGCAACGTCAAATATCTTCAAGTCTTTGGAGATTCTGAGATCGTCGTCAAACAGGTACGTAACACCATACACTGCCTGTCTAATCATTTAAAGCACTATCAATCTTTAGTACAAGATCTCACTGCACATTTTACAGCGTTCAATATTTCGTCGATCCCGAGACTTTACAATGCAAACGCAAACCTGTTAGCTAACGTAGCCTCCAGACTCATCCCCTCCGAAGACTTTAGTCTAGATAGGTTTTCGATAGAATTGATTTTTAAACCATTCCCTGACGACATCACCAACTGGAGAGTATTCAAAGACGACCTAGACATCGTAAGTTTCCTCACCTCCGAAGGATCCTACTCAAACCAGATAATCGACGAAGACTGTCATGATCACCAGATACAACAAAATAGCACTGATAATGCTATACCCAAATCGGTGGTCAAACTAGAAGACTTATACGACTTGAAAAGTCGGTTCAAAAGGTCAGCTAACGCCAAACTTTACAGTTCAACTCTGAACTACGAACCAGTGAACCTAGGAACCGATGAGAAGCCGCAAAACATTAATCTAGGTCAAGGCCTAGCTCCTGAAGAAAAATCAGCATATATCCATCTTCTATGACAGTAAAAAAACGTCTTTGCCTGGAATTACGATGAGCTGAAGACTTACAACACTTCTATCATTCAACACACTATCCCTATGATTGACAACGAGAAACCTGTCCAACAGAAGCTCAGAAAAAGCCACCCCAACTTGGAAAATCAGATAAAAACTGAGTTGAATAAATTGTTGAGAGCCAGAATAATCTTCCCGGTCAGACATTCCAAATGGGTATCCAACATGGTACCTGTTAGGAAGAAAAACGGAGATGTTAGAATCTGCATCGACTTCTGGAATCTCAACAAAGCCTGTCAGAAAGACAATTTTCCCCTCCCACCTATGGAGCAAATATTACAGGCAGTCGCAGGCTCAGAGTTAATGTCTTTCCTCGATGGATTTTCAGGATATAATCAAGTGTTGGTACACCTAGATGATCAGTTAAAAACCACCTTCTAAACCAAATGGGGTACCTACGCGTATCGGAAAATGTCGTTCGGTCTGATCAACGTCGGCGCCACTTTTCAGAGAGCCATGGACATTGCGTTTAAATGTTTAGTCAATAAATCGGTAGTGATTTACCTGGATGATATAACTGTATACTCCAAGAACCGAAACGACCACCTCAAAGATTTGAAGCAAATCTTTCAAAGATTTTTAAGGTATGGGATCTCGCTTAACCCGAAGAAATCTTTTTTCGCGTTAAGTGAAGGAAAATTGCTAGGATTCATAGTGTCCAAATCTGGCATTCACATTGAACCTGACAGAATCACAGAAATTTCCGAGATACCCATGCCTCATAACAAAAAGACCATGCAATCTTTCCTAGGACAGATCAATTTTGTGAAAAGATTTGTCCCAGATTTTTCACGTATTATTTCTCCTTTACAAAAAATGATAAAAAAGAATTCAAACTTTAAATGGGATCTAGACGAGGATGAAGCATTTAACTTAATCAAACAAGCCATCATCAACGCTCCATCTCTAGCAAGCCCAAATTTTTCAGAGCCCTTTGTCTTATACACGTTTGCCTCAGAGAATTCTTATGCTGCGATCTTGACTCAAGCGAATCAAGAAAAGGTAGAAGCTCTGATCGCATTATTTAGCTCAAACTTACAAGGTGTTGAGCTGAAATATTCGGACGTAGAGAAACAGGCATACACCGTTTTCAAAGCAATCAAATATTTCAGACCTTTCTTGCTAAAGGCCCATACCAAGGTCAGAGTACCGTTCCCAGCAGTAAGAAACCTCCTAATACAGAAAGATGTGGGCGAAAAGAGAGCGAATTGGATCACCGCCTTGCAAGAATACGACCTGGAGATCAAGCCGGCACACATCGTAAGAGGCCAAGGCTTATGCAAGATGTTAGCTGGAGCATCGCAAATCCCCGAAAAATCATCTGAAGAGGTACACGTGTATGAGGTAAGCCTAAACGACGCATAATCATTATATGCTGACACCATTTATTTCCTGAAAAATGGGCATGCTCCATTTCACCTGGATCACATCAAGAAGAGAGCCCTGAGATTAAAAGCTAAACAATACCAGCTCCTAAATGGTGTCCTGTTTAAAAGGAATTATGATTCTGTACTTCTTAGATGTCTTGAGAAAACTGAAGCCGAAAAGGTTTTGCAGGAAATCCACGATGGACCAGCAGGTGGACACTATGCTAGAGAAGCCACCGCGCACAAAATCTTACGTGCAGGATACTACTGGCCCACGCTGTTCAAAGACTCGTACCATCACGTAAGGAAATTCCAAGTCTGCCAAACTGCTGCAGGAAAACAAAAGAAGTCATCCATGCCACTACAGTCGGTTAACATCGAACAGCCGTTCAGCCAATGGGCCTGGACATAATAGGTGAGATCGTTCCTCACTCCTCTAAACAGCACAGGTATATTCTCACGGCAACTGACTATTTTACTAAATGGGTAGAGGCAGTTCCTCTCAAGGCAGCTAATTCTGAAAACATTATTGAATTCATAGATCAGTTTATCATTACTAGGTTTGGATTGCCAACGGCCTTAATATTTGATAATGCTTCATATTTTTCTGGAAATACCACGACTTAGTTCGCACTCAAAAGAGGGTTCAAACTGAAGTATTCTGCCAACTACTATCCGCAAGGTAATGGGCTTGCTGAATCAACGAACAAGAACCTAATCAGGATTATCAAAAAGACAGTCGACCAAAACCAAAAGAATTGGCATAAAGCGCTGGTAAATGCCTTATGGGCAGAAAGAATTACAAAGAAAGCCTCTATCGGCAATTCTCCCTTTAATTTAGTTTACGGGAGAGAAGAAGCTCTTCCTACTCACTTAGTCATTCCCTCCTTGTCCTTAGTACAATACATTGATGAAGTATCTACTTCTCCCTTACAACTAAGGCAAATGGAAATAATCAAGCTAGAAGAACAATGAGAACAGGCCAAGAAAACCCATGCTCACCACCAAGCGCTGATAAAATCCTCTTTTGATTCGAACATAATGACCAGAAAAAACTTTCAGATGGGAGATTTAGTTTTGAAATGGGATAAGGCTCACGAAGAAAAGGGCAAACATGCGAAATTCCAGAAGCTATGGCTTGGTCGTTTTCAGATCATAGAGGTCATAGGCCCGTCGACTTTTGTGTTGCAGGACTTGATAGGCAGGAGAGATTCTCTGCCTGTGAATGGACAAATCCTCAAAATGTATTTTCCATAGAAGGTCATCCTTCTATTTTTGTAGGATAATTTTAGTTTTTATTCTTTTATTTTAGTTTTTGTTTCTTATAAATAAGGTTGGTTGTGAATGATCATAAATTATATTCATGAAGAAACATACCATTTCTCTATCAGATTTTGATTTCACTTGTATAAATAGTAAAACTTTTCGGAAAAAATCTGACTTTTATTATTGACAGATAGAGTTAACTTTAGCTTGAATATGATGTTAGTTTCAACTTCACAAAGAAATCTGGGATTAAAGTAACTTTTGGCAAAAAATTGTTTTATGCTAACGCAATGAAAAGTATCATCAATAGCAAAATAATTATTCTCTGCAAAACTGCTGTTCTTAAACTCTATTATTGTCTTCCAGAGCTTTCTTAAGGAAAAACAATGACTTCCTCGCTGTTAAGGAAATCGCAGCATCCAGAGAAACAATCCAATAAAACACTATATCTCAAAGAATGAGAGGTCTCATCACGAGCCGGCTTATCATGATCACAGATATTATAACTTGCTGACTTTGCCACTACTGTCTACCAAAACAGGGCAATGACTCAAGATTGTTGCAATCAAAAGACAAGGGGTCTCATCACGAGTCAGCTTGTTCAGCAAAAGTGTAAATCAAGTGAATGACTGTGTCATAATTTGGCCACCAAACCAAGACATTGTTCTTTAGAGAATAAAAAATCAAAAAAGAAACAAAAAGTGTCAAAAGGATTTTTCTTTGGTATGTTGTAAATAACCTCAAACAGGAAAAAGGATCATTGCTGGATAACATGGTAATCCTGTCGAGGCTATCGACGCTTGCGGGCAGCAGAGGCTCTACCTATGACAAATGAGCATATTTTACAAAGCCAGTACGCAGAGAAGACCTTATTTTGTCTTTGAAAAGCACTGAGTAATGTCTAGGTGTGAGTACAAGAAATAACCCAGAGGGAGCAAACAATCGGAATGAAATAAAAGTTGTGACGAAACATCATTGACGGGATAAGGGGTAATACTCTATGTGTCCATAACAAAATTTAGGCATAAGAAAATTTTTTCTGTTTTGGAAGTGAAAATGCAATAGAACAAGCAGAGATAACTGGTTCTTCACAGTGAATCACCATTGTTGTGGTCACCAACAACCCCCCCTCTTTGCTCGATATTAGCAATAACATCGAGAAAAGGGGGGACCCTGAAAGAAAAAATCCCAAAAATATTTTTCTAAAATTTTTGTATTTTTCTCCCTAAGGCTTAAATCGCATCGCAAGGGAAGGCTGAAGCATTACCCAAGCGCGGAAAACAAAGCTGCGAAAGAGCGATGTGAAATTCATCGCATCGCATGCATCCCAAGCGCTCTGTAAAAAGAAGATCTTCAAGAAATGCCGATCGCCGATATGCGACATCGCACATCGCAAACGTCGCACTAGGCGGCATAAACCATTGAATAAAATCTGCGATCAGCGATCTGCGATGACAGTGATATTCGATTTGCGATATCGGCGAACCGCGATCTACGATCTGCGATATGAAAAGACTCATCGCACGAATTCTCCGACATACCCAATAGACCCAAGATTAAGCACGCGCCTTAAAGGAAATTAATGACCGCATGCTTGAGTATCAAGAAATGATTGCATCACATTTTTCGAAGAGTCTAGTCATGATGAATGTCAGGATTATGCATTCATTAGAGTTTAATGCTTTCATGTCAATCTTTTCATTTCCCTTCTTCTTTGCGTAGACTGCAAGACACGCAACTAATATAAATCTATATGCAGGAAATATCTAAAGGAAAAGGGAAAGCGCCAATCAGACAGTAGAGAGAAGATGCCTCCACAAATGGATGCCGCATGCAGCAGGACCGCGGATTCCAGACTATAAGCTAACCGGCACTGATGAAATTAGACTATCCAGGACTCAGAGTCAAAAGCGCACAAAAGCAGCGTGTTCACAAAAGATCTTGAAGCTCAGACTAGGTAAAGCAAAAAGAGAAATGCAAAAGAAGGAGGACGCTCCAGAAAAGCCTGGAACAAAGAGTGGAAAAAATTCTCGAAACAGGGGATTGTCCATACAGCGCGACTCCTAACCCACTCAGTCATTCGCACGACCGGAAACTGGAATAGCAACAACAAAATCAGTTCGAGAAGAACCTGGGTTGTGCTAAGTATACACGCGGCGAATACACCCAGCTAGAGAAAGGTTTTCGAAAATATCTTCTGGTCTGTTAGAAGGAAGTGCCAGCTCTTGTTATTTCCACTTTTATCTCCCGAGCGAAAGAAGAAGGCGTCCAGCCGACTGTTCCCAGGAAAACGTTGCGCTATTGACAGCACTAAAGAGAATATACAGAAACGGTCAGAAATTAGATTTAAAGTTTTACAAATAAAATTGCTTTTAGTAAAGGGCGGTCATTTGAAGCCGATTCGCTAATTCCGTGTAATTAAGATTAATTAGTTAGTAGTATTTAACCTTTCTCATGGCATTTGGAGAAGGGTCCGGAAATCTGTCAAAAAACTTGTCCTCAGAACATGCACTTCTACACCCTCAGAGGAGGTTTTTGATGAATGGATGGATCGAGATTTATTTATGTTTGCATTTTAATGTCTGTTACTGATGTTGCACTTTTGTACTCTTAGCAGATATTAGAACAAGTAGAAATAAATCATTATTGCTTGAAGTTTATTAGTGAAATCAGTCATAAATGGTACTTTTATCTCTTGACTAAATTCTGCTAGTATCCCTAAAGTAATACACAGCTGAGTTATTTATATGTTACTGTATGAATGTTTGTATTACCATTTGGCACTTCTGTACGGTGGGGTCATTTATTTATGCTTGACATATAGAAAACTGATTATGCGATATGTTGTTCACAACTACTCCACCTAACTTCTTATGCAGAATGGTTTATCTTTATCGATTTATATTCTGATAACAGTTGAATGATCTTTATTACCAGCTGTTGTTTGAAATCTTTCTAGATCGCATAACAAAAGAAAACACGCCGGGTTAGCATAGACTAGATGTATTGTTTCTCTTCATTAGATTACATTAGCATAGAGATAGTTTAGCAGTTAGAATTAAGACTAGTTTAGAGAAACCTTTAGATTAATACCATCAAACTCTACACACACACGCACACCCTTCACATTGGGAAACTGGTCCCATTACCCCCAGTCGGACCCGCTACTCCAAACGGGCAAGGAGACGCCAACCAGGTTCCGGACCGGGTGGGTATCCCCCTTGTTGTCGGCCCGAATTTGGGGCCCTCAACATGCGGTTAAATCAAATCTGGCTTGATAAGAAATCTTGGGAGCAGGTTTATCGAAAATGGAATAATAAATAGGAAACATAAATCCATTACAGACTTGGTATAGATGATGTTTATAAGAAGATTTCCACAATTTCTGATGTTATATATGAATAGGCGTGGGGTCTTGTGCAGTCCACCTCCAGACGAGTACGAGGAATTCAGAGTTAAAACACAGGGTATCTAGAATGTAGACACTGTAATAGAATGGGGGAATTACCCTTTCAGAAATACGGGTCTTGCTTCTAAACTCAAGCACAACTGTTGGTAATTTGTCTGAGAGGATAGTGGCCCAATCCATAATTACACTATTGCATGCTGCTTCCATTAGGGGAACCATTTCTATGGTAAAATTAGTAGAGTCATGCAATCCCCATAATCTACACATCATTACTCCAACATAGCAATAAGGAGAAGCGAGAGAATCAACCGAGTACTTACCGGAAGATTCGTGTTTGTGCTTTGCCGGATTTTGTCTCCAATCCCCGATGGGTTCGGATTCAATTTCATTTTCGTTTGCGAATTTCTCTAGGAACGCCTTATTATATATCTTCTCTGGCTCGGGAAAATGATACATTTGGCTTAGATCCTCCGCCCTGAATGACCCGAAAATTCTCCCATCTCTGGTGCTGAAGATTCTATCCAGGATTGGGATTTCTTCAATCGCCCATCGCACTACGTCTGTGTATGGGAGAATTTTCTCCCTAGCTGCTATCTGGTGAAGGAAGGAATCAACTAAGTCCTTGAGAGTACCCTCAGACTTTCGGGTTAAATCCACAGTAGCTTCTACTGTTGTCAATGCTGGTTCTTCAGCTTCAATCTGGTTGTAGGTACCTTGCCAAGTAACTCTGACGAGACCCAAACATGTAGTATTAGATATCAATCCCTTCTTTTTGTCCACGACAGCTTGTCTGCAGCTGGTGTAGCGGAAGCGCCTGTTGTCTTCTTGGATTTCTTCCCCATTTTGCTTGAGCTTTCTCCTTTGGATGAATTCTGCACAGAGGGGAAAATAAACGTAACACAGATATATGCCAATGAAAATCCAATATGTGAAAGATATATTGGTCAAAGCGTGCTGAGAGATTAACTCTTAAAAGTGGCCGCGGATAAAATCCATGGGAAGATATTATAATTACATTAAATGGCGTTTTAAAACCTGCCACCCCTTAAATGCCCATTATACCATTATTTGGCCGAATGACCCATTTAGGCGTGCTATGGATGTTTTGGCGGTTGGGCGCAGGTGCATCATTGCTTAGCAGATTAAGCTTTAAATATGATTTGATCATAATATCCCTCCATTTAACGGCTTTTTTGAAACCCGCGCTATATCATAATCGGGCGTCGGGAACACTTAAATCCTTATGTTGACAATTTTGAAACACCGATCGCCGATAGTGAAATCGCATCGCATCGGGGTGAATGGGCATAACAATGTGCATAAATAGTGTATCGTCGTTTGCCAATTGCGATATCGCATCGCATCGGGGGTATGACCTGGGCGCCTCATTATTGTGCATAGGATATTTCCGATTGCCAATTGCGATATTCCATCGCATCGGGGTGAAAGTGTTGGGGTGCTTTAAGACTGCGTAAAGAGTATCGCCAATAGCCGATAGCAATATCGCATCGGTGGGAACCCATATGTCACTTATTTGTGTTTTCTATGCCATTGTGATATGTGATCTTGCGATCACTTTATCGGAATGATAAAATATTGTTTTATTTGATCAAAAATGGGTTTTTTTAAAAGGTTTTATATAATGTCTTCATTTGGTTTGCGGACCTTTTTCAAATAATGCAATATTGATACCAACTAACTTCTAAAGGGACCCATTTCATATTATAATTTTGTAAATATAAATGATATGAAATGGGGGGTTGTTGTATGGGCACAACAATTGGCGATTTGCTGAAAGAACCAGTTATCTCTGAAAAGCATAGAAATACTTAAACTTTTGCAAAATAGAGTTCTAATCAAAGGAGAAAATTCTAATATAACTAGGTATATATGTATTCCAAGTAAAATGAATCTATTTTTGCTAATTTCCTCTCTTTTTTAAGAAAATAGATACATTCTAAGTTTTAAATAGGCCTCTATTGGTTTATAATGATAAAACATAAAACTTTTCCAAATCAGCTTTTATAGTGAACTCTTCTGTCATAGGTAGAGCCTCTGCTGCCAGCAAACGTTTATAGTTTCGGCAGGGATACCTTTTAACCATGCTATTGTCCATTGTTCCATCCAATTAAGAGTGTGATTAACAGAATGAATTCAAAACATGTTTTCATATTTTGTATTTCATTTCCTTTTTCTGTTATTGATAAGATAAAAAGCCATTGTCCTGGTTTGGTGGCCAGCTATTGACAATGCCATTCACTAGTAGTAATTTAACCGAACAAGCTGGCTCGTGATGAGACCCCTTGTCTTATAATTCTAAGCCATTACCCTGTTTTGGTATGCAGTATTGGTAATGTCAGCTAAACTATTTCCCTATGAACATGGTAAGCAGGCTTGTAATAAGACCTCTTATCTTTAATATCAGATATTTTAGAATTACACTCTGAGTAATCATAAACTTTAGTGAATGGGATGAACAATCTTCTCCTTAAGAGTAAATGAATGACATGGTGAGAGTTGAAGATGCTGAAATTGGATTAGCTTCTATCTTGACATTGATAACCTTTTGAGACTAATTTGAAAACAAAAAATGATCTACAATACTTTTAAACTTTCAGAGGAGCTCACAAAACTTGAAATGTGGTTTCAAAATACAATGATACCTAATTTCCTAGAAATTATCCCTTTTGGTTAAGAGTTCTAATATTTTAAAAACAAATATCACACTACTTTTGTAGATCAAATTTTCAAACACAGCAAAGGTCAATAGTAGATACCTTACAACATTATTTTCTACAAATCTTACAATCTACAAAAATCTATCAAACTAAAAGGAGAAGGGGTTACCTCCTCAATTAAAGAATTTCTTCAAGATAAGGCCATTAACAGGGAGAGAATCTCTCAACCCTGATAAGTCTTGCAATATAAAGGTTGAATGGCCTATCTTTTCACAGATCTGAAATGGTCCAAGCCACATCTTCTGGAACTTGGTGTGTTTTCCCTTGTCCTCGTGGGCTTTGTCCCATTTCAGAACTAAATCACCGACTTGAAATTGTTTTGAACCGGATGAGACTAAATCAAAAGATGCCTTGATGATTTGTTGATGTTTGGCATGAATGACCCTGGCTTTTTCTCTTTCCTCTTCTAATTTTAGAATTTGATCATGTTTAAGTTGAATAGAAGAAGAAGGAGTTTCCTCAATGAACTGAAGTAGGGCCAGAGAAGGAAGAACAAGATTTGTGGGTAGTACTGCTTCTTTCCCATACACAAGGTTGAATGGGGAAGATCCTATAGAAGCTTTCTTTGTTATCCTATCAGCCCATAAAGAAAACATTAAGGATTTATGCCAGTTTTTATGATTCTGTTCGATAGTTCGCTTAATGATTTTGATTAGATTCTTATTAGTAGATTCCGCTAAACCATTGCCCTGGGGATAGTAATTAACAGAATATTTCAATTTAAATCCTCTTTTAATAGCGAAATCAAACATAGCATTGCCTGAGAAATAAGATGAATTATAAAAAACAAGAGCATTTGGGACACCAAACCTGGTAATGATGAATTGATCTATGAATTCAATGATTGCTTCAGAATTTGTTGTCTTCAAAGGGATTGCCTCAACCCACTTAGTAAAATAATCAGTAGCGGTAAGGATATACTTATGCTGTTTGGAAGATGGTGGAGTAATTTCCCCAATGATATCCAATCCCCATTGCTCAAATGGTTGTTCAATGTTGACTGGTTGCAGAGGGAAAGCTGGTTTACGTTGTCTTCCACTAGAAGTTTGGCAATTGAGGCATTTCCTTACATACTCGTGGGCATATTTAAACAGAGTAGGCCAATAGTATCCAGAATGAATAATTTTGTGAGCTGTTCTGTCAGCTCCAAAATGTCCTCCTGCTGGTCCATCATGTAACTCCTGCAAAACCTTTTGTGCTTCAGGTTTCTCAAGGCATATTAATAAGATAGAATCATAATTCTGCTTAAAAAGCACATCATCAATAATTGTAAAATTCTTTGCTTTCAACCTAATGGCCCTTTTTTTCTTGTAAGACAGCTTTGGAGGTGCATAACCATTCTTTAAATAAAAAATTAAATCTGCATATTGAGATTCAGAATCAGTAACACTTATCTGATTGATTTCTTCAGTTTGATCTGTATCGCTTGATTCTGGAATGTTGGATGCTCCTGCCAATATCCTGCAAAAACATTGGCCCCTAACAATCTTTCCTGGCCTAATTTCTAAGTCATACTCTTGAAGCGCTGTGACCCAATTTGCCATTTTTCACCCAGTTCTTTTTGGATTAATAGTTGCCTAACTGCAGGGAAAGGAACTATAACTTTTGTGTGGGTTTTCAGAAGGAAGGGTCTATAATGCTTGACTGCTTTAAATACAGCGAAGGCTTGTTTTTCTACATCGGAGTAATTCAATTCAGCACCCTCAAGATTTGAGCTAAACAATGAAATGGGTTCTTCCAAATTGTGATCATTTAGTTGCATGAGTACTGCAGCATACGACGAGTTGGATGCGATGGTATACAATGTAAAATGATTAGAAAAATTTGGAGTATTTAAGGCTGGGGCATTGATTATTGATTGCTTGATTATATCAAAAGCTTCTTTTTCTGCTGATCCCCACTTAAATACTGAATTTTTCTTAATCATTGTTTGAAGTGGCAAAATATTTTGAGAAAAATCTGGAACAAATCTTTTAACAAAATTGATCTGGACTAAAAATGACTGCATCGATTTTTTATTGTGTGGGAAAGGGATTTCAGAGATTTCTTTGATCCGATCAGGATCAATATAAATGCCATCTTTGGACACAATAAAACCTAAGAGCTTTCCTTGATCAAGAGCAAAGAAAGACTTTTTTGGGCTATGGGAAATACCATATCTTTTGCAACGTTGAGAAATTTGATTTAGATCATGCAAATGATTATACCTCTCCTTAGAGAATATAGTAATATCGTCTAGATAGACGACTACTGTTCTATTAATCAACGCTCTAAAAGCTATATCCATGGCTCTTTGGAATGTCGCTCCTGCATTTATAAGTCCGAAAGGCATTTTCTGATATGCATATGTTCCCCATTTTGTTCTGAATGTAGTTTTAAGCTGGTCATCAGGATGAACCAGGACTTGGTTATATCCTGAGAAACGATCTAGAAAGGACATCAATTCAGCCTGCTACTGATTGAAGTATTTGCTCCATAGTAGGTAATGAGAAATTGTCTTTCAAGCTTGCTTTGTTCAAATTTCTGAAATCAATACAAATTCGAATGTCGCCATTTTTCTTTCTAACTGGCACCATATTAGAGACCCAGTTTGAGTGTGGGATAGGAAAAATAATCTTGTCTTTCAAGAGTTTATTAAGTTCCAATTTTATCTGGCTCTCTAAGTTTGGATGTATTTTTCTTAACTTCTGCTGAATCGGTTTCTGATCGGGGAGTACCGGAATGATATGCTGGATAATGGATGTATCATAAGTCTTCAAATCATCATATTTCCAAGCAAAAACCTGTTTATTTTTTCTTAACAGTTTAATGAATGCCTCTTTCTCTTCAAAGGAAAGTCCTAATCCTAAATTAATATTTTGAGGAGCTTGTTCAGTACCTAGATTTATCAATTCAAACCTTAGGGTAGATCTTTGGAGCTTTGCATTAGTTACAGGTTTAAACCTATCTTTAATATCATAAAGATCTTCCAGCTTTACCACAGGCTTAGGAATTGCATTTTCCTGAGGTGTTTCTCTCATTTGGGAGTCATGCTCATCTTCCTCAATGATTTGATTATCATAGGACTTTTCAGAAGTTAAGAATTGTAAAATATTCTCATCGTGGTTGAATACTCTCCAATTAGTAACATTGTCAGGAACTGAAGGCCTAAAAAGCAATTCTATGAAAAATCTATCTGGGCTGTAGCCTTTAGAAGGTAGGAGCTTGGAAGCTACATTAGCTAGGAGATCGGCTGCCGAGTTTTGAGACCTGAGAATGGAGGAAATGTTGAATGTGAAAAAGTGCGAGGTAAGTTCTTGTACTAGCGATTGATAATGCTTGAGGTGATTTGAAAGACAATGAATTTCATTCCTCACCTGTTTAACAATAATTTCAGAATCGCCAAATACTTTTAGATATTGCACTTTAAGGCCGATTGCTTTATATAATCCCTGGACTAAGGCTTCATATTCGGCTGTATTGTTAGTGCATTCAAATTCTAGCCTACAGGACAACATTGTCTTTTCTCCTTGTGGGCTAACCAAAATACATCCTGCTCCTGAGCCCTCGCTAGACTTGGACCCATCGAAATATAAAGACCAAAATAAAGAGGTATTAACAAATGTATTTACAGTTTTCTCAGCATCATTGAAACATCTAGACCTATCAGTTTGTGAAAAATTCTCAATCTGAGATGTAAAATGATTGACTGAGAAAGGAGATGGTTGGGCAACAAAGTTGCCAAAGAATGATTCTGATGAATAATTCCCCAAAATGTTGTTGTTGAACGCTATGGGTTGGTTTTCTTGCTCAAAGTCAGTAATTGTGTGGGTCATATGTTTCTCTCGATCAATCCTTATTTGATTTGGCTTACCCTTATAGGGAAGCCACATATGTGACCAATCAGTGGAAATATACCCATGCAATTTTTCGAACCAATCCCTACTCAAAATTAAACCGTAAAATTCAGGTATATCGGCTATTAGGATGTCAATCCTTTGTACTACTCTCGGATCAGCAGAAAACTTGATAGTTACGGAATTAATTTCTCCCACAACCTGCACTTTGGTCCTGTCTAACTGTACAATATGGATAGTAGAATTCTGGGGTTCAATGTTCAATTTAGAACAAACTGAAGCTGGCATTATGTTAGACGATGCCCCTGAGTCAATTAAAAAGTTGTGCAGGTTTCTGTTATAGATCTCATAGGTTAGAAGGAATGGTGGAGTATGAGAATTTGATCTATCTCCAATCAGAACTGAATCGGTAGCTTCAACCATACCTGGAGGAGGTGGCCTGAATCATTAGCAGCTTTTGCACTGGGAAGTGGTGTAGAGGGAACAACATTCAATTCTTTAAGAAGTAATTTCTGCTGATGCTTTAATTTACTAAGTTCAAACTTGGTAATGTTTGCTTTAGTTTTCTTTTTAGTTTTCTTCATGTCATCAACAATGTTATACTCCATTGAATCGGATACCACTAATGTTTTGGATGTTGAAGGAGTACTAGAAGTTGAAGGCTGCTTTTGGGGAACTGCTACAGGTGATTTCTTTGCAGGTGTTTTTTCTTTGGTTGTAGCAGCACCAGCACTCCTTTTCTTTGACGTTACCTGAACAGGTTCAAAAGTACTTTTGCTCCTAGTAGTGACTGGGAATGCTTCTTCTTCATTATCGGTATCGGAGTTGGGGAGTATAAAATCCCACATTCCATGACATTCCACTACTTCTTCCTCATCATCAGTTCGTAAGATCGTTTCTTCTTCCTCTTCTTCTTCTTGCTCTGAATCTGCATTAGATATGACATTTGGTGGCTTTGATTCATTTCTCTTATAAGTCCTAAAGGGTGTTTTGGTTGAGGTTTGGGCTACCTGTTTCTTTATCTCAACCATTTCATTTGATAAAGTTTTTAGGAATTTTTGCAAACCTTCCATGTCATATGGGTCTTTTGGGGTCTTCTTCCTTGAGTCATCTTTAAAAGAGACTTTCTTGGCTTTTCTGTCTTCCAGAGCAGCGTTCTTCTCTAGAGCATTGATGCGTTTTTCCACAGCAAGTGCTTCTCTCATGTTTTCAGCTAAGGTAGGTTTCCCAGCCCTGTCTACAAAAATGGCTATATTGGTAGGTAGGGAGATGATATACCATTCGCTTCGAATTTGTTCACTTGGTTTGGAGGCTGTGGGGATTTTATTCAGGAGTTTATTGAAGCGGGCATTAAATTCCTTAATTGGTTCCCTATGCTCTATTCTCAGATTGGAGAGGTCATTTATTAGGGTAGCCAAAGACCTATCATCTCCATATTTGTTAATAAATGGCTCTTGGCAAGTGTTCCAACTGGTAATGGAACCAGAGGGTAAAGAGAAATACCAGGATCCTACTGATCCTTGCAAGGTGTAAGGGAAAAGTCTAACAACAACATCTTGTTCTATTACTTCTTTCAAGTTGACTGCTAACATGAAATTATTAATGTGTTCCTCAGCCTGGGTTCCATCATCTGGATTAAACTTGGGTAGCCATTTTTCAGGATAATCTGGTAATGGATGTAATGGTGCAGGCATATTGACTGCACCAGGTCTGGTCCATGGATCTGCCATTATAATAGCAATAGTGGTTGATACTACCGCTGGAACTCCAGATGTCTGGGAAGGAAATAATGTTGAGGAGTGAGCAGGTTGGGATGTTGAAGCTTCTAATCCCTGGTGAGCAACAATATGTAATGGGGGAGTGGATGGTTGACTTTGCAGATGGGAAGTTGAAATGGAGGATGTGAATGAAAGCTCTCCACTGTCAGATTCTTCAGTATATTTCTTCGCCTTTTTCCTTTTGGGTAAAGGGAACTTAATGGGTTCAATACCAAGTTTTTCGCTCTAAATTCTGGTGAGAGGATGAGATAAATTGAACTGCAAAGTCGCACTGCTTTGTGATACCTCAGATTTCTGTGGTGAAATCGAGAAGCTCTGAAGTTTGTGGATAAGAGACTGGGCTTCAGGTGATTCAAGACTTAATTGTTCTAGAGTATGATGGGTTTGAGCAGTGGTAGTTGATTCCTCTTCTTCTTGTTTGGATACTGGAGAACCAGCATGCGAATGAGAAGTTCGAGGGGATTCGAAGGGAGATTTACTCTTAGAATGGCTTGCAGATTTGGGTTTGCTTGCCATTCATAGTCAGGCCCTCCTTCTAGCGCCAAAAATGTTGATGCCTCGAAAATCGCTGCAACAACATTGGGGATAACCACCCGGTCTGGACCTTAGTACAACTCCTTTTCCATTTGGAATAGTGGCTCCGACTGGGGATAATGGGACCAGTTTCCCAAAAATGGATAAACGGGATGAATGGATGATTTATAAACTAAGCTAACGGTGAGCGAATAACTAAAACTATTAACACGAATACATAGACTATAATTTGTCCCGGGAACTTATTGAACTTTAAAGTGCAGCGCTTGATGATCTGTGTCTATAAACAGGCATATAGATGACTCTATTTAACAGACATAGACATTATTTCATTCATGATTACTATGCTTAAATAGTTAAGCAAAGCGATTGAAGCGATATTATCACACTTATCATTTATATCATTGACATATACATGATTAAAAAGAAAGGAACATCATAAAACATCCAATAGTGGAATGAATGTAGATCTGCTGTTACAGCGCATGCATATAATCAATAATAGCAAGAATAAGCACATAACAATTCACATGAAAGGAATGAATTCAGACATAGATAGAAATACCATATGAGCTCCTTGACACTCCCAATATCAATTGCTACTTGTAATTCTTCCTTCAACGCAGAAATATTCTCAACAAAGACAATAGTGCACAATTGCATAAAAACGTACTTGTTGAATTAAGAACAACTGGTCGAGTTTCATAAAAGAATATTGACTGAAGCACAATAGTGCAAACTTCAATCTTTAAGTTTGGTACAAAACTTTACGACCCTTTCCAAAACAATGAAAGGGTCTATAAATACTAAATTAATCTAAATATCTAATAAATTGAAATCCTACTAAATCGGTAACAATTAATTTTAATCCTATTTTCCTCAGCGATCTGGCACTCGGCGGCATGATTCATCAAGTAGGCTGCTTGCCTTTAAATCTGATCTGACTTATCGAAAGCATTGGCTCTACTTCAGGAGGTTTGTTGAGGTGCGAGCTGAGCTGGGCGACATAGGTGGAATCCTGAATATCAGGAATCATATACCCGATTGCATCTGTTAGGCACTTAAGGGCAGCTCTCTGTGTATGCGGCTTTACCAGGAAGAACCAATATATGTCCCAGGTTAAACTGTTAATCCCAGCGATTAATCTCTCCTTTTCCTCTAAATCAGGATAACATGATTGCTCCAATGTGTTTGTTGTTGTCAACTTTCCTGGTGTGCATTGGGAGATCGTGTTTGATAAATAGAGGGAGTTATTAACCAGTTCAACTAGATTGCTGGAAGTTGATTTACATCTTAAAGTTTCCCTCTCTGCTCTCATTAACTGGGACTGCCATTCCGTAAAGAGTATATCTTTATGTGTTTCTAGGATTCTGGGCAAATTCGCCGCTTTTCCTTGATCATAATCTTTCCAGTCAAGAAATGCAGCTATGGTTTCCTCGGCTTGATCTAATTCAGTTCTGGCCTTCTCTACCTGCTTATTTATGGATGCCGTTAATTCACACAGTGGCTCTTCCTGGGCGATTTGCTGACACAGAAGCTTAATTTGAGATATTAATGCAGTGTTTATTTGTAATGCTTCTGCTCTAAATTTAGCCACTTGTGGAATGCCCTTTGTTTTTTCAACCTGTGCTGATAATTGAGCGATTTTCTCATCCTTTGTTTTCAGCATTAGTTCATTCGCGGCCTTTAATTGTGCCAATGCCTCTGATAATTCTTTTTGCTTTTGGATCGCACTTTGGTCGAACCTTTGCTTTTCTGCCTGTAATTGTTGAGTCAGTTGATTATTTAATTGTTGTTGCATCAATAATTGCTGCTCCGTCTGTTCTGCTTTCTACTGTGCTTCGGTCAGCTGTGTCTGTAACGAGTTTATCCTTGGTTTTCAATAGAAGACTTACTCCGATGCCTTATCAATTGTTGCTGCCGAATAGGCTCCCGCATACTGCGACAATTTTGTCAGGTCGTCGGAGGGGTCAAATTCCTCCTTCCAAACCACATTGCCCGTAACAGTTTCCTCTGAGAAAAGGGAAGGTTGATCAGTCCTTCTTCTTTTACTTTGTCGTTTAACCATTGCTTTATGCCTTGGGCTGTAGAAGACATCCATGGGAGGAATATCTTCTACCTGCAAAATGATTTGGTCGGAGGGGTCCTTTGGTATTACCTCAACTTCTTTAAAATGGGTGGGCTGCTGGTTCCACTTAGAACCTGAGGTGAAGTGATGTCCTGTGTATCCGTTGTCTTGGAAGTGTCTGTATCCTTTGAACATTCCAACCCACTGATGATATAATCAAATTGCTTCCATTCCTAGAGCAATTTAGGGTCAATACCAGTATCTATATTGACATCAATGGTGGTTTGTTTTTGCTTTTCGGCTTGGGACTCCTTTCGCACCTTTTCCAGTTCCTTCTTCTGTCTTTCCTCCTATTCTTTTCTCTGTTGTTCCTCCTGTGCTTTCTTCTGGATCTCTTCTCTTTGTTTTCTCTGCCTCTCTTCCTGTTCTATCCTCTGTTTTTCCTCCTGTTCTTTCTTATGATCCTTTGTTATAACCGGAGGTTCCTTTGGCTGTTGCCGACTAGGATTGCTTGATGATGTCGTTGGGGTTGTCGCTAGTAAATCTAGAGGTAGAGTTTGCAACCTATGTTCTCTAAGTTTATTAAATTCAGTCAACCCTTCATCCTTATATTTCGCTTTAGCGAATGCTTTAACCTGATTTATTGTCTCACCTGAAGAGAACAGGTCCTCAAACATATCTTCTTTATGGTCAAATCTTGTCAATTTGGCCTATTCTAGTGCATTATAGACAACTTTGTTTGGATCAAATGGCCTATTTGGGATAGTCGCCAGAGTTAAGGATTGAATCTTTGTGGCTTCCTTTTCTGCATGTTTGAGATCATGCGGAGTGTAGACTCCACACCTCAAGGGAAAAGAGGGCCAACCCTTCTTCTTTTCCTTCTTGAGAGTCTATGTAACACTCTCAGCCATAATCTGGTAAGCGATTTCCCTTGCCAGCAGTTTATCAGGTATGTATAAAGGGAGGACATGGGGGTCGAATTGGCTGCCGAAAACTCTTATGTAGGTAAATCTCTCCTCTCCAAACCATCTACCTATTGTGGTTAAATCAAATTCGGCTTGATAAGAAATCTTGGGAGCAGGTTTATCGAAAATGGAATAATAAATAGGCAACATAAAGCCATTACAGACTTGGTATAGATGATGTCTATAAGAAGATTTCCACAATTTCTGATGATATATATGAATAGGCGTGGGGTCTTGTGCAGTCCACCTCCAGCCGAGTACGGGGAATTCAGAGTTAAAACACAGGGTATCTAGAATGTAGGCACTGTAATAGAATGGGGGAATTACCCTTTCAGAAATACGGGTCTTGATTCTAAACTCAAGCACAGTTGTTGCTAATTTGTCTGAGAGGATAGTGACCCAATCCATAATTACACTCTTGCATGCTGCTTCCATTAGGGGAACCATTTCTATGGTAAAATTAGCAGACTCATGCAATCCCCATAATCTACACATCATTATTCCAGCATAGCAATAAGGAGAAGCGAGAGAATCAACCGAGTACTTACAAGAAGATTCGTGTTTGTGCTTTGCCGGATTTTGTCTCCAATCCCGGATGGGTTCGGATTCAACTTCATTTTCGTTTGCGAATTTCTCTAGGAACGCCTTATTATATATCTTCTATGGCTCGGGCAAATGATACATTTGCCTTAGATCCTCTGCCCTGAATGACCCGAAAATTCTCCCGTCTCTGGTGCTGAAGGTTCTATCCAGGATTGGGATTTCTTCAATCGCCCATCGCACTACGTCTGTGTATGGGAGAATTTGCTCCCTAGCTGCTATCCGGTGAAGGAAGGAATCAGCTAAGTCCTTGAGAGTACCCTCAGACTTTCGGGTTAAATCCACAGTAGCTTCTACTATTGTTACTGCTGGTTCTGCGACTTCAATCAGGTTGTAGGTACCTTGCCAAGTAACTCTGACGAGACCCAAACATGTAGTATCAGATATCAATCCCTTCTTTTTGTCCACGACATCTTGTCCTGCATCTGGTGTAGCAGAAGCGCCTATTGACTTCTTGGATTTCTTCCCCATTTTTCTTGAGCTTTCTCCTTTGGATGAATTCTACACAGAGGGGAAAATAAACGTAACACAGAGATATGCCAATGAAAATCTAATATGGGAAAGATATATTGATCAAAGCGTGCTGAGAGATTAACTCTTAAAAGTGGTCGCGGATACAATCCATGGGAAGATCTTACAATTACATTAAATGGCCGTTTTAAAACCTGCCACGCCTTAAATGCCCATTATACCATTATTTGGCCGAATGACCCATTTAAGCGTGCTATGGATGTTTTGGCGGTTGGGCGCAGGTGCATCATTACTTAGCAGATTAAGCTTTAAATATGATTTGATCATAATATCCCTCCATTTAACGACTTTTTTGAAATCCGCGCTATATCATAATCGGGCGTCGAGAACACTTAGATCCTTATGTTGACAATTTTGAAACACCGATCGCCGATAGCGAAATCGCATCGCATTGGGGTGAATGGGCATAACAATGTGCATAAATAGTGTATCGCCGATTGCCGATTGCGATATCGCATCGCATCGGGGGTATGACCTGGGCGCCTTATTATTGTGCATAGGATATTGCCGATTGCCGATTCCGATATTCCATCGCATCGGGGTGAAAGGGTTGGGGTGCTTTAAGACTGCGTAAAGAGTATCGCCGATAGCCGATAGCGATATCGCATCAGTGGGAACCCATATGTCACTTATTTGTGTTTTCCATGCCATTGTGATATGTGATCTTGCGATCGCTTTATCGCAATGATAAAAGATTGTTTTATTTGATCAAAAATGGGTTTTTTTAAAAGGTTTTATATAATGTCTTGATTTGGTTTGCGGACCTTTTTCAAATAATGCAATATTGATACCACTTAACTTCTAAAGGGACCCATTTCATATTATAATTTTGTAAATATAAATGATATGAAATGGGGGGTTGTTGTATGGGCACAACAGAAGGCTACAACCTTCTCTCATTCTCCAGCTTCTCCTGGAAGGGAGCTACAACCCCCTTACCTCTTGTAGTAGTTGATGTACTAGTACGTAGATGTTGACCTACAAAAGGCTACAACCTTCTCTTTTCTTTTGGGGACCATGTTTCATAAATTTTCAGACTAGAACCATCAATAACATCAATCGAACATCAAATATATCTACATCAACCAGTCTCCTTTGCATCAACCAAAAACTGAACCAAACAATCACTTCTTTGAATGTTGTAGCCAAAATATAGTAACAGTAACCAAAAACCAATCCTAAACCCAGAACACTGCAACAATAAAACAGAAGTAGCTAAAACATAATTATGAGACGTACGCTACTTCAATATGTAGAACTTGTGTGCATACACTGCTATATTAAGGCAAACCTGCATATACCTTGTTTTGAATTATCCAACCAATGTGTATGCGCACCTTTGCTATGCTGAACCTATGTACAGATCTGTAAAAGATAATTTACCCTTTTCAACTATTCAGACATCAGTTATACCTAGATCATCAAACTTACAGATTAAGTCATGTGTTAAATATAAAAGATCAAAATCACACAAAGGTACTTCTCTTCAAGCCTTAAGATCTTGACCCATCAATAGAACTTATCCTTCCTCTAGCACTCAGGTTCCTCCTTGATTCAAATCCAGCTATGCACCATAACCCAATGACTAGTATTCTAGATCTTGCTCTTCATAAGATATTCAATGCTTGAGTGCCTTTGCCTAATGATATCCTCCTCCTTATATAGTCTTAGGCCTTACTAAATACCATGGTCCTAAACCATTTAGAACCAATACCTGGGTCCAAATACATGGGTTCAACACTTCAGACGAGATACCATGGTCCAAAACCATAGGTCCAAATACCAAGGACCAAAAACCAAGTTTTCCAAACTGTACGCGCTTTTCTGCGCATAAAAGTGCATGTATACGCATATGCGCCTTTTGGTTTATGAATCCGCGTCTATACATGGCTTAGTCAATGGGAACCTATGTATACTTCCTTTTCCTATATTTTGAGAGCCTGAATTGTCATTTGAGTGATTTTTTGAGTGAGTTTCCATCAAGGGAAATACCTGTGCCATAGTGCCAAGCCTGTGTCATAATGCCAATAATCTCCCCCTTTGGACTTGATGGCAACCCCAAATCACTCTCCCCCTTGTCATCAAGGGCAAAGGGTGATGCTCCCCTTGAGTACATGCTAAAATCTCTACTCTGTTGTGCTATCCATGCTCCCCATGACTCTAAGCAGTGTCTGTGAAAAGATGTTCTACAAGAATAACATGACTTTATACATCATAAATGACCTTCCTATCACCACAGACTCATACATACATCCATCTCCCAACTAAATGGGGATATACCATAATTGACTCATTCACCCAACCAAGTGGGGATATACCAAAAGATTTATAAATGATAAAATAAGAATATTACATCATCCACCCCAGGCATAGTGGGGAAACTAAATAGGTTGTTACATGACCTTGATAATAGAAGAAATACATGACATAGAGACTAATTTTCTAAGACAAGACTATGATAGTCATTAGCAACTATCATCAGCAACATCTGTCAATCAACATCCAGACCATCAACCATGATCTCCCTCTCCACCTAAATAAAAAACAACTGTGAAGTTGTACCAAGATCTTCTAAGATAATGCCAACAGTGCAATATTAGAAGTATATGCTCCCCCTGAACCTGTTCTGAATGGTCTCTGCCAAACCCATATCAAACCCTTTTCATCCTGAGTGTAGCCCACTGTTTTTCTTCAAACCAACATATATGCCACTGTATCCACAGAAATCGTTGTATGTACGTGGATGCTCTTCATGAAACTCGCATACAACCACTTTTCTCTGAAATAGATAAGTGTCAACAGCAGGATGATGCATCAACTACTCCCAACTTCTGTCTGAGGTATTCAAATGTCTCCTTGGACAGTTGTTTGGTGAATATATCAGTGACTTGTTCCTTGGAGGGAACATACTCCAATTTGACCTTTTGTTCAATCAATTGTTCCCAGAGAAAATGATATTTGATAGGTATGTGCTTGGTCTTTGAATGCATGATTGGATTCTTTGAAATGTTGATTGCACTTGTATTATCACGTAAAATGGAGATAGGTGGAGTATAAGTGATTTGAATGTCTTGCAATGTTTGCATCATCCAAAGGAGTTGTGTGCAGCAAGATGTAGCAGCCACATATTCTTCTTCAGCTGTAGATAATGCAATTGAACTTTGTTTCTTGCTGAACCAAGATACTAATCTAGAACCCATAAAGAATTCACCATGACTAGTTCTCTTTCTGTCATCCACGCTTCCTGCCCAATTTGCATCTGTATATGCATGAAGTGTGAAATTTGTATCTCTGGATACCATAAGCCATAGTTTTGTGTTCCTTCAAGATATTTGAAAATCCTTTTAACTGCCTGAAGGTGTGCTTCTTTTGGATTTGCCTGGAATATTCCAACTATTCCCACTGCATGCACGATGTTTGGTCGGGTACCTGTCAAATAGAGCAGACTACCAATCATGGATCTATGGATTGGTTGATGTACTGCTGCTGATTCATCATTTGTTCTGAGGTTGCATCCTATTACCATAGGGGTACATGCTGGTTTTGAATTTTCCATACCATATTTCTTCAAGATCTACTTGAGGTACTTGGTTTGTGATAGAAAGATACAGTCTTTGTTTTGTTGGACTTGTAAACCAAGAAAGTATGTGAGCTCACCAAGCGGGGAAATTTCAAACTCTTTTTGCATCACCAAAGCAAAGTTTTGACTCATGGCTTCTTCGTTGCTACCAAAGATGATATCATCAACATACACAACAAGTATTAGCAATTTACCATTGTCAATTTTTATATAAAGATTGCTATCTTTTGATCCTTTTGAAAAGCCTTTTGATGGAGGTATTTTTCCAAACGATAATACCAAGCCCTTGGAGCCTGTTTAAGACCGTAGAGAGCCTTTCTGAGTCTGCATACAAGTTTTGGATCATTTCCAAGGATAAATCCAACTGGTTGCTCAATATACACTTATTCTTCTAAGTCTCCATTTAGAAAGGTAGATTTCACATCCATTTGGTATACTTTGAACTTTTGAAAGCTAGAAAGAGCAAGGAACATTCTTATGGCTTCAAGTCTAGCAACCGATGCAAAAGTTTCTTAAAAGTCTATACCTTCTTGTTGAGCATACCCTTTACAAACATGTCTGGCCTTGTCTCTAATAACATCTCGATTTTCATTTAGCTTGTTTTTGAATATCTATTTGGTCCCTATGACATTCTTATCATTAGGTGTAGGAACCAATTCCAAGTGTTATTCTTTTCAATCTTCTCGAGTTCTTCATTCATGGCCGTGATCCAACATTCATCTTTGCATGGTTCACTTATATTTCGTGGTTCAACGGAGGAGAGCAATGCTAGATAGCTTGAAGCTTCTATAATCGTTCTTTTTGTTTGTACACCTGCCTCTTTTTTCCCCAAAATTTGAGTTCACTTGATGGTTCTTCTGGACGTACCTAGATGGAGTCTTTTCTTCTACCCTTATCTATTCTTCTGGTGCCTCATAAGTTTGTTCTTTAGCATTATTCTGATTTGATGTTGAAGGATAGTCCTCATCATCTTCAAAATCTTCGGTTTGTATCTGCTTTGTATTGTTGCCTACTTCATCAACCACCACATCAATACTTTCAACAATTTTTCCAAGTATTTTATTGTAACACTTATATCCTTTACTTCGGAAAGAGTAACCAAGGAGAATTCCTTCATCCACTCTAGGTTCAAACTTGCCAAGCTTTTCATCAGTCCTTTTGATGTAACATTTGCTTCCAAAAACTTTGAAGTATTTCACAGTAGGAGTCTTACCATACCAAATTTCATGAAGAGTTTGAGTGTTGTTTACCTGGATGTTTGTTTGTTGAGAATAGTAATGGCAGTAAATGTAGCTTCACCCCAAAAGGTTGTAGGAGTTCTAGAATCATCAAGCATAGCACGAGCCATTTTTTTCACCATTCTGTTCATCCTTTCTACCACTCCATTTTGCTGAGGAGTCCTTGTAGTAGAGAATTCCCTTATTATTCCATGTTCTTCACAAAAGTCGAAAAATTCATCCGAGCTAAATTCCCCTCCGCGATCAAACCTGAGGCATTTGATTTTGTGATCTGATTCATTTTTAACCAAGGCTTTGAAAGCTTTGAACTTTTCAAAATCTTCGTCTTTATGCTTCAGAAGTCCTATCCAACACATCCTCTAAAAGTCGTCAATGAACAATATAAAATATTCTTCTCCACGAGGTGTCTTTTTCCTTGATGGACCACATAAATTAGTGTGGACAAGTTCAAGTGGCTTACTAGCTGATCCTTCCTTCTCAAGGAAATGGGTTCTAGTTTGCTTACCTAACTGACATGATTTGCATATTGGGAATTCTGATGTTAGGAAGATCACAAACAGCCTGATATTTGAATGCTTTCCTTATCTGAGGGAAGCTTAGATGCCCCAATCTTTTGTGCCATAGCTAGTGTTCATCATTTTTTCTTAGATAGCATTGTTGTTGTCCTCCCTTGAGTATGTATAGATTATTTGGAGTTCTTATGCCTTTGATCACTGTTTCTCCTCTATCAAACTCACGAAAAATACATCCATTTGATCAATATACTACCTCATTTCCTTGATCACACATTTGATAACAATCAATAGATTATGCTTTAAGCCATAAACATACATAACATTTCCAACTTTGACCTTTTCTTTTAAAAGAACCGAGCCTTTACCTTTTATAAGTGCAGGGGTGGCATTTCCAAATGAGACCTTCCTTTCCTTTTTTAAGGCACTATATGACTGAAGTTTTTCTTTATCACCTGTCATATGTTTTGAGCATCCACTATCGATGTACCACTGATTTTCTTGTCCTTCTGCATATAAGGCTATACCACATCTTTCTGTTTGCAGTTATTTCTTTCTCCATGTTCTGGGACCCAATGAAGCTTGCTCCTTTTGCCGAAACTTACTCCCGCATTCAAAATATTCATGACTGAAGTTGTTACAAATAGAGCATTCTATTTCATTTTCAAGAGCATAAAAGTTATTGTAGGTCCTCTTCATGATCCCAGTCACACTCCTTTGATTTCTTGTTTCTCTAGTCATGATAGTCTTGTAGTCAACACATTAAGCAACTTTGTGTCCAAAGTTATGACATGAGAAACATTGGCCATTAAAGAAATTCCTGCGATTATCAAATCTACTGACCAAGTGATTGTAGTTTCCATTGACATTCATTCTTGACGAAAATTGAGAATGATTTACCTGTGGTTGGTTGTAGCTTCTATTCATCCTTGAAGTAGCTTGACCTCGATTTACCTGGTGATCCGTTTTATGCCTTTTCTTACGATTGTCAACTTGTTCACTTCTCCTTGCTACATCAAGATAACTTTTGGAGGTGGATGGCTTATGTGCTTGAGATGCTTCTTTAGTATATCCAAGACCTATCTTGATTAGAGGAGAACAATGTACTTTGATAATCTCATCTAAAGTTTCAGATCCATTAGCAAATCTAAGATTAAGAGCTTTTGTTTTCTCAATATCTTTTCTATTTCCCACAATTTCACATTCTAACTTTTCGTTGTGTTTTTCCCTTTCTGCAAGTTGGAATGTGAGAGTATCTATAATCATACTCTTCTCTTCTAAACAGATTTTAAGTTTAGAGATTTCTTCATAGAGAAAATCTTCATCTATAGCATCCAAGAAATCATCATCTTCAAAGCCATCAAAAGTCTATAATCATTACCATGTTCATCTTCATCACTATTTGAAAATCCATCGTTGTCATCATGTGTATAATAGCTCTTCTTACTTACGTTCTGTTTTCTATTCCATTTAACTGGTTCCTTACCTTTATCAAGCTTATCTTTATGAAGACATTTGGATGCATAGTGACCGACTCTTCCACAAGCAAAGGATTTGAAAGGTAGCTTACCTCTGAATCTTCCAGAACGCCGTTGAAGGTTCTTGACAAAGTTTGGTTCTTCCTCTCCTTCTGATGTATGTCCTGACTCATTGTATTCTCCTTTTCCTGAAGCTTTGAATGTAGCTTCTCTCATGTCTGATGGACCCCCTTTTCTCATTTCAAAAGACGTTAGGATTTTGTGCAGTTGTGACATAGTAATACTTTGAGGATTCTACTTTTCTTCTATGGCAAAGATTTTTGATTCAAAATTAGAAGATAAAGATCTTAGAACCTTTTCAACTAAAGTGGCTTCTTTTATCTCTTCACCCAAGTTTTTCATGTGATTAACAATCTCATCTATACGTAAGACATAATTAGCCACACTTTCATCATTGTGCATTCTGAGAGTTTCATATTGCATTCTAAGAGATTGTAGTTTTTCATGTTTTACCTGATCGTCTCCTTCATAGCTTAGAATGTTCTTGTCCCATATTTCTTTGGCAGTTTTGAGCTGCATAACCTTGACGAATTTTGATTGAGATAGACTCCCCAATAGAGTATTGACAGCCTTTGCATTTGTTTCATTATGCTTTTTACCAGCCGTATTAGTAGGAGTTGCTGATGGAAATGTGTATCCTCCTTCCACGATATCCCAAACTTCTGTACCAAGAGATTGAAGATAGGCTATGGTTCTTACCTTATAATAGACAAAGTTTCTCCCATCAAAGATTGCTGGCCTGATGGATCCCTCTTTTTCGTAGTTTCTCATGATGATAAATCTACCTTCAAGCGATCAAGCTTCTCCTGAAGGACCTACTCTAATACCAATTGTTGGAAATAATACTGAGAGGAGGGGGGGGGTGGGGGGGGGGGGGGGGGGGGGGGGGGGGGGGGCGGTGAATCAGTATTAGTAATTTAACAACTTTTCATTTCCATAAACAAATTGATTTACACTACTTCTATTAATTCAACCTGCGTATATATGTAACTGTGTTTAGAGAAAACCGCTTATATCTTGCAGACTTCTAATTTAGTTAGCTAATATTAATTTGTGTATCAGAACCATAAAACAGTAACCAAGTGCAGTAAAAAGTACAGGTAATCGCACACATGAACACAAGATATAAGGTGGAAACCCAATGTGGGTGAAAACCACCTGCTGCAATTCGTCTCTATCTTATTTTAATAAGAAACTTGTTTTTACAATATTTATGTATCGGTGCAAGTTTATACCAGTACGCAGGCTTCTACCTGTACAAGGCTACAACCTTCTCTCATTCTCTAGCTTCTCCTGGAAGGGAGCTACAACCCCCTTAGCTCTTCTACTAGCTAATGTACTAGTACGTAGGTGCTGACCTACAGAAGGATACAACCTTCTCTTTTCTTCCAGGGACTACGTTTCATAAACTTTCAGACCGGATACATCAATAACATCAATCAAACATCAAATATATTTACATCAACCAATCTCATTTGCATCAACCAAAAACTAAATCAAACAGTCACTTCTTTGAATGTTGTAGCCAGAATACAATAACAATAACCAGAAACCAATCCTGAACCCATAGCAGTGCAACAATAAACAAAAGTAGCTAAAACATATTTTATGAGATATATGCTACTTCAATATGTATAACTTGCATGCATACACTGCTATATTAAGGAAAACATGCGTATACGTTGTTTTGAATTACCGAACTAGCATGTATATGCGCCTTCACTATGCTGAACCTGTGTATAAATCTGTAAAAGATAATTTACCCTTTTCAACTATTCAGAAATCAGTTATACCCACATCACCAGATTTACAGATTGATCCAGGTGGATGTTGGTGGCCACCCACCTATCCCATTTGGACCCCCACAACTGTCTCTTTCAGTTTTTCAGTTTCCTTAATTATACTGCAGTTTACTATTTTTAGTAGTTTTTCGGGTCCTAAACTTCCGGAGCCGTTTTGAGGCCCTAAACGACATTTTTTGGGAAATCTACCGTCAGTGATTTTTCTAATAAAAATCGCCTTTTCCGTCGTAGTCCTCATAGGGATCTTTCCAACGGGCTATAATGCACGTCAAACGGAGATAATACGACCAATTCGCGACCCCGGGAAGTGGGCAGTCCAACTCACCACAAAACGGGGCCCACAATTTGGAGTTTCATCTTCTAGGGTTAGGTTTTGGAATGTGAAGGGTTTTCCATGGTTTCTCAATAATAAATAGACCTTAGAGCCTCATTGTAAACACAGTTCAGAACAGTTTAGAGGCAAGTAGCCACACATCTCTTCTCAGAGATAAGCTACCATCGCCCTAGCTGGTTTATTTCCATTTCTGGTTGTACCCATATTTCAGTATTTTCCATTAATGAAATGAGTATTATTTCCACTACATATCTGTCTTTATGGTTATCTCTATATTTTATTGCGTTCTTGTTTAAATCTGGATCAGTGGTATCAAATCGGTCTGCTTTTTCTTTGTTTTTCTTTGCATGTCCTCAACGAGGTCGGGATATAAGGAGTTAGGGCTTGAATTGGTCAAACCTTTGCAAGACCAGCCTCGCAAATCTCGACAACCTCCCATGGCGGATGAGAAGAAAGACGAGGGGATAGGAGATCCTATCAGAATCTTGCTCGAAGAAGCCCTCGAGAGGCAAAGGAACGCGATGATGGATAGCTTTGTGCAGATCCTTCAGCGGCTACCTAGAGGCGATGCATCGACTTCCAATAGCTACTCTGGCAATGCCACACCATTTAAGGTACAAGTTAATTTTGAAATCCCCATCTTCGAGGGTCAAATAGACGCAGATGCCATAGATAAATGGTTAAATCTGCTAGATGGATATTTTTCTGTTCATGAATTTTCAAGTCGGGAAAAGATTGTTTTCGCTCTTCTCAAAGCAGCCCCCCACGTTAAGGACTGGTGGGAAACCTACTGCGAGCAGAAGGATGAAAGTACAGGCTCACTGTTTCCATCCACACCCACTTTGAATGACTTCCGGGATGCCATCAAGGAGCAGTACTACCCTGTCAAAAGCTATGAGGACAAATACATCAAATGGACCACATTGCGGCAGGGACGAGACCAAGATGTGTTGGAGTTCACAAACACTTTTCATACCCTTCGCACACAATTGGGTATCAAAGATTCTGAGCTACATCTGGTACTCAAATACCGCGATTGCCTACATAGATACATCCAGGAAGAGATGGAGTTCTTGAACATCTCCTCACTCGGCACAACATACCGATACGCTGTCAAAATCGAGCAAAAGTTCAAATAGAAGAAGCGAGACTTTGGATCTGCAAATCCGAAGCCCAAAGGACAAAGCCAAGGCGGGGTGACACAAGACAACCCCTCGAGGCTGCAAGAAAAGAACAACACCATGAAGCCGAAGAAGGACACAGGAAAGTGTTGTGAGTTCCACAAGAGTCCCACTCATAACACAAGTGAGTGTCGAACCAAGCAGTCGCTGGTGGCCGAGTTGAAGGCTTCTGAATCAGATGCATGTTCAGACTCTGAGCCAGAACCCGACAAGGGGGAGGGCAAAGGGAAGCAAATCATTGATGCGGATCCTAGTGCCACTGTTGCCACTGCCAAGATCTAGAAGAATGAGCCCGAAGAGCCAGAGGAGGGGGAACGACTTTTCCACTCACAGATGTGGGTGAAGGGTTTGCCGCTGCAATTCATTGTCGACAGTGGCAGCCAAAAGAACCTCATTTCAGCAGAGGTCGTGAAGCCGTTGGGCCTACCAACTACGCCACACCCACAACCGTACAGTATCAGGTGGCTTCACGAAGGACGAGATCTCAAAGTTCGCCAGCAGTGTCGCCTTCCCTACAGCATCAAGCCCTTCACATATGAGGTATTGTGTGATGTTACACCTCTGGATGTTTGTGATGTACTATTAGGCCAGCCATACTTGTGGAGGCAACATGTTGTGTATGGGTCAAGACCTCGCGCTGTCATTATTTCTTTGGATAATTCATTATACATGATACGAGAGGTAGCTCCACCTACCACAACCTCTTTGATCATTGCTAATAAAGGCAGCACGCTCATCTCACAGACTAGGAAATTCATTTTCTATCTTGTTCGCTCCCAATGTAAGGGGAAGATCGTTGCTACATCCATGACCCCAGCGAAGGGTTCCTCCACGCAGCAGCAGCAACATAGGGATACACTCATGACAGAACACAGGAACAACTTCTCCTTACCCAGCGGGGTACCACACAAGTTTCAGGTGGGTGACAAAGTTTGTTTACATCTGCAGAGAGAACGCCTTACCGCAACCCATCAGAAACTCAGACCACTTCAACATGGTCCTTACACCAGTAACAAGGTTGTGCGAAACAATGCTTTGAAGCACAACAATCCTCCATTCCTTCGCTTGCACCGATTGTTCAATGTGGACCATCATCGACCATGCTTCCCACCATTTCTGGACACATCAAAGATTGCAGAACAGCTCACCAGAGACCCACATCAGCGGAAGCTTCCTCATCTCAAGGAGGAACTCAACGCAATGGGGATCATTGCTTCCTAAGGGGGGAGGAATGATCCAGGTGGATGTTGGTGGCCACCCACCTATCCCATTTGGACCCCCACAACTGTCTCTTTCAGTTTTTCAGTTTCCTTAATTATAGCGCAATTTACTATTTTTAGCAGTTTTTCGGGTCCTAACTTCCGGAGCCGTTTTGAGGCCCTAAACGACGTTTTTTGGGAAATCTACCGCCAACGATTTTTCTAATAAAATTTGTCATTTCCATCGTAGTCCTCAGAGGGATCTTTCCAACGGGATATCATGCACGTCAAACGGAGATAATACGACCAATTCGCGACCCCGGGAAGTTGGTTGTCCAACTCACCCCAAAATGGGGCCCACAATTTGGCGTTTCATCTTCTAGGGTTAGGTTTTGGAATGTGAAGGGTTTTCCATTGTTTCTCAATAATAAATAGGCCTTTGAGCCTCATAGTAAACACAGTTCAGAACAGTTCAGAGGCAAGTAGCCACACATCTCTTCTCAGAGATAAGCTACCATCGCCCTAGCTGGTTTATTTCCATTTCTAGTTGTACGCATATTTCAGTATTTTACATTAATGAAATGAGTATTATTTCCGCTGCATATCTGTCTTTATGGTTATCTCTATATTTTATTGCATTCCTGTTTAAATCCGGATCACAGATTAAGTCATGTGCCAAATATAAAAGATCAAAATCACACAAAGATACTTCTCTTCAAGCCTTAAGATCTTGACCCATCAATAGAACTTATCCTTCTTCTAGCACTCAGGTTCCTCCTTCATTTAGATCCAGCTATGCACCATAACCCAATGACGAGTATTCTAGATCTTGCTCTTCATAAGATATTCAATGCTTGAGTGCCTTTGCCTAATGATCTCCTCCTATTTTTATAGTCTTAGGCCTTACTCAATACCATGGTCCAAAACCACTTAGAACCAATACCTGGGTCCAAATACCTGGGTTCAACACTTCGAATGAGATACCATGGTCCAGAACCATATGTCCAAATACCAAGGACCAAAAACCAAGTTTTCCAAACTGTACACACTTTTCTGTGCATGAAAGTGTGTGTATATGCATACGTGCCTTTTGGTCTGTGAATCTGCGTGTATACGCAACTTGGTCAATGAGAACCTATGTATGCTTCCTTTTCCTTTATTCTAAGATCCTGAACTGTCATTTGAGTGACTTGCCGAGTGAGTTTCCATCAAGGACAATACCTGTGCCATAGTGCGAAGCCTGTGTCATGTAAGCTCAAATAAACTATGTACAAAAGCTCTTGAAACTTGATGCCCTTTGTTCAAATTATAGAGTAGCTTAGTGTGTGTAGTGCAATGTGTGTGTAAGTGATAAAGTGAACATAAAAAGTGTGAAATGATGTGGATATATGATGACCCTTTACAAAATCCCCTACTGACACTAAGTTATGTTTGTTCCTTAGCTGAAAATAAAATAATGTGTGGTTGATGAGCCACTTACTACCTTCCTATTACACCATGTGAGCCTAAAAAGGGAGATGGAAAATGAAGTGCTTTGAGAAAGCTTTTAGATCCAACCCGAGGATCGTCTAAAAGACGTAAGGGAAGCAGGGGCTACTCCATTTCTTTAATAAGAATGGGTTCCTAGTCCCACTACTAATGAAGTAAAAATGCTTTGGTTAGTAAAATATATGTGTGCATTAAGGACCACTTACTCCTTTTATAATTAAGCTATGTGACTTGTGAAAAATAGCAAAACAAATTGAAACCGATGTCACTTCATTTCTCTTAAGAGGCTAGCTATAAGCTTTCATTCAAAAATATATAATGTTCAATTAAATAAAGAAAATTATATTTAATCTCACAGTTATTTTCACAAATGTGTATTATAAAATGAATGTATCTAGATAAATATGAGTAGATATGCATCTTTGAAACCAAAATCATAACAAATTCACATGCAAAATTAGGCCAAATTAGATAAAATTAAATTGAAAAAGCATGGAACCCAATATGGTAGATATATAATGTCATTGAGTTTTCAATGCACATAACGCAGAACTGGATTCCCATGTTGCACAATTGGAGGCTTGAAATTACATGGTGAAATTGCCAGTTTGTAGTAGTTTTAAAGGAAAATAACATCTCTTCTTACAAGAAAAGAGAAGTTGAAGATAAGATGCATATGGTACTAAATGATGTTATTGAGTTTCCAATGCATATGGTAATGAATCCTATTCAATGCGGAATGTCAATCTGCAGCATGCTATATAATAAGAATAGTGAAATTGTAGGTAAATGCACAGATGCATATCAAAGATAGAAAGGGTTGGCCACTTAAATAATGTTTTCTAGCTTTTGAATTAACCTTGACTTATTATTTTTAAACATACATTTCTTTGTGGTTTTGGTAACCATTCTCTTTTAACATTGGAGACTAATAAAGCTTAACTAATACAAATGAACCAAATTATATAAACAAATATTATTTAACTCAAAATTAAATGTAATTAGTTTTTTATAAAGAAAATAATTTATATTACATAAAACTTAATTATATGTTAAAAAACTCGAACTAATCCAAATATACTAAATGTATATGTTAAGAAAAGTAAATCAACCAAAAGCACTAAATTCTTATTAACAAACAAAATCCTAATGAAAACTTGTCCTTATATTAATGAACTTTAGTTAAGTTAATCAAGCTCTATTAATAAGAAATTAAATGTCGAATGCTTGATTTAAGGCATGAAATGGAATATTTGTTTAACCTAAAATGACAATTTTTTTAAATAATATAATATATGTTTGAAAGTTTAAGAGTATTAAACATAGGGTTTAATTTCTTTATTCATTAAGTCATATATAGTGATGACCGCTCTTTCCATGACATCATTGAATCTCTTCTTACAATGAACATCTGTTTAGAGTGAACGTGCGCCATGCTCATGATAAACTAACAAATCTCAATGGTGCTTGATATGAGGATGGATATACAATGAATGAAAATTCATAAATAAGATAAAATATATGAAGCGATGCTATTTTTAAATTAAAAAACATTTATTAAGTGATGCAAGGCTAGATGACATAATGTGTAGATTCTCACATGGGTAGGCTGAGCAATTTACAGCCAGGGGTTAGTGATAGTGGTCATAGATTTGACATCATGGCGGGCACAAGGTAAAAGTAAAGCCATAGTCAGTCTCACAAAAAGCCTATTTATTAAAGAAATCATTGGTTTGATTAGGGGCTCAGAACTTCCTCTTTCATTGCAATTTGCAAAAAAGAGCAGAACCAAAGACGGCCCATCACATTTTGTTGGGTGCATTTAATTTTGTTTCAATTGCAGAAATAGCCGAAGTTGAGGGGGCAAATTCGAGCAGAGGCAGAAGCAGAGGAGAACAGTGGCGGCAGTGGGCGGGAGCGAAGAAAGCATGAACGCATAATCTTGGGTTATGTAATATGCATTTTATCCTCCACAACTCATTGGAGAGCGCTTAGAGTGAAATAATTGCTAGAAAACACTTTTGTATGGTAGGGATAAGTGGATAGGTCTACTAATTTGAAATTTGGATGTGTATTATGGGAAATATGGATCAATTTATTTTACCTAATTGCATTTCCAGATATAACGTTGGTTATCACGTACCACATATTCCCTTATTTCATATTTTCATTGATAGCAGTGTAGGTGGATATGCATTTCGAGTCACTCTGATTAAGATGACAGTGATATAGAGTTTGTTATTTACATAATGTGTATATATATATATATATAGTTCAAATGAAAAGCCATATTTAACATGAAGCTACATGGAACCTGTGGCTCTGGACGCGTTTACAGGGGAGCCCTGGAAGGCAGAGACCATTAGTAAGGGAAGCTCTACCCATACAACTAATTAGTTAGAGCATTAAACACATATATATGAAAATTAGTCAGAGCATTAAACACATATATATGAATTTCGTAAACTTACCTGTGCAGGTCAGAGAACAGAGCAAGAAGAAGAAAACAATGCAAAATATCCCTTGTGCAAGTCTGATAACAACTCAAGATGCAGAAAATAGTGCCGAATATGCCTTGCTCATATCTTTGCTCTCAACCAATGACCATACCCTGTTCGCCCTAAATATGTAAAATAAAATGGTAAAGCCTAGGAGATGACGCGATGATCAAAAGAGTGGGTAATCACAAGTGAGAAACATGGAATTCGTTACTGGCTGCCACCAAATGGGTAATCATATTCATTTCCGTAATCACATTCATTGTCTCCGACTTAGATGGGGATGGTGATGGTGCCCTGCTACATCAAAGGAGGTATTGTATAGCATTCAATGCCCAATAGCATTGTTTTTATTGCTCACCAAAAAGGAAAGAATGAAGCCTTGTCGTTCAATCAAACTACTACACATCGCCCATAGGTCACATGCACCCATGTGATTAGGGCATGCATGGAAATAAGGGAGGATCACATCAATCCCTAAGTGGGATTAAACCAAAAATTATTAATGGAGAACCGATTTTGGAGGTACAGTATCATGTATCACGAAGTTTTTGATACATAAAACAATGCATATGCATGAATCTAGCAAATATATCTCTAGCAGTGAAAGGAAAAATAACCAAACCACTATGCTATATCACTAACCTAATGAAAAGGGTAATTTTTTTGTATCGGGGTGGGGTCTTCCATGAGTCGATCATCCCCACGACTTAACATCAAGGCATGTCTTCCTTGAGATGTGAACACATGAATTAAAATACAGGTACCAGCGAAGTTAGGTGGAGTACATAAATTTAAGGAGCCGTGATATTTTGTAATAATGGTCGCATCGATTGCATATACCCAACTAGGTTAATGTGTTACTACCACAATAATATAACCATAGTTGTGATTTTTATCCAGTAACCGAACCTGACCATAGAATGTTAACCATAAAGAAAAATCAAATTTGGATTTGAAGTTGATGGTTGTGAAGACGACATGGTAAATGGTCATGGATCTTATAGTTAGTGAATGTCAAGGAAGCTAGAGTGGCCCCTGTGCGACTTAAGGAGTTAACCTTAGATTGTCCATAAGGTTATCACATTCATATAATGAAGAGAAATTTAGAAAGAATTTTAATCTTGGTCATTGGGTGTTAGGTGGGTGAGAAAGCAATTGGTTAGAGTGGTAATGGTATGCCTAGTTATGTAGAATTCATATGAAAGAAGATGTTTATACAAACAATGATTAACACCAATGCCAGGGATTTAAGTAGAGGGAATTAAACTAATTATGTCATCTATATGGGGTGATATGAGTATCACTTTGAACATTGGGTTGAGGATTGATGTAATTATATACAAATAGGTTACCATGAAGATACAAATCAAATAGCTCTTATTCCACACTTAGTTCAAGTAATGTTCTCAAATAAATCCTTTTTAACATTGAAATATGATTGTGTAAGTAACTCACACAGTTTACAACCTAATAAATAAATTGAAAGGAATCATTACCATACTATAATGTGTAGCATTGGTACCTCCCTTATACCTACATGCTGCTTGTGTAAAGAGAAGATTTAAGACCCATTTCCTAGATCCAAAGTAGAAACTGTAACACCCCTTCCTTGTGTACTACATTATTGTAAACCTAAGCTAAGTTAAAGCTAGGTGTGATATCCTCCCTTATGTGTTAAATGTTGTAAACCTAAGCTGAGGGAAGCTAGGTTTGATACCCTCCTTTGTGGGTTAAACTATTCTCTACCTATGTTGAGGAAAGCTAGGCGAATGTAACATTAAAAGCAAATATATTATCAAATAAATTAATAAAATAAATCACTTGGAGGGTGGAGCACCAAGAGAGTGGAGATGTTTGCCAAATCCCATGAGGAATGGGATAGATATGAATCTTTCATGATAAGATTCTATATGGGATTCTAGATAAGCTTAGATGGATTATGTTGGCTCACTAATATTTCTTTTTACAAGCAATCTTAATCCCTACATTAGTTTTCAACCTGAGGTAAGTCTTTCTATTTCAAGAGTGCCAACATACTGTGTGTAGTGAAGCTAGAGGTTATCTAATGATGAATCGTTGCAATCATTAATGTCGAATTCTTCAATTCCCTTCACACAAATCTGCAAAGAACTATTAATAAAAGGAATGCTCGCAACACCCTATGTAATTCCATAAAACTTGTTCCGAAACCAATTGGAACTTGAATGCAAATGAGACTTACACAGAGAATTATTCAAACAAGCTTGAGACTAATCACACTTAATCAAGTAAAACAACTACGATTATCGAACAACAATACCAATCTATAACAACTCAAATCAATATGCATTACTAAACATCAATAACAATCGACAATTTAACACAAATCAGTAAGTGAACATCAAAAGCTATAAAAGATTCTTAAATGGTAAACATTCTATATTGAAATCCATACAAGTTACTGAGTCTTGTCTCTCAAGATCTATGATAACATCTATTCAATTTGAATAGCAATCAACCACACATTCACTGATTCTAATTAAATCACTTACTTAATTCTATCTCGCAGCTTCAATATAAATCTAGGTGAATAGCGGTATAAATCAATGTCACCAATATTCAAGATAAATAAAAGAACTAAACATTAAATCAAGTACAAATACTGAATGTAAACTATAACACAAAGGAGCAATGAAACTTCTTGCGACTAGGCCTAGAGTCTCAAGAAGTCTATGCTTAATAAAATCTCAGAACACAGAGATGTATCAAGAGAAACCTTCTTTCATTAACTTCAAAGTAACAGCTAACAAAGTCACTGATTTAACAACGATTTTTCTCTAAATCGAATAATTACATATTAAAAGTCTGAACTCTTATCTAGTTTCCTTTCGGCCTTATATAACATAAAAAGGAAACTTGGATAGAAGCGAATCCTCAGGATCAAGAGATCCTGAGGTTTCACAATATAAAATCTAATGATATGATAAAATAAGAATATGTGAATTGATCTTCTGCTTCCTGTCTACCCCAGACACCGTTGATTTTTCCCTTTTATGGCCTCGTGATGTCCTACCAAGTGAACAAATTTTTCCCAATCGCATCTCTTCATACAAAGATAGCAAAGAATCAATTTTTCATACTAAATTCACTTATTCTATCACCAAATAGTTTCTTCCAACTTTGAATGATATTTTCTTTATTTTATTTTATAAATAGAGATAATATTATAAGGATGAATGATAAATGAAGCATTAAATGAAGAGAAAGCATACCTTTTTATCATCCCAACATACTCCCCAGCTTACCTTGTTGCAAGTCCTCATGCAAGAGTATAGTTTAGATGCAATTGTTTGAGGGAATAAGCAGGGTATACTTCTTCCCATGTAATTCCTAAAACCATTATTTTTCTTGAGGAAAGAAAAATCCTTAGTTACCTCATGATCTTCTAAGTTATAATCACAATGGTATTGGTCAAGATGGTACCATATGATTGGGGTTCCGTAGCGACATCCTATCCAATCTGGCCCCAATGTTAAAATCATATTGCTATATTTGAAAAAATGAAAAGAGGCAACTTGGAAGTTACGGTATCTGAACAGCTCCCGGTTACTCATAGTACTGGAAACTTCCCATCTTTGCTTTGATGCAGCCAAGGCTTCTTCTTTGATATCTAGGAAGTATTCCTTTCTAGCCTAAATGATATCAGTATGGACTGGCCCCAGTTTGCCTACAACACCATTTTTCTTCATAAACTGCTTATGTTGGATAGATAGGAGTAGTGGCTATGTAGGTTTTCCTCTGACACATAGGTCAATGCCCTATTCATGCCTTTTGAATGTGTTATAAGCCTTGGCCCATTTTAGTTGATTAGCAGCAAAGGAAAGGAATGACTAAAATTGAATGTCTCCTATGAAAGGGGTAGGGTGGATATCCCTGTCATCCTCTAAAACAAAATTATTCATATAGAGCTCACAAAGGAGGTGTTGAATATTCTCATTGTGTTCTCTGAAACACTTAATAAAATCAGGAGTGGTTTTATTTTCTGCTGGTTTACCAGCCTTAACGGCCTTAACTTTTAATAGGAGATATCTCTCCATAAGTGATAAATCATAATTAGTGGCGGGAGCTTGACAAGATAGAGTGTCTGAAAAGAGAGAATAGACAGTCTCCATTTGTTCTCTGGATTTCTACAATTGACCCTCTAAATTTTCAACCTTCTTTTGCTCAGCCTTGTATTGAGCAAAAGTCTCATCCTCCGTCCTGGTAAGTGCCTTGAATTTCTTCTTTAGCCCTTGGTGTTCGTGAAAAGGGACCATCATTTCCTTGTTCTGAGCTAGCTCTTAGTGAACTGTTAAAAGCTCATTCTCTAATTTCCTAGTAACAACTTCTCTAACCAAGGGGGTGTAAATAGGCATTTCATCTGTTTGGACTGTTGTATCTTGGGTCTCCTCAGGGTCATTTTGCATAGTAGCTTCAACTACTTCCGGAATTACAACTTGAACATTTTCTTCAATATTGGTCTCAACAATAGTGTATACAATGGTGAAGGTTGTTTGAGTTCCCTGTGAAAAGATACAGAGCTCCTCTATTTGTATGGGAGTATTTCCTCTAATAGCAGGCTTAGTCTGGGTTTCTCTTGGGTAACCCTTCAGAACTCTGTTTGAGTCTCAACATCCTTCGCAGAACATTATTCTATTTTTGTCCCTACATTCTCCATTTCTTCTTTCAATTTCCTTGTTCTGGTGGCTTCGTTTAGCTAATATTTCAACTGCCTCATTACCTGCTTCTGTTTTCTGTATTTTCTGAGCAACTTTTCAAGTGTATCTTTGTAGGGCTCTTCTACTCTAGGGATCCCATCTCGGGCTACATTACCTTCTGCAACATGCATAGGCTGCATTATGTTATCATCAGGAATGTTCCCAATTGGAGATGTGTTTGCTGACGTGATTTCTCCTTCCAACTCATAATTATTATTCATTTCGTGTTCAGTAGATCTTAATGCAATGGTATCACTTGAACAATCATTTTTCTCCTTGTCTTCTTCTTGGTAGGCCTCGTCCACATAGGACTTTGAAAAGGGAATATCACTTGGTTGATTGGCATCCTCCAAGTGTTCACCTTCAGGGTTTTTTTTTGCTCCTCGACTTTGAGGGGTGTTTCCATATCAAGAATTAACTCTCCTTTCTCCCCCATGGCATCAGTGCATGGCTGGGTTTATTCATGACTAGAATTGTTAGCAGGGATCGACCGATCAGAGCTACAGTTTTGTCTTTCAGTGTTTGCTGCCCTCGGTAAACATTTTCATGCTTCCCAAAACCCTTCCCACTTCCTCCTCACAGTATTTCAAAGGAGGGTCTTGATGACTAAGAGGAGGTGTGCGGGATGGTCCAGCTTCTTCTGCTTGGATTGGAATGCACCACTAGGCCTTTACTCTCACCAAGCATCTACGCTTAGCTGATTCTAGGGGTGCAATGGAGCTCTTTTGTTTAAATATTTTCTTTGGGATTGGGGTTCTTGGCCCTTGTTTCATTGTTTCCTCATTTTCTCGGGATGGAGCCAAGGTAGGATTTATGATACTATCCCATGTTAATTGTTGTTGTGCCAATCTCTTTGTGATGATTAACTTAATTAACCCATGATGGCTGACTACACTATGTTGGTCCTTGGCTGTCCTTACCCATCGCGCAATATCATGTAACACGGAATTTAAATAAAATGGTAAATTAACTGAAATTCTTTGCTTTAAACTGCATAGGAGTTTCAGTTATCGAGGCTTTACCACATCATGCCGGCTGTCGCAAGTGATATATCTTTGGACGACAACCACCAGCTCTCGCCATGGTTGCAACAACGCTGAAGGATGAATTCCTTTCCCCATTTGGAGCAACTGCTCGCCTGGATCCTAGAAGGCTTGAATTGCACTGCATAAAAGGATGTGTTTGTCTGCCCATTTCACCCCTTTCATCGGAAGTTGAGTGACTTCAACCAGGACTTCTTCTTAAACTACCATGCTTATGCGTTTGACCATTGTACTATCATTCTGTAGATTTTGCAGAAACTCCATCGTTAGCTCTTCATGGAATCCCTAAAATCTGTTTAAGTACTGCAACCACCTAGTGTATTCAAGGATTTCACAGGCTTGATCCGACACCATCTATATTGGAGGCTCACTTCGAATTGCTCTTCCACCCATAGTTGTTGCAATTGAGTCTGGTTCCTCTGTATACAATTGTGGTTTACCCCTGTAATAAAACACATCAGCAATGTATATCACAACAATTATAAAGGAAATGATGCTACTTGGATAAGTATTATCATTTTTAGTTAACTCACCCATCGTGTCAGCCATACTTCACATAAAATTGTATGTTCAAATGCCTGCCATAATGGTTTCCATTCTTCGACCAATCAAAATTTTGTACTAATTATTACATATTCCTGCACATCATGCAAATCGTACTCCAGAGGTAATCCAAATGATTATGACACATTTATTCATAATTGGAATACATGCTATCCATACACAGGCCATCCCCCCCCTGATGAGAGAAGGGCATCTACGTACTTTTAGCACACAGAAAACAGGTAAATAACCAATGTGAAATAGATGCCGAAAGCCAATCTAAAAAGCACAACACGCAAATCAATAAAGAATTTAAGCGACATGCACTGTCAGACATGAATTGACCAAAATAAAAACAACAATATCAAGTCATTATGTCAAATATTTTATCGTAAGTGGAATTAATCACCTCAGCATAATCAGTGGTTTATGTTTAATGGTTGTAATTTAATACACAGACATATGGAATATGATAAATATAAATAAAAATTACGATTCTATGCAACTTGTAAAAGTTCTACCAAATGGAGATTCTCATTTAAAAATAGAGTCATATGTGATAAGGAATAGATGTCATATGGAAATATAAGATAATACTCCAATACCACAGTAGAGCCAATGCTGCTAGCAAGCACTCATAGCCTCGGCAGGGTTGCTTTTTAACCCTCCCAAATGAGCCAAAGTCCTTTTTTACAATTTGATTTTTTATCTCTTTTGTCACAAATAGACCACTATGTTGGCATGGTGACCAGATAACCATAGTGCCACTCACCAAGGTGAAACAGAGATGATCACGCTGGCTCATGTTGAGACCCCCTATTCTTTTGACCAATTAATTATCAAGAAGATCATTACCTTGGTTTGGTAGCCAAATTGGAATGTCACCTATTACATTCTTATGGTCATGGTAGGTTGGCTCATAATGAGACCCCCTATCCTCTTTGTACAATGTTGTAAGAATTTTTCTATTTTATTTTTCTTTTGCATTTTTTCTTGTAAAAAGGGAGGCTCATTTGCTCCTTAAGAGTTATGGATGGTGTAAGAAGTTAGAAGATGCCAATGGAGGTATTATACTCTTATCCCTTAAAATTATATCAATGAGTTTAATCCATCTGGCAGTATAAACATAAGCCAACATGGATTAAAGGTAATGAATCATTTCCTGATGTGTCCCAAAAGAAAAGATGTTTAGACAACCATTATAAAGATACACCATATTAGCTTGATGAATAGAGATAACCAACAAAAGGGTATGAGAACTTATAATTACATTGTTATTACCATATATCTTTAGAAGAGGCACAAATGCACAAGGTTCTTATTTTCAATACAAAAGAAGAAGATCATGGTATAATGATCAAGAGAAAAATGAGAAAAAATTAAAATTTAGCTCGTAAAAGGTGTGGTTCGCTCAACAAAAAAAAAAATAAAAAATAAAAAAATAAATAAGGAGAAATGCGTTGTTCAATCAATTGAACGACAGTCGTTCAATAGTTTGAACAACAAAAACAAATAAGAAAAACAATGTTGTTCAATCAAGTGAATGACAATTGTTTAATAACTTGAACATCGAAAACCAATGAACGGAAAATGTGTCGTTCAATCAATTGAATGGTAGTCATGGGAACACAAAGAAAAATGTGTTGTTCAATCAATTGAACGATAATCGTTCAATTGTGTGAACAACGAAAACAAAAAAAAATGTGTTGTTCAATCAATTGAATGACAAGTGTTCGCTTGTTTGAACAACGAAAAACAAAAAAAATGTGTTGTTCAATCAATTGAACAGAAAATGTCCAATTTTTTGAACAATGAAAACAACAAAAAACGTGTTGTTCAATTAATTGAACGACATACATTCAGTTGAACAATGAAAAATGAAAAAAAAATGTGTTGTTCAATCAACTAAATGGCAAACATCCAATTGTTTGAACAACGAAAATAACAAAAAATGGGTTGTTCAATCAATTGAACAGCATATGTTCAGCTGTTTGAATAACAAAAAGTAAAAAGGTTAAATCAATTGAATGGAAAACGTTCAGTTGTTTGAACAGTGAAAAATGAAAAAAAGTGTTGTTCAATCAATTGCATGGAAAACGCCAAATTTTGTGAACAATGAAAACAAAAAAAAAATCTTTTGTTCAATAAATTGAATGGCATACGTTGAGTTGTTTGAATAGTGAAAAATGAAAAAAAAAATGTGTTCTTCAATCAATTGAATGACAAACTTCCAATTGTTTGAACAACGAAAACAACAAAAAATGTGTTATTCAATAAATTGAATGGAAAATGTTCGATTGTTTAAACAACGAGTTATGGAAGAAAAACAGATATGTTGTTTAATCAATTGAACAATAGGTGTTCAATAGTTTGAAAAAAAGATAGGAAAAAAAATAAAAAATCCATATTTACATGGTAATGCCTACAAAAGTATGTACATTATTTACAATTTTTCAAGCAATTTCAAATTTTTAAAGAAAAAGTTGTTGCGTTACCATTCCCTGCAGCTGGAATTTGCATGGACGGGTCCTCGTGTACCTACTTGCAGAAAGATTCTTTGGTAAGAGGTTGATGATAGAGGTTCACTTGATGCTCGTTTACCTTAAAGGAATGGCCGGATCCGTCTATGGCAGTCAAGGTAATAGTACCATTGTTATGCATTTCTTGAATCTCGTAAGGGTCAAGCCACCTTGTTTGCAACTTGCGTGGGAAGTCCTGGAATTTGGGATCGTATAGAAGTGCCCAATCACCTTTTTGAAACGTTTTCTTCTTGATAAGGTTGTCATGCCATTTTTCCCTTTTCTGATGTATTATTGTAGTTCATTGCAAAGTAAGCAATCGAGCTTCATCTAATTTGTTAATTTGTTGAAGATGCTTGGTTTGATCTTCTCTTAAGTCTAGACCCACTTCCTTGGCCATCCTTAGAGTCTTTATTTCGAATTCGATTGGAAAAATTTGTTCTTTACTGAACTCAAGCTCATAGGGAGAGTATACAGTAGTATTCCTCTAAGTCGTATGATAGGCCCACAAGGCCTTTGGTAGTCTAGCAGTCCAATATCATCAGTGTGTTGAGGCTGTCTTGGTCAGAATTGCTTCTATAACCTTGTTGGTGCTTTCTACCTACTTGTTTTCATGCGGGTGATACGGAGAAGTGATCGTGTGCGTGATATGATGGTTTATGACGGTGGTAGTAATCTTGTTACGAGTGAATTTATTTCCCCAAACTATGACCACTTCTCGTGGTAATCCATACTGCACAAATATCCTAAAAAGGAAGTTAATCACTGCTTCCTCTATGGCTCTTGGTAAATCTATTGTTTCCACCCATTTTTTGACATAATCCGTGGCGACCAGTATGTAGGCCTTCTGATTGGAAGGTGGATGGAATGGACGTACAAAGTCTAATGCCCAATGCTTGAAGGGCTCTATGACAAATTGTGGCCGCAAAGGCATTTCATCATATTGACCAGGCTGACCCATGCTTTTGCAATTGTCGCAAGCCTAGGCATATTTTTTAGCATCCTTAAAAATAGTGGGCCAATAATAACCCATTTGTAATACCTTGTGTCATGTCCTTCGGTCTCTCAAATTTACCCCACAAGGTTTGTCATGGCAAGCCTTTAGGATGTCATGTATCTCATCTTCATGGATACATTTGCGTATACACATGTCAGCCCCTATAAGAAAAAGATATCCACCTATCCAAGACAACTGTTCATTGTGCTGAACAATCAATTTTCTTTCCCTTGTTGTTAAATGTTTAGGTAGCTTCCCTACTGCTAGATAATTTGCCACATCTACGTAACATGGCATCTTAACCATCACTGCATATAGGTGCTCATTCAGGAATTGGTCATCTACCGCCAGTGGATCATTAACCGTCGCAATTCGAGATAGAAAATCAGCAACGAGATTCTCCTTTCCTAGACGATTTTTAATGGTAATGTTGAACTCCTGCAAAAGCAATAACCATTGTGTTACTCGAACATTTGTGATTGGTTTATTAGTTAGATATCTAATGGAAGAGTGATCAGTGTACACAAAGACTTGGTAGCCAGTTATATAGTGTCTATATTTGTTTATTGCATAAATAACTGCTAAGAATTCTTTTTCTGTCACTGTGTAATTGAGTTCTGCAGGGGTGAGATTTTTGCTAATGTAATATATAGCATAAGGTTTCTTGTCCTCCTCCTAGCTGAGGACAGCGCCTATGGCTACATCTGATGTGTCCGTGGAAATATGAAAAGGCAACTCCTAGTTTGGTCCACGTAATACTAGTGTTGTTGAGACTAGTTTCTTTAATCCTGCAAAAGCTATGTCACACTTGTCAGACCAACTGAAATCAATGTTTCCATTCAGAGCATATAAGGGTGCCACAATCTATGAAAAATTCTTCATAAATTTGTGATAATAACCTGCATATCCTAGAAAACTATGTACCTATGTTTGGGTGCAGGGGTTAGGCAATAAAATAATTACCTATATATTTTTGGGCCTACTTTTATTCCTACTACAGAGATGTAATGTCCCAGGATCACGCCCTTGATCATCATCATGTGACACTTGAAATTGCTTAAACATAACCTGGTAGCAATGCATCGTTCTAAGACATTTTCTAGTGTTCATAATGCTTGATCAAAATCATCCCCATATGGAGTAAAATCATCCATATATACCTCTAGTCCTTCATTTATTAGATCAACAAAGATGCTTAGTATAGCTCTCTGAAACATGGCTGGGGCGTTGCACAAGCCAAATGGTAATACCCTGTATGCAAATGTGCCCCAGGGACAGGTGAAGGTCGTTTTGTCCTGGTCTTTAGGGGCAATCTGAATTTGATTATACCCACTGAAGCCATCTAGAAAGGAGAAGAACTACTTCCCTGCCAACATGTCAAGGACCTAATTAATGAATGGGAGGGGAAAGTGGTCTTTCTATGTTGCCTTATTTAGCTCTCAATAATCTACACAAATACACCATTTTCTATTTTTCTAATGGATGACCACCAAGGGGGAGACCCATTTACTGTCTGATATAGGATAAATAAAGTTTACATGCAGTAGCTTCTATAAATCCTCTTTCAAGATATCCTTGAGGTGAGGGTTCAACCTCTGTTGAGGCAAAATCCCCTTTATTTTTTTTCAATACTTGGATAAGCTTTTTCTATTGTTCGCTCTCCAAATTAGCATTGATATTTAGAACTTTTCCTTGTTCAATCTCAACTGGTTTGTTGTTCTGAACAAAAGTTGTCTGAATATGCTGGTCGTCTATATCCTTCAGGGGATCTTCCATGGCTTCATTATCGAGAATTGCTTTCAACATCTCACACTCCACATTGGTTAGATGATTTATAAAATTGTTGATAATGTCATCTTCAGTTTGATTTTCAAATTTGAGTTCTTCCGCTATTGTGAGTGTTGAACGGATGCTCTCTTCCAGGTACGTTAGTGGCTACTTACATATTTTTACAATGGGAAAACTTGGGCTCCCAGGAGGGTATAAGACCAAATTTTTTACAACATCTCCCTTTGTGATAGTCATGCTGCTTTCTCGGTAGCCAATATATGCATTAGGTGTTTCCAGCCAAGGTTGTCCGAGAATCAAATGATGCCCATCCAACCTACTCCTTGGGTTTATAACTAGGAAATCTATTGGATATTCCCATGAGTCAACAGAAACTGTAATATCTTGTAAAGTCCCTTCTGGTCTTACCATCGATATATTAGTAAGTTCTAATAAAGTCGTGGTTGGTTCTAAGGTTGTAATACCAAGTGCTTGAGAAGTTTCAGTTGTTAATATGTTAATCACAGCTACTAGACCAACTAGCGTATTTGGAAAAGAGCAGCCATATAGCTGAACTGTTACTATGGGGTTTCCACGATCTTCGTACTTTATTGGAGTAACCTCTATGAGGAGTAAATCGGATAAGGTTCCTACAACATAGATAGTGGGTGAGTTTTTTACTTTCCTCACAGGCCTTTTTACACATAATTCTTTGATGGCTTTGGCATAGATGGGGATGTCTTGAATAACATGGAGGAGAGGAAAATTAATACAATTTTTTTTTAGTTCCCCTACAAGATCGAAATCAGGATAAGTGATCGGTTTAGGTATCACTAGCCTTTCGGGGAATGGAGGAGAAGTGACTATAAGTTTTTAGGGTCATCACATTGATCTGTTTCTTCCTCTTGCTTTGATTCAGTATTATTTACAAGTGGTGGAACATGTATAGATGATGGAATATGTATAGGTGGAGTTACACTTAGAATTGAAGGTTAGTCGCTATTTTCCTCAGGGGTAATGACATGACCCGACCTCAATATGAGCTCATTACATTCTTTCTACTCAATCTCAAATTCTTGATTTTCAATAACTTGTACCAATTAGACTGGCCTATTATTAGGATTCGAGTTCTGATGAGCTGGTCACTGTGGTCGTAGAAAAGGTTGAGAATTTCATTGTAATGCATAAGTTGCTCACAGTGCGGTTTGAGGTTGGGGACCTATTCCTGTAGGTATATTGGATATCCCTAGAGGTTGTTGCCAGTTTGTAGACCGATTCGAATTTTGAGAGGTGGAGAGAGGCCACTAGGATTGATAGGGATTGCCTTGATAGACAGGAGTAAAAGGAGAATTCGGCCAACCATTTCCTAGAAAATATTGTGTTGGCTAGGATGTTATAGCGAATGGTGGACTTTGCCAGTTTAGGTAGGGCGATTGGCCTTGCCAGGCTACCCCAAGGTTTTACTATTGATTAAACTACGATGAAGGAAAAAATTGGAATTCGTCTTGTGACATAATTGTAGGTTTAGCTTGCCATTGTCAACGCTGGTTCATCAAATCTACAGATTTTGTTTCCTCCTCTGCTACTTTGAATACTGCTTTCAGCCCGGGTAATGATGGACACTGTTCAACATCGTGATCTTTAGTACAAATGGCACACATCTGAATCATGTCTCACGAGCATTCCCATTGGCTCTGCTTTTTTCAACAACGTGGGAAGAAGATGGACAAATTTTGTTTTGCTAAAGCTTGCTTTTTCTTGGCTTGTAGAACTTATAGTTGTGTTATAAGAGTGCCCAGGATATCCGTCTTAAAATTTTCTAGGAGTTTTCCAATCTCCATCTATGTTATACCTCCACTATGTGGTTTTCTTCCTTTGCTCATTGGATCATGGTGAGCTGCTCTTGTACGTGCGCTTCCTCACAAACACCTGATACACAAACAAATGATTTCGTCATACTCTTCCTCAGAAATATCCCCTTTTCCCATTAAATCTAGAGTTTATACCCATTCCTCTTTGATTCCTTTAATCAATATAGCTCTTAGGACTTCTTTTGGTAGGGTAGTCTATGGAGATCTCTGCAAGTTATAATTAAATCATTCTATATATTCTTCTAGTGTTTCATTATCTTTTGCAGTCTTCTTGAAAATCTCATCTTTGAGTTTCCTAGTTTGACAAAAGTCCTAATATCTTTTAAGGAAGGAGGTTTTCATTTCATCCCAAGAATTGATGGTTCACCCTCCTAGACCCATAAACCATCTTAAATCTTCCCCTTTTAAAGTGGAAGGGAATAATTTTAGTTTGTGGGGGTTGGTGGTATAGTCGTATCCTCTATAGAGGACATCAAACTCAAACAAGAAAGCATCAAGATCCTCTGTGATGATCCCATGGAAGGTTGGGATGTTCTGCAGTGGAATAGCCTTCATAGGGGCATTGGCCACTTGGTCAACTATGGGATATTCTAATGTCCAGGTTGGACCTTGGGGTGGTTGTTCTGCCATTTGATCAAAGATATGCCAATAATATTCAGGGATTTCAAGGGATGCTTCCATAATAGACAAAGAGTTAGCAACCCGAGTTGGCTTTACAATGCTACCTAGGTTTGGAATCTCACGAGATCCTTGCTGAGACAGTTGTGGTTTTGCTTTAGCAGCCCCACTAGTTTCTCCTTTTCCTTCTTGTAAGTTACATGATTTTCCCTTTCGTAGAGGATCAGAGGGTAGGCTTATTGTATCTTGAAAACTCTGTTCCGATAAGTGGTCTTGCCCAATGGGTTGAAGCCTTGATGGGGCCCCTCGTTGGGCCTTGAGCCTTGATGGGGCCCCAAAGAGCATCCTAATGAGGGGCCTTGATGGGGCCCCAAGCCTTGAGCCTTCCTTGATCTTCGATCCATCCTTAAGTTTCTGACTTTCCTTGTAGGCAGGGTCTCCTAATGAGGGGCCCCTCCTTGAGCCTTGATCCTTGAGCCTTGAAGGGGCCCCTTTATAAAGGGTCACAAAAATGTACTTTGACCATCCCATCCTTTTGGGGAGGGGTACCTTTTTGCGGGGAATACCATCTCTCATATTCATTCAGACATATATGTAAGTAAAACCATCTAGACTCTGATGCAACTATGTCATTTCCTCACATCGCCGAGGTACATGACTATTCCTATCTCTATTTGAATTAGGAGGGAATGAGTCAAAGCAGGGTGTATTATCACTGCACGGAGTTCTTTGATGATAGTGACTTGCGTGAAAGCGCTTCGCTGAAACTTCAATAAGGAGGGATAGTACCATCCCGTATCTTGTACCATGCTACCATGCTACCATGTCATGTCTAGCAACCAAGTTGTATCTTGCTAGTTACGGAGGCTTATGAGCCTTAGCCTTCTTATCCCTTCTACGATGCTCCCTTCAGAGCTTCTTATCCGACTTCACCTTCTTACCCTCTCTAGGGTGCTTGAACTGAGTAGGTTCTAATCTTGGGGATTCAGTAATAGGGAGCCTCACTAGTACATGAGGAAGCTTGGTAGCTGTGATTTAATCTCTTCACACAGTTTAGCAAGTTCTTGATCTTTCTTGTCTAATTTCTCCATAAAACTAGCAGATCCTTTACGTTATTCCCACGTTTACATGCTTCACCTTGTTGGCATTGTAGAGTGTATGCCAATCAATACTGAAGTTGCTTTCCACAGTTAGATGCTGAGTGTGAGAGAGATCCGCGTATTGGGACACAAACCATTCAACATTGACCAAGTGTTTAGCTAGACCTTTGTGCTTAATGATATCCTTAGCATCATCCGTGACTAAGGCATAACGCTTTGGTGCTAAGAAGATCCCTTTCTTTACAAAGTTCTCCTGCTTTAGCTTACCCAATTCCATGGATATTTCATCTTCTAGAAGAGGGCTTCCTAGAATCGCGCTCAGTCTATATCAGTGTAGTAACAGTCGGGTCTTGAAATGTATTGATACATGTGCATACGAGCAGAAGTTGTAATAACTTCGGCCAATTGAACCGCTGATATCTTTGGGGGATTGGAGTCTGAGTCGTCAACCTTTGAAGTATTGATATAGTAACTGACGATATAGGAATGATCGCTCAGTTGATCCCCATAGATAAAATTGTCCCGCTGTGTCAAATAGTCATATCTTGCTCTATGACAAACCTCTGTTATAGTACTTTCTGGATTGATACCAAATCTATCGTACAACGAGTTCATTAATATCTTGTACACATATGCCATTGCATCATTTCCACCATTCTTAGCCTCTTTTGTTTTGGAGAAGAGGGTAGAGACAAAGTTATCGAAAGGACTAGGCATATGCTCGAACAAGTTGCCCCTTAGGGGGATAATCTTGTAACCGTACGAATTAACCTGTTGGGAAGAGTAAAGTATTATTATGATCCCTATAGGGTAAGAAAGGTCGAGTAATTGTTTGTGGGCACACAACATATGCTTCAATGAATCCATACAATTTGGACCAGTCTTGGCCTTCCAAATTGCCATTCCATACTGGTTTACCACCAGGCATATGAAATGTTTTCATGATAAATGGATATAAGGAGTTAATGTCATAGTAGTACAAATTCTCCCCATATGGGATATACGTATCTGCATGGCCTCCATAGTACCCACGACGAATGAAGGTATCTTCGTTCCGACTTGGTATATGGATAGGCCAACTATTCGCATCATAAAAGCTTGTATGATAAATCCTCATCGCTGGCGATGATGTCCACTTGGAACGAAGTCCAATAGATATATTGAGCTTTCTACATGACACCACCTAAGAGAGGAATATCCTGTCTCAGAGTCGTTTTACGAGCTTTCTAGTTAACCGAGATTCGATGGTCACATACTCCTGAGTATCCAATCTTGAATGCAAGAACACCAGAAGTTCCTCTCTCAAACACAAATAAACATCTTTGATTTCCTTGTCAGGAGATGGAAGAAAATTCATTCGCCTACCCATTTCTTCGTTCAGAAAATGGGTAACTCATGATTTGATAAGCACTAGCTGATGCATCTTGAGTAATTGGAACACTATTAAAACCACGAAGTCTTTCGATATCACTAACTCTTTCGTTAGACAGAACATTTGCTGTAAACTGAAATGGATCACTAGCTTGTTGTGCAAAGTGAATTAAACTGTCGTCCGATTCAATCATTTCTTCACGGTGATTTAGATACCAGCTATAAGATTGACCTATAGATACAAATTTCTGATACTTAAAGGCTGCAGCACATGCTAATTGCATTCTGAGAGAAATCTCCAGTTCTGATTCTGGTGCTTTAGCATCAGATGCAAATACAATCAAACTTCGAGCCAAATCTCTTTCGTGAAAATGCAATACACCTGCGCGGTAGATTCTACCCCGGAAGTCCATGAACGCAGGCAGATAAAATCTATAACCTTGGTACGCACTCGCAAGAGTTAATACAAAATCTTCATAGCGAGCTCGCTGCACCCGCATCACTAATTCTGTTAACAACACGTTATAGCTACACACCTCCTGAATTCCTTCGTCGTTGTTCTGGAAGTAACTGAACCTTAAGAGGTCAGATGCCTCTAGTAGATTAACCTTAGCTAGACTTCTATTAATAAGAAGACCCACCTCTTCTAAGGTATCACGATTTTCCTTAATGAACTTCAATACATTACAGTTGATCTCAAAGCCTTGAGACTGCAGTCTATTCAAGACAACGCACATTTGTGTCGAGAACGTAACTTTATATAGAAATTGCTATAGTTACGAGAAGTTAATAAATGAAAGCTATTATAGAGTTCTCCCGTGAGTCCGCTTAAGTAACCACCTTCCATATCTGCTAAAGTTGAAGGTACATCTACTTTAGATTTTCAAGGTAACCGCCCCCAAACCATCGGAAGATTTAGCTTAATCAGAAGGAGACTTGAGTCAAAATTGAACATAGCTTAACAATTGATTTTGATATAACCCTTATTCTTAGAAACTAGTAAGACATCCGTATAGCTGAGCTCTGTTTTAAGAGTAATCAATTTTCTTTCAACCAATAACTCTACCAAGCCGACCCCGATAGCATAATGACTCCTAGTAACTTTGACTTTGCTTTTGTTATCTTTCTTATCACATAGCTTGTTTCAAACCCATATTCACTGCTTGAACTAGTACAGTAGAATCAATATGTTGGATCAAAGTAGAAACCCTCACGACGGATAAATCCTGTAAACAGTTGAAGACTGAGCCTAGTACATGAATCATGACTGCCTCTAGTGTATACCGACCTAAAACATGAATATAAGGTTCATCCTTTTCGGATAGACCCTTCTTAATAAGATACTCCTTAGCAGTAATCATATCTCTACAAATTAATAGTGGAATCAAGTTCGGAACACTTTTAAACACATTATTCATCAAAATTCATAGTAAGATCTTCTATTTTTTTTTGTAAATCTAACAACTCTTCCTGGCTAAAATATTCACCTTGAGATAATAAAAATCTTTTCGAGTCAATCAACTCCTTGATAACTGCATTGTGATAGAGAGTCACTTTGGACTGTTGAGAAGTGGACTTGTTAGATATCGAATCAGAAATCTTGTTGTATAAATTATTCCAGAACAAATCAATAGTTCGTGCCTGGCTTGAATTATAACCACTTGAACCAGCAAACGAAGAAAATGGAACCATCCCGTATCTAGCTAGCATCCTGTATCTTAATGGAAGACGAAAATGTTGACTAAAAGAGATGTTTGATGATAAAACTGTTCCAAAGATGTTTGATGATAAAACTGTCGCAAAGATGTTTGATGAGACCACTGGCGATAACAATATGTTTGATGAGAAAACAAGAGGAACAAAGATGTTAGATGAAAGCGAAACAAAGCTGTTAGATGAAAGCATTTGAGCCATGCATGGCCGGAGGTGTTTAGCCCCTCCTAGCTGGATGTTAGCCCATCCCGGCAGAATTGTGAAATTCCGAGTATTCATGTGTTCATTTATCCTTTTTGTTGAGTGGGCAAGGGTTTGAGGAGTGGGAAATTTCCACTACCCTAAAGGGGAACACTTTTGGGTATGTACTTCCAGAATTCTGTGTCCTTTTTGTTGAGTGGGCAAGGGTTTGAGGAGTGGGAAATTTCCACTACCTAAAGGGGAACACTTAGGGTATGTATTTCCAGAATTCTGTGTCCTCCTACGATGATTTTTTTTTGTGGTTTTCTCTCCCCTTTCTGGACTTTTGGGATTAGTATGAATCGTAGTATGATCTTTTCAACCATTCCTCTCCCGTGTAACTAAAATAGTTCTCTGCCAAAATATGCATATTCTCTTTGACAATGTCAGAGATTGTTGATGCACTTGAAGGAATCTAGTAGATATGGGTCCTGGATTTTAATCATAAATATCCTTGCAAGATTTGTAAATGTCAAGATTTCTCTCGCACAACTTATCCTCCCCTTCGGTTAGATTAGCGAAGTGGACATGTCATTCTACTTTTAAAGAGTATATTCTTTCTAGATTTGAAGGGTCATTTCTTATAGTATAAGGTTTTTTTATTTGTATCCTCTTAATTCCTTTTATCGAGAATATGTTATATATGGATGTTCGTTGCTATCAAATCATGGCGGCGGCCTAAAATATCAAGAACTCTTTTTGCTGTGGGTCGATCAAATTCTTTCTTTTTCTAAGGACCAACTATGCACCTTGTTTGTTCCGAGAAGCTCAATATTGTGAGGCCGTTCTTGCCATGTTTTGTTACCCATGATAGAGTGAAAGGGCATTTGCGAGGATAAGGCAAAAAGAGACAATTTAAGTAAGGTGGAATGTGGGAATCCCGATATAACCAATTGCATGGAGTGGGTGGAAATAGTTGAGGATTGCCGTGTTTTGTTACCCATGATAGAGTGAAAGGGCATTTGCGAGGATAAGGCAAAAAGAGACGATTTAAGTAAGGTGGAATGTGGGAATCCCGATATAACCAATTGCATGGAGTGGGTGGAAATAGTTGAGGATATAACCAATTGCATGGAGTGGGTGGAAATAATTGAAGATATAACTATTTACCTACGCTCCACGTGAAGGAGGTGGTCCACGAATGAATTCAGTGGTTCTTCCTATTCCCTAGATGTGTACTCACAAAGAAATTTGAAAACAAATTTTACATGTGGAGGTCGTATGGGCATACACCTAGTGGTCCAGGAATGAATTGAGTGGTTCTTCCTCTTCCCTAGATGTGTACTCACAAAGAAATTTGAAAACAAATTTTACATGCGGAGGTCGTATGGGCATACACCTAGGCACACACCTAGGCACGTAATTGGGCCCCTGTGGAAATCTTTAGGCATATCATAGGGAGGGTAGTTGTACCATATAACCGGGATGTATTATTGCGCATAGTATATAATAAACTTATTCTAAAAGTTATGATAATTATAAACTTTAAACCATTAAGAAACCATAGTGGATACATCTTTATGGATGTGCTAGTAAAAATGCTAAGGAATAAGTATATAAACTAGCGTATAAGAATCAACTTCTCAAACAACAGTTACTCCCATGTTAGGGTATAAGATTGCAAAAAAATAAAATAGAGTTAGGGTATAAGCTTGAAAAATAAAATAAAATAAAACCAGTTAGAGTTGTGTAATGAGTAGAGGGGTATGGGTAAAAGTGAGTAGAGGGGTATGGGCCAAAGTAAATAAGCTGTTGTTTTACCCATCACACATTTACTGAAGCAAAGACAAGAATGTGTTGAGTTGTAATTATATTAATATTACATAAGAATTAGTGTATGCACAAAAAATTATGATATATTGATGGTAGAGTTGTACGAGATGTATAATGTTGGAAATAATACTCAGAGGGGGGGGGTGAATCAGTATTATCATATCAGTAAAACCTTTCCAATTTCATACTCAGAAACATATAAGCTACTTCAGTTAAGTGAACCCGCGTGTACACGCTACTGTGTCTAAAGCAACTAGCGTATATCGAGAGATCTTATGATTCAGTTAGCTTATCTTCAGTAAATGCATCAGAACATTATTAACCATATTAACAGTAAACAAGTGCAGTATAACATAACAGATCATCACACAAAAGCCACACACATGAACACCATGATATAAGGTGGAAACCCAATGTGGGTGAAAACCACCTGCTGCAATTTGTCTCTTTCTTCTTAATGAGAAACTTCTTTTACAATGTACTCGTGCAGTCCTTTACCAGTACGCATGCTACAATCTGCAGAGGGCTACAACCCTTTCTCGTTTTCCAGCTACTTCTAGAAGGGAGCTACAACCCCCTCAGCTCTTGTACTAGCCGATCCATTTGCTAGTACGTAGGTGTTGACCCTACAGACGGTTACAACCTTCAGGGATCACGTTTCATCAATTTTCAGACTGGATCCATGAGTACAAAACAAACATTACTGCAATACAATCATCAACTTATACTTGCATCATAATTCTCTAAACCACCCAATACTGAATCACTGAAACCCTGTCATCAAGAACACAGAACACAAACCAGAGCCCAGAACTCTGCAACAACCACCAGAATCAACATCAACCTGAAATATCAAATCTTATTATGCATACGCTACTTCACTGTACCAAAACCGCGTGTATACGCACTTTCTCCAAAGGCAACCCGCGTGCAGATCTAGAAATAATTACTTATACCTTCGCTGTCAGATCCGACCCTTGCCAAGCGTCCCGAACAGATAACCAGCAATACCAAATCTTCTCACTTCGTTAGACACACCTTGCTTGCCTCCACTTGCCTAATGATCTTCTCCTTATATAGCCTTAGGCCCTTTACAATACCACGGTCCAAAACCATAGTAACACAATACCATCAGCTTCAAAACTAGGGATCAACACGTCTGTCGAGACACCATGGTCCAAAACTATAGGCACAACTTCCAAGGAATAACCGCCACGGACCAAAGATAAGTTTTCCACATACACGCTCTTTTACTGAAGCCAACCTGCGTGTACACGCGACTTGGTATATAGCGAACCTGCATATACGCGACTTGGTATATAGTGAACCTGCTTGTATACGCGACTTGGGCTTAATGAACCTGCGTGTATGAACTTTCTTGGCCTGCTGTACTAAGATCTGTCCTCTGATTAAGTTTCCATCACCTGTACCAACCTCAGAGTGAGTTGCCATCAAGGACAACACTTGTATCATAATGCCAACAATCTCCCCCTTTGGACTTGATGGCAACCACCACACCAAGTCACTCTCCCCCTTTGACATCAAGGGCAAAGGGCGGACCAAGATATTCTCTTCTTTGGTATACCTTCTGTTGCCCATACTGCTGTCCATACTTCCCCTGAGTACATGCTGAAGTTTCTGATTTGGCTCCCCCTTTGTATATGCCAAATTGTATCAATCCATCCATGCTCCCCCTGAGCAGATGCAGATTCTAAGTCCAGCAATAACTATTTATCATAAGCCTGCAAAACCATTCCTTTGATCAAACAATAAGATGTATCATTTAGTTTCATCATCAACTTCTAACCATAATGCCAATAATATATTATTTGAAGAATATGCTTCGCCTGAGTGTGAGCCAACCATGACTGAACCATTTCCTAAGTCTGTGCTGCTGCCCTTTATGCTACCCCTGAGCCTGAGTCAACCATGACTGAACCATTTCCTAGGTCTGTTCTCCTGCCCTTTCTATATATACGCGACTTTGGAGCCTGTAACTCGCGTATATACGCGACTTGTCTTCATTATATCAGCGTATGCAAGATGGAATACTGAATTTCATCACTTTCAGATTCCCCTGTGTCTGTTATGTCAGCTGACTGAGTTATGCCACACTTTTCTGTCTCTGTCTTCTTCAATTCCTGGAACTGTGATGATGTATGGTCCTCTTGTTTTGAATTTTGAAATCTGCTTCTGCATTCCCTTGCTATATGTCGATATTTGTTACATGTATAACATCTTACATATTTCATGTTCCTTCTATCGCAATCAATTGCTTTGTGTCCATATGCATTGCAGGCAAAGCAATATCCTCTGAAATACCTGGGATGCGATGATCTTTTGTAATGGTCTTGAACCATTCTACTTCTACATCTGGCTGCAACATGTCCAAGATTATGACATACATAACATTCAACATTATTCAGTGGAGAAAATGATCGTCTATCACGTCCATAGTTAGGAGTAAAGGATCTTCCTTGAGCAATTTCTTTCCTTGGTTGTTCCTTGTTGAGCATTTCAGATTTCTCATTAGAGTTTCTTGCCTCACCTTGTGAACTAGATTCACCTTCAACATATTCATGAAAACCAAGACCAGTCTTGATAGCAGGAGACCTTTGACTATTAAGAATATCATCCAAGACTTTAGTACTATCTTGAAATCGTAAAAGCTTATCCTTTTCTTCTATTTTACCTTTCAAGATATTTACCTCAACTTGATGTTGTTCTTCCTTTTTCAGATACTGATTCCTTAGGTCTTCTTCAGCTTTTCTTCCTTCTTCCACTTGTCGCTTTAGTTTGATCACTTCATGTTCTTGATCTTCAAGATCTTCTCTGTTCTGTTCTCTTGATTTTTTAAGATCTTCTTTTAGAGAGAGGATCTTTGATTCAAGTCTCTGAATAGTTGTGCTCTGATCCTTTACTATATCCTGCAATTGCTCCCTTACCCTGGTTTCTGTCTCCAATTGTTCTTTTAATTTGGCGACTTCTTCAGTTTCTGCATTCTTCTTTTCATGTGCCATGAGACTTTTATTATTGGATGAAGCATTCTTCTTTTCATTTGCCATGAGACATCTAATATCTTCACTATCATTGAATGAACTTTTAATATGGGTATAATAGCTTCTACCATCTTCTTCAGATATCTTTCCTTTGTTATGAGGGCATCTAGCAGCATAGTAACCAACTCTACCACATAGAAAACATTTGAAAGGTAGCTTACCTTTGAACCGTCCAGTTCCCCGTTCAAGATTCTTGACAAAATTTACCTCATCTTCTTCCTTTGACACTTCAAATGCTGCTTCTGATGGTACCTCTTGTCGCATTTCAAAAGCAGTTAAGATCCCGTGAAGCTGCGACATGGTGATTTTCTACACATTCTCCTTTTCTTCTATGGCAGATACTTTAGAATCAAATTTAGCAGACAGAGATCTCAAAACCTTTTCAACTAAGACAACTTCCTCAAATTCTTCACCCACATCCCTCATACAATTCACAATCTCATCCATACGCATGAAATAATTAGCTATGCTTTCATTACTATGCATCTTAAGAGTTTCATACCGGATTCTGAGAGTTTGAAGCTTTGCTCTTTTTACCTGATCATCTCCTTCGTAGCTTGTAACGATTTTGTCCCATATTTCCTTAGCTGATTTGAAATGCATGATCTTCATAAATTCTGATTGTGTCAAACTACTCAATAGGACAGTAACAACTTTGGCATTGAGCTCATATTGCTTTTTCTTTGCTGGATCTGTAGGAGTTGCTCATGGGAATTTGTATCCTCCTTCTACGATTCCCCAAACTTCTGCTCCAAGTGATTGTAGATATGCAGTGGTTCTTATCTTCCAGTGAGTAAAATTGTTCCCGTCAAAGAATGGTGGCCTGATGTGTGCCTCTTTCTGGATTACCCATTCTGATGGATCTTTTCCTTCAAGCGATCAAGCTTCCTCTGAAGGACATGCTCTGATACCAATTGTTGGAAATAATACTGAGAGGGGGGGGGGGTCAATCAGTATTATCAGATCAGTAAAACCTTTCCAATTTCATACTCAGAAACATATACGCTACTTCAGTTAAGTGAACCCGCGTGTACACGCTACTGTGTCTAAAGCAACTAGCGTATATCGAGAGATCTTATGATTCGGTTAGCTTATCTTTAGTAAATGCATCAAAACACTATTAACCATATTAATAGTAAACAAGTGCAGTATAACAGAACAGATCATCACACAAAAGCCACACACATGAACACCATGATATAAGGTGGAAACCCAATGTGGGTGAAAACCACTTGCTACAATTTGTCTCTTTCTTCTTTAATGAGAAACTTCTTTTACAATGTATTGGTGCAGTCCTTTACCAGTACGCAGGCTACAACCTGCAGAGGGCTACAACCCTTTCTCATTTTCCAGCTACTTCTGGAAGGGAGCTACAACCCCTCAGCTCTTGTACTAGCCGATCCATTTGCTAGTACGGACGTGCTGATCCTACAGATGGTTACAACCTTCAGGGATCACGTTTCATCAATTTTCAGACTCGATCCATGAGTATAAAAACAAACATTACTGCAATACAATCATCAACTTATACTTGCATCATAATTCTCTAAACCACCCAATACTGAATCACTGAAACCCTGTCATCAAGAACACAGAACACAAACTAGAGCCCAGAACTCTGCAACAACCAACAGAATCAACAGCAACCTGAAATATCAAATTTTATTATGCATACGCTACTTCACTGTACCAAAACCGCGTGTATACGCACTTTCTCCAAAGGCAACACGTGTGCAGATCTAGAAATAATTACTTATACCTTCGCTATCAGATCCGACCCTTGCCAAGCGTCCCGAACAGATAACCAGCAATACCAGATCCTCTCACTTAGTTAGACACACTTTGCTTGCCTCCACTTGCCTAATGATCTTCTCCTTATATAGCCTTAGGACCTTTACAATACCACGGTCCAAAACCATAGTAACACAATACCATCAGCTTCAAAACTAGGGATCAACACGTCCGTCGAGACACCATGGTCCAAAACTATAGGCACCACTTCCAAGGAATAACCACCACGAACCAAAGATAAGTTTTCCACATACGCGCTCTTTTACTGAAGCCAACCTGCGTGTACGCGCGACTTGGTATATAGCGAACCCGCGTATATGCGACTTGGTATATAGTGAACCTGCTTGTATACGCGACTTGGGCTTAATGAACATGCGTGTATGAACTTTCTTGGCCTACTGTATTAAGATCTGTCCTCTGATTAAGTTGCCATCACCTGTACCAACCTCTGAGTGAGTTGCCATCAAGGACAACTCTTGTATCATAATGCCAACAATCTCCCCCTTTGGACTTGATGGCAACCACCACACTAAGTTACTCTCCCCCTTTGACATCAAGGGCAAAGGGCGGACCAAGATATTCTCTTCTTTGGTATACCTTCTGCTGTCCATACTGCTGTCCATACTTCCCCTGAGTACATGATGAAGTGTTTCTGATTTGGCTCCCCCTTTGTATATGCCAAATTGTATCAATCCATCCATGCTCCCCCTAAGCATGATGCAGGTTCTAAGTCCACCAATAACTATTTATCATAAGCCTACAAAACCATTCCTTTGATCAAACAATAAGATGTATCATTTAGTTTCATCATCAACTTCTAACCATAATGCCAATAATGAATTATTTGAAGAATATGCTCCCCCTGAGTGTGAGCAACCATGACTGAACCATTTCCTTAGTATTCTGTTGCCCTTTATGCTCCCCCTGAGCCTGAGTCAACCATGACTGAACCATTTCCTGGGTCTGTTCTGCTGCCCTTTCTATATATAACGCGACTTTGCAGCTTGTAACCCACGTATATACGCGACTTGTCTTCATTATATCAACGTATGAAAGATGGAATACTGAATTTCATCACTTTCAGATTCCCTTGTGTCTGTTATGTCAGCTGACTGAGTTATGCCACACTTTTCTGTCTCTGTCTTCTTCAATTCCTGGAACTGTGATGATGTATGGTCCTCTTGCTTTGAATTTTGAAATCTACTTCTGCATTCCCTTGCTATATGTCCAATTTGTTGCATGTATAACATCTTACATATTTCATGTTCCTTCTATCGCAATCAATTACTTTGTGTCCATATGCATTGCAGGAAAAGCAATATCCTCTGAAATACCTGGGATGCGATGATCTTTTGTAATGGTCTTGAACCATTCTACTTCCACATCTGCTGCAACATGTCCAAGATTAAGACATACATAACATTCAACATTATTCAGTGGAAAAAATGATCGTCTATCACGTCCATAGTTAGGAGTAAAGGATCTTCCTTGAGGAATTTCTTTCCTTGGTTGTTCCTTGTTGAGCATTTCAGATTTCTCATTAGAGTTTCTTGCCTCACCATGTGAACTAGATTCACCTTCAACATATTCATGAAAACCAAGACCAGTCTTGATAGCAGGAGACCTTTGACTATTAAGAATATCATCCAAGACTTAGTACTATCTTGAAATCGTAAAAGCTTATCCTTTTCTTCTATTTTTCCTTTCAGATATTTACCTCAACTTGATGTTGTTCTTCCTTTTCAGATACTGATTCCTTTGGTCTTCTTCAGCTTTTCTTCCTTCTTCCACTTGTCGCTTTAGTTTGATCACTTCATGTTCTTGATCTTCAAGATCTTCTCTGTTCTGTTCTCTTGATTTTTTAAGATCTTCTTTTAGAGAGAGGATCTTTGATTCAAGTCTCTGAATAGTTGTGCTCTGATCCTTTACTATATCCTGCACTTGCTCCCTTACCCTGGTTTCTGTCTCTAATTGTTCTTTTAATTTGGCGACTTCTTCAGTTTCTGCATTCTTCTTTTCATGTGCCATGATACTTTTAATATCTTCGCTATTATTGGATGAAGCATTCTTCTTTTCATGTGCCATGAGACTTCTAATATCTTCACTATCATTGAATGAACTTTTAATATGGGTATAATAGCTTCTACCATCTTCTTCAGATATCTTTCCTTTGTTATGAGGGCATCTAGCAGCATAGTAACCAACTCTACCACATAGAAAACATTTGAAAGGTAGCTTACCTTTGAACCGTCCAGTTCCCCGTTCAAGATTCTTGACAAAATTTACCTCATCTTCTCCTCTGACACTTCGAATGCGGCTTCTGATGGTACCTCTTGTGCATTTCAAAAGCAGTTAAGATCCCGTGAAGCTGTGACGTGGTGATTTTCTGCACATTCTCCTTTTCTTCTATGGCAGATACTTTAGAATCAAATTTAGCAGACGAGATCTCAAACCTTTTCAGCTAAGACAACTTCCTCAAATTCTTCACCACATCCCTCATACAATTCACAATCTCATCCATACGCAGGAAATAATTAACTATGCTTTCATTACTATGCATCTTAAGAGTTTCATACCAGATTCTGAGAGTTTGAAGCTTTGCTCTTTTTACCTGATCATCTCCTCCGTAGCTTGTAATGATTTTGTCCCATATTTCCTTCGCTGATTTGAAATGCATGATCTTCATAAATTCTGGTTGTGTAAAACTACTCAATAGGACGGTAACAGCTTTGGCATTGAGCTCATATTGGTTTTTCTCTGCTCGATCTGTAGGAGTTGCTGATGGGAATTTGTATCCTCCTTCTACGATTCCCAAACTTCTGCTCCAAGTGATTGTAGATATGCAGTGGTTCTTATCTTCGAGTGAGTAAAATTGTTCCCGTCAAAGACTGGTGGCCTAATGTGTGCCTCTCTTTCTGGATTAGCCATTCTGATGGATCTTTTCCTTCAAGCGATCAAGCTTCCTCTCAAGGACCTGCTCTGATACCAATTGTTGGAAATAATACTCAGGGGGGGGGGGGGGTGAATCAGTATTATCAGATCAGTAAAACCTTTCCAATTTAATACTCAAAAACATATACGCTACTTCAGTTAGGTGAACCCGCGTGTACACGCTACTATGTCTAAAGCAACTAGCATATATCGAGAGATCTTATGATTCAGTTAGCTTATCTTGAGTAAATGCATGACAACATTATTAACCATATTACAGTAAACAAGTGCAGTATAACAGAATAGATCATCACACAAAAGCCACACACCTGAACACCATGATATAAGGTGGAAACCTAATGTGGGTGAAAACCACCTGCTGCAATTTGTCTCTTTCTTCTTTAATGAGAAACTTCTTTTACAATGTACTGGTGCAGTCCTTTACCAGTACGCAGGCTACAACCTGCAGAGGGCTACAACCCTTTCTCGTTTTCCAACTACTTCTGGAAGGGAGCTACAACCCCCTCAGCTCTTGTACTAGGCGATCCATTTGCTAATACGTACGTGCTGATCCTACAGACAGTTAAACCTTCACGTATCACATTTCGCAATGGGATCACCTCTTTCTTTCTAAACTGATTTCTTTGTAAAATTATAAAAATAAAATTATTTTATTTTGCTCTTAAATAAAGAAAAGAAACTCATGGTAAAAAATATAGAAAACCATTCTCAATTTTAAACCATTATACTTATTTAACCAATTATAACATGCAACATGTCAACATACAAGATACATGAATTGTTTAATTAGTAATCCTAATTATAAATCTGCATAGTATAAGATGTGTTCACTAATATTCAAATTAACTTTCCTAGTCATATATGATTTATAATAAACGACTTAACCTAACCAGTATATATGTCAAGATACAATACTCAAATGACTTTTCTATCATTTACCCTAGAATACTGTTTTCATTTTAATTTTTAGTTTCCGATCTATTTTCACATATCTATCGTAGTCATCTTGTGGTTTGTCTATCACTTCCCAATCGTCATCTAAATCATGACCACCGTTTTCTATATCAATTAACTCGAAATCCAATATCACCCTGTCGTTGCTCGATGACTCTTTGTTGGGTGATTCTTGTAGAGAATTATCCGCTCTGGCATCCATAGATTCGTAGGGTCTAATTTTTTCACCATTCACAAAATTCGTCCTGATTTCTCTTTTGATTTCCTGGATTCTTGGGGTTTAATGCCCTTTGCTGAAGACTCTATGTTTTCACCATTCACAGAATTCTTCCTTGATTTCACTTTCGATTTAATGTTTTGACCGTTCTCAACCTTCGTTTTGGATTTCCTTTTGGTTGAGTCCATGCCCTGGATACAGTGAATTTGATAAATTAACATAATATCTCAGTTAAATGCCACATTGTAACAAGTAATCATTTTTAGATTTTAAACAGCACAAAATGCATAGAAATTCACAGAATGTACAACCAAAAGAGAGGAATTTGCAGTGATTTAAAAGCTTTACCGGAGTTATGACAGTTGTATATTCCATCTCTTTAGAGTTTGCCAACTTCCGTTCTTAGACAGAGATGACATTTCTGAGGAGTTTGAACTTCGTGGAGCTGAATCCTTCCATGTATCCAAAATCTTTTTACCTAAAACAGCTTCGTTGGGATGATTGGCGACGGGCTTCCGGGGATAATGAGTTTGAAAGGAAAACATATTTTGATGAAGATCTCGCATGAGCGAACGCCGCGTTCTGGTAAAACTTTCGGGATCTTGAGTAGGGTCAAATTTTGGATTGATTTCCATTCCTTCGAAAGAGTTGTCACCGCTAGAAGGATTGAATTGCATTGTTTCAGAAGGATTGTCGCAGTGGGTACGCAGAAATGAGAATTTAAGTAAACAAAAAACCTTCTTGCGGAGAGAATCTCATTAGCGTCGGGAGAGGACAAAATTGTGAATTCAATATTGTACCCCATACTTCATTTATACAAAATCGAAAGACGTACTTTAATGGCCGACAATATTAAAATCTGCTTCAAGGCTTATGGATTATAAATCGTAATAACAATATCGATATCATGAAAGCGGATCTCTAAATTCGTCCAAAATAATTAAGGAAGCAATGGAATGAAACCAGTTCATAATGGGTAAAGAATGAGACGCTTTTCAAATTATGGGTAAGCAATAGAGGTTTTTAATATTAACGTGGTTTTGTTTATTATATGTTTTGCTTATTATACGTTTCGCTTTAATTTATTATTACGTAATCTCAAGAGGTTTTTTCAAAAAGTTATTATAAGCACTATGATTGCATGATCCAGAAGCAAAGGCTTCCAATGTGATTCTATCCCAATCCCCATAAGACAATGATGATACGGTTTATGTAAGGCTTTCAAAATATCTGTAATTGCAACTAGTTAAATTGTTTATGGTGATGAGGTTTAAATAATACTTTAAACTTTACATATTATATTCAGAATATTAATTTATTAATATTATTTTTTAACTAAATGATTAATTTTTCATATTATTTTTTATTCAGTTTTATTTGCGATTGTATTTGTGAGTTAGTATATTAGAACATGGTATAGTTTTTTTTGTCTAGTAATTTAATATTTTGGTTATATGATGGTAATGTGTATTTGATTCTATATATATATTTATGTTTAAGTTGATGGGTAGAAGAGTATCTTTTACATTTTTTTAAATTTAATTTTAATTTTTATCATATTTTAAATTTGATTTTATTGTTCATTGTAGTTTTCCTTCAGCTTTAATATATTTTCCTCATTATTTATATATTACTTGTTTACTTATATATATAATATTCTTATTGTATTTATAACTAGTATAGATCCATATTGACCGCTTACCTATGAAACACCAAGACACAAAACAAATTTATTGAGATGCAAACCTATTTTAAAGTTAAAAGAGATTTGATTCCTCTCTCTAAATATTATAGTTTCTTTTTATAGACACATATACCATATCTAGGATAGCTCCATCTCCTTCTCTCTCTCTCTCTCTTCCCTTATGGTCTATTCTCTCTCTCCCTCTCTTCTTCTCTCTCCGCCTCTCGGGCGCCTATGTACACTCTCTCTCTTCGCCTTGTCTCCTCTTTCTTCTCTCCTCTCCTCTTTGTATTCACTCCTCTCCCCTGTCCCTCTCTTCCTTGTGGCTCCCTCTCTCTATACCTATATCTCTATATTGCATTGTTCTTCCCCTCCCCTCTCTCCCCCTCCAACTCCATCTCTCTATCCCTCCCTCTCTCCTCTCCTTTCCCTACTCTCTCTCTCCCTCTCTCTTGCACGTCCGCCCCCTCTCTCTCCTCCCCATCACTATCTCTCTCTGTACCCTTGAGCTTTGTCACTATCTTCCTCCCCTCTCCTTCTATCTGCCCTAGCCCTCTCCCTCTCTCCATCCATATCATGGAGATTTTTCCTTCAATGTAATCAATGTTATATTTAATGTCTACTCTCTCTACCCTCCACCTTTGTTACTATCTCCCTCCCTCTCTCCATCCATATGATGGAGAATTTTCTTTCAATGTACCCTCCACAGTTGTCATTATCTTTCTCCCTTTCTCCATGATAATTTTTGTTCAATGTAATCAATCTTATATTTAGTATTTAAAATATTTTACATCTCAGTTTTTTATTGTGAAATGAGTTATGGTGTTTTTGGCATGTGGTATAGATGAGCCATGGTAGTGGCCCATGTTATTGTGAAGAAACTTATTTACATGTTAATAATATCCACGGGAAAGTGGGGATGGATATCCATGGTTAAGAAACATGTTTTTGTTGTAATTTTCTTGCATGTATTAAGATTTATGTGCTTATTAATTAAATTTAAATATGGTTATATTATCATTATGAGTACCTACCAAGGGAGGACTCTAACAATGAATTTTTATCTTGTTCAATATTAGTTTAGCATTCGGCAATGCAAATTAAAATGTTTAACTTTTAAAAATAAATATTTATTTCTCAATATCATTAAAAAGATATTTTTTCAAACATTTTATTCGACCACAACTTCAACATCTTATTACATCCTTTGCCCAAATGCCATAAGTTATGGGTATGGTATTCATGCATGGTTTTTTGATATTGGTGTAGTGATTTTTTATTATAATTATTTCTAACAAATCCATCCAAAAATAAAATACTTCGAAATAACTTATACTCAAGTAAATAACATATCTACCTTTAATTACTTACCACCATAATTTAAGCAATTCTTTCCATTAAAAATGGATAGGAACAAGATGTAGAAAATAAAATCACTCCAGTTACTTCCAACCATTATTTATATTTTTTCTCAACACTTATTCATGAGTAAAATTGTAAATGTATAGAATTTCTAGTGTTTTCTACCCACTAGAATTTATGCAATTTAGTTTTTTCTTGTGCAATCGATTTACTTATCTACTTCACATATCTCTCTCTTTGCAACCAATTTACTTATCCACTTCACATCTCTATCCATTTCTCTCCCAAATCCCTATGTCTCTCCCCATATCTCTCTCTTTCTACCCTCCAACTCTATCTCTATATCCCTCCCTCTCTCCCCCTCTCTCCCTACTCCATCTCTATATAGCCTCTCTCTCTTCCCTTTCTCTCCCTCTCTCTCTCTCCTCTCCTTCCCTCTATCTTCCTTCTCTCCTCTTTCCTCTCTCCCTTGTCACTCCCTCTCTCTCTACCTCTATCTCTCTATGTCCTTCTTCGTACCTCTCTCTCTACCCCTCCAACTCCATCTCTCCCTACCCTTCCTCCCTCCTCTCTCTCTTCATTCCTCTCTATCCCTCTCTCTTGTATCTCCCTCTATCTCTCTCCTCCCTTTCACTCTCTCTTTCTCTAACCTTTCTCTCCTCCTCCCACTCTTCCCTACCTCTCACCTTGTCGCCCCCTCTACCACCTCCCTCTCTCACCACCCTTTATGTTATGAATATTATATGTAATGTCTAAAATATTTTACATTTCAATTTTTTATTGTGAAATGAGTTATGGTTTTTCCGTATGTGGTATTGATTAGCTATGGTATTCGTCCATGGTATTATAATAAAACATGGATATAGTATTCATGCATGATTTTTAGATATTTGTGTACTGATTTTTTATTGTTAAGTTTTGCATGAAAACCATTCCAAAATAAAATACTTGAAAATAAAAAGTATATTGAAGTAAATAACATATCTACCATCAATTATTTCGCACCATAATTTAAGCAAGTCTTCGCATAAAATAATGGATCTCCCATGTCCCATAGAAACTGTGACACGTGAAAATTTAACTCTGAACCTCACTCCCACCCTGAGTTCCAAAAAATGTGAAATTAGCAACCCAACATCTAGTATTGACACCTTCGATTCAAGAATTAGCACTAGTGAATCTGCCAAAACTTCACCAAGTATGAAATTTACAGAGGCAAGATTGAAGGCTGATCTGAGAACACCACTCAAACAGATCTAGAGACTCAAGTCACCAACAATAGCACCCTCGTTGTAAGGCCTACTCCATGGATGCTAACTTTGAGTGGATGCTCACATGGATTTGTGGAGGCCATGAGCACTGCTAAGAGAGATCAACATGATTGGTTGGGTAATGATTCTAGGTCGAGCTACCAAATACATGCTAGTGTTGAAAGGTTGGTGGAAATGTAGCTTGATAAGTGTTCTCAAAATGTTTTTGATTTCTAACCAAAATCCTCATGACTACTATGGGCCTACGAGTGAATTGTTTGGAAAAGGCTTCATTGTAGGCTTGGTGCCAAAGAGGGTTCCTTTGGATCCAAATAATCATGTCATTCAAGAGGTGGAAGCTAGTGGTATTTTCGGGGTCTAAAAAATTTCATTTTTTGTTAAAATCCTATTTGGAAAATATTTGTGCCTCACTGTGTTCATGTAAGGTTGTATTTTCACTTATGGAGAGAATTTATAAGATGGCATGCATTCGAGGGTGGATTATGAGACTCCTTTATGAAGGGAGGGAATTAAATTTGGAAAATTCTCAGAGGGATTATGGCATCACGAATGATGCCCCTATCTCCGTCATTATCACATTGTGAGGAGGTGCCAAAGCAAATGGGGCATCCTTTGACTATAAACACCTCTCATTTAATGATACTGTCAACTAAGGCTCTAGATCCCAAACCTTGAAGGCTTTTATTAGCTAGGCCTTTGCGGTTGAACATTAATTGGAAGCTCTAGTGCCGTAAATGAATGAGAAGATTCATTTTTATGTTCAGTGTGCAGTCATATGTTGTGTTAATGGATTCAACCCATCCTCTTTCGCCCTCGATGATTGGGTTTTTAGAATTGGATGTAGAACATAGATCCATTATTCTATTCTAAAGGTTATTTTGTTGTCATCTTTAAGCATATTTCAGATTGAAAGAGGGTTTTTGAGCAAGATCCCTATTTTTGGTTTTGGGGTCAAGAGGGACTCTCAATCTATCCATGGTTTCCATAGTTCATACAACAATCCATGAAGACTTTGCCCACTTGGGTAAGACTCCCAAACTTACCCTTCTAGGGGTTTCAACATGATTTCCTTGAATCTATTGGAAACACTATTGAAAGGTTTGTCAAAATACACAGTGAGAGACTAGCCAATGGGATCATCTCATTTACCAACATATGTGTTGAACTAGATTTAAGTGTTGGTTTCTCATATAAAATAATTCTAAAATGGGGTGGAAAGGAACATCATGAACCTCTATACTATGAAAAGAAATATTTTAGATGCAAATATTATCAGCAACCTAATTATCTTAAGAGTGTTTTACCTCTACGAAAACCCAATGGTGTATGGCTTGATCTTAAGGAATCTTCAAACATTAAGAGCACAAAAAGTAATAAGAAGGAAACCCCTAAAAGGGAAAATACATTTCCTGATTCTTCACCCTTACAAAGTCCCATGCATCCCATGGTTGAGTCCTCCCACTATGGACAATGAAAATTCATCAACATTATTTGTGGCTATAACCAACCATGAAATGTTTACCTCACCAATTTGATCATTTAGATAGTGATAGGGATGTCCCATACTCTAGGAGGTAGTAGTGATGGAAATTTCATTGAAAAATGAGGATGTGTCATTATCCTTAGATGTAAATCATAAATATATAGGACGGGTAGATGTCTGTAGGAGAAAGGGAAAAAAAACCTGAACACATCTAATATTAGAATGGATATTTTCATATATGTTTACAGGTAGAAAAAGTGCTTAATATGTTATACTTAGTTGGAGGAATGATCTCCTAAGTATGTTATTTTTGTCTATATTAAGTAGATGTACTCAATATAATCTATTTTTCTATCCATATAGAAAATTTTGTGTCCACTTATAAAGAAAAGTCTTTGTTTTAAAAATAAATAGAAATAAAATATAAAATAATAACAAAAACATGTTATATTGGAAAATCATATAAAATATCCTTCAAAATTTATGGATTATAAATCATAATTACAATATTGATATCTTCAAAGGGGATCTCCTAATAAAGGGGATCTCCTAATTACTCCAAAATAATTAAGAAGGCAATGAAATGAAACCAGCTCATCACGTGGAGAGAATGAGATGCTTTTGAAATTATGGTTAAGCGAGAAAGGTTCTAAATATTAACATTGTTTTTTTATTATATGTTTTTCTTTTAACTTATTATGTTTATTATATGTTTTTCTTTAACTTATTAGGTTTATTATAGGTTTTTTTTTTTTTTTTAATTTATTATTTCGTATTTTTAATTTATTATTGAAATTAATTTATTATAAAATAATTTCAAGAGGTTTTAAAAAGAATTACTATTAAATTGTTAGAATTTACTTTTAGCAATTTGTCTCTTTCTTCTTTAATGAGAAACTTCTTTTACAATGTACTCGTGCAGTCCTTTACCAGTACTCAGGCTACAACCTGCAGAGGGCTACAACCCTTTCTCATTTTCCAGCTACTTCTGGAAGGGAGCTACAACCCCCTCAGCTCTTGTACTAGCCGATCCATTTGCTAGTACGTACGTGCTGATCCTACAGATGGTTACAACCTTCAGGGATCACGTTTCATCAATTTTCAGACTCGATCCATGAGTATAAAACAAACATTACTGCAATACAATCATCAACTTATACTTGCATCATAATTTTCTAAACCACCCAATACTGAATCACTGAAACCCTGTCATCAAGAACACAGAACACAAACTAGAGCCCAGAACTCTGCAACAACCAACAGAATCAACAGCAACCTGAAATATCAAATCTTATTATGCATACGCTACTTCACTGTACCAAAACCGCGTGTATACGCACTTTCTCCAAAGGCAACCCGTGTGCAGATCTAGAAATAATTACTTATACCTTCGCTATCAGATCCGACCCTTGCCAAGCGTCCCGAACAGATAACCAGCAATACCAGATCCTCTCACTTAGTTAGACACACCTTGCTTGCCTCCACTTCCCTAATGATCTTCTCCTTATATAGCCTTAGGCCCTTTACAATACCACGGTCCAAAACCATAGTAACACAATACCATCAGCTTCAAAACTAGGGATCAACACGTCCGTCGAGACACCATGGTCCAAAACTATAGGCACCACTTCCAAGGAATAACCACCACGAACCAAAGATAAGTTTTCCACATACGCGCTCTTTTACTGAAGCCAACCTGCGTGTACGCGCGACTTGGTATATAGCGAATCCGCGTATACGCGACTTGGTATATAGTGAACCTGCTTGTATACGCGACTTGGGCTTAATGAACATGCGTGTATGAACTTTCTTGGCATGCTGTATTAAGATCTGTCCTCTGATTAAGTTGCCATCACCTGTACCAACCTCTGAGTGAGTTGCCATCAAGGACAACTCTTGTATCATAATGCCAACAATCTCCCCCTTTGGACTTGATGGCAACCACCACACCAAGTTACTCTCCCCCTTTGACATCAAGGGCAAAGGGCGGACCAAGATATTCTCTTCTTTGGTATACCTTCTGCTGTCCATACTGTTGTCCATACTTCCCCTGAGTACATGATGTAATTTCTGATTTGGCTCCCCCTTTGTATATGCCAAATTGTATCAATCCATCCATGCTCCCCCTAAGCAGATGCAGGTTCTAAGTCCACCAATAACTATTTATCATAAGCCTGCAAAACCATTCCTTTGATCAAACAATAAGATGTATCATTTAGTTTCATCATCAACTTCTAACCATAATGCCAATAATGAATTATTTGAAGAATATGCTCCCCCTGAGTGTGAGCCAACCATGACTGAACCATTTCCTTAGTATGTTCTGTTGCCCTTTATGCTCCCCCTGAGCCTGAGTCAACCATGACTGAACCATTTCCTGGGTCTGTTCTGCTGCCCTTTCTATATATACGCGACTTTGCAGCTTGTAACCCACGTATATACGCGACTTGTCTTCATTATATCAACGTATGAAAGATGGAATACTGAATTTCATCACTTTCAGATTCCCTTGTGTCTGTTATGTCAGCTGACTGAGTTATGCCACACTTTTCTGTCTCTGTCTTCTTCAATTCCTGGAACTGTGATGATGTATGGTCCTCTTGCTTTGAATTTTGAAATCTGCTTCTGCATTCCCTTGCTATATGTCCATATTTGTTGCATGTATAACATCTTACATATTTCATGTTCCTTCTATCGCAATCAATTACTTTGTGTCCATATGCATTGCAGGAAAAGCAATATCCTCTGAAATACCTGGGATGCGATGATCTTTTGTAATGGTCTTGAACCATTCTACTTCTACATCTGGCTGCAACATGTCCAAGATTATGACATACATAACATTCAACATTATTCAGTGGAGAAAATGATCGTCTATCACGTCCATAGTTAGGAGTAAAGGATCTTCCTTGAGGAATTTCTTTCCTTGGTTGTTCCTTGTTGAGCATTTCAGATTTCTCATTAGAGTTTCTTGCCTCACCATGTGAACTAGATTCACCTTCAACATATTCATGAAAACCAAGACCAGTCTTGATAGCAGGAAACCTTTGACTATTAAGAATATCATCCAAGACTTTAGTACTATCTTGAAATCGTAAAAGCTTATCCTTTTCTTCTATTTTACCTTTCAAGATATTTACCTCAACTTGATGTTGTTCTTCCTTTTTCAGATACTGATTCCTTTGGTCTTCTTCAGCTTTTCTTCCTTCTTCCACTTGTCGCTTTAGTTTGATCACTTCATGTTCTTGATCTTCAAGATCTTCTCTGTTCTGTTCTCTTGATTTTTTAAGATCTTCTTTTAGAGAGAGGATCTTTGATTCAAGTCTCTGAATAGTTGTGCTCTGATCCTTTACTATATCCTGCACTTGCTCCCTTACCCTTGTTTCTGTCTCCAATTGTTCTTTTAATTTGGCGACTTCTTCAGTTTCTGCATTCTTCTTTTCATGTGCCATGATACTTTTAATATCTTCGCTATTATTGGATGAAGCATTCTTCTTTTCATGTGCCATGAGACTTCTAATATCTTCACTATCATTGAATGAACTTTTAATATGGGTATAATAGCTTCTACCATCTTCTTCGGATATCTTTCCTTTGTTATAAGGGCATCTAGCAGCATAGTAACCAACTCTACCACATAGAAAACATTTGAAAGGTAGCTTACCTTTGAACCGTCCAGTTCCCCGTTCAAGATTCTTGACAAAATTTACCTCATCTTCTTCCTCTGACACTTAGAATGCGGCTTCTGATGGTACCTCTTGTGGCATTTCAAAAGCAGTTAAGATCTCGTGAAGCTGTGACATGGTGATTTTCTGCACATTCTCGTTTTCTTCTATGGCAGATACTTTAGAATCAAATTTAGCAGACAGAGATCTCAAAACCTTTTCAGCTAAGACAACTTCCTCAAATTCTTCACCCACATCCCTCATACAATTCACAATCTCATCCATACGCAGGAAATAATTAACTATGCTTTCATTACTATGCATCTTAAGAGTTTCATACCAGATTCTGAGAGTTTGAAGCTTTGCTCTTTTTACCTGATCATCTCCTCCGTAGCTTGTAATGATTTTGTCCCATATTTCCTTCGCTGATTTGAAATGCATGATCTTCATAAATTCTGGTTGTGTAAAACTACTCAATAGGACGGTAACAGCTTTGGCATTGAGCTCATATTGATTTTTCTCTGCTCGATCTGTAGGAGTTGCTGATGGGAATTTGTATCCTCCTTCTACGATTCCCCAAACTTCTGCTCCAAGTGATTGTAGATATGCAGTGGTTCTTATCTTCGAGTGAGTAAAATTGTTCCCGTCAAAGACTGGTGGCCTAATGTGTGCCTCTCTTTCTGGATTAGCCATTCTGATGGATCTTTTCCTTCAAGCGATCAAGCTTCCTCTCAAGGACCTGCTCTGATACCAATTGTTGGAAATAATACTCAGGGGGGGGGGGTGAATCAGTATTATCAGATCAGTAAAACCTTTCCAATTTAATACTCAGAAACATATACGCTACTTCAGTTAGGTGAACCCGCGTGTACACGCTACTATGTCTAAAGCAACTAGCATATATCGAGAGATCTTATGATTCAGTTAGCTTATCTTGAGTAAATGCATGACAACATTATTAACCATATTACAGTAAACAAGTGCAGTATAACAGAATAGATCATCACACAAAAGCCACACACATGAACACCATGATATAAGGTGGAAACCTAATGTGGGTGAAAACCACCTGCTGCAATTTGTCTCTTTCTTCTTTAATGAGAAACTTCTTTTACAATGTACTGGTGCAGTCCTTTACCAGTACGCAGGCTACAACCTGCAGAGGGCTACAACCCTTTCTCGTTTTCCAACTACTTCTGGAAGGGAGCTACAACCCCCTCAGCTCTTGTACTAGGCGATCCATTTGCTAATACGTACGTGCTGATCCTACAGACAGTTAAACCTTCACGTATCACATTTCGCAATGGGATCACCTCTTTCTTTCTAAACTGATTTCTTTGTAAAATTATAAAAAATAAAATTATTTTGCTCTTAAATAAAGAAAAGAAACTCATGGTAAAAAATATAGAAAACCATTCTCAATTTTAAACCATTATACTTATTTAACCAATTATAACATGCAACATGTCAACATACAAGATACATGAATTGTTTAATTAGTAATCCTAATTATAAATCTGCATAGTATAAGATGTGTTCACTAATATTCAAATTAACTTTCCTAGTCATATATGATTTATAATAAACGACTTAACCTAACCAGTATATATGTCAAGATACAATACTCAAATGACTTTTCTATCATTTTCTACCTAGAATACTGTTTTCATTTTAATTTTTAGTTTCCGATCTATTTTCACATATCTATCGTAGTCATCTTGTGGTTTGTCTATCACTTCCCAATCGTCATCTAAATCATGACCACCGTTTTCTATATCAATTAACTCGAAATCCAATATCACCCTGTCGTTGCTCGATGACTCTTTGTTGGGTGATTCTTGTAGAGAATTATCCGCTCTGGCATCCATAGATTCGTAGGGTCTAATTTTTTCACCATTCACAAAATTCGTCCTTGATTTCTCTTTTGATTTCCTGGATTCTTGGGGTTTAATGCCCTTTGCTGAAGACTCTATGTTTTCACCATTCACAGAATTCTTCCTTGATTTCACTTTCGATTTAATGTTTTGACCGTTCTCAACCTTCGTTTTGGATTTCCTTTTGGTTGAGTCCATGCCCTGGATACAGTGAATTTGATAAATTAACATAATATCTCAGTTAAAATGCCACATTGTAACAAGTAATCATTTTTAGATTTTAAACAGCACAAAATGCATAGAAATTCACAGAATGTACAACCAAAAGAGAGGAATTTGCAGTGATTTAAAAGCTTTACCGGAGTTATGACAGTTGTATATTCCATCTCTTTAGAGTTTGCCAACTTCCGGTTCTTAGACAGAGATGACATTTCTGAGGAGTTTGAACTTCGTGGAGCTGAATCCTTCCATGTATCCAAAATCTTTTTACCTAAAACAGCTTCGTTGGGATGATTGGCGACGGGCTTCCGGGGATAATGAGTTTGAAAGGAAAACATATTTTGATGAAGATCTCGCATGAGCGAACGCCGCGTTCTGGTAAAACTTTCGGGATCTTGAGTAGGGTCAAATTTTGGATTGATTTCCATTCCTTCGAAAGAGTTGTCACCGCTAGAAGGATTGAATTGCATTGTTTCAGAAGGATTGTCGCAGTGGGTACGCAGAAATGAGAATTTAAGTAAACAAAAAACCTTCTTGCGGAGAGAATCTCATTAGCGTCGGGAGAGGACAAAATTGTGAATTCAATATTGTACCCCATACTTCATTTATACAAAATCGAAGGACGTACTTATATTGGCCGACAATATTAAAATCTGCTTCAAGGCTTATGGATTATAAATCGTAATAACAATATCGATATCATGAAAGCGGATCTCCTAAATTCGTCCAAAATAATTAAGGAAGCAATGGAATGAAACCAGTTCATAATGGGTAAAGAATGAGACGCTTTTCAAATTATGGGTAAGCAATAGAGGTTTTTAATATTAACGTGGTTTTGTTTATTATATGTTTTGCTTATTATACGTTTCGCTTTAATTTATTATTACGTAATCTCAAGAGGTTTTTTCAAAAAGTTATTATAAGCACTATGATTGCATGATCCAGAAGCAAAAGGCTTCCAATGTGATTCTATCCCAATCCCCATAAGACAATGATGATACGGTTTATGTAAGGCTTTCAAAATATCTGTATTATGCAACTAGTTAAATTGTTTATGGTGATGAGGTTTAAATAATACTTTAAACTTTACATATTATATTCAGAATATTAATTTATTAATATTATTTTTTAACTAAATGATTAATTTTTCATATTATTTTTTATTCAGTTTTATTTGCGATTGTATTTGTGAGTTAGTATATTAGAACATGGTATAGTTTTTTTTGTCTAGTAATTTAATATTTTGGTTATATGATGTTAATGTGTATTTGATTTTATATATAATTTTATGTTTAAGTTGATGAGGTAGATGAGTATCTTTTGCATTTTTTTAATTTTAATTTTATTTTTTATCTTATTTTAAATTTGATTTTATTGTTCATTGTAGTTTTCCTTCAGTTAATATATTTTCCTCATTATTTATATATTACTTGTTTACTTATATATATAATATTCTTATTGTATTTATAACTAGTATAGATCCATATTGACCGCTTACCTATGAAACACCAAGACACAAAACAAATTTATTGAGATGCAAACCTATTTTAAAGTTAAAAGAGATTTGATTCCTCTCTCTAAATGAATATAGGTTTCTTTTTATAGACACATATACCATATCTAGGATAGCTCCATCTCCTTCTCTCTCTCTCTCTCTTCCCTTATGGTCTATTCTCTCTCTCCCTCTCTTCTTCTCTCTCCGCCTCTCGGGCGCCTATGTACACTCTCTCTCTTCGCCTTGTCTCCTCTTTCTTCTCTCCTCTCCTCTTTGTATTCACTCCTCTCCCCTGTCCCTCTCTTCCTTGTGGCTCCCTCTCTCTATACCTATATCTCTATATTGCATTGTTCTTCCCCTCCCCTCTCTCCCCCTCCAACTCCATCTCTCTATCCCTCCCTCTCTCCTCTCCTTTCCCTACTCTCTCTCTCCCTCTCTCTTGCACGTCCGCCCCCTCTCTCTCCTCCCCATCACTATCTCTCTCTGTACCCTTGAGCTTTGTCACTATCTTCCTCCCCTCTCCTTCTATCTGCCCTAGCCCTCTCCCTCTCCATCCATATCATGGAGATTTTTCCTTCAATGTAATCAATGTTATATTTAATGTCTACTCTCTCTACCCTCCACCTTTGTTACTATCTCCCTCCCTCTCTCCATCCATATGATGGAGAATTTTCTTTCAATGTACCCTCCACAGTTGTCATTATCTTTCTCCCTTTCTCCATGATAATTTTTGTTCAATGTAATCAATCTTATATTTAGTATTTAAAATATTTTACATCTCAATTTTTTATTGTGAAATGAGTTTATGGTGTTTTTGGCATGTGGTATAGATGAGCCATGGTAGTGGCCCATGTTATTGTGAAGAAACTTATTTACATGTTAATAATATCCACGGGAAAGTGGGGATGGATATCCATGGTTAAGAAACATGTTTTTGTTGTAATTTTCTTGCATGTATTAAGATTTATGTGCTTATTAATTAAATTTAAATATGGTTATATTATCATTATGAGTACCTACCAAGGGAGGACTCTAACAATGAATTTTTATCTTGTTCAATATTAGTTTAGCATTCGGCAATGCAAATTAAAATGTTTAACTTTTAAAAATAAATATTTATTTCTCAATATCATTAAAAAGATATTTTTTCAAACATTTTATTCGACCACAACTTCAACATCTTATTACATCCTTTGCCCAAATGCCATAAGTTATGGATATGGTATTCATGCATCAGTTTTTGATATTGGTTTAATGATTTTTTAATATAATTATTTGTAAGAAATCCATCCAAACATAAAATACTTCGACATAACTTATACTCAAGTAAATAACATATCTACCTTTAATTACTTACCACCATAATTTAAGCAATTCTTTCCATTAAAAATGGATAGGAACAAGATGTAGAAAATAAAATTACTCCAGTTACTTCCAACCATTATTTATATTTTTTCTCAACACTTATTCATGAGTAAAATTGTAAATGTATAGAATTTCTAGTGTTTTCTACCCACTAGAATTTATGCAATTTAGTTTTTTCTTGTGCAATCGATTTACTTATCTACTTCACATATCTCTCTCTTTGCAACCAATTTACTTATCCACTTCACATCTCTATCCATTTCTCTCCCAAATCCCTCTGTCTCTCCCCATATCTCTCTCTTTTCTACTACCTCCAACTCTATCTCTATATCCCTCCCTCTCTCTCCCCTCTCTCCCTACTCCATCTCTATATAGCCTCTCTCTCTCCCTTTCTCTCTCCCTCTCTCTCTCTCCTCTCCTTCCCTCTATCTTCCTTCCTCTCCTCTTTCCTCTCTCCCTTGTCACTCCCTCTCTCTCTACCTCTATCTCTCTATGTCCTTCTTCGTACCTCTCTCTCTACCCCTCCAACTCCATCTCTCCCTACCCTTCCTCCCTCCTCTCTCTCTTCATTCCTCTCTATCCCTCTCTCTTGTATCTCCCTCTATCTCTCTCCTCCCTTTCACTCTCTCTTTCTCTAACCTTTCTCTCCTCCTCCCACTCTTCCCTACCTCTCACCTTGTCGCCCCCTCTACCACCTCCCTCTCAACCACCCTTTATGTTATGAATATTATATGTAATGTCTAAAATATTTTACATTTCAATTTTTTATTGTGAAATGAGTTATGGTTTTTCCGTATGTGTATTGATTAGCTATGGTATTCGTCCATGGTATTATAATAAAACATGGATATAGTATTCATGCATGATTTTTAGATATTTGTGTACTGATTTTTTATTGTTAAGTTTTGCATGAAAACCATTCCAAAATAAAATACTTGAAAATAAAGTATATTGAAGTAAATAACATATCTACCATCAATTATTTCGCACCATAATTTAAGCAAGTCTTCGCATAAAATAATGGATCTCCCATGTCCCATAGAAACTGTGACACATGAAAATTTAACTCTGAACCTCACTCCCACCCTGAGTTCCAAAAAATGTGAAATTAGCAACCCACATCTAGTATTGACACCTTCGATTCAAGAATTAGCACTAGTGAATCTGCCAAAACTTCACCAAGTATGAATTTACAGAGGCAAGATTGAAGGCTGATCTGAGAACACCACTCAAACAGATCTAGAGACTCAAGTCACCAACAATAGCACCCTCGGTTGTAAGGCCTACTCCATGGATGCTAACTTTGAGTGGATGCTCACATGGATTTGTGGAGGCCATGAGCACTGCTAAGAGAGATCAACATGATTGGTTGGGTAATGATTCTAGGTCGAGCTACCAAATACATGCTAGTGTTGAAAGGTTGGTGGAAATGTAGCTTGATAAGTGTTCTCAAAATGTTTTTGATTTCTAACCAAAATCCTCATGACTACTATGGGCCTACGAGTGAATTGTTTGGAAAAGGCTTCATTGTAGGCTTGGTGCCAAAGAGGGTTCCTTTGGATCCAAATAATCATGTCATTCAAGAGGTGGAAGCTAGTGGTATTTTCGGGGTCTAAAAAATTTCATTTTTTGTTAAAATCCTATTTGGAAATATTTGTGCCTCACTGTGTTCATGTAAGGTTGTATTTTCACTTATGGAGAGAATTTATAAGATGGCATGCATTCGAGGGTGGATTATGAGACTCCTTTATGAAGGGAGGGAATTAAATTTGGAAAATTCTCAGAGGGATTATGGCATCAAGAATGATGCCCCTATCTCCGTCATTATCACATTGTGAGGAGGTGCCAAAGCAAATGGGGCATCCTTTGACTAAAACACCTCTCATTTAATGATACTGTCAACTAAGGCTCTAGATCCCAAACCTTGAAGGCTTTTATTAGCTAGGCCTTTGCGGTTGAACATTAATTGGAAGCTCTAGTGCCTTAAATGAATGAGAAGATTCATTTTTATGTTCATTGTGCAGTCATATGTTGTGTTAATGGATTCAACCCATCCTCTTTCGCCCTCGATGATTGGGTTTTTAGAATTGGATGTAGAACATAGATCCATTATTCTATTCTAAAGGTTATTTGTTGTCATCTTTAAGCATATTTCAGATTGAAAGAGGGTTTTTGAGCAAGATCCCTATTTTTGGTTTTGGGGTCAAGAGGGACTCTCAATCTATCCATGGTTTCCATAGTTCATACAACAATCCATGAAGACTTTGCCCACTTGGGTAAGACTCCCAAACTTACCCTTCTAGGGGTCAACATATGATTTCCTTGAATCTATTGGAAACACTATTGAAAGGTTTGTCAAAATACACAGTGAGAGACTAGCCAATGGGATCATCTCATTTACCAACATATGTGTTGAACTAGATTTAAGTGTTGGTTTCTCATATAAAATAATTCTAAAATGGGGTGGAAAGGAACATCATGAACCTCTATACTATGAAAAGAAAATATTTTAGATGCAAATATTATCAGCAACCTAATTATCTTAAGAGTGTTTTACCTCTACGAAAACCAATGGTGTATGGCTTGATCTTAAGGAATCTTCAAACATTAAGAGCACAAAAAGTAATAAGAAGGAAACCCCTAAAAGGGAAAATACATTTCCTGATTCTTCACCCTTACAAAGTCCCATGCATCCCATGGTTGAGTCCTCCCACTATGGACAATGAAAATTCATCAACATTATTTGTGGCTATAACCAGCGAGGAAAAGTTCACCTCACTAGTTTGATCATTTAGATAGTGATAGGGATGTCCCACACTCTAGGAGGTAGTAGTGATGGAAATTTCATTGAAAAATGAGGATGTGTCATTATCCTTAGATGTAAATCATAAATATATAGGACGGGTAGATGTCTGTAGGAGAAAGGGAAAAAAAAAACCTGAACACATCTAATATTAGAATGGATATTTTCATATATGTTTACAGGTAGAAAAAGTGCTTAGTATGTTATACTTGGTTGGAGGAATGATCTCCCAAGTATGTTATTTTTGTCTAATATTAACTAGATGTACTCAATATAATCTATTTTTCTATCCACTTATAACAAAAGTCTTTGTTTTAAAAATAGATAGAAATCAAATATAAAATGAGAACAAAAACATGTTATATTGGAAAATCATATAAAATATCCTTCAAAATTTATGGATTATAAATCATAATTACAATATTGATATCTTCAAAGGGGATCTCCTAATAAAGGGATCTCCTAATTACTCCAAAATAATTAAGAAGGCAATGAAATGAAACCAGCTCATCACGTGGAGAGAATGAGATGCTTTGAAATTATGGTTAAGCGAGAAAGGTTCTAAATATTAACATTGTTTTTTTATTATATGTTTTTCTTTTAACTTATTATGTTTATTATATGTTTTTCTTTAACTTATTAGGTTTATTATAGGTTTTTTTTTTTTTTTTTAATTTATTATTTCGTATTTTTAATTTATTATTGAAATTAATTTATTATAAAATAATTTCAAGAGGTTTTAAAAAGAATTACTATTAAATTGTTAGAATTTACTTTTAGCAATTTGTCTCTTTCTTCTTTAATGAGAAACTTCTTTTACAATGTACTCGTGCAGTCCTTTACCAGTACTCAGGCTACAACCTGCAGAGGGCTACAACCCTTTCTCATTTTCCAGCTACTTCTGGAAGGGAGCTACAACCCCCTCAGCTCTTGTACTAGCCGATCCATTTGCTAGTACGTACGTGCTGATCCTACAGATGGTTACAACCTTCAGGGATCACGTTTCATCAATTTTCAGACTCGATCCATGAGTATAAAACAAACATTACTGCAATACAATCATCAACTTATACTTGCATCATAATTTTCTAAACCACCCAATACTGAATCACTGAAAACCCTGTCATCAAGAACACAGAACACAAACTAGAGCCCAGAACTCTGCAACAACCAACAGAATCAACAGCAACCTGAAATATCAAATCTTATTATGCATACGCTACTTTCACTGTACCAAAACCGCGTGTATACGCACTTTCTCCAAAGGCAACCCGTGTGCAGATCTAGAAATAATTACTTATACCTTCGCTATCAGATCCGACCCTTGCCAAGCGTCCCGAACAGATAAACCAGCAATACCAGATCCTCTCACTTAGTTAGACACACCTTGCTTGCCTCCACTTCCCTAATGATCTTCTCCTTATATAGCCTTAGGCCCTTTACAATACCACGGTCCAAAACCATAGTAACACAATACCATCAGCTTCAAAACTAGGGATCAACACGTCCGTCGAGACACCATGGTCCCAAAACTATAGGCACCACTTCCAAGGAAAACCACCACGAACCAAAGATAAGTTTTCCACATACGCGCTCTTTTACTGAAGCCAACCTGCGTGTACGCGCGACTTGGTATATAGCGAATCCGCGTATACGCGACTTGTATATAGTGAACCTGCTTGTATACGCGACTTGGGCTTAATGAACTTGCGTGTATGAACTTTCTTGGCATGCTGTATTAAGATCTGTCCTCTGATTAAGTTGCCATCACCTGTACCAACCTCTGAGTGAGTTGCCATCAAGGACAACTCTTGTATCATAATGCCAACAATCTCCCCCCCCTTTGGACTTGATGGCAACCACCACACCAAGTTACTCTCCCCTTTGACATCAAGGGCAAAGGGCGGACCAAGATATTCTCTTCTTTGGTATACCTTCTGCTGTCCATACTGTTGTCCATACTTCCCCTGAGTACATGATGTAATTTCTGATTTGGCTCCCCCTTTGTATATGCCAAATTGTATCAATCCATCCATGCTCCCCTAAGCAGATGCAGGTTCTAAGTCCACAATAACTATTTATCATAAGCCTGCAAAACCATTCCTTTGATCAAACAATAAGATGTATCATTTAGTTTCATCATCAACTTCTAACCATAATGCCAATAATGAATTATTTGAAGAATATGCTCCCCCTGAGTGTGAGCCAACCATGACTGAACCATTTCCTTAGTATGTTCTGTTGCCCTTTATGCTCCCCCTGAGCCTGAGTCAACCATGACTGAACCATTTCCTGGGTCTGTTCTGCTGCCCTTTCTATATATACGCGACTTTGCAGCTTGTAACTCACGTATATACGCGACTTGTCTTCATTATATCAACGTATGAAAGATGGAATACTGAATTTCATCACTTTCAGATTCCTTGTGTTGTTATGTCAGCTGACTGAGTTATGCCACACTTTTCTGTCTCTGTCTTCTTCATTTCCTGGAACTGTGATGATGTATGGTCCTCTTGCTTTGAATTTTGAAATCTGCTTCTGCATTCCCTTGCTATATGTCCATATTTGTTGCATGTATAACATCTTACATATTTCATGTTCCTTCTATCGCAATCAATTACTTTGTGTCCATATGCATTGCAGGAAAAAGCAATATCCTCTGAAATACCTGGGATGCGATGATCTTTTGTAATGGTCTTGAACCATTCTACTTCTACATCTGGCTGCAACATGTCCAAGATTATGACATACATAACATTCAACATTATTCAGTGGAGAAAATGATCGTCTATCACGTCCATAGTTAGGAGTAAAGGATCTTCCTTGAGGAATTTCTTTCCTTGGTTGTTCCTTGTTGAGCATTTCAGATTTCTCATTAGAGTTTCTTGCCTCACCATGTGAACTAGATTCACCTTCAACATATTCATGAAAAACCAAGACCAGTCTTGATAGCAGAGACCTTTGACTATTAAGAATATCATCCAAGACTTTAGTACTATCTTGAAATCGTAAAAGCTTATCCTTTTCTTCTATTTTACCTTTCAAGATATTTACCTCAACTTGATGTTGTTCTTCCTTTTTCAGATACTGATTCCTTTGGTCTTCTTCAGCTTTTCTTCCTTCTTCCACTTGTCGCTTTAGTTTGATCACTTCATGTTCTTGATCTTCAAGATCTTCTCTGTTCTGTTCTCTTGATTTTTAAGATCTTCTTTTAGAGAGAGGATCTTTTATTCAAGTCTCTGAATAGTTGTGCTCTGATCCTTTACTATATCCTGCACTTGCTCCCTTACCCTTGTTTCTGTCTCCAATTGTTCTTTTAATTTGGCGACTTCTTCAGTTTCTGCATTCTTCTTTTCATGTGCCATGATACTTTTAATATCTTCGCTATTATTTGATGAAGCATTCTTCTTTTCATGTGCCATGAGACTTCTAATATCTTCACTATCATTGAATGAACTTTTAATATGGGTATAATAGCTTCTACCATCTTCTTCGGATATCTTTCCTTTGTTATGAGGGCATCTAGCAGCATAGTAACCAACTCTACCACATAGAAAACATTTGAAAGGTAGCTTACCTTTGAACCGTCCAGTTCCCCGTTCAAGATTCTTGACAAAATTTACCTCATCTTCTTCCTCTGACACTTAGAATGCGGCTTCTGATGGTACCTCTTGTGGCATTTCAAAAGCAGTTAAGATCTCGTGAAGCTGTGACATGGTGATTTTCTGCACATTCTCGTTTTCTTTTCTATGCAGATACTTTAGAATCAAATTTAGCAGACAGAGATCTCAAACCTTTTCAGCTAAGACAACTTCCTCAAATTCTTCACCCACATCCCTCATACAATTCACAATCTCATCCATACGCAGGAAATAATTAACTATGCTTTCATTACTATGCATCTTAAGAGTTTCATACCAGATTCTGAGAGTTTGAAGCTTTGCTCTTTTTACCTGATCATCTCCTCCGTAGCTTGTAATGATTTTGTCCCATATTTCCTTCGTGATTTGAAATGCATGATCTTCATAAATTCTGGTTGTGTAAAACTACTCAATAGGACGGTAAACTGCTTTGGCATTGAGCTCATATTGATTTTTCTCTGCTCGATCTGTAGGAGTTGCTGATGGGAATTTGTATCCTCCTTCTACGATTCCCAAACTTCTGCTCCAAGTGATTGTAGATATGCAGTGGTTCTTATCTTCGAGTGAGTAAAATTGTTCCCGTCAAAGACTGGTGGCCTAATGTGTGCCTCTCTTTCTGGATTAGCCATTCTGATGGATCTTTTCCTTCAAGCGATCAAGCTTCCTCTCAAGGACCTGCTCTGATACCAATTGTTGGAAATAATACTCAGGGGGGGGGGGGGGGGGTGAATCAATATTATCAGATCAGTAAAACCTTTCCAATTTAATACTCAGAAACATATACGCTACTTCAGTTAGGTGAACCCGCGTGTACACGCTACTATGTCTAAAGCAACTAGCATATATCGAGAGATCTTATGATTCAGTTAGCTTATCTTGAGTAAATGCATGACAACATTATTAACCATATTACAGTAAACAAGTGCAGTATAACAGAATAGATCATCACACAAAAGCCACACACATGAACACCATGATATAAGGTGGAAACCTAATGTGGGTGAAAACCACCTGCTGCAATTTGTCTCTTTCTTCTTTAATGAGAAACTTCTTTTACAATGTACTGGGTGCAGTCCTTTACCAGTACGCAGGCTACAACCGCAGAGGGCTACAACCCTTTCTCGTTTTCCAACTACTTCTGGAAGGGAGCTACAACCCCCTCAGCTCTTGTACTAGGCGATCCATTTGCTAATACGTACGTGCTGATCCTACAGACAGTTAAACCTTCACGTATCACATTTCGCAATGGGATCACCTCTTTCATTCTAAACTGATTTCTTTTAAAATTATAAAAAATAAAATTATTTTGCTCTTAAATAAAGAAAAGAAACTCATGGTAAAAAAAATAGAAAACCATTCTCAATTTTAAACCATTATACTTATTTAACCAATTATAACATGCAACATGTCAACATACAAGATACATGAATTGTTTAATTAGTAATCCTAATTATAAATCTGCATAGTATAAGATGTGTTCCCTAATATTCAAATTAACTTTCTAGTCATATATGATTTATAATAAACGACTTAACCTAACCAGTATATATGTCAAGATACAATACTCAAATGACTTTTCTATCATTTTCTACCTAGAATACTGTTTTCATTTTAATTTTTAGTTTCCGATCTATTTTCACATATCTATCGTAGTCATCTTGTGGTTTGTCTATCACTTCCCAATCGTCATCTAAATCATGACCACCGTTTTCTATATCAATTAACTCGAAATCCAATATCACCCTGTCGTTGCTCGATGACTCTTTGTTGGGTGATTCTTGTAGAGAATTATCCGCTCTGGCATCCATAGATTCGTAGGGTCTAATTTTTTCACCATTCACAAAATTCGTCCTTGATTTCTCTTTTGATTTCCTGGATTCTTGGGTTTAATGCCCTTTGCTGAAGACTCTATGTTTTCACCATTCACAGAATTCTTCCTTGATTTCACTTTCGATTTAATGTTTTGACCGTTCTCAACCTTCGTTTTGGATTTCCTTTTGGTTGAGTCCATGCCCTGGATACAGTGAATTTGATAAATTAACATAATATCTCAGTTAAAAAATGCCACATTGTAACAAGTAATCATTTTTAGATTTTAAACAGCACAAAATGCATAGAAATTCACAGAATGTACAACCAAAAGAGAGGAATTTGCAGTGATTTAAAAGCTTTACCGGAGTTATGACAGTTGTATATATTCCATCTCTTTAGAGTTTGCCAACTTCCGGTTCTTAGACAGAGATGACATTTCTGAGGAGTTTGAACTTCGTGGAGCTGAATCCTTCCATGTATCCAAAATCTTTTTACTAAAACAGCTTCGTTGGGATGATTGGCGACGGGCTTCCGGGGATAATGAGTTTGAAAGGAAAACATATTTTGATGAAGATCTCGCATGAGCGAACGCCGCGTTCTGGTAAAACTTTCGGGACCTTGAGTAGGGTCAAATTTGGATTGATTTCCATTCCTTCGAAAGAGTTGTCACCGCTAGAAGGATTGAATTGCATTGTTTCAGAAGGATTGTCGCAGTGGGTACGCAGAAATGAGAATTTAAGTAAACAAAAAACCTTCTTGCGGAGAGAATCTCATTAGCGTCGGGAGAGGACAAAATTGTGAATTCAATATTGTACCCCATACTTCATTTATACAAAATCGAAGGACGTACTTATATTGGCCGACAATATTAAAATCTGCTTCAAGTTATGGATTATAAATCGTAATAACAATATCGATATCATGAAAGCGGATCTCCTAAATTCGTCCAAAATAATTAAGGAAGCAATGGAATGAAACCAGTTCATAATGGGTAAAGAATGAGACGCTTTTCAAATTATGGGTAAGCAATAGAGGTTTTTAATATTAACGTGGTTTTGTTTATTATATGTTTTGCTTATTATACGTTTCGCTTTAATTTATTATTACGTAATCTCAAGAGGTTTTTTCAAAAAGTTATTATAAGCACTATGATTGCATGATCCAGAAGCAAAAGGCTTCCAATGTGATTCTATCCAATCCCCATAAGACAATGATGATACGGTTTATGTAAGGCTTTCAAAATATCTGTATTATGCAACTAGTTAAATTGTTTATGGTGATGAGGTTTAAATAATACTTTAAACTTTACATATTATATTCAGAATATTAATTTATTAATATTATTTTTTATACTAAATGATTAATTTTTCATATTATTTTTTATTCAGTTTTATTTGCGATTGTATTTGTGAGTTAGTATATTAGAACATGGTATAGTTTTTTTTGTCTAGTAATTTAATATTTTGGTTATATGATGGTAATGTGTATTTGATTCTATATATATATTTATGTTTAAGTTGATGGGTAGAAGAGTATCTTTTACATTTTTTTAATTTTTAATTTAATTTTTATCATATTTTAAATTTGATTTTATTGTTTCATTGTAGTTTTCCTTCAGCTTTAATATATTTTCCTCATTATTTATATATTACTTGTTTACTTATATATATATATTCTTATTGTATTTATAACTAGTATAGATCCATATTGACCGCTTACCTATGAAACACCAAGACACAAAACAAATTTATTGAGATGCAAACCTATTTTAAAGTTAAAAGAGATTTGATTCCTCTCTCTAAATGAATATAGGTTTCTTTTTATAGACACATATACCATATCTAGGATAGCTCCATCTCCTTCTCTCTCTCTCTCTCTCCCTTATGGTCTATTCTCTCTCTCCCTCTCTTCTTCTCTCTCCGCCTCTCGGGCGCCTATGTACACTCTCTCTCTTCGCCTTGTCTCCTCTCCTCTTTGTATTCACTCCTCTCCCCTGTCCCTCTCTTCCTTGTGGCTCCCTCTCTCTATACCTATATCTCTATATTGCATTGTTCTCCCCTCCCCTCTCTCCCCTCCAACTCCATCTCTCTATCCCTCCCTCTCTCCTCTCCTTTTCCCTACTCTCTCTCTCCCTCTCTCTTGCACGTCCGCCCCCTCTCTCTCCTCCCCATCACTATCTCTCTCTGTACCCTTGAGCTTTGTCACTATCTTCCCCCCTCTCCTTCTATCTGCCCTAGCCCTCTCCCTCTCTCCATCCATATCATGGAGATTTTTCCTTCAATGTAATCAATGTTATATTTAATGTCTACTCTCTCTACCCTCACCTTTGTTACTATCTCCCTCCCTCTCTCCATCCATATGATGGAGAATTTTCTTTCAATGTACCCTCCACAGTTGTCATTATCTTTCTCCCTTTCTCCATGATAATTTTTGTTCAATGTAATCAATCTTATATTTAGTATTAAAAATATTTTACATCTCAATTTTTTATTGTGAAATGAGTTATGGTGTTTTTGGCATGTGGTATAGATGAGCCATGGTAGTGGCCCATGTTATTGTGAAGAAACTTATTTACATGTTAATAATATCCACGGGAAAGTGGGATGGATATCCATGGTTAAGAAACATGTTTTTGTTGTAATTTTCTTGCATGTATTAAGATTTATGTGCTTATTAATTAAATTTAAATATGGTTAATATTATCATTATGAGTACCTACCAAGGGAGGGACTCTAACAATGAATTTTTATCTTGTTCAATATTAGTTTAGCATTCGGCAATGCAAATTAAAATGTTTAACTTTTAAAAATAAATATTTATTTCTCAATATCATTAAAAAGATATTTTTCAAACATTTTATTCGACCACAACTTCAACATCTTATTACATCCTTTGCCCAAATGCCATAAGTTATGGGTATGGTATTCATGCATGGTTTTTTTGATATTGGTGTAGTGATTTTTCTATTATAATTATTTCTAATCAATTTACATCCAAAAATAAAATACTTCGAAATAATTATACTCAAGTAAATAAATATCTACCTTTAATTACTTACCACCATAATTTAAGCAATTCTTTCCATTAAAAATGGATAGGAACAAGATGTAGAAAATAAATTACTCCAGTTACTTCCAACCATTATTTATATTTTTTCTCAACACTTATTCATGAGTAAATTGTAAATGTATAGAATTTCTAGTGTTTTCTACCCACTAGAATTTATGCAATTTAGTTTTTTTCTTGTGCAATCGATTTACTTATCTACTTCACATATCTCTCTCTTTGCAACCAATTTACTTATCCACTTCACATCTCTATCCATTTCTCTCCCAAATCCCTCTGTCTCTCCCCATATCTCTCTCTTTTACCCTCCAACTCTATCTCTATATCCCTCCCTCTCTCCCCCTCTCTCCCTACTCCATCTCTATATAGCCTCTCTCTCTTCCCTTTCTCTCCCTCTCTCTCTCTCCTCTCCTTCCCTCTATCTTCCTTCCTCTCCTCTTTCCTCTCTCCCTTGTCACTCCCTCTCTCTCTACCTCTATCTCTCTATGTCCTTCTTCGTACCTCTCTCTCTACCCCTCCAACTCCATCTCTCCCTACCCTTCCTCCCTCCTCTCTCTCTTCATTCCTCTCTATCCCTCTCTCTTGTATCTCCCTCTATCTCTCTCCTCCCTTTCACTCTCTCCTTCTCTAACCTTTCTCTCCTCCTCCCACTTTCCCTACCTCTCACCTTGTCGCCCCCTCTACCACCTCCCTCTCTCACCACCCTTTATGTTATGAATATTATATGTAATGTCTAAAATATTTTACATTTCAATTTTTTATTGTGAAATGAGTTATGGTTTTTCCGTATGTGGTATTGATTAGCTATGGTATTCGTCCATGGTATTATAATAAAACATGGATATAGTATTCATGCATGATTTTTAGATATTTGTGTACTGATTTTTTATTGTTAAGTTTTGCATGAAAACCATTCCAAAATAAAATACTTGAAAATAAAGTATATTGAAGTAAATAACATATCTACCATCAATTATTTCGCACCATAATTTAAGCAAGTCTTCGCATAAAATAATGGATCTCCCATGTCCCATAGAAACTGTGACACATGAAAATTTAACTCTGAACCTCACTCCCACCCTGAGTTCCAAAAAATGTGAAATTAGCAACCCAACATCTAGTATTGACACCTTCGATTCAAGAATTAGCACTAGTGAATCTGCCAAAACTTCACCAAGTATGAAATTTACAGAGGCAAGATTGAAGGTTGATCTGAGAACACCACTCAAACAGATCTAGAGACTCAAGTCACCAACAATAGCACACTCGGTTGTAAGGCCTACTCCATGGATGCTAACTTTGAGTGGATGCTCACATGGATTTGTGGAGGCCATGAGCACTGCTAAGAGAGATCAACATGATTGGTTGGGTAATGATTCTAGGTCGAGCTACCAAATACATGCTAGTGTTGAAAGGTTGGTGGAAATGTAGCTTGATAAGTGTTCTCAAAATGTTTTTGATTTCTAACCAAAATCCTCATGACTACTGTGGGCCTACGAGTGAATTGTTTGGAAAAGGCTTCATTGTAGGCTTGGTGCCAAAGAGGGTTCCTTTGGATCCAAATAATCATGTCATTCAAGAGGTGGAAGCTAGTGGTATTTTCGGGGTCTAAAAAATTTCATTTTTTGTTAAAATCCTATTTGGAAAATATTTGTGCCTCACTGTGTTACTGTAAGGTTGTATTTTCACTTATGGAGAGAATTTATAAGATGGCATGCATTCGAGGGTGGATTATGAGACTCCTTTATGAAGGGAGGGAATTATATTTGGAAAATTCTCAGAGGGATTATGGCATCAAGAATGATGCCCCTATCTCCGTCATTATCACATTGTGAGGAGGTGCCAAAGCAAATGGGGCATCCTTTGACTATAAACACCTCTCATTTAATGATACTGTCAACTAAGGCTCTAGATCCCAAACCTTGAAGGCTTTTATTAGCTAGGCCTTTGCGGTTGAACATTAATTGGAAGCTCTAGTGCCCTAAATGAATGAGAAGATTCATTTTTATGTTCAGTGTGCAGTCATATGTTGTGTTAATGGATTCAACCCATCCTCTTTCGCCCTCGATGATTGGGTTTTTTAGAATTGGATGTAGAACATAGATCCATTATTCTATTCTAAAGGTTATTTTGTTGTCATCTTTAAGCATATTTCAGATTGAAAGAGGGTTTTTGAGCAAGATCCCTATTTTGGTTTTGGGGTCAAGAGGGACTCTCAATCTATCCATGGTTTCCATAGTTCATACCACAATCCATGAAGACTTTGCCCACTTGGGTAAGACTCCCAAACTTACCCTTCTAGGGGTTTCAACATGATTTCCTTGAATCTATTGGAAACACTATTCAAAGGTTTGTCAAAATACACAGTGAGAGACTAGCCAATGGGATCATCTCATTTACCAACATATGTGTTGAACTAGATTTAAGTGTTGGTTTCTCATACAAAATAATTCTAAAATGGGGTGGAAAGGAACATCATGAACCTCTATACTATGAAAAGAAATATTTTAGATGCAAATATTATCAGCAACCTAATTATCTTAAGAGTGTTTTACCTCTACGAAAACCCAATGGTGTATGGCTTGATCTTAAGGAATCTTCAAACATTAAGAGCACAAAAAGTAATAAGAAGGAAACCCCTAAAAGGGAAAATACATTTCCTGATTCTTCACCCTTACAAAGTCCCATGCATCCCATGGTTGAGTCCTCCCACTATGGACAATGAAAATTCATCAACATTATTTGTGGCTATAACCAACCATGAAATGTTTACCTCACCAATTTGATCATTTAGATAGTGATAGGGATGTCCCATACTCTAGGAGGTAGTAGTGATGGAAATTTCATTGAAAAATGAGGATGTGTCATTATCCTTAGATGTAAATCATAAATATATAGGATGGGTAGATGTCTGTAGGAGAAAGGGAAAAAAAACCTGAACACATCTAATATTAGAATGAATATTTTCATATATGTTTACAGGTAGAAAAAGTGCTTAATATGTTATACTTAGTTGGAGGAATGATCTCCTAAGTATGTTATTTTTGTCTATATTAACTAGATGTACTCAATATAATCTATTTTTCTATCCATATAGAAAATTTTGTGTCCACTTATAAAAAAAAGTCTTTGTTTTAAAAATAAATAGTAATAAAATATAAAATAATAACAAAAACATGTTATATTGGAAAATCATATAAAATATCCTTCAAAATTTATGGATTATAAATCATAATTACAATATTGATATCTTCAAAGGGGATCTCCTAATAAAGGGGATCTCCTAATTACTCCAAAATAATTAAGAAGGCAATGAAATGAAACCAGCTCATCACGTGGAGAGAATGAGATGCTTTTGAAATTATGGTTAAGCGAGAAAGGTTCTAAATATTAACATTGTTTTTTTATTATATGTTTTTCTTTTAACTTATTATGTTTATTATATGTTTTTCTTTAACTTATTAGGTTTATTATAGGTTTTTTTTTTTTTTTTTAATTTATTATTTGGTATTTTTAATTTATTATTGAAATTAATTTATTATAAAATAATTTCAAGAGGTTTTAAAAAGAATTACTATTAAATTGTTAGAATTTACTTTTAGCAAATTTTATATAATACTAATATCATTAAAAAGAATTTCATGAAGAAAAAAAAAACTACTATTATTAATAGTAGTTAATTATTTTATGGATTTTACACAAGAATAAGCACCCTGATCCTGAAATCAAAAGGCTCCCAAAAGTAATGGCCTTCCCAAAATCAGGTCCATAGGATTGATACTCCAAGAAATAGTCCCGATAAGGTGCATACTCCAAAATCAAAAGGCTCCCAATCCCCAATAGACAATGATTCTTATTACTACATTTTTTTTTTTTTCAAAATATTGTATTATGTAACTAGGTATAGTTATTAAAGACCAATTTTACCTATTATATGGACAAAATATTACTTTATTATAATATTGCTTCCTACCTAAATGATAAAATATAAATAATATAAATGATTAATGTGATATGTTTTCTAATTCAATTTTATTAGTGAATTAATGTAATTTGTAATTGTGAGTTAACATAGACTATGTGATATTATTTTTTATTATTTTTATTATAGTAACTTAATATTTTGGTAACTTAATATTTTGGTTATATGATGTTACTGTGCATTTTTTTTATGTTGTGGTTCATGGACACCTTGGGTCAGCGGATGGCACTACATCCACGGGAAAATCTAGGGCAGACGCCCCTCGGCCTATAACAAGACCTCACCCCAAGAGCTTTTGGGAATTGACCGTGTGACCTCCCAAACGGCGGGGTGCCAACTTGATTGATTGAGCTAACTCTTGGGTCTATGTTAATGTGCATTTGATTATATACATATCTATTTATGTTTAAGATGAAGACATAGATGATTGTTTTCTTGTTTTTTATTTTTTATTTTTTTATCTTATTTTAAGTCTAATTTTATTGTTCATTGTAGTTTGGTTTTTATGTTAATATATTTTTCTCATTATACTATCATATTTATTTATATATTACTTGTTTACCTAATAATAACTTTATTATAGTTATAACTAGGTGAGATCTATCTTAACCCTTGATCTATCAAGCACTCAGACATATCATATTTATTGATACAAACCTCTTTTAAAGTGAAAAGAGATTTGATCCCTCTCAGTACTTGATAAAGCCAGAGTTAAGATAGATCTAGGTTTTTTTTATATGTAAATATATAGGATGGATTCATCTCCCTCTTTGTCTCTCTCTCTCTCTCTCTCTCTCTCTCTCTCTCTTCCCTATGACTATAGTGTCTCCCTCCCTCTCTCCTTCAATCTCTCAACTCCTCTCTCTTCCTATCCTATCTTGCACTCTCTCCTCCCATATCTCTCTCTCTCTAGTTTACTATCTCCCTCCCTCTCTCCTTCTCTCTCCCCCTCCTCTCCTCCCTCCCTCAATATGTACCCCGTCTCTCTTCCCTCTCTCTCCATTTCTGTTTCCTTTGTCTTATCTCCCCTCCTCTTTCTCTCTTGCTTTCCACTCCATTTCTCTCTACCTCAATAGCAGTGTTATTCCCCTTATCTCTCTCACCCTCCAACTCCATCTCTCCCCTCTCCCTCCCCTCCTCTCTCTCCTCATTCATCTCTCTCCCTCTCTCTTGCGCCTCCCTCGCTCTCTCCTTCCTATCATTCTCTCTCTCTCTACCCTCAAGCTCTGTCACTATGTCCCTACATCTCTCCTTCCGTCTCCCCATCTACCCTCTCCCTCTCCCTCTCTCCATCCATGTCATGGAGAATTTTCCTTCAATGTAATCAATGTTATATGTAATGTCTAAAATATTTTACATTTTAATTTTTTAATTTGAAATGAGTAATGGTTCTTTTGGCATGTGGCATAGATAAGCCATGGAATTGGCTCATGGCATTGTAAAAAAGGCTATTTACATGTTAATTATATCCATGGGAAAGTGGGAGTGGATATACATGGTTAAGAAACATGTTTTATTGTAATGCTTTTATAAGTATTAAGTTTTATGTGCTTATTAATTAGATTTAAATATGGTTATGTTCTCATTATGAGTTCTTGCCAAGGCAAGACTCTAACGTCACTTTGTTGTTGGAATTATGAATTAGATGTTGTCCTTGATGGCAACCTACCTGATGAGTTGTCCTTGATGATAACCTATTTGATGAATGAAAACCTACTTGATAAGTTGTCTCTCGATGAAAATCTACTTGTCAAAGGTATAAGCATAATCTTTTTGTAGATGTCACAGAGTGTTTTGAAAAATGCATCGTAGTTCAGAGGCAAAGGAATGATAAAGTTGGAAGTTCAAGAACTATATGCAGGTTCGTCAAGGCCAAGTTACGTATACATGCGAGTTTGGTGAAGAAAAGTAGTATATGTTTTTTTCAACATGGTATTCTAAATATGAGGGAACTTTACCATGGTATTGGCCCATAGTAATGAGCACGACAACACATATTGATCACGTCAAAGATTACTACCGCCCCTAGTGTGGTTTTGACCTGTGGTATTGGATAAAGGCTAAACTATATAAAGAAGTGAAAATTAAAGTGCTAGATGTTCAAGTGGAAAGGATTTTTGATGAATACTTCAATCTGAAATATATATTCATTTTAAGGGCCATATTTGTCGCATAGATCTCAAAAACATTATGCATCGATGAATACAATGATGGATTAGGATCATGAGACTTGAAATGACTTTTCATTGTATGATCTACTCATGGATTGATTAGATCTCAGTACACATGCATGATTTTATCTCTGATTATTATAATCTCAGTCTTTCTAAATTTCTGAATAGCTGCGCAATTTTAGGTAAAAATTTGCAGATCTATATGTTGGTTGGTCTCAGGAAATGCGTATACACGTGGGTTCACTTCTTCAAAGTATTGTATACAAAGTAATGGTTTTGTTCATAAATGACTGATCAACCTAATCAGTGCTCCTAATTCTCTATTGTCTATCAATGATGTCCTCATATTGATATGGGTCTAAAGTAGAACTGATTGAATGATGAAGTTGAATTTCTTTACATATGAGGGTTTTGTAAGCTAACAGAATATTTTAGAATATCTCTTGTCAACTCTATGTCTCATTCAAAATTACAAGTTTTAAGATTTTAATATATTAGGATCTGCATGCGGGTTTCTCTATAGAAAAGAGCATATGCATGTGGGTTGCCTTAAGTGAAGTGGCATATACATTTTGGTATTTGAAGGATGAGGGTTGCATTTGATTTTATGTGTTGATTCACTATTATGAGTTCAATTATGTGTATTTTTTATAATGATCTAACTATTCTTGTTGATTGGTTGATTTTTTTATTAAGTGTGAGTTGATTGGTTTTCAGTGATTGGTATATTCAGTTGTGTTAGGGGTTGATGATTGTATTACAGTGATGAGCTACAATTTCATTGTTGAGATTAAGTATTGATATTGGATCGAGTATGAAAATTTATGAAATGTGGTCCATGGATGTTGGTGAGGGTTGGAGCTTTTAGTGAGGAAGTCGAAGCTTCCTGCGAGTAATAGCTAGTAATCAGATTAGGGGGTTGGAGCTCCCTTCCACTAGGATTTTGTTATGAAACAAGTTCACAAAAAGATAGAAAATATAGATCAACACCTTAGAAATCAGCCTCTTCGAGTGGGAAATCTCCTTTACATTATGCAAATGAACAATTCTTGGATGGTACAAATCACAAGACCTCCTTTCTACATATAGGAGCCTAATGGGTCATAATGTAATGAGAGCTGACATAAAAATAATAATGGAAGGGCACAACAATAAAAATAGTGGGCTTCTATGGGGCACAATAATAACAATATGGGGACTACATGGGGACAACAATATAAAAAGGGGGTTGCACTAATAAGAATAAGGGGTTACACTAGTAGTATAGGGACCTAACATTCCCCTCTCCTTCAAAAAGGGTTGTCCTCAACTCTTGAGTAGTTTTGGATGCTTCTGTATAGAATTATCATCCTCCCATGTGGAATCTTAAACAAATAAGTTCTTCCACTTGATGGGATACTCTGAAATTGATCGATTTCATAGCTAGAAATTTCTTGTTTCTTTGACTACTTCAGGTTCCAATATGATCTTTCCTTCCTCGTCAAGTTCTGGCAATATTATTTGAACTAGGATCTTCTGCAACTTTTGAATGAGTGGCCACACTTCTTTGCCATTCTTCCATTCATCTCTTGCTTTGTTTATCCAAACTCGTTGGATAATAGAAATAGCACAAAACAATGCTTCCACAGACTAATCCTTTCTTGAGAGTGCATCTGCAATAATGTTTTTCTTCCCTTTTTTGTAGATGATTCAAAGTCATAACCAAATATATTTGTGACCCATTTTTTTGTTCTTCTAAAGATAATCTTTCTTGTAAAAAGTATTTAAGACTATCATTATCTGTTTTTACCTCGACATGTCTTCCCATTAGGTAAGGCCGTGACTTCTTAAGTGCATGTAGTATTCTGAACATTTCCTTCTCATAAATAGATTGTTTGAGATGTATCCATAAAAATACCCAATCGCCTACATCAAAGCTTCTTTCATTGTAACATTGATCTCCCTTTTGTTTCATTCAATTCTGCACCAAAGTGGCGTTATCCTTTAAACGTTGGAGAACCTATTGTTGATGCTCGATGTGATATTTCACTGCTTGAATCTTTTTCTTCTTGATATTTCCTTCTATCTTGAGAGTTTGAGGAGTGGTAATTTCTTCCAATGCATTACGAGATATGGTTGGATTCATTTCTTGATGCTCGATTTGATATTTCACTTCTTGAAAAAAATTCTTCTTGATATGTCCTTTTATCTTGAGAATTTGAGGAGTGGTAGTTCTTGCCAATGCTTTACAAGATATTGTTGGATTCATTTATTCTTTCTCCGGGGTTGGTTCTTGGTGTATATCCTCTTATTTTTACATTTAATCCTTTTCTTCCTACTCTTCACAATCTATGTAAAATAATTTCTTCTGAGCACACTTATGACCTTTGGTATGTTTGCTATCACAATTGTAACAAAGCCCTTTTTCTCTTTTTTCTTCCAATTGTTGTGGTGTAAACCTTGTAGGTTATGGAAGGATATGAGAAAAAAAACTGAGTGGTAGGATTCCTTCTTTCCATAATTTCGATTTCAATTTTTCTTGCCAACCTGAATGCCTTCTACAATGAATTAGGTTCCCAAAGATGAAACTCATGTTGAATTTTATCCTTTAAAGTCCCTATTGAGACATCAATCCTTTGCTTCTCTGGAATGTCATTTACCCTTATATTCAATTTGTGGAAGTCCTCAATGTGCTCTACCATTGAACCCTTTTGTTTGAGATTTAACAATTGGCTAAAGAGGGTGTTGCTCTTTGTGTCTTCATAATGTGTTATCATTTCCTCTGTGAAAATTGACCAAGTGACAAGTGGTTTACGAGAACAAATCCCCTTATACCATAAAAATTTATTTGATTCTAAATATAAAGATGCAATATGTACCTTTTGTAACAGTTGGACATCATGTAGATCAAAATATTGTTCCATCTAGAGTATCTAATTTACCGGATCTTTGCCATCAAACTTCCTCATATCACATTTTCTTGATTTTAAGAGCTCAATCTTGAAACAACTGTAACTTTGTAATTTCGCATCTCTAAGGTCTGAAATTGTGACTTGCAATATTCCTTTGCATCCTCTTCCCAATTCCACCAGCCTAATCGAAATTTGATTCTCCAAGAAATAGTTATGCCCAATCTCCCAAGGTGATCTTCTTATATACTTTTTAAGTAGATCAAACTTGTAGGACATGCCACATGTTACTACTTCAACCTTTGGATTTGCAAAATATACACAAAAAACTACATTTTGTCATCTTTTTGTACCTTCGAACGAAATTTCAATCTGATGCTAAGAGAGAATGTTATCACGATTTTCCCAAGGTCACCTATTTATATCACTGTCTATAATGAACAATGCCTTTACCTAGGATATTTTGCGAAAATGGAGAAGGCTGATGCCCCATGCATGTTCCTTATGCCTAATGGAGGACGAGGCAATAAACCTTTTTGTTAATCTCTTGTAATTGTTCAACACAAATTTGGTAGGATATGGAAACCTTGATAAGAGTAAGAGATGGGTAGTATTGAGACTTAATAACTAATTTCTTCAAATACTTGTAGTATCATCCAAATTTGAAATATTCTAAGGCTCTTTGTATAATACTATCCTAAGGTATATGGCTGGGTATAAATTTTATAATTTTTTAGAATAGTTAAAGACCTTATTTTCAATGTGCCTTACATAGTAGAATTATCTTTTTCAACTTGAAATACTCTCCCAATATTTTTTCTTAGAGGTAGATATGTTATGAGCCTATAAATAAATCTTGGCCTTAGGGTTATTTTAAGGGAGGTTATCCAAGTAACCCAACCTCATGTGGGGTAGGGGGGATTTTTTTTCTAAATTATACTCATTTATGTAATGATAAGGTAGGATTAGGAGGGGTTTCCAATAAGTATGTCGAGTTTCTAGATTTTAAACTACTTTTATAATTAGCTACTTTGAAAGGGATCACCAATGTCTAAATCTTTAATGTCTTTATGGTTGCTATAAATTGAATGAAGGGGACAAGCAAAATGTAAAATTCGTTATTTAATCCTTGTTACCCCCTCATGTTTTGAGGTAGCTAGAGGAGATTCTTCTTGTATAATTCTTGAACATAGGAGTAATTACACAATTAACATTTTTGTTCATCAATAGACAATTTCCCTTTAGATGCATCAAACTATGTTCAACTTATTCACTTGAAAATTTTGGTGACTCACACACATGAAGTTCATGAGTTTGTTGCGTTATATTAAGTTTTAGTGACATGTATTTGTTTATTCCTTCATATTAATTGTTAAAATGACATGCATTTTGCATGAATCTAGCGATCAAGGGTTGAATTTTATAATGGATCATGGAGCTTTGAATTTGTGTCACCTATCTTGTTTCACCTTGGTCGTCATCATCATATTTTATTCAATTGTAGTTACCCTTAGGTAGAGAGGTACTACTAAGGAACTTTGATAGGTGTAAGGTGTCCATGTCTCAATCAATACATAACATTTTCCATATTTCCCTTCTGCATTCTCCCTCATTTTGGGTTGGTTTTTACATGCCAGACATATAGGTTCACGCTTCATATTCCCATGAGAATAAGGGGCTTAAATGCTCAAGGTTAATGCATATTTAAGAAAATATCAAGGAATGAACAAGATTTAAGTTCAAAATTGAAAGAAAAACAAAGTGAAATGAATGATAAAGCAAAATCCAAATTAAATAATCAACTCTACCTTGTCACTATGAGAACATTATGCCAAGTCCTATGCAATGGAACACATACCTAAAATTGACTAAATAAGAGTATCCCAAGCCCCCATGCAATTAGATGTATAAGTTAAAAAAGGCGAATATATGAAATAAAGTGAAAGAAAACAAGAGAAAGGAATGAAAGGGGTAGTAAGGCATAATGCTAAGGAAAAGGTAACTCAATGCATCAGCCTTGCTTCTGCATAGGTGCTCAAGTGGATGAAAATCTTATATAACCTTACATAACTATGTATGACCACTCTTGAAGTCAAACCCCATACCATTCTATATGTCATTACAGATACCCTTTGATGGCTTTCCTAGGACACACCACTCTTCTTGGGTACTAGCACACCTAACAAGGGTTGACGATGATCATCCCATACCTAAACTTGACATGTCGCACATATTCTATAAGATATTGTAAAGTTCAATAGGATACTTAATTTGATCTACCTAATGGAATTTACGTATGACATTATGTTGCATTGAGTTGTGTACATTCCCCCAATTGATGGTCACACTTAGAAATTTAGAGCCTCTCTTTTGATGATGTATTTTGCATAGATATGACGTGGGCATGAGCTTTGAATTTTTGGAGGATGTGGGAGGGTTACTTACACATTTTGAACACCACCTACACATCTTTTTTCAAAGGACATCCCACTTCTTTTGGAGGTTGTTCCGTTACTTTGGAGGGCATTGGGCCTTTGAGGATGTGGCACACATGAAGAGATTATATACCCTAGTTGGAGAGGATGTGGAACATTTGGATGTGATATGACACTTGGATGATGAAACGTTGAACCTTTTGGTGGAAACTTAAACCTTTAGATCCCCTACACTTCATTAGTGAGTGGGTTGTCCACTTTATGATGCCACTTATGTGAGATGTAGCATGCATTTTATGATGGACATATTGTCTTATGAGAACATTTACCTCATTTTCAAGGCATCAATGGGGATCTATATACCTACCCACTCTTATATCATGGATAATTTACTTATCGTTTCCTTATCTCTATGGTTTGTAAGAGATAAAGGAATTATATTATGCTTTTATGGATTTTATTATATGAGAAGGGAAATTGGCTATTCCATGTGGATAATGGTAACCACCCACCTATTCCACTTGGATCCCCACCATTGTCTATTTTAGCTTTTCAATTTCCTTATTTGTAGCACAATTTACTATTTTTGGCAGTCTTTTAGGTCTTAAACTTCCATAGCTGTTTAGAGGCCCTGAACGACATTTTTTTGGGAAAATCAGGACCAATATGGAACATTCACTAGTGTTGGTCATTCTAAAGTTCTATTCCTTAGATATATTTTTCTAACGAGGTATTTTTCATGTCAAACAGGGATCGTATGACAAAGTTATGGTCCTGGGAAGTTGATGTACCAATTTACCCAAATGGGGCCAATACTTTAGTGCTTCATCTCCTAGGGTTAGGTTTTTGGACATACCGGCCCTGCAAATCCCTAACTACCCCTCAAAAACATGCATCCCTAAGGTTACCTTTGGATGCCGCATTGAAGTTTAGCTTGATAAAACCATCAGGTGTCATGAGAAGCGAGAAGGAGATTGGCTGAGAGGAAACTTTAAGTTCCAATATGAAGGTGCAAGCATTTGAGGGGATAAGCTAAGAGTAGATAATATTCACTTTTCTTGGGGGTTGACCTTCCAATCATCAGAATTCCATTTCTGTACTAATATAGATTCTCTTACATTGCCTCCCTAAATCATACTGGAGGTCAACCAATACTTTTCTTTTTCGAGAAAGAATGTGTCCCGTAACCAAAAGGACTCGAAATTGAAGGATCAATTATGTTGGCCCAACTTAAGGTCCATTTCTAACCGGATTGGCCAATGGTCGAATCCTAGGCATGGTAGAATGGAGACATTGAAGAAAATGTCCTTATTGACAAGGTCTTCAAAGACCATGAATCTATCTAACCTAGAGGCGACCTGGTGGGCTTCACCTCTCTAGTTGTTCCATGTGAATATACTGTTGATGGTCGAAATATTTACTACTTTTAAATCCATAGTATAAGTTCAGAAGAGATCCATTTCTGGATCGTGCCATCTTATCCCACCATTTTTCTCTTCTAGTGAGGTTATGAGGTTAAAATCTCCCCCAATCAACCAAAGTTTTTCCTCACTCATTATGTGAAGCTTTCCTAAATATTGGAGGAAATATTATTTCTCCCCTGGAATATGAGGACCATAGACAATCAATAATAACACCCACTCTTTAGCCCCAATATCTCTAAATTTTCCAGATAAAATATGGGGCATAGTGATCCAATGGTAAAAACAGATCACGCTAGGGTTCTAGAGTATGGAAATGCCCCCTTCACTACCTCTTATTTAAGCCATAAATCTAAGAAAATATCTTAAGGCTTACACCATTGAAATAAAAAAAACATTGACATCACTAGACATTGTTCAAATGTTTTGTCTTTGAAAACCATGCTCAGACCAATAAGACTGCTTCAAGCTACTCCATATTCCACCAAAAGGTGTAGTCTTCTAGGTGTGAGCCAAAATTTTCTAACATCATTATCATTTGAAATGACTTGTAAACCTTGTGAAAGTATGATGATGAAATTTTAAATCGTAGATACAATCCCCATGTACATGTTTCATAACTCGAGTGAGATATTGTCTCTTAGTTCTGTCGATAAAATTCTATCTTTTAATATTATCAAATTTTAACAATGAAATAAAATTTATTGTAAATTTAAACAACTTCACATCTTTATATGATAAAGTCAAACAATTACACTGCCATTAGAAAAACATAATAATACTATTTTCTTTTAAAAAATAAGAAGTTTTTTAAATGAATTAAATTAATATAAGATAAGGTCTTTATAATACATAGTCAAATAATTGCTTTGTAATTTAAAGAATATAATTTTTTTTTTCAATTTAAAAAAGCACAACAATGAGTATTTTTAATTAATCACAACTATGGACTATTCAATTACATCACGACTCTTTACATTCCACAATTGACAATTTCACTTACAAATTATCTACAAAAGAGTATTACAATTTACTCATACCCATATAGAACAAAATTGGGTAGAGCCAAATAGATAACCTAATAGGACAAAACATATCATGCTTCCATTTGGGGAAACTTTAGCTCATCAACCTCCGCTTGATGTGCCTTACCAACATAACAGTGCCAAGTTATGTATCACACAAGATATCTAGGGCTCTAAAGCCAGCTATCTCAACCCACAACCTTTAGGGGACCTAATCTATTACAGGGCTATGCAAATTACATCCTAACCCATAGCCTATAGGGATCCAATCTATTACAGGGATCCAAAGATAATAAAGGAATTGTTAAAATATATATAGAATTAAAAGAAAAAAACTTAAATAATACTACACCACTTATCATTAAAGTTTTCATCTCTAAATGTTAGTATTGAAGTGGTAAAGGCTCAAACCTTTATCTATTTTTGTAGATTTTCTTATAAGGCATGTATATTGTACTTTTATTTTTCATAAATTCAACTTTAAAAATTCAACTTTAGTTTTCTTTTTCATAAATTAAAAATTAAAATATATCTAAATCCATATATATGATCTCTTCATGTACATGATACATCTATTGTTATAACTAAGCAAGGTTCCTTGGTAATGATACGTTTGTCCTTGCATGCAACATTGAGTAAGATATAAATATAACATTAACTTAACTTGTAAATTAAACAAATAAATCCATTCTAACTAGATTCATCAAAACTAATGTAACATTGATAAAATATAACATCAAACCCACATCATGAATTTAAAAGTCAATGAAGACATTGTCATACACACAAGTTCAAATGCATGTATTTGTATACCAAATTTGTGTAGCTATACATTTTTCTTTTCTACAAAATGTAACTTCATTCCCAACATAGATAATGTAAGTTCATGCCCATGAATGACGTTATGAAAAAGCGACCTCATGAATGATCTAGAGATTGGGTGTATAAGTCACCATCGCCACTCTTGGAACTCCCAAGTGCATTTCCAAATTCATATTGCTGCAAAAATTCAATAACCAATTAGTTGTAAAATCCAAAATGCATATAATCAATTTCGTTAATTAATGATAAGTTTTTATCAACTACTCATTCTCACCATGAAGGTCTAAGGCAATGGAGAAGACTATCCTTCCTCAGTAGATGGTGGAGCACTTGGTGATGGATTCTCAGCGAAATACCAATGGAAAAGAGAGTTGACATCCATTTAGAAATATCAACTATAGTATTGCGTGATGATATCACCCAAGCTACTGGAACCCCATTGTGATGTTTGTCGAAAACCATTAATGTGTAAAGTTGATACTATATTACAAACAAAGTACATAATTATATTTATATAAGATACAAGAATTAAAATGGAGTTGAATAAATGAATTAGATTTAGGATAAGTTTGTACTCACCCCGTACTTATTTCAACTAAATGTTGGATCCATTGAGATTATATTGTTGTGAGAATATTTTAGCATCATTGAACGCATCCACTTTGTCTATATGCCTATGATAAAAGGGATGTTTTTAGCAAGATCTTGTTTCTATTAGAAGAAAAAGCTATCAACGTGTTCCTTATACCAACATTCTACATTGATTGAATTACTTTGATATTTAACATACTCTAGCCTTATGGTATCATTGTAAATGTTTAATATAATTTGTCTTGTCATATATGTATCTCGAGATGTCCCCATGTATAACTCACCGAGTCCATCATTGACATCAGAGATGAACTTATCCCATATCATTGTAACATTAAAACCTATTTGGATTAAGTGTTTGACAATATATTGCATATCCCTTGTTAAATGTGGTGCATGACTAAATCTCATAGGCCTACTGATGGCATCTTTTCCATGACAAGCAACATTGGATTTATCAATATGCCTACATGTAGTATATATTATTACAACATCATCTCATCTAAGTTGAAGTTGTCGCACAATGAAGTGACATTGGCAACCAACTTTAATACTTTCATGTTGATTATGTTTTTCTTTTTGATCTGACGATGCTCTCATAATTATGATTTTGCACTTTGGACCATACACACACCAATAACTATATATAAAACATTTACAATAAATTAGATATAACATTAATGCATATTGAAAAAAATTATACGTATATTGAAAAAACATATAAAGACTCACATAATGTACTCTAGATATGTTGAAAAATATGTTTGTCTCATATCCTCTATTTTTTTACTTCGTTGAGAAGTAAGAAGAAATTGAGTGGGTGCATGTTCACTCGATTCCTCTCCTCTTATAAAATCATCAAGTCGACAATATGGAATAATTGCAACTTGGTCCCCGTCAATCTCTGTCCATGATAAACCTTTTGCTGAAAATTCAATCATATCCTCTGGGTATTCAATTTCCAACCCATTAATCCGCTTCCACTTCTTCATTATTCAAATACCTATAAAAATTGCATCGAAAATAATTTGGTTTTAGTAGATATTATGGTCTTAATTAATGCATATCACTAAGAATAGAAATCACATTTTTAGGTAACTATTTTATACTTTTCAGGTAAACCACTTTGGTAAAGGTAATATTTGGGTCATTAATCAACTAAGAGATTTCTAACAAATTTATACTAACCATGTATGGCATATGATGTATTTGTGGAGGTGGTGTCACCATGTTGGTCTCATGGTACAACTTGTGATGAGTGGTTGAGGTGGACGGGATCGAAGGGAAATACCTAACATGCAAATCCCATAAAAGAAAGGATGTTCCCAACACTAAGGCATGAGATGGTGTGCTAATAGAGGCCCTTCAAAGAGGGATCGAAGGGAGAGACATAACACTTCTCTCAAAGGAGGAAGGTTTTTTAATCTCCTAGATTGTCAGTTTGGGTCAAAACTAATGTAGGAATGTCACACCACTTTGAGTTTGATCAAGAAAGAACTAAGTTTACTAAAGGGAGAAAGACTTGATGCATTCTCCATAAAAAAAGTGGGCATTCTAAACAAAGTTGATTTAGGCAATTTAGAGGCTACATCCATATGAGGGAAATGGTGATTTTGATGCCTCCCTTCAAATAACCTACAAGGAAACCTAACTTTACCCTTTCCCCGAGAGCTTAAGAATCACTAGTCAATGGATCAACCATAAGATGACAGGAATATTTATACCACACTTCTCAAATTCTAGGTATACCAAAACAATCCTTAAGAAGGTGAGCACCATTACAAATCTTGCAAAGTTATTTTGTGTGCATTGCATGTTGGATGGTTCCTCAACATTAAAAACACACACTACCGTGGTTGGTTTGTTAAATCGTTTCTTATGTTGCTTCTTCTTCTTCTTCCTTTTCTTATTCTTCTTAGCCTCCTAGTTATGAGCATGAGGACTTTCACTAGGAGAAGAAGAAGAAAGGGTAGAAGACATGATGGGGGAAGAACTAATTTATTCATGATAAAAGAATAGTAAAGTTTTATACAAGATTAATCAACATCCTACTCACTTGGCCCTTGTTCTCCTAATGGTGTATTTTATTAATTTGATTAAAAGTATAAATGTGAACATTCATTAGTCAACTAATTAGCTAGTGCATGGGTTGTTGAAATAATGGCCAAAAACACAAACATTTAGTAAAATCTTGGAAGTGCCATGAAGCTTCAGAAAGCAATGATGTTTGTTTCTTTTATCATTAATTAACATATGAAGAACTACAACTTTTCATTTTACTATGTCGTCTTCTAAGGTCCTTCACTCTCTAGAAATTTAAAAATATATTTAATATATTTATGTGTTATTCATGTTATAGACATGATTGAAAAAAACAAAACGTTGTTGAAGAAGGTTTATACCCTGATGAATTTCATAGATCCATTAATAATTTCATTCATATTAAAAAAACCATAGTAAGTAGATACTAATTAGTTACTTTCTATAAATATAATGTGCATTAATTTTTAATATTTATTATTTGTCGTATACCACTTTTTAAAATGCTAAATTGGAAGGTTCTCGTGGGGACCCAAGTTTTCTTTCCTATAGCCTATTAGCTAGAGTCTGTGATTATTTCCTACAAGGATTTATTTACAATGCACCTGAATTTATTTTTATTTATACAATAAGTTGACATTATCATGGGATGATATTTTGTGTTTTGTTTATCATATACTTGTGTTTTATGTTTTTTTTTTTTTTAAGGGAGTTTCTAATATATTTTCTTTTAAAACAAAGATGATTATTTATGTATGATACTCCCAAGTGAATTTCCAACTTGATATTTCTGCAAAAATTCCATTAATCAATTATTTGTAAAAACTAGAATGCATAGAGTCAATTTTATTAATTCATGAAGAGATTTTGATTAACTACACATTCTCACTGTGAATATCTAGGGCAATGGAGAAGACTACCCTTCTTGGGTAGATGATGGACCACTTGGTGGTGGGTATAGGCATGGTTTAAGCTTGATGGATAAAGGCATGGTGGAAGTGAAATAGGAAAAAGGTAGTGGGTGTGGGCAATGATACACCCCCACTGATCATACAATAGTGGGAATCAGTGTGCTAATTGGGGCCCTCCAAAGAGGGATGAAAGGGAGAGACATAACACCTCTCCCCAACAATCCCCCCAATATCGAGAGTAGAACCACTAAAAATTGTTGTGAATTAAGACAAGAGGCAATCCCCTCTATTAAATCTTCTTTGAGAAAACAAGACACAATGGTGATGACTTACTAATGTTATAGAATAGGATAAGGGTCATGCAAATCAAGTAGCTATGAAAGTTAAGACTCTCCAAATCAAAATTTATTTTGAAATCTAGTTTGTCTAGCTAAATCCCAAAAAATATAACCATAATCCTTGAAGAATAAAGGGTGGAACCTTTCACTAGATTGAAATTATGTGGAACCAAATAGTTGCTCACGTAAGCAACATGCGGATTGATTTGCATATATCTCGATGAAAGCATTATGCTCTGTTAAAGCATGTAAGAAGTTAACCCTAGAGAGGTCTTAGATAATTTCTTCACCCACTTTAGTACTAAATCCAAAAGAGTGTTCAATGGAGTAATGTGAACCATACACCTTATTACATTCTAAAACTCCATCACCACCATCAAAATCTTAAAATCAAAGTTGATGGAAGCCTTCAAACCTTTCCATAGTGTATAAGATTCATCATGATTATTTGTTGAAAGATCAATAACCCAAACAAATGCACTTTCAATTAATCCTATAGGATCTGTAATAACCGCTCTATCACCCACCACCCCACCCTATAACATGCTAATTAGTAATTTAAGAAAATTAGTAGAGTTTTAAGAATTTTAATTGAATAATCAATAATTATTAGTGGTAGGAATTTAATTTTCATGGAATGTTCTAGAATATTTATGTTTTTTTGGTCTTTTTAGTTAAATTGATTAATTAAAAAAAAAATCCATACAACCAAGTGTCATAAAAAACAAGTTATGGTGTTTGGTAATGTGGTATTGATAAGGCTTCATATTGTATCAAAGCTTATTTACATTAGCAAATCTCCATGGTAAAGTGAGTGCAAATCCTCATGATTAAAAATCTAGATACATGTTTTTCTAAATGTATAGATGTTTGATTCATGCATTACTTGTTTTTGTAATTAATAATAATAATAATATAATTTAAAATAAAATTATAATTCAGTTAAGTTTTATGTTTTTTTAAATCTTAATAAAATGAGATATACTAATGTAGTTTGTATTGTTATTGATTATGAATTGATATCTATTATTTACCAATCATCTAATTTATATGGTTGCACTAGTTTCATTAATCTTTTGTAATCAAACATAATTTTTTTCAAAAACACAAGTTTTGGAAGTAAATTTTTTACTTTGATATATATTGAGAAAGGCATGTCTCCTTGAAAATTGATATCTACCAATATTTATTAGCCATCTCATTTTTATGACTACACTAGTTTTATTATTTTGAATTTTTCTAACCAAACATAAACTTTGTAGCTAGTTCTAAGAATTAAAATCTTACTTTTGTCATTTCATTTGATGAACTTGGTAGGCTATTTATTTGTTCAATATGTGTGTGCTTTTATTAAAATGTGTTAGTTGGCTTTTATTAAAATGTGAACATTGATTTGGCTCCTAGGACATAAAAATTAATAAACCATAACCGGTTCTATATCATTTGGTAACAAATTTCAAAATCTCAATGACAAATATGTTTATTATTTCCATTTTAGTATAAAAAAATTTACATTTAGATATTAACAAGAGTATTTTGGGAACATATTTTGATTAGTACAAATATATTATGAAGTAAGTTTACAGTTCTTTTCATTTTTTTAATGGGTCATTTGAATTTGATTAAATTATTAAATTTTGGTAATAATAATAGTATATTTTAGAATCATAATTACATTTCTACACTATTTAATGGATAAAAAGGAAACATTATTTATAGGTAATTAGAATTTATAATTATAGTGAATGAAATATAGTTAATGGTTTCAATTTTCTTAATTAATTATATTTTGGTTAATTATTTTATGATTTAAAAATATTTTTCTCGTACACCTAAACATTTCGTTTCAATTTCTATTTGTAGAATTTGTTTTAATGTATATTTAGGTGAAACAGGGATTGGAATGTTTTGCGTACCATTGTCCTATTATCCTTAATATTAAAAGTAATGTATTTATGTATTCTTAAATGGATTGTGTGTCACTTTTGTGTTGAGGCGAGGGATATGTATTAAAAAAAATTACATACATAAAACAAAATGAAAAATAAATTGTTACTTTCCCTTTAAATTAAGCTATGTGATCAATCAAACAAGAAAAATGGTTTTAGTTTGTTTTGCGTATGATAAAAGATCTTATGAATACTTATTCATCCTTTCCACTCTCAAAGTAGTTGGGCCTTGTGGAGATATCTTTTATGACAGGTGATGGGACTACATCTCAAAAGAACTAGTGACGCTTCCAACAGCCAAAAGAATCAACCAAGGTAATGAATGAGGCTTTGGTGCTTCCCGCACCTCCACCTATAGGGAAAGATGCCCTAAAATTTGGCTAATAAGATACCTTCATCTCACAGGGACAATCAAGTCTTCAGCTTCTTGGTAATTGATGATCAGTACCGAGCACTATACAAGTTCGGTAGCTTCATATAGCACTGAGCATAAGCCAAACCACCTCTGAATCAGGTCTCGTTGCTGCTTGGGTAGTCTTTTCCATGGGATGATTGAAGGATTTGAAGCACCCTAAAATACAACTTCTATGTTTCAAAATGTAACATTACCATGGCGACTTATTGGATGCCTACCCCTAATAGTCCTAACCTAAACTGTAAATTGTTTTATGGCCCCTGTGGGGAAATTTAGTTTTTCAAGTTATGATTGCTTTTAGGTGTCTTACTTCACTTATGGTGTGAAAAAGTAAGCTCAAATAAACTATGTACAAAAGCTCCTAAAACTTGATGCCCTTTGTTCAAAGTATAGAGTAGCTTAGTGTGTGTAGTGCAATGTGTGTGCAAGTGACAAAGTGAACATAAAAAGTGTGAAATGATGTGGATATACGATGTGTTAGAGTCGATCTTGTCAGTCCTCCGTCAGAGATCAAAACTCTTTCTGCATTTCGTTTTTAGGTATCTCGCTCCAATCACTCAGCTGCATTCCACTAGGGGCATGCCATAATCTATCGAAAAGGTCATGTCAGTCATTTCCCGTCATGTCTGGCACCTGTTGTCTTAGGTTTTTTCATCAATGTTTACTAAAGTCCATGACAGTCAATGTTTGATCTTTTAATGGACGAGAGTCATTTTCACTCATTAGGTCTAGGGATCAGATAAATTGGTCTTCAAACATGTCCAATAAATCCATGCAGGCCAGAGGGAGGCCCTTACAAAGTTATGATTTAAAGAATTTCATCATCATGTTGACAGATTACGACTATTCTTCAAAACTCTGTTTTGAAGAAAAGTAAAACAGTGCGTCATTTGTGATAATTTTCAAAAAAGTTTCCGATTGATCTCTTCAGGCGTAGTCATGGTTTCCTTGGCCAAATTCCATGTCAACAACCCCTGCAAAAAGTGCCAAAAATTGCATCATTTTAGCTAAAACTTCAAAGGGAAAAGTGAAATGAGTGTTGCATTAAATCAGTGAAAAGTGTCAAAACAAAACATTAGCAAAATGGGTTTTGGACAAGAAAATATCAAACCCATGACTTCAAAGCCTTTATATACAATTTTCCACAAGAAACAAAGTTGTTGTGGACACCAAGGAAGAGAGAAACATTGTAAAGTGACTGTGAGAGTCCAAGCACGCGTTTTGAGTGAGTTTGGAGTCGTTTCCAGGAGCGCGACACACACACAGAGAGGCGCGACGCACATAGAGAGCGCGGCACACAGAGCGCAACCCCACAATGTTAATTTAACACGGGCGCAGGGCACACACAAAGCGCGACGCACTGGGTTTGATGCGCGGCGCACACCCACAGAGGCCTGAATTTGTGCCAAACTTGTAACCAATCATTTTGAAACCCTTCAAATTGACAGGTAGGCTCTATATCTTGGTTTGCTCATCAAATTTTGTGAACATATGGTGGTTCATGGCTATGTATAATTGCAATAAAAAATGCCTAAACCCTACCAATTGAAAACCTTAAAGCCATTTCTCTAGGGTTGAAAAATTGTTGTGTTGACACCAAGGCTCCTCTTTCACCTCCCATATTTCCCCTTCCTTCCATTGTTCCCTTACCCCCTATATCATTTTCCCCTATATTCCCTACCCTAAAACATTAGTAAACCCATATTCCCTATCCCTCCACTCATTGGTCAATGTAAACCCCAAAAACCCTACCCTATAAAATCCCAAACCCTCCTACATGTCCCTAAACAAAATTTCCCCACCATAACCCCTATTCCCATCATATTATTCCCCTTCCTAACAATCCCTTTATGTGTTGTTCCCATTGGTGGAAGATATCACAAAAACACCTAGTTTCATACCATCATCAAAGGATAGTCCAAGCACAGTACACATACAACTGTCATGGCATCTGAGCATTCATCGGAGTATGAGATGGAAACACAAAGTGATTCATCCTTAGAAGAATAGGCTCCCAGGAGACATCAAAAAAGTGGCAAACATGTTAGGGATGAGCCAACCACCCTCACAGAACTGCAGGCCTGCCCTCTTCCTATATCATGCTTCCAACATCTATCATGTTTTGAGTTTTGTCAAAGGGTGGCTAATGTCTGAGTTCATCATGAGTTGGCCCATATTTTTGTGCTTCATCGACATGGAGGTCACTCTATCTTGGCCGGTGTAACCTTCACACTGACACCCGAAACTATCTCATTAGCAACCGGCATAGCAAATGTTGGATAACAGTGGCACAAGAAACAAAAGGTGGATAGGCAGCATTATGAGCCTTACATTAAGGCCAGTTTCTTGAGGTAGCTCAAAAGGGTCTTTCCATTCCAATATTTGAAATATGAATATGCTCCACTCATGAAGTTGATCATGAAGTTCTTCAGCTATGAGGGGAGGTTCTCTCGTCTATATGCCTATCACATCAGATTTCTCATGCATTTTACCAGGGTATGGATGATGAACAACCCATATTTCATTTGCAGGAACATAGAGAGGATGAACACCTTCATGTAGCACAAGACCCCTCAGCAGCAACTTAACAATGTTTATCACTTTTCTCTTATTAAGATTTTGGTGGTTCATCAGCTGGGATTGCAGGGCATTACATGGGATGATTTCATCTCCCGTGACCTCTTCAACACTTGACAGGTATTATTGGAGGTTAAGCAGGAGGGTGAACCTTCTCGTCGGTATGAGTGCCATGATACTGCTAGTGTGCCGGTTTTCATCACATATCAGAAAGGCACCAGACATTTTTTTGCAGCGGCAAAGCGAGTGTTATCTCCACCCGGGGTGGAAGGGGCGTCGCTTCCTCCATCAACATCACATGAACAGGACAAATGCAAGAAGCCAATGTAGGATGAGGGGCCTTCAGGTGAACAAGAGACCAAATTCATTCTCCTTCATGATGATGATACAGATACATAACCCACAAGTACACAGCTTAAAGAGATCATCCAAGAGCATCAAGCAGAGATTCAAGCCTTGTCCCTTGATTTGGAAAGAGCTAAATGCAACATTAAATATATGGAGTAGAGGAACAAACAGCTGGATGATCAGCAAGCGGTCATGGAGCTACAAAACATTCGTGAGCATCGCCAAGATGCACAAAGGAGAAGAGTTGAGCTCACATCATTGGAGCAACAGATTAATGAGGATCGAGAGCCCAATCTCGAGAGAGTTAACATGCACTTGGAGAGGCTACTGGAAAAGGCCAACAAGGACCATGCATTTCTGAGACACATGGCTTTCCACTACAGGGCGCGAAACAAAGTGTGCAAGGCCTAAATCAGGAATTTGAAGGAAAAATCGAGGAAGGAAATCAAGAAGCAAAAGAGGCAAAGGGAGCTCGATCGACTTCAGATATTGGCCAAAGCCTCTTTGGCCCAACATAACACTTGATAAGGAAGCTCCAGCCCAAATTTCAAGAAACTTGGGGCATTTTTGGTGTTTTTTGAAATTTTTGTGCAAAAAACAGGGTTTTTCTCCCTGTGCGGCGCGCCACTAGCGCGGCGCTTAGGATTGGGAGCTCCAAATCACAAATGATTTGCATTTTTGGATTCAGCATGAAAAATCATGACTATTGGTGCATGGACAAGCAGTTTGGGAAAGTTTTGATTCCCCAGGGGGTCAAAAGCACTCAAAAAATGACCTCTCTGCCCCTATTTTGACACACAGGAGGTAGTCTTGGGAGAATGAAGTTTTGGAGGGGAAAATGAGCAACAAATTCAGGAATTCCACTTGGGTTGGAAAGTATACAAGCAGGGATTTCCAAAATTCACACTTGGGCACAATTTGGACTCTAGAAGGTACCTTAAAATCACCTCCAAAGTGGCGCGGTGCATATAGCTTTTGGCGTGGTGCACAGGGACCCAAAGGCAAAAATCACTTCCGCTCCGCGACATTTCAATTCGCAACTTTCTCCAAGTGGGCCCGCTCATTTACAGTATATTTTTCTCGGCAAGTAAGGTAATTTTTAAAAAGTATTTTCACTAAAGTGGGCTCCTATCCAAGTGGCAAAGGAAGGCGAGGAGTCACCCAAGCGATTTGTCATTTTTGTAACACTGCACCTGTAACTAATGGTTGGCTTTCCATTTCCAGTTTGTGATCATTTGAAAAACTCCCCAACTCTAGGTTGTTATATTTCCCAATGGCATATTCTATTTATTATATGCAAACCATTTGCAAAGGGTTGGTTGGAATTTCTGGGAAACTGTGGGAGATAAACCCAGTCACTCACTGTACATTTTGACAGAGAATTAATGAAAGATTGCAGCTTTTGTTCATGAGGCTCCTATGGCATGAGCTTAACAAATGTATCTTCTTTATGTTTCATATGTATTTCGTTATGTTTCATATTTTCATTCATATTAATTTCCAGTGAAAGCTTTCTAAGTAAAAAGGTATAATTCAGTGTACTGCTCTCCCTTGGGATAGTTTTCACGTTCTATGTTTTCTTCTGTTGAAAAGGATTCATGTATTTATGCCCTTTTCACACTCTTAAACATTCTCTCCACTCCATATTATTTCAAATCTAATTGCTAGACTTTCCGACTGTCTTGCCTCACGAAATAATCTGCGTCATGGAGTTAAATTCTCTGCTCATGTTGTTCCTTGGCCCCCACACATCCCATAAAACTTAGTCATTCATCAACATACCTCTATCACATTTACTTATCTAGCCTAAGATCAATATTTATTTTTTGAGTCATCTCAGGCCCTATTGTTTATTTTCCTGAGTGTGACCCGGAGAGAGCCCTCTCCTATTTTGGTACGGCTAGCTACCAGACTGAGCGTGGTTTGTGGTTACCCTGAATTTATCCTTCTTTCAGCCTAAGGAAAATTTAGGTGCTAACATAGTGGTGACTCCACTTGGGAAGAAAACGGTTTGCTTGAAGATTGTTTTGCCCCAGTACATATCTCAAGTTCAGAGCTGATTGTTGATGGTGAACAACGATCAGACATAAGAGGGCTGAAATCATTCACCTGGAGACTCCATTCACTTAAGAATCCAACAATCAATCCTTCATGGTGACTCCACTGCAGAGAGATCAGTAGCTTTGAGATTTTCAAAATGGAGCGGGTTGCAAGAAGATACGCTCCCATGAGCCGAGATCACATCCCAAGTTTTCCGAATAAAATTCCCAAGGTGGATTGGCTTCAGAATTTGCCTATGTTTAGAAAGGTGGAAGGTAATGATGTTGCTCTTCATTTGGTGAAATTTCACATTCATGTGCATAAACTAAAGATCAATTTTCCTAAAGACTATTTGATTGAAATGTTTATGGCTACTCTGGAAGACGAAGCCCGATCTTGGTATGAATGTTTGCCACTTGCTTCCATTTGTTGTTTAAAAGATTTTCATACAATATTCTTTGAAAGGTGTAAAGAATCATATCCATCCTTGGCTTTAGTTCAGGACTGTTGTGGCCATGTTCATAGTCTTATTGAAGATATTGAGAATTTTTATGGGCATTATGACTTCATGGACGGAGAAATCATGGAAGCCCTGTATGAAAATTCATTTCAGCAGCATAAAGAGAGTGATACTCATCAAGATGTTCAAGAAATTTTGCAACAGGATCAAGATCATAGTATGGTGGAAGATGACGGAGTTTTTCATCTTGACAGTCAACATGAATTACATGAAATGGATCAGCAGTATGAGGAGAATTTTTACACTCCTTCACTTGAAATTAATGAACATAATCACTGTTTGAGCAAGAGAAAACGAAAAGTATTATCTCCTATGTTTAAAGACGAGATAGATCAACTCTTGAACGGTCATGTTCTAGCTCAAGTTAACGTAGATCTACTGTGTGCACATGATCAAGAAGGTGATGGTGGATATTCTTCCTCTTTTGAAAATGATGACAGTCTTGTAAGAAGCTTTATAGATCAACAGGTTGAAGACTTCCATATGGCTGAAAGTGATGAAAGAGAAACTGTCATTTCATATCTATCCATAAAAGAAGACAGCATGCAGAGAAGTCAAGTTTCAAATTCAGAATGTGATAATGTTAAGACAACCATTTCAGATGTAGATTCAGATTGTGATGACCAAGAAAACCTTGTACTAAGTCCCATGAAAGAGAATTCCACTATTAAAATCACATGGAATGAAGAAAATAGAGTTATGAATCCCAATGTTCTCATGTCATTAGAACAAAGCCTTCATAAAGAGATAATTCAGTCAGTTCACGAACAACAAGATGAGAATTTTGTTCAAGTAAGTAAAAAAGTTTCTCTGAATGAATTTGTGGTAGATGATATAAACGATAGTGTGGGGTTTCAAGAATCTTTTGAAGTTTCTTTTCTCATTATTGATGAATGCAAAGAAAATATGGCTTTCACATCATATGAAGATGACCTACAATATATTCAGACTATCGAAGATCAGATCATTCAGGACTCCATTTCAGACTCTTGTTCCTATGTTTCATGTTTCGAAATGTTCTTTGAAGAGGAAATCTGCTCATCCACTTGTTCAAAATTTTTTGAGGACCAGGAACATTCTCTTATGGAAGTACAGCATGAAGAAAGACCAGAACCAAAGGAGGAAAACATCTTGTTTCCTCAGCAGGAGGGAAATCTTCATGTTTTTCACGATCCAATGGAAAATCTGTTGCAACCAACACTGAAGGTGATTATTGAAGTATTCGGCGATGAAGGAGATCAGGGTCAATTAGCCTTTTGGATGCCCAGTTACAAGTATCTACTGTTGACCTGAAGATTTGATCAGGAGAATCAATCAAGAAGGCATCTGCTTGATTGGTTACATTGGCATTTTGATATAGTTTGATTGTATATTGCCTTGTAAGAAACACAGGTGGCCATGTATTGCCACCAAGCTTTAAGTTTTAGGTTCAGGTCTTGGTATTTTGAGTTAGTTTGTTAGAGTCAAGTTTTTCAATCATTTCAGTTCGCATTGAGTCAGTTTCAGTCAATAAATTGAGTTATGTTGGTTTGTCGGAATAATGGACTCCATAGAACAATGGAAAAAGGCCCTGTCTACTCTCCCAAAGATCTGTTGTTCTTGGCACCTCCAAGGAGCTACCATCCCCCATTGGAGCCATTGTTAGAGTCGGTCTTGTCAATCCTCCGTCAGAGATCAAAACTCTTTCTGCATTTCATTTTTAGGCGTCTCGCTCCATTCACTCAGCTACATTCCGCTAGGGGCATGCCATAATCTGTTGGAAAGGTCATGTCAGTCATTTCCCCTCATGTTTGGCACCTGCTGGCTTAGGTCTTTTCATCAATGTTCACTAAAGTCCATTACAGTCAATGTTTGATCTTTTAATGGATGAGAGTCATTTTCACTCATTAGGTCTAGGGATCAGATAAATTGGTCTTCAAACATGTCCAATAAAGCCATTCAGGCCAGAGGGAGGCCCTTACAAAGTTACGATTTAAATAATTTCATTGTCATGTTGACAGATTACGACTGTTCTTCAAAACACGGTTTTGAAGAAAAGTCAAACAGTGTGTCATTTGTGATAATTTTCAAAAACGTTTTCGGTTGATCTCCTCAGGTGCAGTCATGGTTTCCTTGGCCAAACACCATGTCAACAACCCTTGCAAAAAGTGACAAAAATTGCATCATTTTAGCTAGAAATTCAAAGGGAAAAGTGAAATTCAGTGTTGCATTAAATTAGTGAAAAGTGTCAAAACAAAACATTAGCAAAATGGGTTTTGGAGAAGCAAAAATCAAACCCATGACTTCAAAGCCTTTATATACAAGTTTCCACAAGAAAAAAAGTTGTTGTGAACACCAAGGAAGAGAGAAACATTGCAAAGTGAGTGTAAGAGTGCAAGCACGCATTTGGAGTGAGTTTGGAGACGTTTTTAGGAGTGTGGTGCACACACAGAGAGGTGCGCCACACATAGGGAGCGCGGTGCATAGAGCGCAACCCCACAGTGTTAATTTACCACTGGTGCAGTGCACAAACAGAGCATGGTGCACTGGGTTTGTTGCTCGATGCACACCCACAGAGACCTGAATTTGTGCCAAACTTTCAACCAATCATTTTGAAACCCTTCAAATTGATAGGTAGGCTCTATATATTGGCTTGCTCATCAAATTTTGTGAACATATGGTGGTTCATGGTTATGTATAATTGCAACAAAAAATGCCTAAACCCTACCAATTGAAAGCCTTAAAGCCATTGCTCTAGGGTTGAAAACTTGTTGTGTTGGTGCCAAGGCTTCTCTTTCACCTCCCATTTTTCCCCTTCCTTCCATTGTTCCCTTCCCTCCTATCTCATTTTTCCATATTTTCCCTACCCTAAAACATTAGTAATCCCATATTCCCTATCCCTCCACTCATTGTTCAATGTAAACCCAAAAAACCATACCCTATAAAATCCCCAAACCCTCCTACATGTCCCTAAATAAAATTTCCCCCCATAACCGCTATTCCCATCATATTATTCCCCTTCCTAACACTCCCTTTTTGCATTGTTCCCATTGGTGGAAGATATCACAACGAAACTTAGTTTCATACCATCATCAAAGGACAGTCCAAGCACAGTACACATACATCAGTCATGGCATCTAAGCATTCATCGGAGTATGAGATGGAAACACAAAGTGATTCATCCTCGGAAGAACAGGCTCCTAGGAGACATCACAAAAGTGGCAAACATGTTAGGGATGAGTCAACCACCCTCACAGAATTGCAGGCCTGCCCTCTTGCTATGTAATGCTTCCAGCATCTATCATGTTTTGAGTTTTGTCAAAGGGTGGCTAATGTCCGAGTTCATCATGAGTTGGCCCGTCTTTTTGTGCTTCATCTACATGGAGGTCACTCTATCTTGGCCAATGTAACCTTCACACTGACACCCGAAACTGTCTCATTAGCAACCGACATACCAAATGTTGGAGAATAGTGGAACAAGAAACAAAAGGTGGATAGGCAACTTTATGAGCCTTACACTAAGGCCAGTTTCTTGAGGCATCTCACAAGAGTCTTTCCATTCCGATATTTGAAAGATGAATATGCTCCACTCATGAAGTTGATCATGAAGTACTTTATCTGTGAGGGGAGGTTCTCTCGTCTATATGCCTATCACATCAAGTTGCTCATAGACTTTACCAGGGTACGGATGATGAACATCCCATATTTCATTTGCAGGAACATAGAGAGGATGAACACCTTCATGCAGCACAAGACCCCTCAACAACAACTTAACAGTGTTTATCACTTTTCTCTTATTAAGATTTTGGTGGTTCATCAGCTGGGATTGCAGGGTATTGCATGGGATGATTTCATCTCCCGTGACCTCTTCAGCACTTCGCAGGTATCATTAGAGGTTAAGCATGAGGGTGAACCTTGTCATCAGTATGAGCGCAATGAGACTACTAGTGTGCTGGTTTTCATCACATATCAAAAAGGCACTAGACGTTTGTTTGCAGCGGCAAAGCGAGTGTTATCTCCACCTGGGGTGGAAGGGGCCTCGCTTCCTCCATCAACATCACAGAAATAGGACAAAGGCAAGGAGCCAATGCAGGATGAGGGGCCTTCAGGTGAATGAGAGACCGAATTTTTTCTCCTTCATGACGATGATATAGATACAGAACCGACAAGTGCACAACTTAAAGAGATCATCCAAGAGCAGCAAGCAGAGATTCAAGCCTTGTCCCTTGATTTCGAAAGATCCAAATGGAACATGAAATATCTGGAGTAGAGGAACAAACAGCTGGAGGATCAACAAGTGATAATGGAGCTACAAAACATTTGTGAGCATCGCCAAGCTGCACAAAGGAGAAGAGTTGAGCTCACGTCATTGGAGCAAGAGATTAATGAGGATCGACAGGCTAATCTCGAGAGACTTAACATGCACTTGCAGAGGATGTTGGACAAGGCCAATAAGGACCATGCATTGCTGAGACACATGGATTTTCACTACATGGCGCGAAACAAAGTGTGCAAGGCCCGAATCAGGAATTTGAAGGAAAAATTGAGGAAGGCAATCAAGAAGAAAAAGAGGCAAAGGGAGCTCGATCGACTTCAGATATTGGCCAAAGCCTCTTTGGCCCAACATAACACTTGATAAGGAAGCTCCAACCCAAATTTCAAGAAACTTGGGGCATTTTTGGTGTTTTTGGAAATTTTTGTGCAAAAAAACAGGGTTTTTCCCCCTGTGGCGTCGCGCTTAGGATTGGGAGCTCCAAATCACAAATGGTTTACCTTTTTGGATTTAGAATGAAAAATCATGACCGTTGGTGCATGTACAAGAAGTTTGGGCAAGTTTTGAGTCCTCAAGAGGTCAAAAACACTGAAAAAATGACCTCTCTGCCCCTATTTTGACGCACAGGAAGTAGTCTTGGGAGAATGAAGGTTTTGAGGGGAGAATGGGTACCAAATTCAGAAATTATTCTTGGGTTGGAAAGTACACAGGCAGCGCTTTCCAACAAGCATACTTGGACACAATTTGGACTCCAGAAGGTACCTCAAAATCGCCTCCAAAGTGGCGCGGTGCATATAGCGTTTGGCCCGGCGCACAGGGACCCAAAGGCCAAAATCACTTCCGCTCCGCAACATTTCCATTTGCGACTTTCTACAAGTGTGCCCACTCATTTACAATATAATTTTCTTGGCAACTAAGCCAATGTTTAAAAAGTATTTTCACTAAAGGTGGGCTCCTATCCAACTGGCAAAGGAAGGCGAGCAGTCACCCAAGCCATTTGTCATTTCTGTAACACTGCACCTATAACTAATGGTTGGCTTTCCATTTCGAGTTTGTGATCATTTGCAAAACTCCCAAACTCTAGGTCATTCTATTTCCCAATGGCATAGTGTATTTATTGTATCATGAATATAACCATTTGCAAAGGGGTTGGTTGAATTTCTGGGAAACTGTGGGAGATAAACCAGTCATCACTGTACATTTGACAGCAGCATTATTGTGAAAGTTTGCAGCTCTCGTTCATTAAGATTCTTGAGGTGGTGTGAGTTTAGCAAATGTATCTTCTTTTGTTTCATATGTATTTCGTTATGTTTCATATTTTCATTCGTATTCATTTCTATTGAAAGCTTTCTAAGTAAAAAGGTAGGATTCAGTGTATTGCTCTGCCTGGGATAATTTTCACGTTCTATGTTTTATTCTGTTGAAAATGATTCATGTATTTATGCCCCTTTCACACTCTTAAACAATCTCTCCACTCCATATTATTTCGAATCTATTTGCTAGACTTTCTGCCTGTCTTGCCTCACGAAATAATTTGTGTCTTTGAATTAAATTCTCTGCTCATGCTATTCCTTGGCTGCCCCACATCCCAGAAAAATCAGTCATTCATCAACATACCTCTATCACATTTATTTATCTAGCCTAAGATCAATGTTTATTTTTTGAGTCATCTCAGACCCTATTGTTTATCTTCATGAGTGTGACCCGGAAAGAGCCCTCTCCTGTTTCTGGTAGGGCTAGCTACCAGACTGAGTGTGGTTTGTGGTTACCCTGAATTTTGCCTTCTTTCAGCCTAAGGCAAATTTAGGTGTTAACATAGTGCTCCTTTACAAAATACCCTACTTTTAGTAGGTTATGTTTGTTCCTTACCTACAAATAAGATAATGTGTGGTTGATGGGCCACTTAATACCTTAGTATTACACTATGTGAGCCTAAAAAGGGAGATGGAAAACCAGGTGCTTTGAGAAATATTTCAGATGCAACCTGAGGATCATCTAAAAGACTCAAGGGAAGTAGGGGACACTTCCTTTCTTTAATAACACTGGGTTCCTAGTCCCATTGCTAATGAATAGTGTTCAATTGAATAAATAAAATTATATTTAGTCTCACAGTTATTTTCGCAAATGTGTATTATAAATTGAATGCATCTAGATAAATATGAGTAGGTATGCATCTTTGAAGCCAAAATCATAACAAATTCACATGCAGAATTAGGCCAAATCAAATTAAACTAAATTGAAAAATCATGCAACCCAATATGGTAGAGATATAATGTCATTGGGTTTTAAATGCAGGTAAAACACAACTGGATTCCCATGTTGCACAATTGGAAGCTTGAAATTACATGGTAAAATTGCAAGTGTTTAGTAGTTTTAAAGGAAAATAACATCTCTTCTTGCAAGCAAAGAGAAGTTGAAGATCATATGCATATGGTACTAAATGATGTTATTGAGTTTTCAATGCATATGGTACTGAATCCTATTCAATGCGGAACATCAATTTGCAACAGGCTATAAAATAAGAATATTGAAATTGTAGGTAAATGCACATATGCATGTCAAACACAGAAAGAGTTGGCCACTTTAAGAATGTCTTTTAGCTTTTGAATTAACCTTGACTTATTATTTTTAAACATATCTTTCTTTGTGGTTTTGGTAACCATTTTCTTTTAGCATTGTAGACTAACAAAGCGTAACAAATACAAATGAACCAAATTATATAAACAGATATTATTTAACTCAAAAGTAAATGTAATTAGTTTTTTATAAAAAAATAATTTATATTCCATAAAACTTAATTATATGTTAAAAAACTTGAACTAATCCAAATATACTAGTTTTATATGTTAAGAAATGTAAATCAACCAAAAAACACTAAATTCTTATTAACAAAACAAAATCCTAATGAAAACTTATCCTTACATTAATGAGCCTTAGTTAAGTTAATCAAGCTCTATTAATATACACTTAAACGTGGAATGCTTGATTTAAGGGATGAAATGGAATATTTTTAACGTGAAATGACATTTTTTTTAAGAATATAATATATTAGATATCATTTTTGGGATTCAACTGCGTTAAGTAAGTCATTCACGTATGACCATTTCCATGAGAGGTAGTCGTAAGTGACTAATTTCTCATGATTTGAATAGTTCACTTAGCACTCATTGCATCGGGTGATGCTCATAGAGGTGAGGAAGTGGGATTGAAACTGGTGATATAAATCACATAGCGTCAATCATCACTTCCGGGGCTTGTACCTGGTAACCAAGACTTCCCGGGAGGTCACCCATCCAGATCTCCTCTGGCTCAAGTGCGCTTGAGCCAGAGGAGATCTGGGATGGGTGACCTCCCGGGAAGTCCTGGTTACCGGGTGCAAGCCCCGGAAGTGATGATTGACGCTATGTGATTTATATCACCAGTTTCAATCCCACTTCTTCACCTCTGTGAGCATCACCCGATGCAATGAGTGCTAAGTGAACTATTCAAATCATGAGAAATTAGTCACTTACGACTACCTCTCATGGAAATGGTCATACGTGAATGACTTACTTAACGCAGTTGAATCCAAAAAATGATATCTAATATAATGCACTGCGTAAACCCCCTATACTTAAATATAATATATGTTTCGAAGTTTAAGAGTATTAAACATAGGGTTTAATTTTTTTATTCATTAAGTCGTAGATAGTTATGACCGCTCTGTCAATGACATCATTGAATCTCTTCTTACAATGAACATACATTTAGAGTGAATGTGAGCCATGATCATGATAAACTAGCAAATGTGAGTGGTGCCTGATACGAGGATGGATATATAGTGAATGAAAATTCATAAATAAGATAAAACATATGAAGCGATGTTATTTTTAAATTAAAAAACATTAAATATGCCTGAAGAAAGTATTGATTTACTAAGTGATGTAAGGTTAGATGACATAATGAGTGGATTCTCACATGGGTAGGCCAGGCAATTTATGGCTAGGGTTTAGTGACGGTGGTCACAAATTTGACATCATGGCGGGCACAAGGTAAAAGCAAAGGCATAGTCAGTCTCACAAAAACCCTATTTATTAAAGCACTCACTGGTTCAATTAGCAGTTCAGAACTTCCTCTTTCATTGTAATTTGCAACAAAGAGAAAAATCGAAGAAGGCCCATCACATTTTGTTGGTTGCATTTAATTTTGTTTCAATTGAAGAAATGGTTGAAGTTGAGGGGTGCAAATCTGAGCAGAGGCAAAAGCAGAGGAGAGCAGTGGTGGCAGTGGACGAGATCAAAGAAAGCATGAGTGCACAATCTTGGGTTATGCAATATGCATTGTATCCTCCACAACTCATTGTAGAATGCTTAGAGTGAAATAATTGTTGGAAAACACATTTGTGTGGCAGGATAAGTGGATAGGTCTACTTATTTGAAATTTGGATGTCTATTATGGGAAATCTGGATCAAGTGATTCTACCAACTTGTGTTTGTAGATATAACTCTGGTCATAATGTACCATTTCCCTTATTTCATATTTTCATTGATAACATTGTAGGTGGATACACATTTTGAGTCACTTTGATTAAGATGACAGTCATATAGAGTTTGTTACTTACATACTGTATATATATAAAAAGTTCAAATGAAAAGCAAGATTTAACATGGAACTACATCGAACCAGTGGCTCTGGAAGCATTTATAGGGGAGCCCTAGAAGGCAGAGACCATTAGTGAGGGCAGCTCTACCCATACAAGACATTAGTTAGAGAATTAAACACACCACACACACACACACACACAGATATATATATATTATATATATATATATATATAGATATATATAATATATATATATGAATTTTGTAAACTTACCTGTGTAGGTATGAGAATAGAGCTAGAAGCACAAAACAATGCCAAATATCCCTTGTGCAGGTCTAGTAACAGCTCAAGATGCAGAAAATAGTGTCGAATATGCCTTGCTGATATCTTTTCTCTTGCTCAATGTCCATACCTTGTTCGCCTTAAATATGTAAAATAAAATGGTAAAGCTAGGAAATGACACGATGATCGAGAGGGTGGGTAATCACAAGCGGGAAACGCAGAATTCATTGCTGGCCACCGCCGAATGGGTAATTGCATTCATTTCCATAATCACATTCATTGTCGCGGACTTGGATGGGGATGGTGATCCCATACAATATGCGATGGTGATGGTGCCCTCCTACATACAAAGGAGGTATTGTATAACATTCAATGTCCAACAACATTTCTTTTATTACTTGCCGGAAAGGAAAGAATAGGGTAAGCAGAATGAAGCCTTATTGTTCAACCAAAATACTACACATTCCCCATAGGTCACATGCGCCCATGTGATTAGGGCAGGCAGGGCGATAGGGGAGTATCACATCAATCCCTAAGTGGGATGAAACCCAAAATTATTAATGGGGAATTGATTTTGGAGGTATAGTATCATGTATCGAGAAGTTTTTGATACAAAAAGCAATGCATATGCATGAATCTAGCAAATATATCTCAAGCAGCGAAAGGAAAAATAACCAAACCACTACAGTGTATCACTAGCCTAATGAAAAGGGTAATTTCATTGTAGTGGGGAGGGGTTTTCCATGAGAAGATCGTCCCCATGACTTAATGTCAAGGCATTCCTTCCTTGAGATGTGACCACGTGAATTTAATAAATGTACTAGCAAAGTTAAGTGGCATACAAAAATTTAACAAGGAGCGATATTTTGTAATAATGGTCGCATAGATCGCATATACACAGCAAGGGTAATGTATTACTAACACAATAATATAACCATAGTTGTGATTGCTATGCAGTAATTGAACCTGACCATAGAATGTTAACCATAAAAAAAAATTGAATTTGGATTTGATTTTGATGATTGTGAAGACAACATGGTAAATGGTCATGGATCTTATAGTTTGTGAATGTCAAGGAAGCTAGAGTGGCCCCTGTGGGACTTAAGGAGTTAACCTTAGATTGTTCATAAGGTTATCACATTCATACAATGAAGAATAGTTTAGAGAGAATTTTAATTTTGGTCATTATGGGTGTTAGGTGGGTGAGAAAGCAACTCGTTAGAGCGGTAATGGTATGCCTAGTTATGTAGAATTCATATGAGAGAAGATGTTTCTACAAACAATGATGAACATCAATGCCAGGGATTTAAGTAAAGGGAATAAAACTAATTATGTCATCCATATGGGGTGATATGTATCACTTAGAACATTGGGTTGAGGATTGATGTAATTATATACAAATAGATTATCATGAAGATACAAAATCAAATAACTCTTATTCCCCACTTAACTCGAGTAATGTTCTCAAATAAAGCATTGTTAACATTGAAATATGATTGTGTAAGTAACTAAAACAGTTTACAACCTAATAAATAAATCGAAAGGAATTGTTACCATCCTATAATGTGTAGCATTGGTACCTCCCTTCTACCTACGTGATACTTATGTAAAGAGAAAATTTAAGACCCACTTCCTAGATGCAAAGTAGAAAATGTGACACCCCTCCCATATGTACTACAATACTGCAAACCTAAGATAACTTAAAGCTAGGTGTGATATCCTCCATTGTGTGTTAAATGTTGTAAACCTAAGCTAAGGAAAGCTAGGTGATATGTAATATGAAAAGTAAATGTATTGTTAAATAAATTAATAAAATAAATCACTTGGAGGGTGGAGCACCAAGAGAGAGGAGATTTTTTCCAAATCCCCTGAGGAATGGGATAGAGATGAATCTTTCATGATAAGCTTCTAGACAAGATTCTAGATAAGCTTGCATGGATTGGATATCCACTCGATGTATGGGAGATAAATATCCATCGGACATAAAAGCATTGTGGGAGATAAAGGTAAGATTTTATGTGTAAAAACATCTTGGGAGATAAAGACGAGATTTTCTAGATAAGATGTAGGAAAATGGAAAAATCCATAAAGAGGGACATCGTTAATGGTAACTAAATCATGAAAGAGGGTATTAAATACAAACTGCATTGATCAAATGAGGACAGTTGATTCTTGGCAAGATCTTTGGCTCAGGGGGAATCAGAGGTGATTCATGGCTGGGTGGTGCTGATGCCCCCTCCAAGTGAGATTTACTTCGTGTTATTTGCATGAAATGTTTGTTTGCCAACTCCTACTCTCTCTCTTTTGGTTATGGTTTCCAATTTGTTTATGAGAATAGTTTCATCAATTTCTATTATTGTTCAAGTTTTTCGTTGAAATGATTAACCCATGAAGCTTAGTTGTATAGATAAGGTATTATCTGTGTCTTATGTATGTGAACTTAAATGTGTATGAGAAATGGTGGTATCATGGCAATTAGTTTTCGGTACTCGTGTGACCACTTTATATTTCTCATGCTCGATTTGTATGTGGCTTCTAGTGTGAAGTTATCAATAGAAATACATTAAATGAAATGACAGTTTTAGTACCCATGCAAGGTAGAATAATGAACATACTTAGATTACATGTGCTAATGGGTTACTAAGTATGTGATGACAGTATTATACATATGGCGTATTTTGCATCTAAGAATAGAGTTAATAGTGGAAGAAATGTGGGTTATGGTGAGATTATGTATGAATATGTGAGATGATTATGGATTTTGTGGATTCCCTAACTAATCGTATTATATCCACTACAGAGATATGGGATGCTCATAATTCTCTAAAGTAATATATGTTTATGCAAACTCACCAATTGAGGAATATGTATCCTATTTTACGATTAATGGGTTAAGTATTTGTATTGCATGTATAACTAGTATGCATGGGAATGAAAGACTGGTAAATAACACTACCATGATCATGAAATTAATGTTCATTAGTGTTGGTGAAGATTTACCTAGATATGTTGATAGGATGCCTACCATCATAATTTAAATGGTTGATCATGTGCATCCTAGATGTTAACGAATCTAAGGTTCCATACAAGATAACGAGTAAAACAATTAATGAGAAAATTGTACTATGGCTTAACAGTAATATGGCTCAGGTAATTTTAGAAGACAAGATCTACAAGGAGGGGCAAAGCTTTAATTGTGAATGAATCCAAAATTTTAAATTTATGGGTCTTGGAGGCTAAGTTCTCGGGTAGGCTAAGGAGGTTCGTTACAAATGGTATTGGAGCTTCAAGTTCAAAACTTGCGGCCTATGGGCCAATACACCTTCATAGGATATGAAAAAGTTCAAGCCCTCATTTGGCCTCACTACTAAAAGTGTAATAGAGAGTCAAGGTATAAGTGTCAAATCTGTAAAGGAATATGGAGCATGTATGCACAATTATTGTTGCATGAATCATGAAGAATGAAGAAGAGGTATTTATGTTGACACTGGAATTTTTTGTGAGGGGATATTATTTATTTCTATTGCTAATTATTGTATATGTGTGAGCAACAAAATTGTTGACTAGAGCATCGTACAATAACAAACTGTTGGGTAAGAGTAGGGATATTAGATTTTGTTCCGAATAAACCTGAATTGCGCATTGGTTAACACTCAGCAGATCGCAGGTCATATAAGTATGCTATTATGAATGCGATTTTTTTTCAGAGATGGAAATTGAAAATGGTCAAATGCCATGTCGATGGTTAGATTCGGTACTCTGCCTAATTGGTGGATGAAACCCTTCCTTGTGGGTGTCTCTTCACACTTGGCCTTAATGCAACATTGACTATTATTAACTCGTAATCGAGTTGTTCATCAAATGTTCAACTATGCTCAACATGCAGTTCAAGGTGAAGTGGGTGCTTTGAGTATAACACCGAACAATGCCTCTTCTCTGATGTAGATGGAGATGGTTTGGACTATTGTTACCCAATTCAAATTATCAGATGATAGTATTCTTTTCATATGGGTTGCAGAGATTGATAGTTACGAAAATTTCAACTATATCACCTAGTTTGAAACCTCCAAAATCTACACAGCCACCGATATGGTGTGCGCATTTCTAAATTTTTGTCTGTCACATCAAAGTTGCTGATGCATAAATTAATATACTATTGCCCAGAGGGGAATCATTTCCTCTCTAAAACGACCATAAAAGTTGAAATAAGGAAGAGGTTTCACCAATATGCTATTGGTCTAGGGAAAATGGAAATCACACTTGTAAGTTTAAGGAATGCTTTAAGAAAAAATCCAAGCAAAAGTACTATTAAAAAAACAAAGTTTAGAGTTAAAATAAAATAAAAAAAGATGCGTGATTGATGCAACGACCATTGTTGAAGTAGCATTTTTTGGGACGTGGTTGAATCACCGTAAGATTTATATTTCTTTCTCGCTAAGCCAACCTTTGTTTGCTGAACTATTAGCTGAAGGCTATCCACTGATAATGATTAGCCGCTAGTTTCCAATAATAAAAACAAAATAGATAATTCGAGATGGACTCAAAAAACACAACGCAAAAGATCAGTTGTTAAACACAATGAAACCATAGTTGTTTTTGTTTCCACTAGACCGTAGATAGTTACAAATAGTAGTTACCATCAACATGTCAAGATGGATGGGTTTGAAATGATTTTTGTAATGAGAGATGTTTCCTATATTATGTGGAAAAACCTATCCACTCGGTGAAGAGGATAGGATGAGATGAATATGCATAAAACATAACAATGAGTAGCACAAGATAAGTCGGAAATAAAAGATAATGATTATTCCTACTATATCCATAGAGATTACACCATATTAAATAAACCAACTTGGGATTGAATTAGCTACCTTGCTCTATAGATGAGAGTGCTGAAAATTGAGTTATGTAGTGGTTTAAGAGTGCCAAAACCAAGTTCTAGAGCGGTTTAAGCAGTAAACCACTCCAAAAATGATTGAGAAAGTTCAGTCTAGGAAGACCTTGTTACGCTTTGTGGACAACAGAGGTAAGAATTTTTTTCTTCTGTGATTGATTTATTTTGGTTTCACTTGAGCAAGTTTGGTGATCAATTTTTTTGGTTTCGGTTGAAAACTTTTGATGATTATGTATGCATGGACGATCTATTAAAAAAAAAATATTCTAAAATTATGGTCCGTGGAAGATTTGAATTCGTCTGAAAGCTCTCCACACAAGGAGAAAAGTTTTGGGCACATTATGACTTAGAGTAGGGGATCTCCATCTAAATACATGGGCTTAGACTTTTTCAACTAAAAGTTAATGGAAAAGGAGCGAATTATCTCGGCAAGCCTCGGGAGATTACTCCATAGTAGTGCCTGCTGACACTTACATGGATAACGTTATATACCTAGTAGGATGGGGAAATTGGGATAACGAATTTTACAAACAAAATACTGTGACTTATGCTAATTTCCAAAATAGCGGGCCTAGAGCAGTGCAGAAACAACGAGTTGTGTTGTCCAAAAAAAAAACTCACTACTTGTTCGCATGTCTCAAAGTATTAGACCCTTGTCTATATTAATGGGAGGACATGGATTAAACAATAGGGCATGATGGTTTTAGTTGCAGCATCCACCAAGACAAGAGAAGAAAGTGATATCTTGAAGGCATTCACATAAAATGGTTTCCATAAGCAAGAAAAATGTGAGTGGCCATTCTTCACTTCATCTAAAAAAATTGCATTTCCTTGTGTTTTTTCATCTCCATAGTTAATCATTAAATAAATCCATTCTTGATGAGCGTGTTTAGGTTAACTGAGTTTTGGAAAATGAGTCACAGTGTGATCTGCATCTCTGTTTTTTTTAATTCCATATAGGATACAAGATTTATTAATCATTATTGAGGAAGTAAAATTATTGAAAACGAAACTATGCTCCACTAACGGGCCATCAAGGGAAACCATAAGTAATATAGAAGGAGACATATGACAAAAACATGAAACCACCCCCTGAAAGGAAATGAAGGTCCAAATAAAAACAGGGTGTGATTAGACATATGCAAAAGAGCCTCATTTCAAATGGTAATATTATGCTGATTTTAATAAGTTTCGGTTATATACGAAAAAAAAGAAATATCCCTCATTCCCTCTGTTATTTTTAGTAAATAAAAATGAGAAAATGTTTTCTTGTGGGTAAGGGAAAATTATGCCTAAGGCACGATGAATGAATATTGCAAATTGTTAAGTTAAGATAAGTGCAACATAGAGTTCAAAACTCTTTTGGAAAATCTTGGAAATTCTTCATGGAAAAAGTAGTTTGCATGGGTTAATAACTGCTCATTTGGAATTGTGAAGAAGTGTTAAATCAATATGGATAATGATTTCTCAAGAAATTTTCTAGCCACAAAAATTGATAATTTTTGTGTATATGTTTATGTTTTATTTATGAAATTGAGGCAGTAGAAATATGTATGATGAATGATTTCATTGTTACGCTTGTGACTCTCATTATTTAAAGAATTACCTAAATAGTAGGTAGTTATTGTGGCTTGGGGATATGGAGCCATCTTACTTATTATGAAAACTGCCTGGGGCCAATATATTGAAGTGGAATATATTAAACTAACCTTGTTTTCAGATGTACATATATGGGTGTATGATACATCTAGTAAATCTAAATGTAATCATCATTACAAAACATATGATACCTATGGTTAACTGGAAAAACATTCACCCATAAGACCAGGGTACATGAAAAGTGAGTATGGTATAATATACGGTTCCAATTATCTATGTTATACATTGATATTAGTTAGCTAATCCTTCATGTTGCTTAAAAGAAGGGACCTGGAAGAAATTTGTGCGTGCATACTGTGATGCATACCTTTCTCAAAGTTTCGGGTTTGTGCCCAACTGTTGATCTAAAGAGTCATTGTGCTTACATGCTTATGACAACCGTTGAATATTAACAATACAAGAAGAAATCATAATATTTAAGAAGCCTTGGAGCTAGTATTGATCAGAATATAATATTATATAATCCATTAAAGGTAGGATAATATGGAAATTAAAAATAAATGTGAAAGTAGAGCACTGTTCAATTCCTCATTAGGAAATGCTCTTACTTGTTAAATTTTCATGAAGGATATGGTTGTGCTTATGTTCATGTTTGTGTTTATTTATATTCACAATAATGGTTAGGACTACATGCAAATCCATTATATTCTTATTAAATTCACCTAAAATATTCTGTTCCTTGTGGAGAATTAAACCCATGAATGAGATAAATTATTCTAAGAGGTGGATAGCATGGATGAATTCACAACTATAATGCAAGCAAATTGGTACCCCTACAAGTGCTATAAAGAGAATTAACTAAATAAAAAGACAATTGTCAAACCCTAGTAAGGGTTACATCAATGAAAAAGGTTTTCATGAACAATGTTAAGAATAACATGTGTCTCATTAGAGCTATCACACTCATTTTTATCACACTCATTACAGCTGTGGCATTCATGATAGTATTTGCATGGACGATGATGTATAAGTAGAAATACTTATAGTTTGAACATATATGGATGGACAAGACCTCTATTAAATTAGAACTTCATCATTACTATGTTTAGTATGGAACATAGTATGCTTCTAACGGATAGCTAGGTAAATATTATGCATTAAATCCTTATGTATAATAATGAGCAAAGCCAATTCTAGTTTATCTTAATAGGATGGTTTTTCATGTAAATCTCAAAATTAATCATACTTGCGCATGTGGAGATTGTAGTTTCCAAAGTGGACGTTAAATACATATATGCATGATAGTAACTAGGGGAAAACTTGTGCAAAAATTGTTTTTTGCTTAAAAACCTCTAACACAAACCATAACATGTACCAGTGGAGGAACCACGTGGAAAACTATATTAGGTAAGAGATTTAAATAAGGGTTGGTGAAGACAAAAAAATCTCACCTAATACATGAAAGGAGGATTAGATAATGGAGGAAGTCCATGGTTGTATCTGGACTTAATTGTTATATATTATAGATATGTCTTGTCATGTATAGTTTTACATGTTTTTACCATAGTTTGGTCATTAAGGTAAACATGTTGAATAGGAATACGCTTAATATCCATTCGTATTAATGAGTTAGATGTATTTACCATATAAGCACATGTGTGTGTAGTATTATAGACTTGCAAGAATATTGTATTTATTAAATGATTAATGGTGGGATGGTCTTGATGTTATGCATCCATATAAGAAAGAGTCTTGAGTCTAAATCAAGCTATATATGCATATGTTGTTATGTGCCAATAGTAAATAGGCAAAGTATGGATGACTATGTTAAGAGTGAGGTTGGACTATAAGGACAACTTATAAATGGTATAATTCATATAAAAGTATAATACCAAAGTAAATGATAATGAGAGCATGTTATAGAATAAAAAATATATAAATGTAAAAATTGTGGTCAAATTAATCCTTTGATTAATGCATCTGCTTACAATGTGACTCGTTCTTTGGGTGGAAGAAAGTATGGTTAAAATGGAAATTTAACTTAAACTGATTTCAGGACATATGCATCTTTTGAAGCATATGTATAATAGAAACTATAAGTATCCTTGAGTGAAAACCATAGTAATTGGTGAAATAGAACAAATGGTATGGACCCCAAGTAAATTAAATGATATTTAACAATCTATTTAAAAAAAAATGATATCATAATTTGTACCAAGAAATTTTGAGAGGATATCTTATCAGATTGCATTGATAAGGTGTCTCGACAACATAAGGAAATTAAGTATGGGGGATTTACGCAGTGCATTATATTAGATATTTTTTGGGATTCAACTGCGTTAAGTAAGTCATTCAAACGTATGACCATTTCCATGAGAGGTAGTCGTAACTGACTAATTTCTCATGATTTTTGAATAGTTCACTTAGCACAACATAAGGAAATGTTGTGTGATTCAAACAATAATTCATAAACAAATAACTCAACTTTTGGTAAAGGGTGATTTAATGTTAAGAATGGGCTAACATGTAAATAACCTGAAATCATAAACACTTACAACGTGTAGGATTGTAAGTAGTAAAAACTTTCATGTATAACTACATAGAGTTATGCATGGTCAACAGGTTGTTGAAGCATAAATAGTGCAACAATAAAACATACGAGGTGAATTAATGATCTCATGAATATTAAACTTCAACGACTATGAGTTAATAATCCACTTTAGAACATTAAGGACAAGGCATGATTAAGAGGAAAACATGCATGAACCCAATAATATGTGATTGATATTTTAACCACATGACATTTGGAATTGATTTACACATGACGTAAAAACTTTCTTAATTACATAGATGAACCATGAAAATGAATGTTGGTATGATACTAACATGGTGGAAAAATATGTGGATAAATTTTATGTCATGCAGGTGATACAATGAGGATGGTATTATAGGTTGTACCACAGCTAGACTATGTACAACAATACATATTAGACCATATGACTACATATGCTACAAGGTTGTAAAATGAAATGTGTATTGGTGTGTATAACATACCTTGTGTTCAATGTATGTAGTACTCATTGGATGGATGTTTGGCCAGGTAAACAAACCTAGAGATTACCCAAAAGAAGGTAAGTAAGTTTGGTATAAGTAATTATGGTTAACTGCAATTTGGAAAATATGCTAACTCATGTATTGTATGCAAAGAGATTGCAAGATGCAAGTGTTCGACAAGAACACAAAGGCTTGAAAGAATGCAAGGAGAGGACATGCATTCTTCAGTTAAAATAAATGATAGGAAATAGTTGCTTTAATAGTAACAGATTATGATATTTATCATAGTTAATATTTGCATCGATAAATTCTCACAAATGGTTTGAAAAAAATGTGTGACAGGTAGCTATGGAAGGAGAGATGGTGGGATCACTCCTTGAGACCATTGAAGCTATGGAAGGAGAGATGTTGGGAGCACTCCTTGTGGCAGATGTACATCAGGAAAATTGCATCAGATGGCAGAGCCATGAGAGTTGCTAATTAGAAACCAGCTACTTGTGAACGAGGACATGATGCAATGGTACAGAAAGGACGATGTAAAATTTAAGGGGGGAGTATGTAACACCCCTCCCTTGTGTACTACATTATTGTAAACCTAATCTAAGTTAATGCTAGGTGTGATATCCTCCCTTGTGTGTTAAATGTTGTAAACCTAAGCTAAGGAAAGCTAGGTTTGATACCCTCCTTTGTGGGTTAAACTATTCTACACCTAAGCCGAGGAAAGCTCGGTGATATGTAATATGAAAAATAAGTGTATTATTAAATAAATTAATAAAATAAATTGCTCGGAGGGTGGAACACCAAGAGAGAGGATATGCTTGCCAAATCCCATGAGGAAAGGGATAGAGATGAATCTTTCATGATAATCTTCTAGATGGGATTCTACATAAGCTTGGATGGATTAGATATCCATCAGATGGATGGGAGATAAATATCCATCGGACATAAAAGCCTTGTGGGAGTTAAAGGAAAGCTTTTATGTGGAAAAGTATTGTGGGAGGTAAAGACGAGCGTTTTTCAGATAAGACCTAGGCAAATGGAAAAATACATAAAGTAGGACGCCACTAATGGTGACTAAATCATGAAAGAGGGTATTAAATACTCATTGCATTAATCAATTGAGAACAATTGATCCTTGGCAAGATCTTTGGCTTGTGGGGAATGAGAGGTGATCCATGGCTGGGTGCTGGTGCTCCCCCCTCAAAGTGAGATTTAGTTGGTGTTATTTGCATGAAATGGTTGTATGTTGACTCCTTCTCTCTCTCTCTCTCTCAGTTATGGATTTCAGTTTGTTTATGAGAATGTTTTCACTAGTTTTTGTTATTGTTCGCGTTTTTCATTGAAATGATTAACCCATGAAGCTTAGTTGTATAGATAAGGTATCATCTGTGTCTTATGTATGTGAACTTTAATGTGTATGAGAAATGATGGTATCATGGTAATTAGTTGTTGGTATTGGTGTCACCACTTCAGATTTCTCATGATCGACTTGCATCTGGCTTCTAGTGTGAAGTTATTAATAGAAGTACATTATTTTTTTGTCATCTTCAAGGATATTAAAGATTGCTAGACGGTTTTTGACCAGGATCCCTGGTTTTTGGGTCAAGAGGGACTCTCAATCCAGCCATGGCTTCCATAGTTCAACCCACTCTCCTTGAAGACTCTAGCCACTTTAGTTTGGGTAAGACTCCCAAACTTACCCCTCTAGTGGATTTAGCCATATTTCCATGAAGATATTGGAAATTCTATTGAGAACTTTGTCAAAATAGACAATGAGAGACTAGCCAATGGGCTCATCTCATTTGCCTACATCTCTATTGAGCTAAATTTAAGTTCAAGTCTCTCAAATAAAATCATTCTAAAATGGGGTGGGAAGGAAAACCATAAACCTCTTGACTAAGAAATAGAGCTTTTAGATGTAGATATTATTAGTAACTCGGTTATCTTGAGAGTGTTTTCTCTGTCTCTAAAGGGGTGTGAGGATCCTCGGAGTTGCAAAAACCCAACCGTGGATGGTGTGACCAAAAGGCAACTTCAAACATTAAGAACAAGACAAGTAATAAGAAGGAAAACACTCAATAGGAAAATACATTTCTTGATTCTTCAACCTTGCAAGATCTTATCTAGCCCACACTGAATCCTTCTCCACCCATATTGGGAAAGAATCCTCTAACTATGGAGAATTAAAATTCATTATAATTAATTGTGGCTACAACGAGAGGGAAAAAACAACCTCAGGAGTGTGATCATTTAGATGTTGATAGGGATGTCCCACACGATGAGGAGGCATTAGTGATGGAACTTTCTTTGAAAAATCAGGATATTTCATTATCATCATATGTAATTAATAAATATGTAGGATGGATAGATGTCCATAGGACAAAGGGGAAAATGGAAAAACCCATGAACATCTCCGGTATGTGATATTAGAAGAAATATTTTCACATATGTTTACAGGTAGAAAAGATCATTAGTATGTTATACTTGGTTGGAGGCATGATCTCCCAAATAAGCTATTTTGGTCCGATGTTAACTACATGTAGTCAATGCAATCCTTTTTTATATTAATAGAAAAAGGATTACATTGATAAAAATAATCTTTTCCCTAAAAATGGATAGGAATAAGATGTAAAAATATAAATAATGTAGTTACCACCATTATTTATGTTTTCTTGGACACTTATGTAGGAGTAAAGTGTGAATTTGTATAATTACTAGTTGTTACTACCTACCAAAATTTATTAGTGACTTTCAAAGCAAGACTATATGATTTTTATGAGTAAAGTGTGAATTTGTAGAATTAATGGTTGTTACTACCTACCAAAATTTATTATGAACTCCCAAAGCAAGACTATATGATGATTTTTATATCATTCATTATTAATTTAGAACCATATATTTTATACCAACCATTATTAATTTATAATTTACCAATGTAACTTACAATTATCTATGCAATTTTTAGTAGAGCATAATTTCTAACTAGAGTTGGAGGAGCCAAGCTGCCATGCAAAACAAAATTACAATATAAATTTTATTAGTTTTATTAGTCTTAACTTTTTGTTATTAAGCCAAGTTTTAAATTTTTACACTACAACATCTCCACCATACTTGGCTCTATATTACTTTTAAACAACTACTATTGTCTTTTAATTGAATTGACATATAAATGTTAAAATGTTAAAATATTATAAATCTACACAGTAAGAGATGTGTTCAGTAATATTCAAATTAACTTTCTGCGTCATATATCGTTTATAATAAACGACTTAAACATATCTGTATCTATGTCAAGATACAATACTCAAAATGACTTTCCTATCATTTTCTACCTACCATACTGTTTTCATTTTAATTTTTAGTTTCCGATCTATTTTCACATATCTATCGTAGTCATCTTGTGGTTTGTCTATCACTTCCCAATCGTCATCTGAATCATGACAACCGTTTTCTATATCAATTAACTCGAAATCCAATATCACCCTGTCGTTGCTTGATGAGTCTTTGCTTCGTGATTCTTTTAGAGAATTATCAGCTCTGGCATCGATAGATTCTTTGGGTCCAAATTTTTTACCATTCACAAAATTCGTCCTAGATTTCTCTTTTGATTTCCTGGATTCTTGGGGTTTAATGTCCTTAGCTGAAGACTCTGTGTTTTCACCATTCACAGAATTCTTCCTTGATTTCACTTTCGATTTAATGTTTTGACCGTTCTCAACCTTCATTTTGGACTTCCTTTTGCTTGAGTCCATGCCCTGGATACAGTGAATTTGATAAATTAACATAATATCTCAGTTAACATGCCAGATTGTAACAACTAATCATATTTAGATTTTAAAGATCACAAAATGCATAGAAATTCACAGAATGTACAACCAAAAGAGAGGACTTTGCAGTGATTTAAAAGCTTTACCGGAGTTACGATAGTTGTATATTCCATCTCTTTAGGGTTTGCCAACTTCCGGTACTTCTTAGGCAGAGATGACATTTCTGAGGAGTTTGAACTTCGTCGAGCAGAATCCTTCCATGTATCCAAAATCTTTTAACCTAAAACGGCTTCGCTGGGATGATTAGCGACCGAGGAAGTATGAGTTTGAAAGGAGAACATATTTTGATGAAGATCTCTCATGAGCGAACGCTGCGTTCCGGTAAAACTTTCGGCATCTTGAATAGCGTCGAATTTTGGATTGATTTGCATTCCTTCGAAAGAGTGGTCACCGCTAGAAGGATTGAATTGCATTGTTTCAGAAGGATTGTCAAAGTGGGTACGCAGAAAATGAGAATTTAAGTAAACAAAAAACCTTCTTGCGGAGAGAATCTCATTAGCGTGGGAAGAGGACAAAATTGTGAATTCAGTATTGTACCCCATACTTCATTTATACAAAATCGAAGGGCGCACTTACATTGGCCGACAATATTCAAATCTGCTTCAAGGCTTATGGATTATAAATCGTAATAACAATATTGATATCATGTAAGCGGATCTCCTGAATTAGTCCAAAATAATTAAGGAAGCCATGGAATGAAACCAGTTCATAATGTGTAAAGAATGAGACGTCTTTCAAATTATGGGTAAGCAAAGAGAGGTTTTTAATATTAACGTGGTTTTGTTTACTATATGTTTTGCTTGTTATACGTTTCGCCTTAATTTATTATTACGTAACCTCAAGAGGTTTTTTCAAAAACTTATTATAAGCACTATGATTGCATGATCCGGAGGCAAAAGGCTTCCAATGTGATTCTATCCCAATCCCATGAGACAATGATGATACGGTTTATGTAAGGCTTTCAAAATATCTGTATTATTCAACTAGTTAAATTGTTTATGGTGATGAACTTTCAATAATACTTGGTTTAATCATTAAAGACAAACTTAATATTAATTTATTAATATTATTTTTTAGCTAATGATTAATGTCACATTATTTTTAATTCAGTTTTATTCGTGACTCTATTTGTGAGTTAGTATATTAGAACATATTATATTTTTTATTTATTAAGTAACTTAATACTTTGGTTATATTGGTTATATGATGTTAATGCCTATGTGATGTTATATATATATCTCTATGTTTAATTTGATGATGTGGATGAGTATGTTTGCATTTTTTAATTTATTTTAAATTTGATTTTATTGTTCATTGTAGTTTGCCTAATATATTTTTTTCATTATTTATATATTACTTGTTTACCTACATATATAATATTTTTATTGTATTTATAACTAGGATAGATCCATATTGACCCCTTATCTATGAAGCACCAAGACACAAAACAAATTTATTGAGATGCAAACATATTTTAAACTTAAAAGAGATTTGATCCATCTCTCTAAATGAATATAAGTTTCTTTTTATACACATATACCGTATCTAGAATAGATCCATCTCTCTTCCCCCCCCCCCCCCCATGCTCTATTCTCTCCCTCCCTCTCTTCTTCTCTCTCCCCCTCTTCCCTCTCTATGTACCCTCTCTCTTCCCCTTGTCTCCTCTCTCTTCTCTCCTCTCCTCTTTGTATTCACTCCTCTCTCCTCTCCCACTCTTCCTTGTCGCTCCCTCTCTCTATACCTCTATCTCTATATTGCATTGGTCTTCCCCCCCCTCTCTCCCCACCAACTCCATCTCTCTCTCCCTCCCTCTCACCTCTCCCTTCCCTACTCTTTGTCTCCCTCTCTCTTGCGCCTTCCCCCCTCTCTCTCTCCTCCCCATCAGTATTTCTCTATGTACGCTTGAGCTTTGTCACTATCTCCCTCCCCTCTCCTTCTCTCCGCCCTTACCCTCTCCCTCTCTCTATCCATATGATGGAGAATTTTCTTTCAATGTAATCAATGTTATATTTAATGTCTACTCTCTCTCTACCCTCCACCTTTGTCACTATCTCCCTCCCTCTCTCCATCCATATGATGGAGAATTTTCTTTCAATCTAATCAATGTCAAATTTAATGTCTACTCTCTCTCTACCCTCCATCTTTGTCACTATCTTTCTCCCTCTCTCCATGATATTTTTTGTTCAATGTAATCAATCGTATTGTTCAATGTAATCAATCTTATATTTACTGTTTAAAATATTTTACATCTTAATTTTTTATTGCGAAAAAATCATAACATGTCAACATACAAAATACATGAATTGTTTAATTAGTAATCCTAATTATATCTGCACAGTAGAAGATGTGTTCGCTAATATTCAAATTAACTTTCCTGGTCATATATGATTTATAATAAACGACTTAACATAATTGTATCTATGTCAACATACAATACTCAAATGACTTTTGAGTCATTTTCTACCTAGCATACTGTTTTCATTTTAATTTTTTGTTTCCGATCTATTTTCACATATCTATCGTAATCATCTTTTGGTTTGCCTATCACTTCCCAATCATCATCTAAATCATGACCACCGTTTTCTATATCAATTAACTCGAAATCCAATATCACCCTGTCTTTGCTTGAGGAGTCTTTGCTGGGTGATTCTTTTAGAGAATTAACAGCTCTGGCATCCATAGATTCTTTGGGACAAAATTCGTCCTTGATTTCTCTTTTGATTTCCTCGATTCTTGGGGTTTAATACCCTTAGCTGAAGACTCTATGTTTTCACCATTCACAGAATTCTTCCTTGATTTCACTTTTGATTTAATGTTTTGACCATTTTCAACCTTAGTTTTTGATTTCCTTTTGATTGAGTCCATGCCCTCGATAGAGTGAAATAAATAAATTATCACCATAAATTAGATAAATTAGTGCACACTATTATCAAAAGTATCACCATAATATCTCATTTAACATGCCAGATTGTAAGGACTCATCATATTTAGATTTTAAACAGCACAAAATGTATAGAAATTCTCAGAATGTACAACCAAAAGAGAGAATTTACAGTGATTTAAAAGCTTTACCGGAGTTATGACAGTTGTATATTCCATCTCTTTAGAGTTTGCCAACTTCTGGTTCGTAGACACGCATGACATTTCTCAGGAGTTTGAAGTTCGTGGAGCTGAATCCTTCCATGTATCCAAAATCTTTTTACCTAAAACGGCTTCGTTGGGATGATTAGCGACGGGGTTCCGAGGATAATGAGCGACCGAGGAAGTATGAGTTTGAAAGGAGAACATATTTTGATGAAGATCTCGCATGAGCGAACGGTGTGTTCTGGTAAAACTTTCGGCATCTTGAGTAGGGTCGAATTTGTTGGAATTTTGTGATAAATTCCATAACAGACACACAAAAATTGCTCTATTTTTTGCACTCTGTTTTTGCACAGAAAAGCAGAAAATCGCTTGCTGGAAACGGTGTTTCAGCAACACAGTTTGGTGTTACAGCAACTGAGTTTGGTGTTGCAGCAACGCAGAATAACACTCTGTTTTAACACAGAAAAAATACTCTGTTTTTAACTCAGAAAACAGAAAAATTTGTTCTCTGGAAATGGTGTTGCAGCAACGCAGTTTTTCTTCAGTTGCTGTAACTTGTGTTGCAGCAACGTTGTTTGTGGTGTTGCAGCAACGTAAATTTTTGACGTCAAGTATTTTTTGAGTTACGGTGTAACAAAAACGGTGACGGTGTAACAGCAACAGGAAAAATTAACTTGTATTCATCAAAATAAACTAGCTGTTACAGATTTGTCTTCCTCATACTGAGGGAATTTCATAACTTCTATTACAAAATAGATTTACCAAGGAACGCTTCTGTTCCACACAAATAACATCTACCCTTTCTATCAGCAAACAACGAGAAAGCAAATTACATTCAAATTTCTGCACTGCTGTGCATTTCACTGTTTTGAAATTATTCTTCTTCCTCACGCTGCTGTGTGCTCTCCTCTGCTCTGTGTGATTCTTCAACTGCTGCTTCTAACCTCAAAACAGAACTGCTGTGTGGTATTTATATGCTAAAACATATCTCATTAAAACAATAAAATATTACAAAATATCTTCTAATGTTTATCTCTGTATTTAATGCAGCAAGGCGGTGAGGCTTCTATCAAAAAACAAGTCAGCTGTCTGCAGGGGAATTTAATTGAAACTTTAATGCATATTAATGTGCAAAAATATCGGGCTTGACTTTGATGCACCGATCAGCCTGGAGTATTTATTGCAGATCAGATTCTTGTCCATCTGTTCATTGTTGCAGTTGGAATTAAATTCCAACACTCCCCCCTAATTTCAACTGCTGCATACCCAGACATTTTCTGAAATGATCAAAACCTTTCTTTGCTAATGGTTTTGTCAAGATGTCAGCAAGCCGATCCTCTGTTCTGCAGTGCTGCAAAACAATCTCACCATTGTTAACCAATTCACGTATGAAGTGAAATTTGGTGTCTATGTGCTTTGTTCTTTTATGAAAAACAGAGTTTTTAGACAATGCTATTGCTGAGCTATTGTCACAGTAAATGGTTGTGCCCTTTTCTTGTTCATGACACAAATCTTTGAGAACTCTTCTGAGCCATACTGCTTGGCATGCTGCTGCTGTTGCTGCCACATACTCTGCCTCTGCTGTTGACAAAGCCACAACTGGTTGCTTCTTGGAAGCCCATGAGATGGCTCCCAATCCCATATGAAACACATATCCCGATGTGCTTTTCCTATCATCAACACTTCCAACCCAATCACTGTGAGTGTAACCTGTCAACATGAAACTTTCAGAAGAGGAGTATAAAATACCAAACCCCTTCGTTCCATTCACATACCTTAGAATCCTCTTGGCTTCCTGCCAATGAGTCTCTTTCGGTCTTTCCATAAATCTGGAAATTAAACTCAGAGCATGCATAATGTCTCGCCTAGTTGCAGTCAAGTACATAAGGCTGCCAACTATGCTCTTGTACAGTTTTGGATCAAAATATTGGTTGTTGTCTTCTTTGGTTAATTTCAGCCCCACTACTAATGGAGTCACAACAGCCTTGTTGTTCTGCATGTTAAATCTCTTCAACACAGCTTCTACATATTTATCTTGAGAAATGAAAACACAATTTTCACTTCGGTCTACTTCAATTCCAAGAAAATATCTTAAGAAGCCCAAGTGAGTCATTTCAAATTCACTTTTCATGACTGCTTTAAAATCAGCAATGAGAGAAGCATCATTGCTAGTAAAAATCAGATCATCTACATATAAAACAACAATAATAATCTTACCGTCATTCTGCTTTATGTAGAGTGTGGGTTCACCATCACACTTATCAAACCCGTTCTCAATCAGATAAGCATCAATTCTGCTGTACCATGCTCTTGGAGCTTGCTTCAGCCCATAAAGAGCCTTTTTCAATTTACAAACTTTATGCTCTTGGCCTTCAACTTCATAGCCCGGAGGTTGATCAACATAAACCTCTTCTTTTAACACTCCATTCAGGAATGCAGATTTAACATCCATCTGATAAATCTTGCATTTGTGTTGTGCTGCAATAGACAACACTGTTCTCACTGTTTCCATCCTTGCTACTGGTGCAAAGGTTTCATCATAGTCTCTGCCTTGTTGCTACTTTTAGCCTTTCACAACAAGCCTTGCTTTGTGCCTGTCAATCTTACCTTTAGCATTGCTTTTGGTCTTATAGACCCATTTAACTCCAATGGCATCTTTGCCTTCAGGGAGATCCACTAACTCCCATGTTTTACTCTTCTCAATTGCACCAATTTCTTCATTCATTGCTTCAATCCATTTATCTTCATTTACAGCATCTTCAAAATGGATTGGGTCATCAATATGACAATACAAAGCGAATAATTAATTCAGACCATTATTGTTACTTACCTCTCCTTGTTCATAAATCTCATTCAGATTTCTGAATCTTGGTCTTCTTGGTGTGCTTGGAGTTCCATTCGAACTTGAGGGTATTTCAGATCCCTGTGGTGTTTCAGCATCAGCTGTTTGTGGTGTAACAGCATCTGTTCTTCCTTGACTTCTCAAGGTTGTTCGGATTCCAGCTTGTGGTGTGGTTCGTTGAACTTGTTGTGGTGTAGGAGGAGCCACCAAGGAAGGATTATTTGCTGCTGTCCCTTCCTCTTGTTCTTCATGAGACACAATTGTCTTCACATTCACTGTTTTATCTAAGCTTCCATCCCAAGCTTCATCTTCAATGAACTGCACATCTCTGCTTACTATTAATTTCTTGGTGGATGGATTGTAGAGTTTGTATGCTTTTGACTCATCATAATAGCCAATAAAGACACACTTCTCCCCTTTACTATCAAGCTTTTTCCTTAGCTGATCCGGTACATGTGCATATGCAACACAACCGAATACTCTCATGTGAGTGACAGTTTGCTTTTGACCACTCCATGCCTCTTCTGGTATTCTGTTCATGACAGCTTTAGTTGGGCATCTATTCAAGATGTAAACTGCGCAAGTAACAGCTTCTGCCCAATACTCATACGGCAAGTGTTTTGCCTTCAGCATACTTCTGACCATGTCAGGAATGGTCCTATTCTTTCTTTCAGCAACACCGTTTTGTTGAGGTGTATACCTTGTGGTGAACTGCTTTTGTATGCCATTCTCTCTGCAAAAATGCAGAAAGTCTTGGGAGATGTACTCTCCTCCTCTATCTGTTCTGAGCACTTTGATATAATGCCCACTCTGCTTTTCAACAAGAATTTTGAAGTGGCGGAATTTCTCAAACACTTCACTCTTCTCTTTCAGCATATACACCCATGTCTTTCTGGTGTAATCATCAATAAAAGTTAAAACATATTTATTTCCAGCAAATGATGGTATGTGCATCGGTCCACACACATCAAAGTGAACAATTTCGAAGGGTGCTTTTGCCCTTATACTCTTTCCTGCTGGAAAGCTTTCCTTGTGTTGCTTGCCTAAGATGCAGCCTTCACAAAGGCTGTCTGGTTTCTCAATCAATGACAATCCCTTTACCATGCCCTTTCTGTGCAACAGATTCAGGCCTCCGAAATTGAGATGTACAAATCTCAAATGCCACAACCAATTCACATCTTTCACCTGTTCTTGAAAGACTTCCTGTGTTACAGTCGCAATAGTTCTACCTTCCTTCAAATCTGCCTTGAGTTTGAGAGGAAACATTCTATTGCTGGTCATCTGCACCTGTGCAATGATCTTCTTACTTGGAGGTATGTCTCTGATAGTACACAAATCACCTTTGAAAAACACATTGTAATCTTTGTTTATGAGTTGTCCAATGCTCAAAAGATTACATTTCAGACCAGGTACATAGTATACAGCTTGCACAATCATCTGTTCTCCATTTTTTGCTCGGATATTGACACTGCCCTTACCCTTGACAGATATCTTATTATCAGTCCCTGTTGTTACCTCAGATTTCACATTTTCATCCAGATTGGCAAACATTGCAATATTTCCAGTCGTGTGATTACTACAACCTGAGTCTAAGAACCAAAAATCTTCTTGTTTGTCGTGTGCTATGTTACATGTTAACAACACATTCTTTGAGTTCTTAACTTCTTCATTTGAACAATTAACATTCTGCCTATTATTCATGTCATTTTGTTTTTTCTTGCATTCATTGGCGTAGTGCCCAAATTTTTTACAATAATGACATTTGACTTGGGATTTGTCATACTTTTGTCCATGAGCTTGTTGTTTGCTCGAACCTTCATCTTGGTTCTGATTGCAGCTCCTTCTGCTTGTGCTAGCAGGGTAATTTCTGCCTCTGCTTTGGCTTCTTCCACGACCTCTGTTATTTGCTCTGCCTCGGCCTCTTCTTTGGCCAAAAGACATCTAAGTCTTGAATGCTTGCTCAAAAGAGGAATCTGTTCCTCTACTCAGTCTGTGTTCATGAGACAAAAGAGAAGCACTCAGCTCATCTACCGTGAACTGTGAGATATCTTTTGTTTCTTCTATTGCCACCACAATAGATTCAAACCTTGAGGGTAAACATCTCAAGATTTTCTCTACAATCCTTCTATCTTCAAGAATCTCACCATGAGATCTTATCTGGGTTATGAAGCCAATAACCTGAGTGAAGAATGAATCTATTGTATCAGATTCCTTCATGCTGAAATTTTCAAAGTCTCTCCTCAACATCTGCAACTTTGCAGTCTTCACCTTCTCCATGCCTTGGTAGGCAGTTTGGAGAATATCCCATACCTCCTTAGATTTTGTTGCTACTGCAATCCGCGGAAAAACACTTCCATGTACTGATTGGAAGAGGAAAAAGAGGGCTTTGGCATCCTTCTTTCTGTCACCCTTCAACTGGTCTCTTGCTGCTACTGTCAAAGCAGTCAGTGCTGTTGCATCTGCAGGTTCAGCATAACATGTTTCAACCAGCTCCCATATTCCTTGAGAAGCAAACAATGCCTTCATTGTTATGGACCAATAACTATATTTTTCCCATTAAGCTGAGGCAGTTGGGGATTTGTCAAACCTGTTCGAGCATCTACCATCTTAACATGTACTGGTAAAGAAAAGATACTGACTGTATTTTGAAAACAAGCAAAAACTTTTTCTGCTCGAAAAATCTGGTCAACAAACTTCTTACAGCTCCTACAGTGAAAAACAATCTTTGTTTTTGGCTCACTGAGTGCCTAGACTAGCTCTGATACCATGTTGGAATTTTTTGATAAATTCCATAACAGACAGACAAAAATTGCTCTGTTTTTGCACTCTGTTTTTGCACAGAAAAACATAAAATCGATTGCTGGAAACGGTGTTTCAGCAACACAGTTTGGTGTTGCAGCAACTGAGTTTGGTGTTGCAGGAACACAGAATAACACTATGTTTTAACACAGAAAAAATACTTTGTTTTTAACTCAGAAAACAGAAAAATTCGTTCTCTGGAAATGGTGTTGCAGCAACGCAGTTTTTCTTCAGTTGTTGTAACTTGTGTTGCAGCAGCGCTGTTCGTGGTGTCGCAGCAACGTAAATTTTTTACGTCAAGTATTTTTTGAGTTACGGTGTAACAACAATGGTGACGGTGTAACAGCAACAGGAAAAATTAAATTGTATTCATCAAAATAAACTAATTGTTACAGATTTGTCTTCCTCATACTGAGGGAATTTCACAACTTCTATTACAAAATAGATTTACCAAGGAACGCTTCTATTCCACACAAATAACATCTACCCTTTCTATCAGCAAACAACCAGAAAGCAAATTACATTCAAATTTCTGCACTGCTGTGCATTTCACTGTTCTGAAATTATTCTTCTTCTCACGCTACTGCGTGCTCTCCTCTGCTCTGTGTGATTCTTCAGCTGCTGCTTTAACCTTAAAAAAGAATTGCTATGTGGTATGTATATGCTAAAACATATCTCATTAAAACAATAATAATATCTTCTAATGTTTATCTCTGTATTTAATGCAGCAAGGCGGTGATGCTTCTATCAAAAAACAAGTCGGCTCTCTTAAGGGGAATTTAATTGAAACTTTAATGCATATTAATGTGCAAAAATATCGGGCTTGACTTTCATGCACCGATCAGCCTGGAGTATTTATTGCAGATCAGATTCTTGTCGAGCTGTTCATTGTTGCAGTTGGAATTAAATTCCAACAGAATTTTGGATTGATTTGCATTCCTTCGAAAGAGTTGTCACGAATAGAAGGATTGAATTGCATTGTTTCAGAAGGATTGTCACTGTAGGTACGCAAAAAATGAGAATTTAAGTAAACAGAAAACCTTCTTGCAGAGAGAATCTCATTAGCGTGGGGAGAGGACAAAATTGTGAATTCCATACTGTACCCGATACTTCATTTATACAAAATAAAAGGACGTTATATTGGCTGACAATATTAAAATCTGCTTCAAGGCTTATGGATTATAAATCGTAATAACAATATTGATATCATGAAAGCGGATCTCCTAAATTAGTCCAAAATAATTAAGGAAGCAATGGAATGAAACCAGTTCATAATGGGTAAAGAATGAGACGGTTTTCAAATTATTATTATACGTGGTTTTTAATATTAACGTGGTTTTGTTTATTATATGTTTTGCTTATTATACGTTTCGCTTTAATTTATTAATACGTAATCTCAAGAGGTTTTTTCAAAAAGTTATTATAAGCACTATGATTGCATGATCCAGAAATCAAAAGGCTTCCAATGTGATTCTATCCCAATCCCAATGCCCAAAAGACAATGATGATACGGTTTAGGTAAGGCTTAACTAGTTAAATTGTTTATGGTGATAAGGTGTAAATAATACTTTATATATATGGTTTAATCATTGAAGACAAACTTTGTTTATGGCGATAAGGTTTAAATACTACTTTATATATGTGGTTTAATCATGAAAGAGAAACTTTACCTATTATATTGAGAGAATTTTAATTTATTAATATTATTTTTTAACTAAATGATTAATGTCATATTATTTTTAATTCAGTTTTATTTGTGACTCTATTTGTGAGTTAGTATAGAACATGCTATATTTTTTTTATCCAGCAATTTAATATTTTGGTTATATGATGTTAATGTGTATTTAATTCTATATATATATATATATATATATATATATATATTTAAGCTGAAGTTGATGAGGTAGATGAGTATCTTTTGCATTTTTTAATTTCAATTTTAATTTTTTATTTTATTTTTGATTTTATTGTTCATTGTAGTTTGCCTTTTATGTTAATATATTTTCCTCATTATTTATATATTACTTGTTTACCTACATATATAATATTCTTATTGTATTTATAACTAGCCTAGATCCATCTTGACTCCTTATCTATGAAGCACCAAGACACAAAACAAATTTGTTGAAATACAAACCTCTTTTAAAGTTAAAAGAGATTTGATCCCTCTTCGTAAATGAATCTAGGATGGTTTTTATAGATACTATCTCTAGGATAGATCCAACTCTTTCTCTCTCTCTCTCTCTCTTCCCTTATGCTCTATTCTCTCCCTCCCTCTCTCCCTCTCTCTCCCCCCTTCCCTCTCTATGTACCTTCTCTCTCCTCCCTTTGTCTCCTCTCTCTTCTCTCCTCTCCTCTTTGTATTCCCTCCTCTCCCCTCTCCCTCTCATCCTTGTCTCTCCGTCTCTCTCTACCTCTATCTCTATATTGCATTGTTCTTCCCTCTCTCTCTCTCTCCCCCCCTCCAACTCCATCTCTCCCTCCCTCCCTCTCTCCTCTCCCTTCCCTACTCTCTCTCTCTCCTCCCTATCACTATCTCTCTGTCTACCCTCGAGCTTTGTCACTGTCTCCATTCCCGTCTCCTTCTCTTTGCCCTCCTGCTCTCCCTCTCTCCATCCATATGATGGAGAATTTTCTTTCAATGTAATCAATGTAATATTTAACGTCTACTCTCTCTCTACCCTCCACCTTTGTCACTATATCCCTCCCTCTCTCCATCCATATGATGGAGAATTTTCTTTAAATGTAATCAATGTTACATTTAATGTCTACTCTCTCTCTACCCTCCACCTTTGTCACTATCTACCTCCCTCTCTCCATGATAATTTTTGTTCAATGTAATCAATTTTATATTTAATGTTTAAAATATTTTACATCTCAATTTTTTTACTGTGAAATTAGTTATGGTTTTTTTGGCATGTGCTATAGATGAGCCATGGTATTGGCCCATGTTATTGTAAAAAAACATATTGACATGTTAATAATATCCATGGGATAGTGGGGGTGGATATCCATGGTTAAGAAACATGTTTTTGTTGTAAATTTCTTGTAAGTATTAAGTTTTATATGCTTATTAATTAAATTTAGATATGGTTATATTATCATTATGAGTCCCTACCAAGGGAGGACTCTAACAATCGATTTTTATCTTGTTCACTATTAGTTTAGCATTGGCCAAGGAAAATCAAAATGTTTAACTTTTAAAAAAAAATATTTATTTTTCAATATCATTAAAACTATATTTTTTCAAACATTTTATTGGACCACAACTTCAAAATCTTATCACATCCTTTGCCCAAATGCCATAAGTTATGGATATGGTATTCATGCATGGTTTTTTGATATTGGTGTAGTGATTTTTTATCATAATTATTTCTAAGAAATCCATCCAAAAATAAAATAATTCGAAATAACATATCTACCTTCAATTACTTACCACCATAATTTAAGCAATTCTTTGCATTAAAAATGTATAGGAACAAGATGTAAAAAATAAACTTACTCTAGTTACTTCCAGCCATTATTTATATTTTTTTTCAACACTTGTGCATGAGTAAAATTGTAAATGTGTAGAACTTCTAGTGGTTGCTACCCACTAGAATTTATGCAAGTTAGTTTTTTGTTAAAACGATTTATTTATCTACCTCACATATCTCTCCCTTTGCAACCAATTTACTTATCCACTTCACATCTGTCTCCCTTTTTGTCCCACCTCCCTATGTGTCTCCCCATATCTCTCTCTTTCTACCCTCCAACTCTATCTCTATATCCATCCCTCTCTCCCCCTCTCTCCCTACTCCATCTCTATATAACCTCTCTCTCTTCCCTTTCTCTCCCTCTCTCTCTCATCTCCTTCTCTCTATCTTCCATCCTCTCCTCTTTCCTCTTTGCCTTGTCATTCCCTCTCTCTCTACCTCTATCACTCTATGTACTATTTCTTTCCCCTCTCTCTCTATCCCCATCCAACTCCATCTCTCTCTCCCCTTCCTCCCTCCTCTCTCTCTCTTCATTCCTCTCTATCCCTCTCTCTTGTAACTCCCTCTATCTCTCTCCTCCCTTTCACTCTCTCTTTCCCTAACCTCTCTCTCTCCCCCTCCCACTCTTCTCTACCTCTTTCCTTCTCCCCCCCCTCCACCACCTCCCTCTCTCTCCATACATATGATGGAGAATTTTCCGTTTATGTTATCAATATTATATGTAATGTCTAAAAGCTTTTACATTTCAATTTTTTATTGTGGAACAAGTTATGGTTCTTTGATATGTCGTATTGATTAGCTATGGTATTGGGCCATGGTATTATAATAAAACATAGATATAGTATTCATGCATGATTTTTAGATATTTGTGTACTTATTTTTTATTATTAAGTTTTGCATGAAAACCATTCCAAAATAAAATACTTGAAAATAAAGTATATTGAAATAAATAGCATATCTACCACCAATTATTTAGCACCATAATTTAAGCAAGTCTTTACATCAAATAATGGATCTCCCATGTCCCATAGAAACTCTGACACATGAAAATTCAACTTTGAACCTCACTCCCACCCTGAGTTCCAAAAAATATGAAATTAGCAACCCAACATCTAGTATTGACACCTACTATTCAAGAATTAGCACTCTTGAATCTGCCAAAACTTCCCTGAGTCTGAAATTTACAGAGGCAAGGTTGAAGGTTGATCTTAGAACACCACTCAAACATATCTAGAGATTCAAGTCACAAGAGCACCCTTGGTTGTAAGGCCTACTCCATGGACGCTAACTTCCAGTGGATGTTGACATGGATTTGTGGAGGCCATGAGCACTACTAAGAGAGATCAACATGATTGGTTGGGTAATGATTTTACGACAAGCTACTAAATACATGCTAGTGTTGAAAGGGTTGTGGAAATGTAGCTTGAGAAGTCTTCCTGAAAAGTGTTTGATTTCTAACCAAAATCCTCATGACTAGTGTGGGCTTATGAGTGAATTGTTTGAAAAAAGCTTCATTGTAGGCTTGGTGCCAAAGAGGGTTCCTTTGGCTCCAAATACTCATGTCATTCAAGAGATCTATGCTAGTGGTAATTTAGGGGTCTAAAAATTATCAATTTTTGTTAAAGCCCTATTTGGAAATATTCGTGCCTCACTATGTGTTCATGGCAGGTTGTATTTTCACTTATGAAGAGAATTTATAAGCTTACATGTATTCGAGTGTGGATCATGAGACTCCTTTATGAGGGTAGGGAATTAAATTTGGAAAATTCTCAGAGGGATTATGGCATCAAGAATGATGCCTCTATCTCCCTCATTATCACATTGCTAGGAGGTACCAAAGAAAATGGGGCATATTTTGACTCTAGACCCCTCTCATTTAATGATACTCTCAACTAAGGCTCTAGATCCCAACCCTTGTGGGCTCTTATTGGCTAGGCCTTTGTGGTTGAACATGAATTTGAAGCTCTAGTGCTCTAAATGAATGAGAAGATTCATTTTTATGTTTAGTGTGCAGTCATATGTTGTGTTAATGGATTCAACCCATTAGCTTTCGCCCTCAAGGTTTGGGTTTTTATAATTGGATGTAGAACATAGATCTATTATTCTATTCTAAAGGTTATTTTTGCTTCATCTTCAAGGATATTTAAGATTGAAAGAGGGTTTTTGAACAAGGTCCCTATTTTTGTTTTTGAGGTCAAGAGGGACTCTCAATCTAGCCATGGTTTCCATAGTTCATCCCACAATCCATGAAGACTATGGTCACTTGGGTAAGACTCCCAAACTTACCCCTCTAACGGTTTCAACATGATTTCCTTGAATATATTGGAAACACTATTGAAAGGTTTGTCAAAATGCACAGTGAGAGACTAGCTGATGCGATCATCTCATTTACCTACATCTGTGTTGAACTAGATTTAAGTGTTGGTTTCTCATATAAAATAATTCTAAAATGGGGTGGAAAGGAACATCATGAACCTCTAGACTATAAAAGAAAATATTTTAGACGAAAATATTATCAACAACTCAATTATCTTAAGAGTGTTTTACCTCTGTGGAAACCCAACCGTGGATGGCTTGATCACAATGTATCTTCAAACATTAAGAACACAAAAAGTAATAAGAAGTAAACCCCTAAAAGGGAAAATACATTTCCTAATTCTTCACCCTTACAAGGTCCTATGTAGCCCATGGTTGAGTCCTCCCACTATGGACAATGAAAATTCATCAACATTAATTGTGGCTATAACCAGCATGAAAATTTTACCTCGCTAGTTTGATCATTTAGATAGTGATAGGGATGTCCCAGACTCTAGGAGGTAGTAGTGATGGAAATTTCATTGAAAAATGAGGATTTGTGATTATCCTTAGATGTAACTCATAATTATATAGGATGGGTAGATTTCCATAAGAGAAAGGGAAAAAAAAAACACTGAACAACTCCGATATTAGAATGGATATTTTCATATATGTTTGGAGGTCTTAGTATGTTATACTTGCTTAGAGGAATGATCTCCCAAGTAAGTTATTTTTGTCTAATATTAACTAGATATACCCAATATAATCTATTTTTCTATCCATAAAAAAATTTGTATCCACTTACCAAAAAAAGTCTTTGTTTTAAAAATGGATAGAAATCAAATATAAAATCAAAGCAAAAACATATTAAAATAGCCTTCAAAACTTATGGATTATAAATCATAATTACAATATTGATACCTTCAAAGCGGATCTCCTTGTTACTCCAAAATAATTAAGAAGGCAATGAAATGAAACTAGCTCATCACATGTACAAAATGAGATGCTTTTGAAATTATGGTTAAGCGAGAAAGGTTTTTAATATTAACATTGTTTTGTTTATTATATGTTTTTCTTTAACTTATTACGTTTATTATATGTTTTTCTTTAATTTATTACTTAGTAAAGTTAATTTATTATTGAAATTAATTTATTATTAAATAATTTAAAAAAAAATATTATTAAATTATTATTTTTTTAAGCAAATTTTATATAATATTAATATCATTAAAACAAATTTCATAAAGAGAAAAACAACTATTTTTTATTAATAGTAGTAGTTACATATTTTATGGATTTTACACAGGAATAAGCACTCTGATCCTGAAACGAAAAGGCTCCCAATGTGATTCTATCCCAATCCCCAATAGACAATGATTCTTATTACTACATTTTTTTTCAAAATATTGTATTATGTAACTAGGTAAATTATTTATGACCATAAGGCTTAAATAATAATAGTAGTTGACATATATGTTATAATTATTAAAGACCAACTTTACCTATTATATGGACAGAATATTACTTTATTATAATATTACTTCCTACCTAAATGAGAAAATATAAATAATATAAATGATTAATATGATATTTTTTCTAATTCAATTTTATTGGTGAATTATGTAATTGTAAGTGTGAGTTAATATAGACTATGTTATACTATTTTTTATTATTTTTATATAGTAACTTAATATTTTGGTTATATGATGTTAATGTGCATTTGATTATATACATATATATTTATATTTAAGATGAAGAAATAGATGAGTGTTTTCTTGTTTTTTATTTTTATTTTTTTTTAAATTTTTTATCTTATTTTAAGTCTGATTTTATTGTTCATTGTAGTTTGGTTTTTATGTTAATATACTTTTCTCATTATACTATCATATTTATTTATATATTACTTGTTTACCTATATAATAACTTTATTGTACTTATAACTAGCTCAAATCTATCTTAACCCTTGATCTATCAAGCACTGAGACAACTCATATCTCTAGATACAAACCTCTTTTAAAGTGAAAAGAGATTTGATCCCTCTCGGTACTTGATAAAGCAAGAGTTAAGATAGATCTAGGTTGGTTTTTAGATGTACATATACCATATATAGGATGGATTCATCTCCCTCTCTGTCTTTCTCTCTCTCTCTCTCTCTCTCTCTCTCTCTCTCTCTTCCCTTTTACTATAGTCTCTGCCTTCGTCTCTCCTCTCTCCCAAGTGCTCTCTCTTCCTTCCTCTCTCTCTCTCTTGCTATCCTATCTCACACTCTACCCCCATCTCTCTCTCTCTCTCTCTCTCTCTCTCTCTCTCTCTCTCTCTCTCTCTCTCTAGTTTACTATATCCCTCCCTCTCTCCTCCTCCTCTCCCCCTCCCTCAATATGTACCCCTTCTCTCTCTTCCCTCTCTCTCCATCTCTCTTTCCTTTGTCTTATCTCCCCTCGTCTTTCCCTCTCGCTTTCCACTCCCTCTCTCTCTACCTCAATAGCAGTGTTCTTCCCCCTATCTCTCTCACCCTCCAACTCCATCTCTCTCCCCCTCACTCTCTCCTCTCCCTCCCCTCCTCTCTCTCTTCATTCATCTCTCTCTCTCTCTCTTGCACCTCCCTCCCTCTCTCCTCCCCATCATTGTCTCTCTCTCTCTACCCTCAAGCTCTATCACTATGTCCCTCCCTCTCTCCTTCTGTCTCCCCGTCTACCCTCTCCCTCTCCCTCTCTCCATCCATGTCATGGAGAATTTTCCTTCAATGTAATCAACGTTATATGTAATTTCTAAAATATTTTACATTTTAATGTTGTTATGTGAAATGAGTAATGGTTTTTTTGGCATGTGGTATAGATAATCCATGGAATTGGCTCATGGCATTGTAAACAAACCTATTTACATGCTAAGTATATCCATGGGAAAGTGCGGGCGGATATACATGGTTAAGAAACATGTTTTATTGTAATTTTTTTGTAAGTATTAAGTTTTATGTGGTTATTAATTAAATTTAAATATGGTTATGTTCTCATTGTGAGTCCCTGGCAAGGCAACACTCTAACAATCAATTTGTTGTTGGAATTATGAATTAGGTGTTGTCTTTGATGGCAACCTACTTGATGAGTTGTCCTTGATGACAACCTATTTGATGAATGAAAACCTACTTGATAATTTGCCTCTCGATGAAAATCTACTTGTTAAAGGTATAAAAATAATGTGTTTATAGATGTGACAGAGTGTTTTGAAAAATGCATGGTAGTTCAGAGGCAGAGGAATGATAAAGTTTGAAGTTCAAGAACTATATGCGGGTTCGGCAAGTCCAAGTTGCGTATACACGTGAGTTTGGTGAAGAAAAGTAGCGTATGGTTTTTTCGACATGGTATTCTAAATACGAGGGGTCTTTACCATGGTATTGGCCCATAGTAATGAGTGCGACAAAACACATTGATCATGTCAAATATTACTACCATCCCTAGTGTAGTTTTGTGTTGTGGTATTGGATAAAGGATAAACTATATAAACAAGTGAAGATTAAAGTGCTAGATGTGCAAGTGAAAAGGATTTTTGATGAATACTTCAATATGAAGTATATTTTCATTCTATGGGCCATAATTTTCACACAGATATCAAAAAAATTATGCATCAATGAATACAATGATGGATTAGGATCATGAGACCTGAAATGACTTTTCATTGTATGATCTGTAGGAATTTACAGGGTAAGTTCCTCAAACAGAACACCAAAGGACACTGCTCACAAACAGATCACAGATCAATACACCAGTATTGCTGACGTGGTTAAAATCCTCAAAGAGGGAAATAGTCCATGGCCTGAGCCAATGTGACCACTTCAGACAATTTATTAATAAAAGAATGAAAATTTACATAAGCTTCTCTCATGAATGGTTACCCTACAAATGACCCTCCATGCTCTTTAAATAGAGATCATGGACCAATTGGGTGTTAATCCACGGATCAAGTGTCAGTAATACCGAGGAAAGAGTGAACCATCGGATCACTACATATCGTGACTGTCAGATTGTAAGTTACAAAGGTGCATAGTAAAGAAACACACTTTACCTGACTCTACACTAGACCAAGTTATACTTAACTATTTCCTATGTGTCGGAATATCCTAACATCCCCCCCTAAGAATAACTTGGGATAGGATTGAAGGATGTAAAAATATGATACAATAGGAGAAGGAAGGAGGCATTGGAGCCTATCCCCCCTTAGTGACAACTTCCTGAACTCCAACCACAAATCGAAGTTTAGTAAACTTCGCCTCTGTGAGAGCCTTTGTAAAGATGTCCTCAACGTGATCATCTGTTGAACAATATTGCACTTCAAGAACATGGTCATGAATGATCTTTCTGATGAAGTGCATGTGCAGTTCAATGTCTTTGCTATGCTTATGTTGGACTGGATCTTTGCATAGTTGAATAGCACTTTGATTATCACACCAAAGTGTAGTCGGATGTTGTTGTTGAAAGCCAAACTCTGATAGGATTTGACGAAGCTACAGGGCTTCCTTACTAGCTTCTATAGCACCAAAATACTCTGCTTATACTAAAGAAAGAGAAATGGCACTTTGTTTCTTACAATCCCATGTAATAGGTCCTAAACCAAGAGTGAACACATAACCTGCAGTAGACTTCTGATCATCAGGGTCACCAGCCAAATTAGAATCAGTGAAACCAACCAATAGAGGAGATGCTTCGGCACTGTAATGAATCCTAAACTGAATTGTACCTCGAACATAATGAAGTATTCTTTTAGTTTCTTTCCAATGACTTTCATGTGGGTTTTGCATAAAATGATCAATAAGGCCAAGAACTAAGGAAAGGTCAAGACAAGTATGGGTCAGATACAAAATATTTCCTACAAGTTGATGGTATAAGGTAGCATCAATTTTAGGTGAAGTACAAGTGACTAAAAGTTTGGCTCCAGACTGAAAGAGAGAAGGGGCTGGCTTACAATCTTCCGTGTGAAAATGGCATAGAAGATCACATGCATACTTGGACTGGGAAAGGGAAATACCTTCCTTGGATTGCAAGACTTGAAGACCAAGAAAATAATGCAAGTGTCCTAAGTTTGTCATTTCAAACTTCTTTTTAAGGATAGAATTCACATGGTTTATAAGGTTCGGATCACTACTAATAAGGAGAAGATCATCAACATAAAGAACAAGAATGATAAGGGACTTTCCCACTTTCTTGGTGTAGATAGTGTTGTCAGAATGACACCTAGAAAAGCTAGTTTCTAAAGGAAAGATATCCATTTTGGCATACCAAGCTCGAGGGGCTTACTTGAGACCATAAAGGGATTTCTTAAGCTGACATACAAGGTTGGAGTCTGTTTGTATACAGCTATTAGGTTGTTCCATATAGATTTCTTCATGCAAGTCCCCATGCAAGAGGGCAGATTTAACATCCATTTAATGGACTTCCCATTTGAAAGAGGCAGAAAGGGAAAGAACAAGGCAGATAGAGTTCATTTTGGAAACAGGGGAGAAGCTTTCAGTATAATCAATTCCTTTTACTTGTCAAAAACCCTTAGCAACAAAACGAGCTTTATGTTTATCAACTTTTCCATCTGGTCCATACTTGTTTCTTAAACCCATTTGCATCTAACAAGTTTTCATCCCTTTGGTAGAGGAATAAGATCCCATGTATCATTTTCCAATAATGAATGATATTCTTCATTCATAGCTGCATCCTAATCTGGATGGCCTAAGGCTTCTGCAAAGGTGTCAGGATTATAATTTTCTAAAGCTTGAGCCAGTAAAGAAGAGGTTCTATCAAACTGAGAATGTGTACGTCGCTGATCTATAATATCACCAGCAAGAGCACCTACTACATCCCGAGTAGCACTGACCTATTTTGGAAGCTGAGGAGCTGAAGGAGGATCTTGAGAAAGTGGGGGAGGATTGTCATCCTCGCTGTCATCATTTGAAGAAGAAATATTTTCAGAAGTAGAACAGATAGAAAGAGGTGGCACATCTGCCGAACTAGGCTCGCAGGCCGATATATTTTTAGAAAAATTTACATCTCTTCTAATGATAACATTTTTGGACTTAAGTGGAATATGTTTGTATCCTTTGACGTCTTCAAAATATCCAACAAAAATACATTTTTCACTCTTAGGTTCTAAAGCTTTATGTTTCTCATCTGGAATATGGGCCCATGCTTCACTTCCAAAAACACAAAAGTGACTTACATATGGGTTAATTGAGCTCCACGCTTCTTCTAGAGTGACATTCTTTAAAACCTTTGTAGGAGTGTGATTTATTATGTAATTTACACAGTTAATTGCTTCTACCCAAAAATTAAGACTAAGTCCTTTAGATTGAAGCATACAATTAGCCATTTCCTTTAAGGTGCAATTTTTCCTTTCATTGACACCATTTTGTTGTGGAGTATATGGAACAGTATCTTTTGTTTGAATTCCATTCTCAGTGCAAAAGTTGATGAATTTTTTGTTAACATATTCTCTGCCATTATCAGATCTTAGCTTAAGAATTTGATGTCTAGATTGTTTTTCAACAAAGGCCTTAAAGGCCAAGAACATGTTAAATACTTCACTTTTGAGTTTTAAGAAGTATACCCAAGTGCGTCTAGATAAATCATCAATGAAAGTTAAGAAATACTTGTTGCCAGAGAATGAAACAACTCGAAGTGGACCACATAAATCACTATGCACAAGCTGTAAAGGGGCTGAGGCGTGCTAAGAGGCACGTTTTTCAAAACTATCCTGATGATGTTTTCCAAATACACATTTGGAACAAACATCATCTGTGAAAGATACCATTGGAAGACCTGTCACCATATTTTCTTTACATAGATTCTTAAGGAAGCGATAATTTAAGTGACCAAATCACTCATGCCAAAGTTTGCTCACTTCATCATTATGAACAACAAATACCAAGGGAAGATTTGATGACCCAAAGTTGTTAAACGTATACAACCTTGTAGAATCATCAGCAATAACAGTAGCTAAAATATGTCTAGGATCTCTTAGGCCCTTAATTACAACATCGTGAGGTGAAAATTCAACGATTTTACCTTCAGTTGAATGAGTTATTTGATATACAGATACAAGGTTGTAGGACAAGGTTGGAACACATAATACATCACTAAATTGACCATTGTCTATATGAACAGTTCAAGTCCCTATAACACTAAGAGATCTATCATCACCAAAATATATATTTTTGGTGTTACAATCATTTAAAGAAGAAAACATGGCTTTGTTTTTGGCCATGTGATAAGAAGCTCCAGAATCAATGAGCCACTCATGAGAATTAGAAGAAGAAGATACATTTAGTGCATATCCAGACTGAGATGTTTGACAACCACATGCAGAAAGTGCTATGCCTGAAGATGAAGTTGAAGAATGCTCCAAATGGATGTTATGCTTCTTCACTACTGCTTCCAAGCCTTCCATCTTCTTAAAGCATTTGGATTCTAAGTGGTCATCTCGATTACAAAAGTGGCAATGTCTATTTGCCTTATCATTTGCCTTATCATTTTGTTGAAATGATTTTTCATTTTGATGTTGAAATTGTTTAGTGTTACAGATCCATTTGGGCACATCAACCCCAAATTACAGATCGATTTTATTAGGGCCCATCAACCCCTAGTTCCTTTGTTACATGCCCTAAATAAGTTAGTCATTAGAATGCCTCACTTCCAAAGAAGTTCCATCACTGAAAACATCCAAAAATTATCTCTAAGAATATCAGCGTAAGTAGGCCTTCATTAGGATGTGCTGCAATGCAAACCATACAATGACAGGGTGTTATGCAGTGAACTTGGTCCCCCTTTTGCCTACGCTGAGCGAATTTGAGCAAATTTCTATGAGGGTTTGAAGATTCCTTATCCATTGGAAGCCTCTAGAAGTTTCTCAATGCCACCTGCTCCTTTGAGTTTGCATTTGGATGAGAAAGGGAATTAGGAAACATCAATCCTCTATCCCTTCTTCCATGGAACTGATTTATAAAATTAGAAAGGCATTCATTACCACCATTGATGGCATAACATCCTTCACTCACCTATAAATATATCACACATCTAAGAGGTTAAGGGCTGGAAATGATTGAATAGTAAGGAGATGCTGGTGATATGAGATTAGAATTGAGTGCAAGTATTGTGATAGTGCTGGAGTGTCTTGCTTTTCATGAGGTGATGAAGAATTGAATTGGAAGGATGACATTGGATCGAGCTCATATGGGTTTTAATCTTTCCTCTTATCAATAAAGTTTTCAAGACTTTTTCCTTATGCGTGTGTTACATGATAATTCTTTCATATGTATATCATGTTTTCTATTCCATGTTATTTATAAGCAATAGATCATTATCATTCGCCTTGATGGGTTTTTGTTTTTGTGATTGTGCAGGTACTTTCCAAGCAGATTAAGTATGGAAAAGAGCAACAAAATTAGTCAAGGGAGACAAGGAGATAGCAAAAACTACAAGTAGGTTTCTCTTCTATCTTGTTTTATCTGTTGATTATAGAAAAGATTAAGATTACTTTGTGTGTTGTTTCTAGACATGCTACTAGATCTAGAGGGTTAGGCATTTGTCAAAGAATACTAAATATTCCTGAAACAAATTGGTGACTCCGCTGGGGATCGTTTATCCTTATTAGTATATTATCACCCTCTTAAGACATTTCTACATACTGTACTTGTGGTCGTTTATTGATTTCAATCCTCTTTCATTGAAAATTGAGTCAGAAATTGTGACAAAATTTCCTTCATAATTGCTCACTGTCATTAGCGCATTGTCTCTAACTATTGCCTGCACTGCAGTGCACTTCCCACATAGGGTCAGTGCAATTCATCGCATTGTCTCTAACTGCTACCAGCACTGATCTCTTTAGGGTTAGTTTCCCATCTAGGAACTGAAAGTTTTTGCCAATTTTCTCCTATTTGAATGAGTTGCTGAATGTCAATGATGTTCTGTCTCTGAAATAGTTTTTCATATCCTTAATTTGGCCCTATTTAGATTAGATTGTTGGATGTTTTTTATGTATTTGTTTTATCATTTTCAATCCACTATCGAAAGGTAGTTTTGATCAATTGTTGTGTCGATAGAAAAGTGTTGTAAAATCGTCATTTTCTTTGAAAATTGAAGTGTCGTAAAGTCTTCCTTCATAAACAATCGATTGATTTATTTGTGCATTTGATTTTTATTTTCATTTAAAGTGTCGAAAATTTTCATTTCTTTAAAATTGGAAGTGTCGTGCAGTCTTCCTTTCCCTTTTAAAAAATTTGTCACAAATTGTAAATTTTTATGAAAAAAGTTATGAATAACTTGTGCATTAGCCTTTCTTATTGCATCATTCACATTAAGAGAAACTGAAAATAAATACATGTAATTTGCATTTTAGAGTTAGATTTTGTGTGTTTAAAAAGAATGGTTTAGGGAATTGCATTAGTTTGTGCTCTTTGTTGCTTGTTCAAAATGTACTTGTATGCTCTATCCCTCATAGCTAGGATTTTGATTGTTGAAATTAAATGGAAAGAGTGCTTCTTATTCTAGTTGCATTCTTAGGAATTTCAAAATACATCACGCAGTGAACTTGAAAGGCAAATTTCTAAGCAAGAACAACTTAAAATGAACATCAATTTATCTAATAACACATTGGAACTTAATGAAAAACATCTAGAGGTCTAGGCTAGAGATGTGTTCCAGTGTCTTTAAACCTAGTGGCTATCATTTTCACTGAAGGTTGGGTGATTCCTCCTCTCTGATTCGATAAGTGATAGTATAGACTTGTTCTCCCTGTACTATCGAGTATATGTTGGGAGACCCCAATAGGTTGAAATCCTTTATCCCTAGGAAGCCGAGTTTGCCTCCTTACTGATCGCAATGCGTCAAACATAGCATTCGGGAAGATTGACTATTGTACGTAAAGTCCTTGGTCGTTTCTCTTTCATTTATCACCAAGGTGTATATTGCAGTTTTCTGATTTGTCTGGTAAACACTCTTGTCTAGAATCTCCAGAGCAGTCACTTTCATTCCTTTTCAACTCTTTAAAAGTAAAAGGATCATCTGAGCACTTTTCCTTTCAGGCTCATTAAAAATCGAAGGCGACTAGAGTCATCTTTTTCTTTTTCTCGACTCTTTAAAAATGAAAAAGCGAAGTTATGTTTTAGTGTCATAAAAGATTGATTGACCACGAATAAAATACTCATTCCTTACTTGATTTTAAGTTGATAAAATTAATCAGTAATCGTTGAGGAACATCAACCCAAACCCGTCATTTGTAGAGAATAATGAGCCAACCGCCTTTGCCTTCTGAAGCGACACCAATTCAGACAAAGTAGTCTCATTTAACTGAGTCTAGTACATCAAGAACTCCTATTTCTTCATCTGGGTTACCTGAAACATTTGTTTCAGTAGCTACAAAGACTCTAGTTACTCCAACTATTTCTGGTACATCCGTTCCTAAAGAAGAAGTTTCATAATTACCTGAGGACATTAGCACTGATCCTAGTGTAATAGTAACTGAGGTTGTCCAACAACAAGATGATACTCAACTTGAAATTGTTCAACAGGAAAGTGCTTCTAAACTTGAAACAGCTCAACCAGGAGTTGGTTCAGAATCTATCCCACTTCAAATAGAAGTTACATCTGAACCTGAAGTTGTTTAGGAACCTCCTTTTGAAACTGTTGTTCATTTACCTGAACATCTGGACTTCGAATTTCAACATTCAGAAGTTGTTACCCCTCAGACATCAGTTACTATTGAAACTACACTTTCATCAACGCCAAAAATATTTTATGGACCTGACGATCAAGTTCTTCCACCAGATTTGATTGACATAGAGGAAGAATTAGTAGAATATTCCACACTTGGAACCCTGTTTCACTTTGGAACTGGGCTTAATATTTATCCTACTACTCCTGATTACTTTTCTTCATCTGATCCTGCTTTCCTTCAAGTACCCGTCGAATCTTTAGGACAACTTTTGGGCCAGTTAACTATGGATGAACAAACGTTAACATCCCAGATTGTATCATTTGATGCAGCTACAACATAATCTTTTGTTGTAACTCCTTCGATGTTTTCTACCACACCTAAGCTACACTTGTATGGTGAATCGTCCATCCCGATTAGTTACTAGTCATTATCAGGAACCCACTCAGGGGTTGCTTCTACACCATGGTCATCACCCATGTCCTTAACAGAATTATATCTGGCTCTTCTCTAATGGGAACTCAACAATTTGATCCTGCACACCAGTATGAGGCTGGGAAATCTGGTCATCAAAGACTTATGTACCCATTAAATACTGGATTGCCACCATATGGAGAGAAATATGCTTATTCACTTGTATCCTCCTTATTCCAGAGGACAAACATATGGTAATTTCCCACAATATTCAAGTCAACCTGGAATTAGAGTTTGTCAATGGAAACCAGTAATGCCAACTCAACAAAGGCTTGTGTATCCAACACAACCAACGCAAACCGTGTCAAATATTCCTACTACCCTGTTGTTACTACTATGCCACAGTCACAAGCTCAAACTGTTGTATCTCAACTGGTACAAATTGATCCTTCTTCCTTGCAACCACAAGTTTCAAGTCAAGAGGTTCAAGTTTCTCAAGTTGTTATACAACAACCACTTGTTTCTGCAGCTCAAAAACAACCTTGGGTTAGTATACCTTTATTTGGACTGACCTAGGCTTACATTGGAGTAGTTGATTCACAACTTGGTCAACCTTTCATTACTAGGCAACAACATTTGTCTCAACAATCATGGTTGCCACAATTCCAACAACCCAATTCCAACAGTTCCAACCTTAGCTTGGACTTGGCTCACAAGCTCAACCTAGTTTTGGTCAATTTCAAGCTTACCGAGGTCCTGGGCAACAAGGCGTTGCAGGTTATGGACAACCACAATTTCAATCTGGTTATGAACAACCACCTTATACTGGTTTTGTTCAACAACCATACCAAGGTTACCAAATGTAGATGCCCTATGCTAGTATGCAAAGACCTATTGCACAGGCAATTCCATCATATCCTGGGTATGCTCACCCTGACTTGAATCGATAGTTGACATTCGTAGAAACTTTATAATTACCATATTTAAATCAGCTCACCAATGATCCAATCACATATGCACCTTGGTGGCCGGTAATTCCACATAAGTTAGCATCTGATATTCTGAAGTTTAACGAAAATACTGGAGAAGACCCATTGAATCATGTTATGACCTCTCATTTATGGTGCTCATCTAACACTTTGAATGATGATTCGATCAGAATTCATCTTTTCCAAAGAACACTTATTGGTCTAGCTGATAAATGGTACATTGAATTACCAAGAGCTTCTTTCGATAACTTCACCTCTTTAGTCACTACCTTTTTGACCCACTTCTAGTTACTTATAAGATACGAGACTAGAATGGAACTCTTGACCAACTTTAAACAAACTACTGCTACCCATATCTCAGATCATATTCATGAGTGGCGGTGTCGTCGTCGAATGGTTAAGACATATGTTCCCGATCAACTTTTAGTTGAGTGGTTCATAAAGTCCTTATTGCCATCAATCACCGAGGATGTGGCAAAAGGAGGAGTCGTTACAGAAGAGCAAGTTATCGATCATGCCCAATACTTAGATTTGATTTACACACAATCTGGCACACTCTATGATAAAATTCCCGATGCAGCTAGACCAGCTTTCACTGTTCCACCACCTCCATATTCAAGTAGGGACTCTCATGCCGATGACGGTGTGATCGGTTCTTCAAGCACACAGGGGGCAAGAAGACCATCTGGTCAAACTCTTGCTATTTCCAATCAAGCTACCAATGCATTAGAAAACACTCATGCCTTAGAGATTAATGTCGTGTCATCTGACAAAGGAAAAAATCCAAAGCAACTAGGACGTAAGAGAAAGGGGAAGAATAACAAAAAGAAACAGGAAAATTACACTCCAGAGAAATCATTTGAATCCCTTATCGTGGCTAGGAAACCTCGTTATCAATGTCTAATATGTAATGATGAGAATTATACAAGATATTGTCCACATCGCTCTGATGTCTCTAAATTGTTAAAGACTTCAACCACATCAACAGTGTTGACAGATCTCTTTCCAACCCCTGAGACACATTTGGTTGCAACTAACAATGCTTCCACATCCCAAGTACTCATGTTATCCATCACAAATCCACAAAATGATGTTTTGTTGTCAACAAAAAACAAATATTATGGAAATCCATCATCATCGAATAACTAGGCCATTGATCAACCTAATACTTCTTTCCTCAAATTCACCTGAGGTTGTTCCACCAATTGTACCTGAATTGACAGTAAAGCCACCAAAGGGAGTTGTGCACAAATCAGCTTTTATTCCTTGTGCTCAAGCAGCTCAAAACTATAATATAGGGGAAGATCTATCTCAATCGCCTTCTGCTATGTCGACACTTGAGGTGTTGAAAAACTATCCCTCCTAGAAACAAGCTTTATTGTTAGCAATAGGTGGAATAAGTCCTACAGATTCAAACCTTGTGGTTTTCAACCATGCGGGATATTCACCACCATTACTAGCGTAATTAGCTTTCCTAATACAGGTAAAAGCTCTCAATAAAAATGTTCACCAAACTATTATTGATGAGGGGGCATCTACTTGCATTATGTCCATGAGCTGCTGGAAAACACTTGGTTCATCAGCTTTGTCACTATTACCAACTACGTTAAAAGCATTTGATGGAAGAATATATAGTCCATATGGGATTTTGAGTAACCAGTAAATCGAACAAGGGGGCAAGACAATTACTGTTGACATTGAGGTAGTTGACAGACTCCTTGATTACAACATTTTACTAGGAAGGCCTTGGGTATATGCTATGGCTGCTATCGTTTCCACATACTTTCATACAATTGCATTCCCTTTCAAGGGTGGAATCACAGTCCTTGATCAACTAGCCTTCTTTGCCAATAGTTCACAGGCTATAGGAAGCATTCTGTTGATACACGGGAACCCATTGTCACTTTAAAATGTTGGAGTAGGTCTCCTTAAAGATCATTCTCTGATAGGCAATTTTACCCTCCCGTCACCATTTGGTTTGGTGGAAGTGGCAAGAGTGGAGACTTGCAACATGATTTCTTCTACATCATCTGATTTTACAAAGATTTACAACTACTTTTAAATTGATGTTCATAGTGAGTGTTTGTTGTTCTGCCCCATTGAATCCTCATAGCAATCAGTTTTCGGGCTTGTGTGGAAAACCCTAATCCACACTCAATAATTGTATGGGTAGATAGATCGTTAGAATATGGTACCTCTTCGGATCCTTTTTCACGTATACATTCTAAGGATGAAGGAATCGTCACATCCGTGATGATAGGAGAGATGTCATGGGAGGATTATCATCATCGTTCCCATCTTCAATATGACAATGAAGATTATTCAAATGAACTAAATCACCCATCGATCATTAATTTCTTGTCAAATTATGTAAATACTGTAGATTTTGAGCGTAATTTGTCCAACATAGAAGAAATGATTTCTATAAACATTTTGACCAAGCCTAACATTGTAGAAAACATTCATGTCGGCAAATCCTATTCTTCATTGGAACTTGATACTTACTGTGCTCTTTTTCACAAATTTTGAGATATATTTGCATGGTCTTATGAGGAGATGCCAGAAATTGGCTCAAGTATTATTTTACATGAAATTAAAATGTACCCTGATTTCAAACTAGTAAGAAAGAAGCTTCGACCTGTTCATCCAAAGACAGTCATTGCCATTAAAGCAAGGGTTAAAAAACTTTTGCGTGTTGGCTTCATTTTCCCTGTACCTCTTAGTGATTAGGTATCTAATATTGTGCCAGTGATGAAAAACAAGGGACAATTCGAGTGTGCATCGATTATAGGGATGTAAACCAAGCATATCCAAAGGAAAAATATCCTACACCTTTTATCGACCAGATTATTGACAAATGTGATGAATGTCAAATCTTTTCATTCATGGATGGATTTTCTGCCTACAATCAAATCAATATCTGCCCACAAGACCAATCAAAAATCGCTTTAATATGTCCGTGGGGCACATTCTCTTATCGAAAGATACCTTTTCGTTTGAAGCATGCAAGGGCTACATTTCAAAGGGCAATGAATTATGCCTTTCATGACATCAAACACATTGTTCAACCTTATCTTGATGATTTTCCTGCTCATTCACAAAACAGACTAATCACTCGCAACATTTGACAGAAATATTCTTATGATGTCGACACTTCAAGATAAGACTCAATCCACATAAATGTGTGTTTTGTGTTGGCTCTGGTCGATTGCTTGGATTCATAGTTTCAAAAGATGGAATTTGACTCGATCCCATTAAGGTTCAGGCAATCCTTGACTTGCCTTCACCTTCAAACAAATACAGAGACTTCAAGGGAAGGCAAACTTTCTGGGGAGGTTCATTCCAAACTATGATAAATTAGCTAAAGGCTATACACGTCTATTGAAGAAAGGGGTACCCTTTCATTGGGACCAAGTTGTGCAAGCTTCTTTTGATGCTCTCAAAGATTCCTTGATTAGAGCATCATTAATGTATGCCCCATACTATCAAAAATACTTTTACCTGTATCTTGCTGTTGCAGATACAACAATTGGTATGGTTTTAGTTCAAGAAGAAATTGGAATTGAACATCCTATTTATTGTCTAAGTCATAACCTCAACGATATAGAAAGTAAGTATTCATATGTCGAAAAGTTAGCCTTGGCAGTCGTTCAAGTTGTGCAGAGATTTTGCCATTACATCCTCCTTCGCAAAACTACCATTGTATCAGATTACAACCCTATGACATACATTTTGTCACATCAATAGCTAGGGGGAAAATATTTTAAATTGATAGTTATCTTGCAGGAGATTGATTTGGAATTCATCAAATCGAAATCAAAGAAATCTCTTGTCTTTGTCGAGTTACTTTGTGATCTTCTCCCATCCTCCAATTATTTAACATTCTAAGCATCAATCTTGGATAAGTCTCTATTTTTGATCTCGTCAAGTGATCCATGGTATGGAGATATACTGGTCTATCTCTAGAACCAAGCTTTTTGGCCTAATACCTCTTGCTCTGAACAGCGACTTACTTGATACCAAGTCAAAGATTATCTGATCATTAGCGATACACTTTATCATTGTGGTGTCGATATGATCTTACGTAGGTGCCTTACTCATGAGGGGGCCGAAAAATCTTTGAATGAGTGTCATTTGGGTGCTTGTGGGGGGAATTTGTTTGGTTACGCAACTACAGAGAAAATTCTAAGTGCTGGTTACTTATGGCCAACCATATTCAAAGGCTGCATTCTTAATGTCAGAAGATGCCATGCTTGCCAGATATTTGATCGTAAAACCAGATTACCACCTACACCACTGCATCAAGTCGTTGTTGTTGGCCCATTTGCAAAATGGGGCATTGAATTTATGACATGTAACCCCACCTCGACCGGGGGCATGGGTATATTATAGTCATCGTTGACTATTTTACCAAATGGGCTGAGGCGATGCCAACATTGAACAACAGTGGAGAAACGAGTGCTCTATTTTTTTTCAACCATGTGGTTGCCAGGTTAGGTGTACCACAAGCTATAGTTACAGATCATGAGTCACACTTTCACAATCACATGATTATTGAATTAACTACCAAATTAGGACTGTCACATGATAGTTCTAATCCATACTACCCACAATCTAATGGACAAGTTGAGGCTATCAACAAAGTCCTTAAGCGTATGTTGCAAAGAATGATTGGAGTTCAAAAAAGAAATTGGCATTTACTTGGCTTTCTGGGGATATCAAGCCTCAGAGAGAAATGAGACCAGATTTACACCTTTTCAATTGGTGTATGGTTTGGAAGCAGTCTTACCAATCCAATGTGAAATTTCTTCTCTCAAACTCGCGATTAACCTACTACCTGACACTTCTAAAGAAGAAGCGTGTTTTTTGAGTTAATCCATCTGGATGAAACCCATCGTGATGCCACAGTGGCTAACGAGGCACATAAAAAATGCATCAAGGCTCAATATGATAAAAATGTTAAGCCTCGTGTCTTCTTAGAAGGTGACCTGGTCTTGCTTTACGATCAAGATTTTGATAAACTTGGAGCAGAAAAATTTGAACCACTATGGATGGGCCCTTACATTTTTAAACGTGTGTTAACGAAAGGTGCCTGTGAGTTAATGGGCTATGATGGGATTCCATTGTCGCAGCCCCAAAACGGGTTGTTCCTTAAATGTTACTATGATTAGTTAAGTGTAGTACGACTCATTGTATATAATAATGCTTTGATTGCATTTGTTTGTGTTAGTTTCTTTTAGAGGTTTTTTATTTTGGTTAGGTAATCCACTTCACATTTGTTGTATATGTCGAAATTTTTAGAACCATTTGTTAGTTATGTCGATGAAGCTAGTCATAGAACGCAAAATTAATCTTCTGCAGCATGGGCCATCTTCGCTCCAAGCAGCGAGTTAGTGAGTTTTAGAGGGATATGTATTGGGTGATCAACAAACAATATTGCTGAGTATAGCACATTGATTGAAATCCTCTCTGATGCCATTTCACTTTGGGTACGCCGAGTCATCATTAGGTTAGAATCACAACTTGTCGTACTACAACTTACTAGCGTCTATACCATTTGTAACCCAGCAATTCATTGCATGTTCTTTAGAGTTCGTATTTTGGAAAGGTATTTTGAATCTATTCAATATAAACATATTTCCATAAATATAAACACATTAACTGACTCTCTAGCGAACTATGTGTTAAATAGACATTTGCGACATTTGTAAAGTAAACATTTTCAATTCACATCATCAATTGAATAGGATTGCATCACTTAACCATAATAAAAATTTGAAACTCAAATAGATAGATGTATATAACGTTTTACAAATAGTTTGTGTCCAAGACAAAAATCGGTCATTTGACCCAAAAACTCAAAAATGTGTGCATAAACTATCCAAATAGACTAGTGTTGCTCATGATAATAGGTCACAACCTGTGCTATCATGCGTAGGAGTCTCATCCAATGACTCAGCACACCAATGGTGTGGAGATGCAATCGCATAGGTAACTCCTAAATCTATACATCTGGAATGCCTAGGGTCAAATCCTCTATGTGATCCTATAGCTGGGCTAGTGTCTCTGCTAAATCTAAGTCTCGGATAACTTCTCTCCCAACAACTCTCTGTACTGGTGCACCTGCCTCTTTTCGATGTCCCATAGGCTGAATATATCCAACATATGCATGCATATAAAAATGTTTGTTTAGTCTTGGAAATAATAAAAAAACACAAAAAAAGTATAAACTTTAAAAACAAAAATACTTTGGTCAAAAGAATTTACCAATAGCACACCACTGTGCCACAATTGGTAACATTAGATCTGGATCACCACAGAAATCCATCCCTGAATATGGATATTCTACGAAGGACATGTCTTAACGGTAAAACCACTCAAAGAAAGCAGAGGTAAATGAGATCAATGATTGGCCAACATGCCTAGCCATAAGACCTACCCACCTCTGCATCTGTGGGTCTCTAGGTCTAGGTACTCCTAGTGAGATGTGTTGTGGCTGCATGCATGGGATTCTCTCCAACGAAAAAGAAACCAAGATAGACCCATAACCAAAATTTTTTGTCTTCCCATTCTTTACCTTGGTCAGTTGTTCTTTCATGAATGAAAGAAATGCCTCACACCAGTTGAATACCTTTGGCTCCAAGCTCTCCAAAGCATATTGCATATATGACATGTTTGCCAAATGTAAAGTTGTGCTACCAACCAGTTTGTCGATGGTAAAAAGGATTGTTCTAATGGTAAATCATCAACATCTTTGATATTAATCTTTCCGTCTCTACTAGGTTGAGCTCCTTCCCGACAAAATTGTTGTATATAATCTCTCATTGATTCACCTCCTCTGGTAAATCCTGATAATGAAATGGGGGCAACCCGCCTCGACAATTTGGTCAGAAAGTAAAAATCATCGATGGTAAAGGGGATCATTTTGCCCCTAATGTGAACAACATAATCGGTAGGATCCCAAGGACAAACAAGGTATTGCAAAAGCTAAATTTATTTCCGCATGCTCGATAATCGAAAATACTTCAGCAAACCACAACTCCTTAAAGCATCAATTGTTCCTTGATTGTTCAGGGCAATCATGTCTTGTTCTTCATGCTCTAGCTCTATCCATATAATCACTATTTTGATCCGATGAATGTCTGAAATGAAACCATTAGACAAATTAGGATCCATTTTTTGCAAAAAAATAGTTGAAAATTTGGGAGAAAGCAGCTGTCAAAATTTGATTTTTTCAGCCCATCACACCCCTCCTTTAGAGACAGTGCGTTGCAATGCATATTACCTTCTACGTGTATGCAATGCAGTGCACCTTTCAATATTGAAAGGGTGCTCTAATCTAGAGTGCACAAAATGAAACCTTAGGGGCCTCAAAAACCAATTTTTTTTCTTAAAACTAAAAAAAAATGGAATGAAATAGAAGAGAACAAGGATGGCTCCTACCTAGTCCAAACGGCATGAGAAATGGTCCACTGAATCCTTCGCAATCAGTTAGTGAACTTTGAGGTAAAAAACTACTCCATAGCACCAAAAACAAAGGGCAAAAGTGAAATGGTAAAAATGAATAATAAACTTGTCTTTATGTTTATTTCTTGCACGTTAATCGAGTAAACATAGGTTTTTATTCATTTTTATCCATGAACATGTATATTTAATTCTCTTTGATGGAGTTTTGAGCAGGTTTAATAGCTAAAAGCAGAATGTGACGTGCTTTAGTGTAAATTGAACATCTTTTACCACAAAGCAAACTTTTATCTCTTTTCCAAGCTTTGTTAAAAACGAAAAAGGCACCCCCTTAGAGTCCTCTTTAAACTCTTTTCAGACTCTCTAAATATGAAAAGATTGTCAAGAACTTGTCTATTCTAGCTCATTAAAGGATTGGAAACAACATCTCTCTTGTATTATTTTATGCTTTTTCAGACTTGAGAGATTATTTTACAAAAAATAACTTATGGAGTTTCCTTTTTGTCCCTTTTCAAACTATCTAAACATGAAAAGGACTAAGTTTTCTTTTTCGTTAAACTCGTTAAAACCATCAAATAGCGACAAGTTGTCCATCTAGACAAGGCTGAGTTTCATCTTCATTAGACTCGATAGAGCATCAAAGAGCGATGGATTCACCCGAAGGGTGAAATTATACAACAAGCATATGTTATCCTTCTCAAGCTTGATAAAAAATAAAGAGGTACTCGTTAGCAATGGTTGAGGAAAATGGGAAAAAGTCGAGAAAACTTTATGGTAGCAAGTCACTCTTGAACATGACACTTTCACTTCATCTCCGTGACTATTTGGGTTGGGTTACCTGCTTGATGGTTATCACACCGTTGGTCTATCATACCATCCATTACTTTGTTTTGGGTCAATGCTACCAATTCATTCAATGTCACCAATATGCTCAAGAGAAGTCATTCAGTTCAAACTTCATCCTTTGCAATACCGTAAACCTTCATTTTCATGACCACCATTCCTGAACCTTGTGTCATCAGTCAATTTTTCATCTTGAAAATAATTTACCTCGTTTCATGTCGTAGATGTGGGACACATCAAGGCCTGTCCTGCGATGAGTCGCTTCTTGTCGACATCAACACATCGTCCAAGAAGTTGACTTAGAAACACCCCTTCAGTACCTTGAAGCTTGCTTACATCAATGGTAGGTTTCTTGCTTCCGAAGATAGGTTGACATCAATGGCCTTCGACCAAAAGACTTTGTATGGTGTTCGACATCAAATCATTTATTCACACCATACGAAATGTACTATAGTATCTTGAGGATCATTATCATTATTGATGATTCCTCTCACGTTTGTTAACGACTTACATAATTGGATGGTAATCAGACGATGTCTTTCCATGTTTGACCTCAAAACATCTATTCACATGGTTAGACTTGCACTTGAGTGAAATATTGGATGAGATTGAAGACCTCAGATCTAGTTTCATCCATCCGAGCTGCGATATTTTCAGGACTACTAAATCAAAAGTATAATGGCCTTACATTCATGGTTAACCATTCATGGGTCTATATCTATAGATGACCATATTTGTACATGTAACAAAAGTTTATAAGTTGAGCATGGTTATGCCTCCCTCAGCTAAATCATGTGAAAAATCAAATTATCATGATATATGTATTGTAATTGACGTAGCTCACCTTCCATTTCGAAATCTCTTCTCTTCGTGATAAAGTATTTCACTCGACATAGATATTTACGACTTCATGCTTTAGGGGGAAACTGTTACAGATCCATTTGGCCACATCAACCCCAAATTACAGATCAATATTATTAGGGCCCATCAACCCCTAATGTATTTGTTACATGCCCTAAAGAAGTTAGTCATCAGAATGCCTCACATCCAAAGAAGTTCCATCGCTAAAAACATCCATAAACTACCTCTAAGAAGATCAGCGCATGTAGGCCTTCATTAGGGTGTGCTGCAATGCAAAACATACACTGACAGGGTGCTATGTAGTGCACTTGTCCCACTTTGGCCTATGTTGAGTGAATTTGAGAAAATTTCTGTGAGGGTTTGAAGACTCCTTATCCATTGGAAACCTCTAGAAGTTTCTCAATGCCACCTTCTCCTTTGAGTTCACATTTGGATGAGAAAGGGAATTAGGAAACATCAATCCCCTATCCCTTCTTCCATGGAACTGATTTCTAAAATTATAAATGAATTCATTACCACCATTGATGGCATAACCTCCTTCACTCACCTATAAATAGATCACTCATCTAAGAGGTTAGGGTTTGGAAATGGTTGAATAGTAAGGAGATGTTGGTGATATGAGATTAGAATTGAGTGCAAGTATTGTGATAGTGTTGGAGTGTCTTGCTTTCATGAGGTGATGAAGAATTAAATTGGAAGGATGACACTGGATTGAGCTCATATGGGTTGTAATCTTTCCTCTTATCAATAAAGTTTTCAAGACTTTTTCCTTATGCTTGTGTTACATGTTAATGCTTTCATATGTATATCATGTTTTCAATTCCATGTTATTTATAACCAATAGATCATTATCATTTGCCTTGATGGGTTTTCATTTCTATGATTGTGCAAGTATTTTCCAAGTCGCTTAAGTATGGAAATGAGCAGCAAAATTGGTTAAGGGAGACAAGGAGCTAGCGAAAACTACAAGTAGGTTTCTCTTCTCTCTTGTATTATCTATTGATTATAGAAAAGGTTAAGATTACTTTGTCTGTTGTTTCTAGACCTGCTACTAGATCTAGAGGGTTAAGCATTTGTCCAAGAATAGTAAATATTCCCAAAACACTTAGGACCCTTGTCTGGTTTAGGACCATTCTTTTTAGGATACGAATTCTTAGGATTCTTCGAATTTGGTTGCAGCTGGGCAGCTAAGGCTTTCTTAGAAGAGTCTCCAAGATTAAGAAGACCAAGGTGTAAGTGTTTTTCCTATTCTAAAGAATCACAAAAGGAATCAACGGAAGGGAACTTGTAGTCTTGTCCTTGAGAAATGAAGGCTTATCTTGTAGAATGGAAGGTGGAAACAAACACAGAGTAGGCTGGTGCCAACTTAGTAAGAATGGAATAGATAAGGTTACCATTTTCTTTCTTAACCTTAACACCTTCCAAGTGAAGTCTAAGGGTCTTGAACTTAGACAAAAATATTCAATGGAAGAAAAATTATTGCGGTCCAATGTAAGAAACTCATTTTTGACTTGATGGGTTCTAAGTTCATTTTTAATTCCAAAAGCTTTAGTGATCTGTTTCATTGCTTCATTAGGAGTATCAAGTTCTGCGATATGGAATCTAAGGTTTGGAGAAATAGACATCCCTATGAGCCCATGTGCTCGATCTTTCCTATTTTCCCATTTGGATGCCTTATCTTTATCTTTCGGTTTGGTTTCTTGGCCTAAGGCTATTCTGTAAATACCTTTACTTCTAAGTAAATCCACAATGTAGGACCACCATTGGAAGTAATTGGTGTTGTGAAGAATAACTTGGCATGGAATTTCCATTTTAACAAAAAATGAAGCTATAGATGCTGAAACTAAGTGTTCCAATGGAAAGACCTCGAAAAATTAGACTGATTAAAAAAAAAACGGCTCTGAAAACGACTTCCGGATGAAGAAGTTATGGCTTTTTGAAGAAAAGTTGTTGAAGATGCTGATGATGCGTGGGAATGTGTGGAAATGAATGATAATGTTATATTTAAAAAAAATAGTGCCCTTTCGAGACTTAATCTAATTAGCTCAACAAACAGAAAGACTTGGACTCAAGACCTCTATTCTCATAAAGTAACTTTGGACGAAGTGAGTTAGTTTAAAAGGTCAGTAACTTTTGGAAAAGAGGAAGGGGGGTTTGGTTATTTTTTTTTTTTTAGTAAGTCCCTGAAGCTTTGGGGCGTGTGCTTACTTGAGAAAGCTCTTTTTTGCATGCAAAACAAAAACCAAAAAACCCAACATGGACATACAAAAAAAAACAAACCTTATGGTTTGAAGTTAGCTTTACCCGAAAACTAACAATTTTCCTCAATGTTTTTGATTTTCCGAGATCACAATAAGGTGCGGCGGAAAAGAGCATACGCATGAGGAAAAAAACTTCCTTTCTGTTTTTTATTTGCCTAGATCACATAGAGATGCGGGGCAAAGAGCATATGCAAAAATGAAAGGTGTAGATCCGGTAATAAAAAACAAAGAGATAAATAAACTGAAATAAACAGAGAGAAAACAACTAGAAAGTGCAAGTAAACATTGTATACCTCTAGATCTTAAAAATGATGTAGCTAGGGCTACTATAAACCTTTTCACGTGAAAAAAAATTGGTTCCTAACTGGAACAGATCCTCCTAACACAATATAGCATTCCTCTCAGCCCGAAAGTAGTCAGAAATAGTAGATCTAGGAAATGATAGTTGGGTTCAGTTCTACCGGCTTCAGATTTGGATCACCAACGGATGCAACCCTCAAATAGCTCTAATACCATGTAGGAATTTATAGAATAAGTTCCTCAGACAGAACACCAAAGGACACCACTCACAAATAGATCACAGATCAATACACCAGTATTGTTGATGTGGTTAAAACCCTCAAAGAGGGAAACAGTCAACGACCTGAGCCAATGAGGCCACTTCAGGCAATTTATTAATAAAAGAATGAAAATTTACATAACCTTCTCTCATGAACGGTTACCCTACAATTGACCCTCCATGCTCTTTAAATAGAGATCATTGGCCAATCGGGTGTTAAGCCACAGATCAAGTATCAGTAATACCGAGGAGAGAATGAACCATCAGATCACTACATATCGTGATTGTCGGATTGTAAGTTACAAAGGTACATAGTAAATAAACAAAATTTACCTAACTCTACACTAGACCAAGCTATACTTAACTATTTCCTATGTGTCGGAATATCCTAACAGGATCTACTGATGGATTGACTAGATCTCAGTATAGACACATGTTTTTATCTCTGAATATTATGACCTCGGTCTTTCTAAAGTTGTGAAAAGCTGCACAATTTTAGGTCTAGATATGCAGATCTATACATTGGTTGGTCTCAGGAAAAACGTGTATACAAGTGGGTTCACTTCTTCAAAGTCGCATATATAAAGTAAGGTTTTGTTCATAAATGACTGATCAACCTGATCAGTGCTCTTGTTTCTCTATTGTCTATTAATGATGTCCTCATATTGATATGGGTCTAAAGCATAACTGATTGAATGATGAAGTTGAATTTGTTTACATGTTGATTGGTTGAAAATATTATTGATGCTGCTGAATGTGTAAGGGTTCTATAAGCTAAAAAAATATTTCAGAATATCTCTGGCCAACTTTGTGTCTAATTCAAAATTACAAGATTTTAGCTTTTAGTATATTAAGATCTACATGCAGGTTTCTCTATAGAAACGTTTGTATGCCCGCGGGTTTCCTTAAGTGAAGTGCGTATACTTTTTTGCATTTGAATGATCATGGTTGCAGTTTATTCTATGTGTTGATGCACTATTATGAGTTCAATTCTGTGTATTTTTTACACTGATCTAGCTATTCTAGTTGATTGGTTGAGTTTTGATCAAGTGTCAGTTTATTGGGTTTCAGCGATTGGTATATTCAGTTGTGTTAGGGGTTGATGATTGTATTACAGTGATGAGCTACAATTTGATTGTTGAGCTTAAGTATTGACATTGGATCTAGTGTGAAAATTTATGAAATGTGGTCCATGGATGTTGCTGAGGGTTGGAGCATTCAATGACAAAGTCGAAGCTTTCTACCAGTAATAGCTGGTAATCAGATTAGGGGATTGGAACTCCCTTCCAGTAGGAGCTTGTTATGAAACTAGCTCACAAAAAGATCGAAAAGATATCTCAACGCCTTAGAAAAGCCTCTTGAGGGGGCAACCTTCTTTACATTACACAAATGAACAATTCTTAGATGATACAAATGACAAGACCTCCTTTCTATATATAAGAGCCTAATGCGTCATAATGTAATCAGAGCTGCCATAAAAATAATAATGTAAGGGCACAACAATAAAAATAGTGGGTTTCTATGGGGCCTAATAATAACAATATGGGGACTACATGGGCACAACAATATAATAAGGTGGTTGCACTAATAACAATAAGGGGTTACACTAGTAGTATAGGGACCTAACATGCCCCTCTCCTTCAAAAAGTATTGTCCTCAATGCTTGAGTAGTTTTGGATGCTTCTGTATAAAATTTTCGTCCTGCCATGTGGAATATTTAGCAGGTAAGTTCTTCCACTTGATGTGATACTCTAAAATTGATCGATTTCGTAGCTATCAATTTCTTGTTTCTATGACTACTTCAGGTTCCAATATGATTTTTCCTTCCTCGTCAAGTTCTGCTAATATTATTTGAATTTGGGTCTTTTGCAACTTTTGAATGAGTGGCCCCACTTCTTGGTCATTATTCCATTCATCCCTTTCTTCATTTATCCAATTTGGTTGGATAATAGAAATAACACAAAACAATGCTTCCACATGCTCATCCTTTCTTGACAGTGCATGTGTAACAACGTTTTTCTTCCCTTTTTTCTAGATGATTTCAAATTCATAACCGAATATATTTGTAACCCATTTTTTTTGTTCTTCTAAAGATAATATTTGTTCTAAAAAGTATTTAAGACTATCATGATATATTTTTACCTTGATGTGTCTTCCCATTAGGTAAGGTCGCCATTTCTTAAGTGCATGTAGTATTGCTAACATTTCCTTTTCATAAATAGATTTCTTGAGATGTAGTCATACAAATACCCAATTGCCTACATCAAAACTTCTTTCATTGTGACATTGATCTCCTTTGTTTCATTCGATTTTGCACCAAAGTGGCGTTATACTTTAAAAGTTGGAGAACCTATTGCTCATGCTCGATGTGATCTTTCACTTCTTGAATATTTTTCTTCTTGATATGTCCTTCTACCTTGAGAGTTTGAGGAGTGGTAATTTCTTCCAATGCATTATGAGATATGGTCAGATTTATTTCTTGATGCTCGATGTGATATTTCACTTCTTGAACATTTTTCTTCTTAATATATCCTTCTATCTTGAGAATTTGAGAAGTGGTATTTCTTGCCAATGCTTTACAAGATATGGTCAGATTCATTTCTTCTTTCTCCAGGGTTGGTTCCTGGTGTATATCCTCTTCTTTTGAAATTTCTTTATCCTTTTCTTCCTACTCTTCACAATTTATGTAAAATAATTTCTTCTCAGCACACTTATGACCTTTAGTGTATTTGCTATCACAATTGTAACAAAAGCCCTTTTTCTCTTTTTTCTTCTGATTTTTGTGGTGTAAACCTTGTAGGTTATGGAAGGATAGGAGAAAGAAACTTTCATATTTATAGCTGTGAGTGGTAGGATTCCTTGTTTCCAAAACTCCGCTTTCAATTTTCTTGCCAACCTAAATGCCTTCTCTAATGAATGAGGCTCCCAAAGACAAACCTCATGTTGAATGTTATCCTTTAAAGTCCCAATGAAGAAATCAATCCTTTTCTTCTCTCGAATATCATTTACCCTTATATTCAATTTTTGGAAGTCCTCAATGTGCTCTACCATTGAACTCTTTTGTTTGAGATTTATCAATTGGCTAAAGAAGGTGTTGTTCTTTATGTCCTCATAATGTGCTATCATTTCCTCTGTGAAAATTGACCAAGTGACAAGCGGCTTACAAAAGCAAAGCCATTTATACCATAAAAAATGATTCGATTCTAAATATAAAGATACAATACGTACCTTTTGTAACAATTGTACATCATGTAGATTAAAATATTGTTCCATCTGGAGTATCTAATTTACCGGATCCTTTCCATCAAACTTCCTCATATCACCTTTTCTTGATTTTAGGAGATCGATCTTGAAAATACTGTAACTATGTGTATTTGGGTCTACAAGGTCTAAAATTTTGGCCTGTAGTATCCTTTTACGTCCTCTTTCCAATTCCATCAGTCTGATTGAAATTTGATTCTCCAAGAAATAGTTATGCCCAATCTCCCAAGGTGACCTTCTTATATACTTTTTAAGTAGATCAAACTTGTATGAAGTGCCACGTGTTACTGTTTCGACCTCTGGATCTACAAAAGCTACACAGAAAACTGCAGTCTGTCATCTTTCTATACCTTCTAACAAAATTTCAATCTGATGCTCAGAGAGAAAGTTATGACAATTTTCCCATGGTCACCTGTTTATATCACTGTCTATAATGAACAACGCCTTTACCTAGGAGATTTTGCAAAAATGGGATAGGCTCAAGCCCCATGGACGTTCCTTATGTCAAATGGAGGAGGAGGTAATAAACCATTTTGTTAATCTCTTGTAATTGTTCAACACAAATCTGGTAGGATATGGAAACCTTGATAGGAGTAAGAGATGGGTGGTATTGAGAGTTAATAACTAGTTGCTTCAAATACTTGTAGTATCATCCAAATTAAAAATATTCTAAGGCTCTTTGTATAATACTATCCTAAGGTATATGGCTGGGTATAAATTTTATAATTTTATAGAATCATTAAAGACCTTATTTTCAATGTGCCTTACATAGTAGAATTATCTTTTTCAACTTTAAATACTCTCCCAATATTTCTTCTTAGAGGTAGATATGTTATGAGACTATAGATAAATCTTGGCCTTGGACTATTTTGAGGGAGCTTGTCCAGGAAACCCAACCTCATGCGGGGTTGGGGGGATTTTTTTTCTAAACAAGTATGTCGAGTTTCTAGATTTGAAAATAATTTTATAATTATCCACTTTGAAAGGGATCACCAACGTCTAAATATTTAATGTCTTTATGTTGTTATAAATTGAACGAAGGGGACAAGAAAAATGCAAAATTTGTTCTTTAGTCCTTGTTACCCCCTCGCGTTTAGAGGTAGCTAGAGGAGACTTTTATTGTATGACTCTTGAACATAGGAGTAATTCCACAATTAACATTTGTGTCCATCAATAGACAATTTCCCTTTAGATGCATCAAACTATGTTCAACTTATTCACATGAAAATTTTGGTGATTGACACACATGAAGTACATGAGTTTGTTGCTTCATATTAATGTTCAAGGTTAATGCATATTTAAAAAAATAACAAGGAATGAACAAGATGTAAGTTCAATATTGAAAGGAAAACAAAGGGATATGAATGATAAAGAAAAATCCAAAGTAAATTTTGATCTCTACCTTGTCACTATGAGTCCATTATGCCAAGTCCTATGCAATGCAACACATACCTAAAAATGACTAAATAAGAGTATCTCTGGAATTTATCCTCACTAAAAGCCATTGGAAATGCAATTGGGAAATTTTACTACAGGTGCCGAGAAATAGAGGAATATGCCAGAACCACCTATGCACGCATCTGTGTGGAAATGGACTTCAGCGCCAGATTCCGAGCTGAAATAAACCTAACAAGTAAAGACTATGTCTTGAACCAGAAACTCGATTATGAAAGCGTCCTCTTCAGATGTCGATCATGCTTTGAGACAGACCATCTAGCCAAAAATTCCCCAAAAGCCTCCCAAAAAAATTTCTGCTAGAAAGAATCACCACAAATCTACATGGAGGGAAGGAGCACAAAAATAACATTACACTGTCATCAAGGAAGAATACTCTCTAGAAAAATCTGTATCACAAGAAATCAGGCAAGAAAGAAACAACTCTCAAGACAAGCAGGGGGAAAGCCCCACCCAAGAGCAAAAAATTGAACTTGACAACCGCTCAAGCATCAACAATTATGAGGATTCGAATACCGCACAAATAAATCTTCATTTAACAGCAAAGTAGATCTCCCAAATCAAACTTCTTTTCTGACTATATTCAAAAGGACGAACACAAAAAATTATGTATCTAAGACACCAATGTCCCAAGAACCAAAAGAGATGAAGGAGATGCAAGATAAAGGAAGTTGGAAGATGGTAGAGAAAAAAAAGAAAGCTACGACACCAATCTCGGCAAGAAAGACAAGAAGCCATACAATTAAGAACTAAGAAAATTATAGGTCTGATAGACCAATTTGGTCTCAGTGGATGTTAACCACTGCCATCATCATCATCATCAATAAAATGTATAAGTTAAAAAAGGGGAATATATGAAATAAAGTGAAAGAAAACAAGAGAAAGGAAAGAAAGGGGTAGTAAGGCATCATGACAAGGAAAAGATAACTGAGTGTATAAGAATTCCTTCCGCAAAGGTGCTCAAGCGGATGAAAATCTTATATAACCTTACATAACTATGTATGACCACTCTTGGAGTCAAATCCCATACCATTCTATCTGCCATTACAGATACCCTTTGATGGCTTTCCTAGAACACACCACTCTTCTTGGTTACTAGCACACCTAACAAGGGCTAATGATGATCATCCCATACCTAAAATTGACATGTGGCACATATTCTATAAGATATTGTAAAGTTCAATAGGATACTTAATTTGATCTACCTAATGGAATTTACGTACAAAATTATGTTGCATTGAGTTGTGTACATTCCCCCAATTGATGATCACACTTAGAAATTTAGAGCCTCTCCTTTGATGATGTATTTTTCATAGATATGATGTGGGCATGAGCTTTGAATTTTTGGAGGATGTGGGAGGGTTACTTACACATTTTGAACACCACCTACACATCTTTTTCCAAAGGACATCCCACTTCTTTTGGAGGTTGTTTTGTTACTTTGGAGGGCATTGGGCCTTTGACGATGTGGCACACATGAAGAGATTATATACCCTAGTTGGAGAGGGTGTGGCACATTTGGATGTGATATGACACTTGGATGATGAAAGGTTGAACCTTTTGGTGGAAACATTACACCTTTAGAGCCCCTACACTTCATTATTGAGTGAGTTGTCCACTTTATGATGCCACTTGTGTGAGATGGAGCATGCATTTTATGATGGACATATTGTCTTATGAGAACATTTATCTCATTGTCAAGGCATCAATGGGGATCTATGTACCTACCCACTCTTATATCATGGATAATTTACTTATATTAGATATCATTTTTGGGATTCAACTGCGTTAAGTAAGTCATTCAAACGTATGACCATTTCCATGAGAGGTAGTCGTAACTGACTAATTTCTCATGATTTTTGAATAGTTCACTTAGCACTCATTGCATCGGGTGATGCTCACAGAGGTGAAGAAGTGGGATTGAAACTAGTGAAATGTGGAGAATGAATCACATAGCATCAATCATCACTTCCGGGGCATGCCATAGAGATAAGGAAATGATAATTTACTTATCATTTCCTTATCTCTATGGCTTGTAAGATATAAAGGAATTATTTTTTGCATTTATGGATTTTATTAGATGAGAAGGACGATTGACTATTCCAAGTGGATATTGGTGGCCACCTAACTATTCCACTTGGATCCCCACCATTGTTTCTTTTAGTTTTTTAGTTTCCTTATTTGTAGCACAATTTACTATTTTTGGCAGTTTTTCAGGTCCTGAACTTCCAGAGCCGTTTTGAGGCCCTGAATGACATTTTTTGGGTCAACACCAACATGGAACATTCACTAATGCTAGTCATTCAGAACTTGTATTCCTCGGGTAGATCCTTCTAATGAGATATTTTTTGCATCAAACGGAGATCGTATGCCAAAGTTACGACATCAGGAAGTTAATGTACCAATTTACCCAAAGAGGGCCAATAGTTTAGCGCTTCATCTCCTAGCGTTAGGTTTTTTGACATCCCAGCCCCATGAATCCCTAATGACCCTCTAAAACCCACATCCCCAGGGTTATCTTTGGATTCCCCATCGAAGTTTAGCTTGAGAAAACCCTTAGGGGTCATGAGAAGCGAGAAGGAGATTAGCTTAGAGGTAAGTTTAAGTTCCAATATGAAGGTGCAAGCATTTGCAGGGATAAGTTGGGAGTAGATAATATTCACACTTCTTGGCGGTTGACCTTCCAATCATTAGAATTCCATTTCTATGCTAGTATAGATTCTCTTACATTGTGTCCCTAAACCATACTGGTGGTCCACCGATCCTTTTTGTTTTCTAGAAAGCATGTTTCTCGTAACCAAAAGGACTCGAAACTGAAGGGTCAATTACATTGGCCCAACTTAAGGTCCATTTCCAACCATATTGGCCAATGGTCGAATCCTAGACATGGAAAAATGGAGGCCTCGAAGAAAATGTCCTTATTGATATGGTCTTCAAAGACCGTGAATCTATATAACATAGAGGCGACTTGGTGGGCTCTGCCTCTGCAGTTGTTCCATGTGAATATCCCATTGATGGTTGAAATGTGTACTACTTTTAACTCCACAATCCAAATTTGGAAGAGATCCATTTCTGGATCCTTCCATCTTATCCCACCCTTTTTCTCTTCTAGCGAGGTTATGAGGTTAGAATCTCCCCCAATCAACCAAAGCTTTTCCTCACTCATTGTGTGAAGCTTTCATAAATATTGGATGAAATATTCTTTCTCTGCTAGAATATGAGGACCATAGACAATCATACCCACTCTTTAGCCCCAATATGTCTGAATTTTCCAGATAAAATATGGGGCATACTGATCTAATGGTTAAAATGGATCACGCTAGGGTTCCAGAGTATGGAAATGCCCCCTCCACTACCTCTTATTTAAGCCATAAATCTAAGAAAATATTTGAAGGATTACACCATTGAAATAAAACAAACAATGAACCGACTAGACATTCTTCAAATGTTTTGTCTTTGAAAACAATGCTTGGACCAATAAGACTCGTTCAAGCTACTCCCTCTTCCACCAAAAGGTATAGTATTCTAGGTGTGACCCAAAATTTTCTAAAATCAATAGCATTTGAAATGACTTGTAAACCTTGTGAAAGTATGATGATGAACTTTGAAATCGCAGATACAATCCCCATGTACATGTTTCATAACTCCAATGAGATATTGTCTCTTCGTTCCATCAACAAAATTCTAACTTTTAATATTATCAAATTTGAACAATGAAATAAAATTTATTGTAAAATTAAACAACTTCACATCTTTATATTATAAAGTCAAACAATTACACTGCCATTAGAAAAACACAATAATACTATTTTCTATTAAAAAAATAAGAATTCTTTTAAATGGATTAAATTAAGATAAGGTAAGGTCTTTATAATACATAGTCAAATAATTGCTTTGTAATTTAAAGAATATAATTGTTTTTTCAATTTAAAAAAGCACAACAATGAATATTTTTAATTAATCACAACTATGGACTATTCAATTACGTCATGACTCTTTACATTCCACAATTGACAATTTCACTTACAAATTATTTACAAAAGTATATCACAATTTACGCGTACCCATATAGGACAAAATTGGGTAGAGAAAACTAGACAACTTAATAGGATAAAACATATCATGCTTCTGTTTGGGGAAACTATAACTCAACAACCTCTGCTTGATGTGTCTCGCTAAAGTAACAGTACCAAGTTATGTACTGCGCAAGATATCTAGAACTCTAGTGCCAGCTATCTCAACCCACAACCTTTAGGGGACCCAAGCTATTATAGTCCTATATAGATTACATCCTAACACATAGCCTATAGGGATCCAATCTATTACAGGGCTCCAAAGATAAATAAAGGAATTGTTAAAATATATATATAATAAAACAAAAACTTAAATATTACTACACCACTTATCAATAAAGTTTTCATCTTTAAATGTTAGTACTGAAGTGGTAAAGGCTCAAATCTTTATCTATTTTTGCAAATTTTCTTATAAGGCATGTATAGTGTACTTTTCTTTTCCATAAATTCAACTTTAGTTTTCTTTTTCATAAATTAAAATTTAAAATAAATATAAATCCATATATATGATCTCTTCATGTACATGATACATATATTATTATAACTAAGAAATGTTCCTTGGTAATGATATGTTTGTTCATGCATGAGACATTGAGTAAGATATAAATATAAAAGTAACTTAACTTGCAAACTTGATAACTTGTAAATGAAACAAATAAATCCATTCTAACTAGATTCATCAAAACTAATGTAACATTGATAGAATATAACATCAAATCCACATCATGAATTTAAAAGTCAATGAAGACATTGTCATACACACAAGTTCAAATTCATGTATTTTTATTCAAAATTTGTCTAGCTATACATTTTTATTTTCTACAAAATAGAACTTCATTCCCAACATAGATAATGGAAGTTCATGCCCATGAATGAAGTTACGGAAAAGTGGCCTCACAAATGATCTAGAAATTGGGTGTATAAGTCACCATCGCCACTCTTGGAACTCCCAAGTGCATTTCCAAATTGATATTGCTGAAAAAATTCAATAACCAATTAGTTATAAAATCCAAAATACATATAATCATTTTCGTTAATTAATGATAAGTGTTTGATCAACTACTCATTATCACCATCAAGATCTAAGGCAATGGAGAAGATTTCCCTTCCTGGGTAGATGATGGAGCACTTGGTGATGGATATAGGCATGGTTCAGGGGTGATGGATAAATGCATGGTGGGAGAAAAATTGGAAAAGGGTAGTGGGTTTGGGCAATGATACATCCCCATCGATTGTACGATAGTGGGAATAACACTAGGGTGATGGATCACCCTAGGGGGAAAATTGGAATGTTAAGGGTGTATGATTGGAACAATGAGAAGGGTGGAGGGTTAAAGGGTAGGGGTGGGAATGAGGAAGGGAGGATTTATGAAGGAAAAAGGTGGTGGGTGTGGCCGACAGTACATCCCCATTGCTTATACAATAAAGAGAAGCACCCTCAGGGAGAAAATTGGGATGGCACTGATTGGAGAAGTGTTCCCAATGCTATATTTTCTTTCACTAACATGCTCATCAAATAATTGGAGTGGACAATTTGGCCCATCAACTTTATCAACAAAAAATGCTCATATACTTATGCCTATGTATTGCAAATGATAGTATATCATATTTCACTTGGAAAAATGCATAACATCAGATTTCCATACCATTTTTGTGTATAATAGAATGTTGCACTAACTCAGGCATATTGTCCACATTTCTTTGTTGTATAGAAGATAACTCCAGTTGTTCATTCATGCTCTTTTTTTGCACGAACTCGTCAAACCCTTTCAAATTGTAGTTTATCTTTCCCTGCTTTTGACTTGCAACCACAATGCATTTTCTTATTGACTGGGCTCAAGAAACTATGTTTTCTCTTGGCAGTGATCTTGGATGGAGTTAGAGTATTGAAAAAAAATTTGTTGTATTCTTGATATGCTTTGTCTACCAAGTTGTATAATGCATATGCCTTTTCCAAATTTGTAGGTATTATGGATCTCAATTTCTCATGAGTTGATGAGTTAACATGTTTCATCTCATCATCTTCAAATAATGCACTATCTCATCGTACATTGGTCGATTCAAAATTATATGAGAATTGTATAAATCATCAATGCTTGTTTCATTATCATAATTTAGATTGGGAGGAGAATCAAAGCATGGCAGAAGCTCTGTTTGGATTTCTGGGCCCAATATAGGTGATGAATTCAAATCAAATAAAATTATAGGAATTTATGTAGTAGCATTAGTTACATTAGGCAATACATTCTTTACCCAAACTGATGTTACTCGCCAGCATCTCAACTTTCAATACATGTTTACAGACGTTTCCATTTAGGGCCCACTTCCAATTACCGAAGTGTAGATTGGAATATTTATATATGACATTGTACCAAATATCACGAGTATTCTTATTTTTGCTACGAACCCACTAATTGTTGTTACTCTTTTCATCAGACACACAATCTTCATTTGGGATTTTGTTAGTTCTACACTTGGATGAATTCAACTGTTCCTCAATTTTTCTGGGTCGTACAAAACCAACTTCTTTTAAACGTTGCATATGATTATAATATAATACAACCTTTGTCAACAACTCATATACTAATGGTAAGACTCAATTGTATTATTTGTATTTTGATTGGAATGTGAAAAATTTTTGTACGCCTTTGCCCACATATCTGTAGAAAGAAATTTATTGGTTATGAATTAACAACTATAAATATGACATGCAAAATAGAGTTATTAAAGCCATTTATAAGAAACTTACATATTTTGTTGTTGGCTAACCAAGTTGTTTTAAAATATTCCAAAAACTTTGTATGGTCACTGAATCCTTCAAATAAATTTTCAGCTGCCTTTTCTATAGATTCATCATCTTCACATGTGTGCATGATTTCTCCTAAAGCATGGAAAATGCAGATTTGGATTTCCCTTCCTTAGACTTTGTTTCCAACATTCTTCAACCATGCACGACAGACATTCCACACAAATAATAATATTGTACAATTGATTGAAGACCTAGAATAACATACTTTCTAGAGAGAATATACATTAAGAATATTTTTATGCCTCTTATAAAAAGAATAAGCACATCACCTTAATGCTTCAATTTCAGCAGTAGCATCATCTGCAATGAAGGCTTTAACATGGCAATCTGTTCCCTCTTTATTCCCAATGGCAAAGAGAGTTGACATCCATTTAGAAATATCAACTATAGTATTGCATGATGATATCACCCAAGCTACTGGAACCCCATTGTGATGTTTGTTGAAAACCATTAAAGTGTAAAGTTGATACTACATTACAAACTAAGTACATAATTATATTTATATAAGATACAAGAATTAAAATGGGGTTGAATAAATGAATTAGATTTAGGATAATTTTGTACTCACCCCATACTTATTTGTACTAAATGTTGAATCCATTGAGATTATATTGTTCTGAGAATATTTTAGCATCATTGAACGCATCCACTTTGTTTGTATTCCTATGATAAAAGGGATGTTTTTAGCAAGATCTCATTTCTGGTAGAAGAAAAGGTTGTCAACGTGTTCCTTATACCAACATTCTACAATGATTGGATCACTTTGATCTTTAACGTACTCTAGCCTTATGGTATCATTGTAAATGTTTAATATATCTTGTCTTGTCATGTATGTATCTCAGGATGTCCCTGTGTATAACGCACCAAGTCCATCCTTCACATAAAAAATGAACTTGTCCCATATCATTGTAACATTAAAACCTCTTTGGATTAAATGTTTGAAAATAGATTGCATATCCCTTGTTAAATGTGGTGCATAACTAAATCTCATAGGCCTAGTGATTGCATCTTTTCCATGACAAATAACATTGGATTTATCAATATGCCTACATGTAGTATATATTATTACAACATCATCTAGTCTAAGTTGAAGTCGTCGCACAATGAAGTGACATTGGCAAGCAACTTTAAGACTTTCATGTCGATTTTGTATTTCGTTTTGATATGATGATTCACTCATAATTATGTTTTTCCACTTCAGACCATATGCACACCAATAACTATATATAAAACATTTACGATAAATTAGATATAACATTTATGCATCCTGAAAAAAATTATACGTATATTGAAAAAAGGTATAAAGACTCACATAATGTACTCTAGATATGTTGAAAAATATGTTTGTCTGATATCCTCCACTTTTTTACTTCGTTGAGAAGTAAGAAGAAATTGAGTGGGTGCATGTTCACTCGATTCCTCTCCTCTTATAAAATCATCAAGTCGACAATATGGAATAATTGCAACTTCGTACCCATAAATCTTTGTCCATGTTAAATCTTCTGCTAAAAATTCAATCATATCCTCTAGGTCTTCAACTTCCAACCCATTAATCCTCTCCCACTTCTTCATTTTTCAAATACCTATAAAAATTGCATCGAAAATAATTTGGTTTGAGTAGGTATTATTGTCTTGATTAATGCATATCACTAAGAATAGAAATCACATTTTTAGGTAACTATTTTATACTTTTCAGGTAAACCAATTTGGTAAAGGTAATATTTGGGTAATTAATGAACTTAGAGATTTTTGACAAATTTAGACTAACCATGTATGTCATATGATTTCTTTGTGGAGGTGGTGTCAGCATGTTGGTCTCATGGTACAACTTGTGATGAGTGGTTGAGGTGGAAGGGGTCGAAGGGAAATACCTAACATGCAAATCTCATAAAAGCAAGGATGTGCCCAACACCAAGGCATGAGATGGTGTGCTAATAGAGGCCCTTCAAAGAGGGATCAAAGGGAGAGACATAATACCTCTCTCAAAGCAGGAAGGTTTTGTAATCTCCTAGATTGATGGTTTGGGTCAAAAATAATGTAGGAATGTCACACCACTTTGAGTTTGATCAAGAAAGAACTAAGTTTACTAAAGGGAGCAAGACTCAATGCATTCTCCATAGAAAAAGTGGGCATTCTAAACAAACTTGATTTAGACAATTTAGAGGCTACATCCATATGAGGGAAAAGGTGATTTTGATGCCTCCCTTCAAATAACCTACAAGGAAACCTAACCTTACCCTTTTCCCCATGAACTTAAGAATCACTAGTCAATGGAATAACCATAAGTTGATGGGAATATTTATAACACACTTCTAAGACTCTAGGTATACCAGAACAATCCTTAAGAAGGCGAGCACCCTTACAAAGCTTACAAAGTTATTTGGGCGTGCATTGCATGTTGGAGGGTTCCTCAACATTACCAACACTCACGACCATGGTTGGTTTGTTAAACCCTTTCTTATGTTGCTTCTTCTTCTTCTTCCTTCTCTTATTCTTCTTATCCTCCTAGTTACAAGCATCATGACTTTCACCAGGAGATGAAGAAGAAAGGGTAGAAGACATGATGGGAGAAGAACTAATTTATTCATGATAAAAGAATAGTAAAGTTTTATACAAGATTAATCAACATCCTACTCACTTGGCCCTTTTTTCTCCTAATGGTGTCTTTTATTAATTTTATTAAAAGTATAAATATGAACATTCATGTCATATTTTATTAAGTTTGTTAAAAGTATAAATATGAACATTCATTAACCAACTAATTAGCTAGTGGTTGGGTTGTTGAAATAATGGCCAACAACACAAACATTCAGTAAAAGCTTGGAAGTGCCATGAAGCTTCAGAAAGCAACGATGTTTGTTTCTTTACCGTTAATCAACATATGAAGAACCACTACTTTGCATTTCACTATGTAGTCTTGTAAGGTCCTTCACTCTATAGAAATTTAAAAATATATTTCATATATTTAGGTGTTATTCATGTTATAGACATGATTGAACAAAACAAAACATTGTTGAAGAAGGTTTATACCTTGATGAATGTCATAGATCCATTAATAATTTCATTCATATTAAAAAAAACAATAGTAAGTAGATACTAGTTAGTTACTTTTTGTAAAGACAGTGTGCATTAATTTTTAATATTTATTATTTATTGTATACCACTTTTTAAAAAGCTAAATTGGAAGGTCCTAGTGGGGACACAAGTTTTCTTTCGTATAACCTATTAGCTAGAGTCTATGATTTTTTCGTACTAGGATTTATTTATAATGCACATGAAATTATTTTTATTTATACAATAAGTTGCATTTATCATGGGATGATATATTGTGTTTTTTTTATCATATACTTGTGTTTTATGTTTTTTTGTAAAGGAAGCTTCTAATATTTTTCATTTAAAACAAAGAATGATTATTTATGTATGGTACTCCCAAGTGAGTTTCCAAATTGACATTTATGCAAAAATTACATTAATCAATTAGTTGTAAAAAATATAATGCATAGAATCAATTTTATTAATTCATGAAGAGATTTTGATTAATTACTCATTCTCAGTGTTAAGATCTAGGGCAATGGAGAAGACTGCCCTACCTAGATAGATGTCAGACCACTTGGTGATGGATATAGGCATGGTTTAGGCTTGATGGATAAAGGCATGGTGGAAGTGAAATAGGAAAATGGTAGTGGGTGTGGGTGATGATACACCCCCACTGATTGTACAATAGTGGGAGTCAGTGTGCTAATTGGGGCCCTTCAAAGAGGGATGAAAGGGAGGGAGATAACACCTCTCCCCAACAAACCCCCCAATATCGAGAGTAAAACCACTAAAAAATGTTGTGAATTAAGACAAGAGGCAATCCCCTCTATTAAATATTCTTTGACAAAACAAGACACAATGGTGGTAACTTACTAATGTTATAGAATAGGATAAGGATCATGCAAATCAAGTAGCTCCGAAAGTTAAGGCTCACCAAATCAAAATTTATTTTACAATCTAGTTCATCTAGCTAAATCCCAAAGCCTATAACCATAATCCTCGAAAAATAAAGGGTGGAACCTTTCGCCGGATTGAAATTGTGTGGAACCAAATAGTTGCTCATGTAAGCAACGTGCAGATTGATTTTCATACATCTCGATCAAAGCATTCTGCTCCATTGAAGCATGTAAGAAGTTAACCCTAGAGAGGTCTTAGATACCTTCTTCACCGACTTTAGTATTAAAGCCAAAAGAGTGTTCAATGGAGTAATGTGAACCTATTGTGGTCACCAACAACCCCCGTCTTCGTTTGATATTAGTAATAACATCAAGCAAAGGGGGACCCTTAGCCAAAAATTCAAAAATATTTTTGTTTGAAAATCCTTTTGTATCAGCTCCATAAAAGCTATATCGTGTCGCAATGGAAAAAGGAGCGCTTGCCCAAGCGCATAAATACACTAAAAAGGAGCGACGCGAGAACCCATCGCATCGCGTGCATTAAGAGCGTTTGAAAAAGGAGAACCTAAAGAAACACCGACGGCCAATATGCGACGTCGCACGTCGCAATGCCACACGAGCAACACAAAATGACAAAGTGAAAACCTTGCGATGTTGCGATCTGCGATCTGCGATATTAGCGATCTGCGATTTGCGATATCTGCGATCTACGATAACACTTAATAACGTCGCAGCCATCGATACTGTGATACCAATCGCAGAAAAAACTCATCGCAAGAATTCTCCGACATACACGGTAGATCCAAAAATGAAAGCGCGCCTTAAGGGAAATTAATGACCGCATGCTCGAATATCCAAAACTGATTGCATCGCATTTATCGAAGAGTCAAGTTATGATTAATGTCATTAATTTCGCATTCATTAGAATTTAATGCTTTCATGTCAATCTTTTTGTCATTTCCCTTCTTCTTTGCGTAAACTGCAAGACATGCAACTTATATAAATCTATATGCAGGAAACATCTAAGGAGAAGGGAAGAGCGCCAATAAGACAACAGAGAGAAGATGCCTCCGCAATTGGATGCCGCATGCAGCAGAACCGCGGATTCCAGAGTATCGCCCAACAGGCACTGATGAAAATAGACTGTCCAAGACTCAGAGTCAAAGGCGCACAAAAGCAGCGTGTTTACAAAAGATCCTGAAGCTCAGACTTGGTAAAGCCGAGAAAGAAGCACAACAGAAGAAAGACGCTCTAGAAAAGCCTGGAACAAAGAACGGAAACAGTTCTCAAAACAGGGGATTGTCCATACAGCGCATCTTCTAACTCATTGAGTCATTCGCATGACCAGAAACTGAAATAGCAACAACAAAACCAGTTCGAAAAGAAACTGGATTGTACTAAGTGTGCACACAGCGAATACACCCAGCTAGAGAAAGGTTTTCGAAAATATCTTCTAATCTAACAGAAAGAGGTGCGAGTGCTTGTTGTTTCTAATTTTCAAGCTCGAACAAAAGGAAAGGACAACCAGCCGACTCTTTCAGGGCAAATAGCGCATTGCTTACAACACTAAGGAGCTGATACAGAAACGGTTAGAAATTAGATTCAGTTTTTAGAAATAAATTTGTTTTTAGTAAAAGGGCGGTCATTTGAAGCCATTCCCTGAATTTGTGTAAAGTAAAATTAGTCGGTTACTAGTATTTAACCCTTCTTGTTGCATTGGAAAAGGGTCCGAAATTTTGTCAAAAAACTTGTCCTTAGAACATGCACTTTTGCACCCTCGGAGGGGGTTTTTCATGAATGGACGGATCAAGATTTATTTATGTTTTCATTTTAATACCTGCTACTGATGTTGCACTTCTGTACTCTTAGTAGGCATTAGAAGCAAGTAGAAATAGATCATTATTGCTTAAGGTCTGTAAGTTTTAAAATCAGTCATAAATGGTACTTTTATCTCTTGACTAGTTTCTGCTTGCATTCTTAGAGTAATATACAGCTGATGTTATTTATATGTTAACGTATGAATGAGTGGACTACCATTTGGCACTTTTGTACGGTGGAGTCATTGATTTGTGCTTAATACATGAATAACTGATTATGCAATATGTTGTTCACAACTGTTTTGCTTAAATTCTTACGCAAGATGGTTCATCTCAATTGATTTATATTCTCATGATAGTTGAATAATCTTCATTACCAGTTATTCTGTGAAATCTTTCTAGATTGCATAATGGAAAAATTCTGTCCCAGGTTAGTGTAGATTAGATGTATTGTTTTTTGTTAGATAAAGTAGTATAAAGTCATTTCAGAATTTAGAATTAGATTAGTTAAGGAATAATTACATATTTTCTACTATCATTTTCTACACACACACACATCACCATTTTCTACAAATACACACACCCCTAGAACGAGAAGTTGGTCCCGTCATCCCCAGTCGGACCCGCTACACCAAACGAGCATGGAGCCGCCAACCAGGTTCCCGACCGGGTGGGTATCCCCCTTGTTGTTGACCCGATTTCGGGGCCCTCAACATATTTGGCATTAGAAGGAGGGCACGAACTATGAATGGCACCTAAAGCAATATCCAAATACCATTCTGAGAGTAATACACCCTCATCAACTCCCTCGACTTCTCCAACACGGTTAAACCTGGAATTTGAAGTCGTTCGAGTATCCACCACTGCTACATATTCGAATATATCAGACCAATCTACTATTGAACCCTCTGAAATTCAAACTTTGATTCGTAAACTTCAGGGATTCTCCATTTTCAACCAGAAGTCTGATAAATCTAAAAGCAGTGTGACTTCACAGTACAACCCTGCTCATCCCCTTACCAGATTAAAGAGTGAAAAATTTGGCATACAACCAAGTGAACTCCCTCTTCCTACCAGAAAAAGAACAAGGAAAACACCTCAAGAGTCTGACAGAGAGGCTCTCTCATCCACTTCGTCCATATCAACTCCCTCACCACGAAGTCAACCACCCACTTTTCCATTCCAACTCACTCACCCATCTTCCACAAACCTTCCTCTTCGAACATCAAAGAGCCTGATTTCTTCACCTTCAGCATCAGGGGTCAGTTTCTGCACTTCCATTAGCTAGCAGCTCCACGATGGCCCAATCTCCATGGAACAATCCTGGGGCGGTTTTAATGCCTCCACCCCTGAGCCCTATACCGGCCCATCCAGAGAAGTGGCTACCTAAATTCAACCCGGAAGCAGGTATGCTAGCCGAAGAACATATCAATAATTTCATGCTTTCTGTTAATCTCAACGGAGTTACCAACGAAGATGTTGTTGTCCGGCTCTTCCCTTATACAATGCAAGGAACGACTGGGTCATGGTACTTTTCGTTACCTTCCGGATCCATCAGAAGCTGGGACATTTTTCAAAGTCAGTTCCTCACTAAGTTTGGTGATGACAGATCTACGGCGACATTGATTAATGACCTATCTAATCTTAAGGCTGAGGCTAGAGAACCCATTAAAGACTTTAACTTACGGTTCAATAAGATCCTCAACAAAATCCCCGCTGCTTCACAACCCAGCGAGGAAGTAAGGTGTGAATGGTACATCACGACTTTACCTCCAAACTTGGCTATCTTCGTAGATAGGGCAAACAAGACCACATTAGTTGAGAACTTGACAAAAGCGTTAGCAGTGGAAAGACGCGTGGTAGCCCTAGAAAAGAGATCTGCTATAGAAGAACGCAAATCAAAGAAGATCTCTTTCAAAGAAGACACCAAGAAGAAGCAAACGAAAGATCCTTTCGATTTGGAAGGGTTACAAAAAGTGTTGAAAGCCATGTCCAATGAGATGGTCGATATCAAGAAACAAGTAGTAGAGACTTCTTCGAAAAAACCCTTTATGACTTTTAAAAGAAATCCTCCCATGGACGTAAAACCACCCAGTGTTGTCTCAAACGTTGAGTCTGAAGAAGACGAAGAAGAAGAGAATACCACTGAAGGGCAGACCGACGAGGAGGAAGTTGTAGAACTTCAAGGAATGTGGGATTTCATCCTCCCACGGCAAGAGGATCAAGAAGCACTTCCTATTAGCACGAGAAGCGAAAATCAGCTTGATCTTCCCCAAACTACCTCAAAACAAAAGGGCGCAAGCCCTGCAACAAAAGAATGGTCCGTAACCAAAAAGACAACTACTAAAGCGACCCAGTTTAGCCCAGTCCAATCTGAACAAGCACCTCCATCAAGAACACTAAGAGTGTCGGATGAAATGAATTATAACGTTATCGACGACATGAAGAAGACTAGGGCTAATATCACTCTGTATGAATTGAGTAAACTGAAACACCAGCAGAAAATCATGATGAAAGAATTACATGTTGTACCTACTACATCTTTACCTACAGCTGTGGCTTCCCACAATCTGGGAAGACCTCCAACCAATACGATAAATAAAATTGATCCAAATGACATCGCCTTGATTGGAGGGAGATCAAGGTCTCATACTCCTCCTTTTCTTCTCACATATGAAATCTTTAACAAAAACGTGCACAATTTCTTAGTTGATTATGGTGCTTCAACGAATATTTTACCCAGGTCAATATGTGCCAAATTGAATGTGCAACCTCAAAAATCTGCAGTACGTATAGTTCAACTTGATTGCTCCCAGGTCGAAGTGATTGGTGAACTTAATCAGGTGACCATAAGATTGTCGACTAACCCAAAAGTGTGTCAGGTTATCGACATTCTGGTAGCCGATATCCCTAAGTTCTATGGCTTGATTCTTAGCAGGGATTGGTCGGAGAAACTCCACGGATATTTCTCAACCGACTGGTTGCACATGTGGTTACCATACAACGGTAAACCAAATCAGATAAAGGTTGAACGAGAGTTGCACCAAAAATACATAGTGACAGAACTAGAAGGAGAAAATGAAGCCATCACATACAATAGCAGCATTGTAGGCAATTACGCAATAGATTCTTTCCTAGGCAATTTCAGTGCTCATATTTCACCATACTTAGAGAATTCAGTTTTATCCCAAGTTGAAAATTTCTCCCAAACGGATGACTCAAAATGTTTTAGTTTTTTAGATAATTCTGTAAATACTTCTTTATTTTGGAAATTATATTTTGATGGATCTAAATCCAACGAGGGGGCAGGAGCAGGATGCGTTCTGATCAACCCAGACGGGAACAAGATTATGCTCACATGCAGACTTGAGTTCGATTGCACGAACAACACAGCGGAGTACGAAGCCTTGGTTCAAGGCCTATACAAAGCAATCAGATTGAATGTTAAGTATCTTCAAGTCTTTGGAGATTCTGAGATCGTCGTAAAACAGGTACGTAACACCATACATTGCCTGTCTAGTCATTTAAAGCATTATCAATCGTTAGTGCAAGATCTCACTGCACATTTCATAGCATTTAACATCTCGTGAATTCCAAGAATTCAAAACGCAAGCGCAGACCTGTTAGCTAACGTAGCCTCTCGACTTATCCCTTCCGAATATTTTAGTCCTGATAGGTTTTCAATAGAATTAATTTTTAAACCTTCCATTCCTGAAAATATCACCAACTGGAGAGTGTTCAACGACGACCCAGACATTGTAAGTTTCCTCACCTCTGAAGGATCCTACACAAACCAGATAATTGACGAAGACTGTCATGATCACCAGATACAACAAAGTAGCACTGATAATGCTATACCCAAATCGGTGGCCAAATTAGAAGACTTATATGACTTGAAAAGTCGGTTCAAAAGGTCGGCTAATGCCAAGCTTTATAGTTCAACTCTGAACTACGAATCAGTCAACCTAGGAACCGACGAAAAGCCGCAAAATGTTAATCTAGGCAAGGGCTTAGCCACTGTAGAAAAATCAGCATATATCCGCCTTCTGAGACAGTACAAAAACGTTTTTGCCTGGAACTACGATGAGCTGAAGACTTACAACACTTCCATCATTCAGCATGTTATCCCTATGACTGACAACGAGAAACCTGTCCAGTAGAAGCTTAGGAAAATACACCCTAACCTAGAAAACCAGATAAAAACCGAGCTTAATAAGTTGTTGAGAGCCAGAATAATCTTCCCCGTTAGGCATTCCAAATGGGTATCCAATATGGTGCCCGTTAGGAAGAAAAACAGAGACATTAGAATCTGTATCGACTTTCGAAATCTCAACAAAGCCTGTCAGAAGGATAACTTTCCCCTCCCACCTACAGGCAGTAGCAGGCTCAGAATTAATGTCATTCCTGGATGGATTTTCAGGATACAATCCAGTACTGGTGCATCCCGATGATCAGTTAAAGACTACGTTCCGAACCAAATGGGGCACTTATGCATATCGGAAGATGCCATTTGGTCTGATCAACGCCGGAGCTACCTTTCAGAGAGCCATGGACATCGTGTTTAAAGGATTGGTCAATAAATCAATAGTGATTTATCTGGATGATATAACAGTGTACTCCAGAAAACGAAACAACCATCTCCAAGATTTGAAGCAAATCTTTCAAAGATGCTTGAGGTATGGAATTTCTCTCAATCCAAAGAAATATTTCTTTTCATTAAGCGAAGGGAAATTGCTCGGATTCATAGTATCAAAATCTGGTATTCACATAGAACCCGACAGAATCAAGGAAATTTCCGAAATATCCATACCTCATAACAAGAAAGCCATGCAATCCTTCCTTGGACAGATCAATTTTTTCAAAATATTTGTCCCAGATTTTTCACGTATTATTTCACCCTTACAAAATATGATAAAAATGAATTCAAATTTCAAATGGGGTCTAGACGAGCACGAAGCATTCAACATAATCAAACAAGCCATCATCAACGCTCCATCTTTGGCTACCCCAAATTTTTCAAAACCTTTCATCTTATACACGTTTGCCTCAGAAAAACCTTATGTTGCGATTTTAACTCAAGCAAATCACGAAAAGGTAGAAGCCCCAATCACATTCTTTAGCTCGAACTTACAAGGTGCTGAACTCAATTATTCTGACGTCGAGAAACAGGTATATGCCGTTTTCAATGCAATCAAATATTTCAGACCTTTCTTGCTAAAAGCCCATACCAAAGTCATAGTACCGTTTCCAGTGGTAAGAAACCTCCTGATACAGAAGGATGTGGGCAAGAAGAGAGCGAATTGGATCACCGCCTTACAAGAATACGACCTTGAGATCAAACCGACACACATCGTAAGAGGCCAAGGCTTCTGCAAGATGTTAGCTGGAGCATCGCGAATCCCCGAGAACTCGTCTGAAGAGGTACACGCGTATGAGGTAAGCCTAAACGACTCAGAATCATTATATGCTGACACCATTTATTTTCTTAAGAACGGGTATGCTCCATCACGTCTGGATCATACCAAGAAAAGAGCTCTGAGATTAAAAGCTAAGCAATACCAGCTCATAAATGATGTCCTGTTTAAAAGGAATTATGATTCTGTACTTCTTAGGTGTCTTGAGAAAACTGAAGCCGAAAAGGTTTTGCAGGAACTCCATGATGGACCAGCAGGTGGACACTATGCCGGAGATGCGACTGCACACAAAATCTTTGTGCAGGATATTATTGACCCACGTTGTTCAAAGACTCATACAATCACGTAAGGAAATGCCAAGTCTACCAGACTGCTGCAGGAAAACAAAGGAAAGCGTCCATGACGCTACAGTCGGTCAACATCGACCAACCATTCAGTCAATGGGGCTTCGACATAATAGGTGAGATCGTTCCTCACTCTTCTAAGCAGCATAAGTATATCCTTACGGCAACTGATTATTTTACCAAATGGGTAGAAGCAGTTCCTCTCAAGATAGTTCATTCTGAAAACATTATTGAATTCATAGACCAATCTATCATAACTAGGTTTGGATTGCCAACGGCCTTAATGTTTGATAACGCTTCATATTTTTCTGGAAATGTTATGACTGAGTTTGCGCTCAAAAGAGGGTTCAAACTGAAATATTCTGCCAACTACTACCTGCAAGGTAATGGATTGGCCGAATCAACAAACAAGAACCTAATCAGAATTATCAAAAGAACAGTTGACCAAAACCAAAAGAATTGGCACAAAGCGCTGGTAAATGCTTTATGGGCTGATAGAATCACAAAGAAAGCTTCGATCGGCACTTCTCCCTTTAATTTAGTTTACAGGCGGGAAGTGGTTCTTCCGACTCACTTAGTCATTCCCTCTTTGTCTTTATTGCAGTACATCGACGAAGTATCTGCTTCCTCATTACAATTAAGACAAATGGAAATAATCAAACTAGAAGAACAAAGAGAACAAGCTAGGAAAACCCATGCACATCACCAAGCGCTAATAAAATCTTCTTTTGACTCAAGCATCATAACCAGAAAAAACTTTCAGATGGGTGATTTAGTTTTGAAATGGGATAAGGCACATGAAGAAAATGGCAAACATACGAAATTCCAGAAGCTGTGGCTTCGCCCTTTTCAGATTGTAGAAGTCGTAGGCCCGTCCACATTCGTGTTGTAGGATCTGGTAGGTAGGAGAGATTCTTTACCTGTCAATGGATTGATTCTTAAATTATATTTTCCATAGAAGAGAAATTCTTCTAATTTTTGTAGGATAGATTTAGTTTTTATATTTCATTTTGTTTTGTTTTTTTTTCTTTTTGATGAATAAAACCCGTTGTAGATGATCATGTGAAAAGGATTCATGAAAAGAGCATGCCAATTCTCTATCAGATTTTGATTTCGCTTGTACAAATAGCAAAATTTTTGAAAAATCTGAATTTTATTATTAACAAATAGAGTGAACTTCACCTTGATTACGATATTAGTTTCAACCTCAAAGAACTTTGACGAAGGCAACCTTTGGTGAAAAAATTGCTTTGTATCAGCACCATGAAAGGAATCATCAATAGTAAAATAAGTACTCTCTGCAAAGCTGTTGTTTTCAAAAAACTCTATTATTGTCGTCCAGAGCTTTCTTAAGGAAAAACAATGACTTCCTCCCAGCTAAAAGGGAATTGCAGCATTCAGAGAAATAATCCAAGCAAAACACTATATCTCAAAGAATAAGAGGTCTCATCATGAGCCGACTTATCATGATCACAGATATTATAACTTGGTGACTTTGCCAATACTGTCTATCAAAACAGGGCAACGACTTAAGATTGGTGCAATCAAAAGACAAGAGGTCTCATCACGAGCCGACTTGTTTAGCAAAAGTGTAAATCAAGTGAATGATTGTGTCATAATTTGGCCACCAAACCAAGACATTGTTCTTTAGAGAATTAAAAAAGGAAAAGTGTGTCAAAAAGGATTTTTCTCTGGAATGTTGCGAGTAACCTCAAGTAGGAAAAAGGATCATTGCTGGATAACATGGTAACCCTGTCGAGGCTATGGACGCTTGCGGGCAGCAGAGGCTCTACCTACAACAAATGAGTATACTTTTAAGCCAGTACGCAGAGAAGACCTTATTTTATCTTTAATCAAGACCAAGTAATGTCTGGTGCGAATGCAAGAAAAGCCTGAGGAAGCAAGCAATTGAGATTAAAAAAGGGTGAGACAAAGTATCGTTGACAAGGTGAGGGGGTCTACTCTATCTGTTCATAACAAAATTTAGACATATAAGAATTTTGTTGTTTCGGAAGTGAACGGCCAATAGAAATGCAGAGATAACTAGTTCTTCAGAGTGAATCGCCATTGTTGTGGTCACCAACAACCCCCCTCTTCGTTTGATATTAGTAATAACATCAAGCAAAGGGGGACCCTTAGGCAAAAATCCAAAAAATATTTTTGTTTGAAAATTCTTTTGTATCAGCTCCCTAAAAGCTATATCGCGTCGCAACGGAAAAAGGAGCGCTTGCCCAAAGCGCATAAATACACTAAAAAGGAGCGATGCGAGAACCCATCGCATCGCGTGCATTAAGAGCGTTTGAAAAAGGAGAACCTAAAGAAACGCCGACGGCCGATATGCGACGTCGCACGTCGCAATGCCACACGAGCAGCACAAAATGACAAAGTGAAAACCTTGCGATGTTGCGATCTGCGATATTAGTGATCTGTGATCTGCGATATTAGCGATCTGCGATCTACGATAACACTTAATAACGTCACAACCATCGATACTGTGATACCAATTGCAGAAAAAACTCATCGCAAGAATTCTCCCACATACACGGTAGATCCAAAAATGAAAGCGCGCCTTAAGGGAAATTAATGACCGCATGCTCGAATATCCAAAACTCATTGCATCGCATTTATCGAAGAGTCAAGTTATGATTAATGTCATTAATTTCGCATTCATTAGAATTTAATGCTTTCATGTCAATCTTTTCGTCATTTCCCTTCTTCTTTACGTAAACTGCAAGACATGCAACTTATATAAATCTATATGCAGGAAACATCTAAGGAGAAGGGAAGAGCGCCAATAAGACAACAGAGAGAAGATGCCTCCGCAATTGGATGCCGCATGCAGTAGAACCGCGGATTCCAGAGTATCGCCCAACAGGCACTGATGAAAATAGACTGTCCAAGACTCAGAGTCAAAGGCGCACAAAAGCAGCGTGTTTACAAAAGATCCTAAAGCTCAGACATGGTAAAGTAGAGAAAGAAGCGCAAGAGAAGAAAGACGCTCTAGAAAAGCCTGGAATAAAGAACGGAAACAGTTCTCGAAACAGGCGATTGTCCATACAGCGCAGCTTCTAACTCATTGAGTCATTCGCATGACCGGAAACCGAAATAGCAACAGCAAAATCAGTTCTAAAAGAAACTAGATTGTACTAAGTGTGCACACAGCGAATACACCCAGCTAGAGAAAGGTTTTCGAAAATATCTTCTAATCTAACAGAAAGAGGTGCCAGCGCTTGTTGTTTCTAATTTTCAAGCTCGAACAAAAGGAAAGGACAACCAGCCGACTCTTTCAGGGCGAACAACGCATTGCTTACAACATTAAGGAGCAGATACAGAAACGGTTAGAAATTAGATTCAGTTTTTAGAAATAAATTTATTTTTAGTAAAAGGGCGGTCATTTGAAGCCGTTCCCTGAATTTGTGTAAAGTAAAATTAGTCGGTTACTAGTATTTAACCCTTCTCGTTGCATTGGAGAAGGGTTCGAAATTTTGTCAAAAAACTTGTCCTCAGAACATGCACTTTTGCACCCTCGGAGGCGGTTTTTGATGAATGGACTGATCAAGATTTATATATGTTTGCATTTTAATACCTACTACTGATGTTGAACTTCTGTACTCTTAGTAGGCATTAGAAGCAAGTAGAAATAGATCATTATTGCTTAAGGTCTGTATTTTTTAAAATCAGTCATAAATGGTACTTTTATCTCTTGACTAGTTTCTGCTTGCATTCTTAGAGTAATATACAGCTGATGTTATTTATATGTTAACGTATGAATGAGTGGACTACCATTTGGCACTTTTGTACGGTGGAGTCATTGATTTGTGCTTAATACATGAATAGTTGATTATGCAATATGTTGTTCACACACCGTTTTGCTTAACTTCTTACACAAGATGGTTCATCTCAATTGATTTATATTCTCTTGATAGCTGAATAATCTTCATTACCAGTTATTCTGTGAAATCTTTTTAGATTGCATTTAATGGAAAAATTCTGTCCCGGGTTAGTGTAGTTAGATGTATTGTTTTTTGTTTTAGATTAAAGTAGTATAAAGTCATTTCAGAATTTAGAATTAGATTAGTTAAGGAATAATTACATATTTTTACTATCATTTCTACACCACACACATCACCATTTTCTACACATACGCCCACCCTAGAACGGGAAACTGGTCTGGTCATCCCCAGTCGGACCCGCTACACCAAACGGGCACAGAGCCGCCAACCAGGTTCCCGACCGGGTGGGTATCCCCCTTGTTGTTGACCCGATTTCGGGGCCCTCAACAGAACCATACGCCTTGTTACATTCTAAAAATCCATCACCACCTTCAAAATTTGAAAATCAAAGTTGATGGAAGCCTTCAAGCCTTTCCATAGTGTATAAGATTCGGCATGATTATTTATTAAAATATTAAGAACCCAAACAAATGCACTTTCAATTAATCCTATAGGATATGTAATAACCCCTCTATCGCTCACCACCACACTCTATAACATGCTAATTAGTTAGTTAAGAAAATTAGTAGAGTTTTTAGAATTTTAATTGAATAATCAATAATTATTAGTGGTAGGAATTTAATTTTCGTGGAATGTTCTAGAAAATTTATGTTTTTTTGGTCTTTTTAATTAAATTGATTAATTAAAAAAAAATCATACAACTAAGTATCATATAAAACAAGTTATGGTGTTTGGTCATGTGGTATTCATAAGCCTTCATATTGTATCAAAGCTTATTTACATTCGCAAATCTCCATGGTAAAGTGAGTGCAAATCCTTATGATTAAAAATCTAGATACATGTTTTTCTAAATGTATAGATGTTTAATTTATGTATTACTTGTTTTTGTAATTAATAATAATAATAAAATTTAAAATAAAATTATAATTTAGTTAAGTTTTATGTTTTTTTAAATCTTAATAAAATGAGATATACTAAAGTAGTGTCTATTGTTATTGATTATGAATTGATATATATTATTTATCAGCCATCTAATTTATATAGTTGCAATAGTTTCATTGAACTTTTGTAATTAAACATAATTTTTTTCAAAAACACAAGTTTTGGAAGTAAATTTTTTACTTTGATATGTATTGAGAAAGGCATGTCTCCTTGAAAATTGATATCTACCAATATTTATTAGCCATCTCATTTTTATCAGTACTCTAGTTTTATTATTTTTAATTTTCTAACCAAACATAAACTTTGTAGCTAGTTCTAAGAATTGGAATCCTACTTTTGTCATTTCATTTGATGAACTTGGTAGGTTATTTATTTATTCAATATGCGTGTGCTTTTATTAGAATGTGTTAGATGTATTTCTTTCTCCACTTATAAATAAATGTTAAGAACATTTATTTGGCACCTAAGACATAAAACATAATAAACCGTAACCGGTTCTATATCATTTGGTAACAAATTTCAAAATCTCAATGACAAATTCGTTTATTATTTCCATTTTAGTATAAAAATTTACATTTAGATATTAACAAGAGTATTTTGGGAACATATTTCAATTGATACAAAATATATTATGAAGTAAGTTTACACTTATTTTCATTTTTTTAATGGATCATTTGAATTTGATTAAATTATTAAATTTTGGTAATAATAATAGTATATTTTACAATCGTAATTACATTTCTACAATAGTTAATGGACAAAAACGAAACATTATTTACAAGTAATTAGAATTTATAATTATAGTGAATGAAATATAGTTAATGGTTTCAAATTTCTTAATTAATTATAATTTGATTAATTATTTTATTATTTAAAAATATTTTGTTCGTACACTTAAATATTTCATTTCAATTTTTATTTGTAGAATTTATTTTAATGTATATTTAGGTGAAACGGGAATTGGAATGTTTTGTGTATCATTGTTTGATTATTCTTAATATGAAAAAGTAAGGCATTTATGTATAAAAATAAAACAAAGTAAAAAATAAATTGTTACTTTCCCTTTAAGTTAAGCTATGTGATCAATTAAACAAGAAAAATGGTTTTAATTTTTTTTGCGTATGATAAAATATCCTATGAATACCTATTCTTCCTTTCCACTCTCAAAGTAGTTGGGACTTGCGGAGATATCTTTTATGACGGGTGATGGGGCTACATCTCAAAAGAACTAGTGAGGCTTCCAACAGCCAAAAGAATCAACCAAGGTAAAGATGCCCTAAAATTTGGCCAATAAGATACCTTCATCTCACAGGGGTAGTTGAGTCTTTACCTTATTGGTAATCGGTGATCAGTATGGAGCACTATACAAGTTGGGTAGCCGCATATAGTACCATACATACTGAGCCTAAGCCAAACCCCCTCTGAATCGGGTCTCTCTGCTACCTGGGTAGTCTTTTTTGTGGGATGATTGAAGGATTTGAAGCACCCTAAAAGACAACTTCTATGTTTCAAAATGTAACATGACCATGGCGGCTTATTGGATGCTTACCCCTAATAACCTAAACTATAAATTATTTTATGGCTCCTATGGGGAAATTTAGTTTTCTCAAGTTATGATTGATTGTAGGTGTCTTCCTTCACTTATGGTGTTAAAAGTAAGCTCAAATAAACTATGTACAAAAGCTCTTGAAACTTGATGCCCTTTATTCAAAGTATAGAGTAGCTTAGTGTGTGTAGTGCAATGTGTGTGTAAGTGACAAAGTGAACATAAAAAGTGTGAAATGATGTGGATATACGATGATCCTTTACAAAATCTCCTATTTATACTAAGTTATGTTTGTTCCTTACCTACAAATAAAATAATGTGTGGTTGATGGGCCACTTACTACCTTCCTATTACACTATGTGAGCCTTAAAAAAGAGATGGAAAACCAAGTGCTTTGAGAAAGCTTTCAAATGCAAACCTGAGGATTGTCTAAAAGACGCAAGGGAAGTAGGGGCTACTCCCTTTCTTTAATAACACTGGGTTCCTAGTCCCACTGCTAATGAAGTAAAAATGCTTTGGTTAGTAAAAAATATGTGTGGATTATGGACCACTTACTCCTTTACTAATTAAGTTATGTGACTTGAAAAATAGAAAAACAAATTGAAAACGATGTCACTTAGTTTCTCTTAAGAGGCTAGCTATAATATTTCATTCAAAAATATATAGTGTTAAAAAAAAAACAAAATTATATTTAATCTCACAGTTATTTTCGCAAATGTGTATTATAAATTGAATGTATCTAGATAAATATGAGTAGATATACATCTTTGAAACCAAAATAATCACAAATTCACATGCAAAATTAGGCCAAATTAAATTAAATTAAATTGAAAAAGCATGCAACCCAATATGGTAGAGGTATAATGTCATTGAGTTTTCAATGTAGGTAACACACAACTGGATTCCCATGTTGCACAATTGGAAGCTTGAAATTACATGGTAAAATTGCGAGTGTTTAGTAGTTTTAAAGGAAAATAACATCTCTTATTGCAAGTAAAGAGAAGTTGAAGATCATATGCATATGGTATTGAATCCTATTTAATGTGGAATGTCAATCTGTAGCAGGCTATAAAATAAGAATATTGAAATTGTAGATAAATGCACAGATGCATATCAAACACATAAAGAGTTGGCCACTTTAAGAATGTTTTTTAGCTTTTGAATTAACCTTGACTTATTATTTTTAAACATACCTTTCTTTGTGGTTTTGGTAACCATTCTCTTTTAACAATGCAGACTAATAAAGCGTAACTAATACAAATGAACCAAATTATATAAAAAATATTACTTAACTCAAAAGTAAATGTAATTAGTTTTTTATAAAAAAATAATTTATATTCCATAAAACTTAATTATATGTTAAAATCTCGAACTAATACAAATATACTAAATTTATATGTTAAGAAAAGTAAATCAACCAAAAAACTAAATTCTTATTAACAAAAAAAAATCCTAATGAAAACTTATCCTTACATTAATGAGCCTTAGTTAAGTTAATCAAGCTCTATTAATATGCACTTAAACCTGAAATGCTTGATTTAAGGCATGAAATGGAATATTTTTTAACCTGAAATAACATTTTTTTTAAGAATATAACATATGTTTCAACGTTTAAGAGTATTAAACATAGGGTTTAATTTTTTTACTCATTGAGGCGTAGATAGTGATGACCGCTTTTTCAATGACATCCTTGAATTCTTCTTACAATGAACATCTGTTTAGAGTGAATGTGTGCCATGATCATGATAAACCAGTAAATCTCAGTGGTGCCTGATATGGGGATGGATATACACTGAATGAAAATTCATAAATAAGATAAAATATATGAAATGATGCTATTTTTAAATTAAAAACATTAAATCTGCTCAAAGAAATATTTATTTATTAAGTGATGTAAGGTTAGATGACATAATGAGTGGATTCTCACATGGGTAGGCTGAGCAATTTATGGCCAGGGGTTAGTGATGGTGGTCACAGATTTGACATCATGGCGGGTACAAGGTAAAAGCAAAGGCATATTCAGTCTCATGCTAACCCTATTTATTAAATCACTCACTAGTTCAATTAGTGGCTCAGAACTTCCTCTTTCATTGCAATTTGCAGCAAAGAGCAGAACCAAAGAAGGCCCGTCACATTTTGTTGGGTGTATTTAATTTTGTTTCAATTGCAGAAATGTCCAAAGTTGAGGCGTGCAAATCTGAGTAGAGGTAGAAGCAGAGGAGAGCAGTCGTGGCAGTGGACGAAAGCGAAGAAATCATGAACGCACAATCTTGGGTTATGCAATATGCATTGTATCCTCCGCAACTCATTGGAGAACACTAAGAGTGAAATAATTATGGAAAACACATTTATATGGTAGGGATAAGTGGATATGTGTACTTATTTGAAATTTAGATGTCTATTATGGGAAATCTAGATCAAGTGATTCTACCTACTTGTATTTCTAGATATAACTCTGGTCATCATGTACCACATTTTCCCTTATTTCATATTTTCATTGATAGCACTGTAGGTGAATATGCATTTTGAGTTACTCTCATTAAGATGATAGTCATATAGAGTTTGTTATTTACATACTATATATATATATATATATATATATATATATAAAAAGTTCAAATGAAAAGCTAGATTTAACATGGAGCTGCATGAAACCGGCGGCTCTGGAAGCTTTGCAGGGGAGCCCTAGAAGGCAGAGACCATTAGTTAGGGAAGCACTACCCATACAAGGCATTAGTCAGAGCATTAAACACATATATATGAATTTCGTAAACTTACCTGTGTAGGTATGATAACAGAGCAAGAAGCAGAAAAAAATGGAAAATACCCCTTGTGCAAGTCTGATAACAACTCAAGATGCAGAAAATAGTGCCGAATATGCCTTGCTGATATCTTTTCTCTCACCCAATGCCCATGCCCTATTCACCCTAAATAAGTAAAATAAAAGGGTAAAGCCTGGGAGATGACGTGACGATCGAAAGGGCGGGTAATCGCAAGTGGGAAACATGGAATTCATTGTTGGCCACTGTCAAATGGGTAATCGTATTCATTTCCGTAATACCATTCATTGTCACCGACTTGGATGTGGATGGTGATCCCATATAGCATGGGATGGTGATGGTGACCTGCTGCATACAAAGGAGGTATTGTATAAAATTCAATGCCCAATAGAATTGTTTTTATTACTCGCTGGAAAGGAAAGAACAGGGTAAGTAGAATGAAGCCTTGTTGTTCAACCAAACTACTACACATTGGCCACAGGTCACATGCGCCCATGTGATTAGGGAATGCATGGAAATAGGGGAGGATCACATCAATCCCTAAGTGGGATGAAACCAAAAATTATTAATGGAGAATCGATTTTGGAGGTATAGTATCATGTATTGGGAAGTTTTTGATACAGAAAGCAATGCATATGCATGATTCTAGCAAATATATCTCTAGCAGCGAAAGGAAAAATAACCAAACCACTATGCTATATCACTAGCCTAATGAAAAGGGTAATTTCGTTGTGTCGGGGAGGGGTTTTCCATGAGTTGGTCATCCCCACGACTTAATGTCAAGGCATGCCTTCCTTGAGATGTGAACACATGAATTTAATAAATGTACTAGTGAAGTTAAGTGGCATACATAAATTTAAGGAGTAGTGATATTTTGTAATAATGGTCGCATCGATCACATATACCCAACTAGGGTAATGTGTTACTACCACAATAATATAACCATAGTTGTGATTGCTATGTGGTAACCAAACCTCCCATAGAATGTTAACCATAAAGAAAAATCAAATTTGGATTTGAAGTTGAAGGTTGTGAAGACGACATGGTAAATGGTCATGGATCTTATAGTTAGTGAATGTCAAGGAAGCCAGAGCGGCCCCTGTGCGACTTAAGGAGTTAACCTTGGATTGTTCATAAGGTTATCACATTCATACAATGAAGAACAATTCATAAAGAATTTTAATGTTGGTCGTTGTGGGTGTTAGGTGGGTGAGAAAGCAACTGGTTAGAGCGGTAATGGTATGCCTAGTTATGTAGAATTCATATGAAAGAAGATGTTTCTACAAACAATGATGAACACCAATGCCAGGGATTTAAGTAGAGGGAATTAAAATAATTATGTCATCTATATGGGGTAATATGAGTATCACTTAGAACACTAGGTTTTAGGATTGATGTAAATATATACAAATAGATTATCATGAAGATATAGAATCAAATAGCTCTTATTCCCCACTTAATTTGAGTAATGTTCTCAAATAAATCCTTATTAACATTGAAATATGATTGTGTAAGTAACTCAAACAGTTTATAGCCTAATAAATAATTTAAAAGAATCATTACCATCCTATAATGTGTAGCATTCATACCTCCCTTCTACCTACGCGTTGCTTATGTAAAGAGAAAATTTAAGACCCATTTCCTAGATCCAAAGTAGAAACTGTAACACCCTTCCCTTTTGTACTACATTATTGTAAACCTAAGCTAAGTTAAATCTAGGTGTGATATCCTCCCTTGCGTGTTAAATGTTGTAAACCTAAGTTGAGGAAAGCTAGGTTTGATACCCTCCTTTGTGGGTTAAACTATTCTATACCTAAGCTGAGGAAAGCTAGGTGATATGTAACATGAAAATCAAATATATTATTAAATAAATTAATAAAATAAATCACTTGGAGGGTGGAGCACCAAGAGAGAGGAGATGTTTGCCAAATCCCATGAGGAATGGGATAGAGATGAACCTTTCATGATAAGCTTCCAGATGGGATTCTAGATAAGCTTGGATGGATTGGATATCCATCAGATGGATGGGAGATAAATATCCATCAGACATAAGAGCTTTGTGGGAGATAAAGGCAAGCTTTTATGTGGAAAAGCATCGTGGGAGATAAAGACAAGATTTTCTAGATAAGACCTACGAAAATGGAAAAATCCATAAAGCGGGACACCGCTAATGGTAACTAAATCATGAAAGAGGGTATTAAATACCTAGTGCATTGATCAATTGAGGACAGTTGATCCTTGGTAAGATATTAGGCTTGGGGGGAATCAGAGGTGATTCATGGCTGGGTGGTGGTGCTGCCCCCTCCAAGTGAGATGTAGTTGGTGTTATTTGTATGAAATGGTTGTATATTGACTCTTACTCTCTCTCTCTCTCTCTCTCTTGGTTATTGTTTCTAGTTTGTTTATGAGAATATTTTCACTAGTTTCTGTTATTGTTCGAGTTTTTCGTTCAAATGATTAACCCATGAAGCTCAGTTGTATAGATAAGGTATTATCTGTGTCCTTTGCATGTGAACTTAAATTTGTATGAGAAATGGTGGTCTCATGGTAATTAGTTGTTGATACTGGTGTCACCGATTTAGATTTCTCATCCTCGACTTACATGTGGCTTCTAGTTTGAAGTTATCAGTAGAAGTACATTAAATGAATCGATAATTTTAGTACCCATGCAGGGTAGAATAATGAACATACTTAGATTACCTGTGCTAATGGGTTACTATGAATGTGACAACAATATTATAAATATGGCGTATTTTACATCTAAGAATAGAGTTAATAGTGGAAGAAATGTGGGTTATGGTGAGATTATGTAGGAATATGTGAGATGAATGTGGATTCTATGGATTCTCAAACAAATCATATTACATCCAATACAGAGATATGGTATGCTCATAATGATCTAAAGTAATATTTGTTTATGCAAACTCACCAATTGAGGAATATCTATCATATTTTACGATTAATGGGTTAAGTATTTGTATTGCACATATAACTAGTATGCATGGGAATGAAAGACTGGTTAATAACACTACCATGATCATGAAATTAATGTCCATTAGTGTTGGTGAAGATTTACCTAGATATGTTGATAGGATGCCTACCATCATAAGTTAAATGGTTGATCATGTGCATCCGAGATGTTAATGAATCTAAGGTTCCATATAAGGGAACTAGTAAAACAATTAATGAGAAAATTGTACTATGGCCTAATAGTAATATGGCTGAGGTAATTTTAGAGGACAAGATTTGTAAGGGCGGGTAAAGCTTTAACTATGAATGAATCCAAAATTTTAAATTTATGGGTCTTGGAGGCTAAATTCTCGGGTAGGCTAAGGAGGTTTGTTACAAATGGTATCGGAGCTTCAAGTTCAAAACTTGTGGCCTATGGGCCAATATACCTCTATAGGATATGAAAAAGTTCAAGCCCTCATTTGGCTTCACTACTAAAAGTGTAATAGAGAGTCAAGGTATAAGTGTCAAATCTATAATGATTCTTCAAGATTGAATCTAAATATTAACAATATTTTAGTTAAAGGAATATGGAGCATATATGCACAATTCTTGTTGCATGAATCATGAAGAATGAAGAAGAGGTATGTATGTTGACACTGGAATTTTTTGTCAGGAGATATTATTTATTTCTATTCCTAATTATTGTATCTGTGGGAGAAACAAAATTGTTGACTAGAGCATCATACAATAACAAACTGTTGGGTAGGAGTAGGGATATTAGATTGTGTTCTGAATAAACCTAGATTACGCATTGGTTAGCCCTCTACGGATCACAGGTCATCTAACTATGTTATTATGAATGTGGGTTTCTTTTCAGAGATGGAAATTGCAAATGGTCAAATGCCATGTCGATGGACAGATTGGGTACTCCACGTGATCAGTGGATGAAACCCTTCCTTGTGGGTGTCACTTCACACTTGGCCTTAATGCATCGTTGACTATTATTAACTTCTAATCGAGTTGTTCATCAAATGTTCAACTATGCTCAACATGCAGTTCAAGGTGAAGGGTTTGCTTTGAGTATAACACTGAACAATGTCTCTTCTCTCATGTAGATGGAGATGGCTTGGACCATTTTACCCAATCCAAATTATCTGATGATGGATATGGCTTCATACTGGTTGCAGATATTGATAGTTACTAAAATTTCGACTATATCACCTAGTTTGAAACCTCCAAAATCTACACAACCACCAATATGGTGTGCATAGTTCTAAATTTTTATCTTTCGCATCAAAGTTTTCGATGCATAAATTAACATACTATTGCCCCAAAGGGGAATAAATTACTCTCTAAGTCGTCCATAAAAGTTGAATAAAGGAAGAGGTTTCACCAATATTCTATTGGTCTAGGGAAAATGAAAATCGCGCTTGTAAGTTTCAGGAATGCTTTAAAAAAAATCCAATCAAAAGTACCATTAAAGGCAGAAAGTTTAGAGTTAAAATAAAATAAAAGAATACGTGTGATTGATGCAATGGTCGTTGTTGAAGTAGGGCTTTGCTGGGATGTGGTGGAATCATCATAAGGTTTCTATTTCTTTCTGGCTAAGCCGCACTCTATCTGTTGAACTATTATCTGAAGTCTATCACTCATAATGATTAACCGCTAGTTTCCAATAATAAAAATAAAAAGATAATGCGAGATGGACTTAGAAAAACACAACGCAAAAGCTCGATTGTAAAACAAAATGAAACTGCAGCTGTTGTTGTTTCCAATGCACCATAGGTAGTTACAGATAGTAGTTACCATAGGCATGTCAAGCTGGATGGGTTTGAAATTATTTTTGTATCCCTAAAAAGTAGTGAGCGATGTTTCCTAGATTGCCTGGAAAAACCTATCCGCTGGGTGAAGAGGATAGGATGAGATAGCTATGCATAAAACGTAACGATGAGCAGCATAGGATAAGTCAGAAAGAAAAGGATAATGATTATTCCAACTATATCCATAGAGATTACACCACATTAAATAAACCAACTTGGTATTGAATGAATTACCTTGATCTATAGCTGAGAGTGCTGAAAATTGAGTTTTTTAGTGGTTTAAGAGTGTCAAAACCAAGTTCTGTAAGGGTTTAAGCAGTAGACCACTCGAAAAATGACTGAGAAAGTTTGGTCTGGGAAGACCCTATTATGCTCTGCGGACAGCATAGGTAAGCATTTTTTTCTTCTACAATAATTTTTTTTGGTTTCGCTTGAGCAAGTTTGGTGATCTATTTTTTTGGTTTCGGTTGAAAAAGTTTGATGATTATGTATGCATGGACCATGTATTGAAAAAACAATATTCTAAACTTGTGGGCGATGGAAGATTTTAAGTCATGTGAAAACTCTCCACACCACAAGAAAATTTTTGGGCACATTTATAGCTCAGAGTAGGGGCTCTCCGTCCAAAGACATGGGCTTAGTCTTTTTAAATTGCAAGTTAACAGAGAAAGGAGAAAATTATCTGGGCAAGCCCTAGGGAGATTACTCCATAGTAGTTTCTGCTGACACTTACATGGATAACATTATATACCCAATAGGATGGGAAACTGGGATAACGACTTTTACAAACAAAACATTATGACTTATGCCGAGTTCCAAAATAGCGGGCCTGGAGCAGTGCGGACACAACGAGTTGTGTTGTCCAAAAAAAAACTCACTACTTGTTCGCAGGTCTCAAAGTATTACACCCTCGACTATATTAATGGAAGAAAATGGATTAAATAATAGGGAATGATGGTTTTAATTGAAGCATCCATCAGGACAGAAGAAGAAAGTGATATCCTGAAGGCATTCACACAAAATGTTTTCCATAAGCAAGCAAAATGCGAGTGGCCATTCTTCACTTCATCTAAAAAAATTGTATTTCCTTGTGTATTTTCATCTCCATAGTCAATCATTAAATAAATGCATTGTTTATAAGCGTGTTTGGGTTAACTAAATTTGGGACAATGAGTGCAATTGTGATTTGCCTCTCTGTTTTTTTAAATTCCATATAGGATACCAGATTTATTCATCATTATTGAGGAAGTAAAATTTTTGAAAATGGAACTATGCTCCACTAATGGGCCATCAAGGGAAACCATAAGTAGTATAGAAGGAGACATATTACGAAAACATGAAACCACCCACTGAAAGGAAATGAAGGCCCAAACAAAAATACAGTGTGATTAGACATATGCAAAAGGGCCTCATTTAAAATGGTAAGATTATGCCGATTTTAATAAGTTTCAGTTATATATGAAAAAAGGAAAATAAATATTCCTTGTTCCCTCTGTTATTTTTAGTCAATAAAAATGAGAAATATTTGCTTGTGGGTAGGGGAAATTATGCCTAAGGCACGATGAATGAATATTGCCAATTCTTGAGATAAGTGCAACATAGAGTTAAAAACTCGTTTGGAAAAACTTGGAAATTCTGTGTGGAAAAAGTATTTTGTATGGGTTAATAAATGCTAATTTCGAATTGTGAATAAGTGTTGAATCAGAATGGATAATGACTTCTCGGGAAATTTTCTACCTGCAAAATTTGATTATTTTTGTATATATGTTTATGTTTTATTTATGAAATTGAGGCAATAGCAATATGTATGATAAATGATTTCATTGTTATGCTTGTGACTCTCATTATTTAAAGAAGTAGTTGCATAGTAGGTAGTTACTGTGGCTTGGGGCTATGGAACCATCTTACTTATTATGAAAACTACATGGGACTAATATACTGAAGTGGACTAGATTACAATAACCTTGTTGTGGGATGTACATATATGGGTGTATGAGACATGTAGTAAATCTAAATGTAATCATCATTACAAAACATATGATACCTATGGTTAATTGGAAAAACATTCATGCATAAGACCAGGGTACATGAGAAATGAGTATAGTATAATCTACGGTTCCAATTATCTATGCTATACATTGATACTAGTTAGCTAATCCTTCATGTTGGTTAAAACAAGGGACATGGAAGCAATTTGTGGGGTGCATACCGTGATGCATGCCTTTCTCCATGTTGGGTGTTTGTGCCCAAGTGTTCACCTAAAGAGTCATTGTGCTTACATGCTTAGGATAACCATTGAATATTAACAACACACGAAGAAATCATAATATTTAAGAAAGCTAGTATTGATCAGAATATAATATTATATCATCCATTAAAGGTGGGGTAATATGGCAATTCAAAATAAATGTGAAAGTAGAGCACTGTTCAATTCCTCATTAGGAAATGCTCACTCTTGTTAAATTTTCATTAAGGATATGGTTGTGCTTATGTTCATGGTTGTGTTTATTGATATTCACAATAATGGTTAGGACTAGATGCAAATCATTATAATCTTATTAAAGTTACCTGAAAGATTCTGGTCCTTGTGAAGAATTAAATCCATGAATGAGATAAATTATTCTAAGAGGTGGATAGCATGGATGAATTCACAACTATAATGCAAGCAAATTGATAACTCTACAAGTGCTATAAAGGGGATTAACTAAATAAAAAGATAATTGTGAAACCCTAGTAAGGGTTACATCGATGAAAAAGGTTTTCATGAACAATGTTAACAATATCATGTGTCTCTATGGCATCAAGTAGTAGAGTTAGTGGTAAGTGGCATAGTGGGTAATTTTTATCACACTCATTAGAGCTATCCCATTTATGATAGTATCTACATGGACGACGATGTATAAGTAGAAATACTTATAGTTTGAACATATATGGATGGGCGAGACCTCTTTTAAACCAGAACTTTATCATTATTATGTTTAGTATGGAACATAGTATGCTTCTAACAGCTAACTTGGTAAATATTATGCATTAAATCCTTATGTATAATGATAAGCAAAGCCAATTCTAGTTTATCTTAATAGGATGATTTTTCATGTAAATATCAAAATTAGTCATATTTCCGCACATGGGGATTGCAGTTTCTGAAGTGGAGGTTAAATACATATATCGATAATAGTAACTAGAGGAAAACATGGGTAAAAATTGGTTTTTTCTTTAAAACCTCTCACACAAACCATAACATGTACCGGTGGAGGAACCGTGTGGAAAACTATATTAGGTAAGATATTTAAATAAGGGTTGGTGAATAAAAACAAATCTCACCCAATACGAGAAAGGAGGATTAGATAACAGAGAAGTCCATGGTTGTATCTGGACTTAATTGTTATATATTATATCTATGCGTTGTCATGGATAGTTTTACATGTTGTTACCATAGTGCGGTCATTAAGATAACGTGTTGAAGAGGAATATGCTTAATATCCATGCACATTAATGAGTTATATGTATTTACCATATAAGCACATGTGTGTGTAGTATTATAGACTTGTAAGAATAATGTATTTATCAAACAGTTAATGGTGGGATGGTCTTGATGTTATGCATCCATATAAGAAAGAGTCTTCAGTCTAAGGTTATCTATATATGCATATGATGTTATGTGCCAATAGTAAATAGGCAATGTATGGATGACTATGTTAAAAGTTAGGTTGGACTATAAAAACAACTTATAAATGGTATAATTGCTATAAAAGTATAATACCAAAGTAAATGATAGTGAGAGCATGTTATAGTATAAAAACTATATAACTGTACAAATTGTGGTCAAATTAATCCTTTGATTAATGCATCTACTTACAATGTGACTTGTTCTTTGAGTGGAAGAAAGTATGGTTAAAAGGGAAATTTAACTTAAACCAATTTGCAGGACATATGCATCTTTTGAAGGATATGTATAATAGAACCTATAAGTATCCTTGAGTGCAAACCATAGTAATTGGTGAAGTAGCACAAATGGTATGGACCCCTGAGTCAATTAAATGATATTTAACAATCTATTTAAAATAGATTGATATCATAATTTGTACCAAGAAATTTTGAGAGGATCTCTTATCAAATTGCATTGATAAGGTGTTTGGACAACATAAGGAAATGTTGTGTGATTCAAACAATAATTCATAAACATATAACTCAACTTTTGGTAAAGGGTGATTTAATGTTAAGAATGAGCTAACATGTAAATACCTTCAGATCATAAACACTTACAACTACAAGGAGTGTATGATTTAAGTAGTAAAAACTTTCATGTATATCTACACAGAATTATGCATGGTCAACACGTTGTTCAGGCATAAATAGTGCAACAGTAAAGCATACGAGGTGAATTAATGATCTCATGAATATTAAACTTCAATGACTATGAGTTAATAATATGCTTTATAACATTAAGGAAAAGGTATTATTAAGAGGAAAATATGCATGAATCCAATAATATGTGATTGATATTATAACCACATGACATCTGGAATTGATTTACACATGAAATAAAAAGTTTATTAATTACATAGATGAACCATGAAAATGAATGTTGGTATGATACTAACATGGTGGAAAAATATGTGGATAAAGTTTATGTCATGTAGTTGATACAATGAGGATGGTGTTATAGGTTGTACCACAGCTAGACTATGTACAACAGTACATATTGGACCATATGACTACATATGCTACAAGATTGTAATATGAAATGTGTATTGGTGTGTATAACATACCTTGTGTGTGGTGTGTGAAGTACTCATTGGATGGATGTCTAGCCACCTAAACAAACCTGAAGATTACCCAAAAGAAGGAAAGTAATTTTGTTATACGTAACTATGGTTAATCGCAGTTTGGCGTACATACAATTACGATGAATTTATGTATGTATATATACATATATATATATATATATATATATATTATATATATATATATATATATATATATATATGTATGTATTTATATATATAGATATATAGATATATAGATATATATATATATATATATATATATATATATCTATTATATATATAGATATATATATATATATATATATATATATATATATATATATATATATATATATATATATATATATATATATATATATCGTGATGTGAAATAATATGTTATGACTTTGCAGGCATATTAATGTGGAAAATATGCTAACTGATGTATTGTATGCAAAGAGATTGCAAGAAGCAAGTGTTCGACGAGAACACAAAGGCTTGAAAGAATGCAAGTTGAGGACATGCATTCTTCAAATAAAATAAATGATAAGCAATAACTGCTTTAATAATAACAGATTATGATATTTATCATAGTTATACTTTCCATCGATAAATTCTCACAACTGGTTTGAAAATAAATGCGTGACAGGTAGCTATGGAAGGAAAGATGCTGGGAGCACTCCTTGAGACTGATGCAGCTATAGAAGGAGAGATGTTGGGAGCACTCCTTGTGGTAGATGTACATCGGAAAAATTGCAACAGATGGCAGAGCCATGAGGGTTGTTGATTAGAAACCAGCTACCTGTGAACGAGTACATGATGCAATGCCACACCAATGATGGTGTAACATTTAAGGGGGGAGTATGTAACACTGCTCCCTTGTGTACCAAATTATTTAAACCTAAGCTAAGTTAAAGCTAGGTGTGATATCCTCCCTTGCGTGTTAAATGTTGTAAGCCTAAGCTGAGGAAAGCTAGGTTTGATACCATCCTTTGTGGGTTAAACTATTATACACCTAAGCTAAGGAAAGCTAGGTGATATGTAATATGAAAAGAAAATGTATTATTAAATAAATTAATAAAATAAATCATTTGGAGGGTGGAGCACCAAGAGAGAGGAGATGCTTGCCAAATCTCGTGAGGAATGGGATTGAGATGAATCTTGCATGATAAGCTTCTAGATGGGATTCTAGATAAGCTTGGATGGATTGGATATCTATCAGATGGATGGGAGATAAATATCCATCAGACATAAAAGCTTTGTGGGAGATAAAGGCAATATTTTATGTGGAAAAGCGCCATGGGAGATAAAGACAAGATTTTCCGGATAAGACCTACGAAAATGGAAAAATCCATAAAGCGGGACACCGCTAATGGTAACTTAATCGTGAAATAGGGTATTAAATACCTAGTGCATCGATTAATTGAGGACAATTGATCCTTGGCAAGATCTTCAACTCGAGGGGAATCAAAGGTGATTCATGGCTGGGTGGTGGTGCTCCCCCCTCCAAGTGAGATTTAATTGGTGTTATTTGCATGAAATGGTTGTATGTTGACACTTAATCTCTCTCTTCTCTCTCTCTCTCTCTCTCTCTCTCTCTGTCACGGTTATGGTTTCCAGTTTGTTTATGAGAATATTTTGACCCATTTTTGTTATTGTTCGAGTTTCTCGTTGAAATGATTAACCCATGAAGCTCAATTGTATAGATAAGGTATTATCTATGTGAACTTAAATGTGCATGAGAAATGGTGGTATCATGGTAATTAGTTGTTGGTACTAGTGTCACCATTTTAAATTTCTCATGATCGACTTGCATGTGGCTTCTAGCGTGAAGTTATTAGTAGAAGTACATTAAATTAATCGATAGTTTTAGTACCCATGCAGGGTAGAATAATGAACATACTTAGATTACCTGTGATAATGGGTTACTATGAATGTGATGACAATATTACACATATGGTGTATTTTAAAGCTAAGAATAGAGTTAATAGTGGAAGAAATGTGCGTTATGGTGAGATTATGTATGAATATGTGAGATGCATGTGGATTCCGTGGATTCTCTAACTGATCGTATTACATCCACTATAGAGATATGGTATGTTCATAATGGTATAAAGTAATATATGTTTATGCAAACTCACCAATTGAGGAATATGTATCCTATTTTATGATTAATGGGTTAAGTATTTGTATTGCATGTATAACTATTATGCATGGGAATGAAAGAGTGGTCAATAACACTACCATGATCATGGAATTATTGTCCATTAGTGTTGGTGAACATTTATCCATATATGTTGATAGGATGCCTACCATCATAAGTTCAATGGTTGATCTCATGCATCTGAGATGTTAATGAATCTAAGGTTCCATACAAGAGAACCAATAAAACAATTAATGAGGAAATTGTACTATGGCCTAATAGTAACATGGCTGAGGTAATTTCAAAAGACAAGATCTACGTGGAGGGGTAAAGATTTAACTATGAATGAATCCAAAATTTTAAATTTATTGGTCTTGGAGGCTAAATTCTCGGGTAGGCTGAGGTTCCTTACAGAAGTAAGAAATTTATCTATGGTATTATGGAAGCATTACTATTTTGTAATAAAAACTTGTAAAAATGGTATAGTGAGGAATATATATAAATGGAGTTATATAACTAACTAGGTTTGGTGAGTTCATGAACATTGTGGAATTCTCGACAGTAATACCAAAGAGTATGAGTGTGTAATTATGATGGTAGACAAATGAAAAAAATGGTTATTATTGGGAGATGTGACACCCCCCCTCTATCTATATGTACCCTCTCTCTCTCTTCCATTTCTCTCCCCTCTATCTCTGTCCTCTCCTTCTCTCTATCTTCCCTCCTCTCCTATATCCCTCTCTCCCTTTTCACTCCCTCTCTCTCTACCCTTATCTTTCTATGTCTTTATTCTTCCCTCCCTCTCTCTCCACCCTCCAACTCCATCTATCTCTCCCTCCATCTCTCTTCCAATCCAACTCCCTCCCCCCTCCCTCCCTACTCTCTCTCTTCATTCCCCTCTCTCCCTCTTTCTTGCACCTCCCTTTAACTCTCTCCTCCCCATCACTCTCTCTTTCTCTACCCTCCAGCTCTGCCACTATCTCCCCCTCCTCCCTCTCTCTCCATCCATATGATGAATACTTTTCCCTCTATGTAACCAATGTTATGTATAGTGCCTAACTATTTTACATTTCAATTTTTTATTGTGAAATGAGTTAGGGTTTTCTGGTACGTCGTATTGATTAGCCAAGGTACTGGCCCATGGTTTTGTAACAAAATATTGAATGGTATTCATGAATAATTTTTAGATATTTGTGTAGTGATTTTTTATTATTAAGCTTTGCAGGAAAACCATTAAAAAATAAAATACTTGAAAATAATGTAAACTAAAGTAAATAACATATCTACCATCAATTACTTCACACTATAATTTAACCAAGTCTTCGGATCAGACAATGGCTCTCCCATGTCCTGTAGAAACCATGACACATAAAAATTCAACTCCAAACCTCACTCCCATCCTAAGTTCTCCAAGATATGAAACTAGTAGTCCAACATCTAATATTGACAACTCTCATTAAGAAATTAGGACTTTTGAATATGTCAAAACTTGGATGAGTCCAAAATTTGTAGAAGCAGAATCAAAGGTCGAGCTGAGAACATCATAGAAACAAATTTGGAGATTGAATTTGCCATTGGTAGCACCCTCAGTTGTAAGGCCTACTCTGTGGATGATGACTTTAAATGAGCGCCAACATGAATTTTTTGGAGGCCACGGGCATTGCTCATAGATCTCAACATGATTGGTTGGGTAACGATCATAGGCCGAGGTGCTAGAGACATGATAGGGTTGAAAGGGAAATGGAAACACAACTTCAGAAGTCCTACAAAAAAGTGTCTGATGAAATTTATGACTAGAATGCTCATGACTGTTGTGGGCCTGCCAGTGAATTGTTTGACAAAATCTTCTTGTTAGGATTGGTGCTAAAGAGGGTTCCTTTGCATCCAAATCCTCATGTCATTCAAATGTTGGATGCTAGTGGTGATTATGAGGTCAAAAAATTCTAAACTTTTTTTGAAACCCTATCTTGAAAATATTTGTGCCTCACAGTTTGTGAACGGGAGGCTGTATTTTCACTTACAAACATAATTTCTGAGCTAACAAGTATTAGAGCATGGAGCATGAGACTCCTTTATGAGGGGACACAATTAAATTCATAAAATTATTTGAGGGATTACGTTATCAAGAAGGATGCCCTTATCTCCCTCATTTTAAGACTACGAGGAGGTGCCAAAGGAAATGGGGCATCCTCTTCCTCTAAACCCTTCCCATTTAATGATACTCTTAACTGAGGCTCTAGCTCCCAGCCCTTGAAGGCTCTTGATGACTAGGACTTTGTGGTTGAACATTCGTTTGGAGCTCCATTGCTCCAAATGAATGATCTCTTCACCATGATAAATATTCATTGTTATGTTCAGTGTGCGGTCATTTGTCATGTTAATGGATTCTGGATCTCGGCTTCCACTCTTCGGGATTGGGTTTCTCAAAATTAGACATAGAACTTAGATTTTTTATTATGTTCCAAAGGTTACTTTTTTGTCATCTTCAAGGATCTTGAATATTGGTAGATGGTTTTTGACCAAGATCTCTGGTTTTGGGGTCAAGAGGGACTCTCAATCTGGCCATGGTTTCCATAGTTCAACCCACTCTCCATGAAGACTCTAGCCACTTTAGTTTAGGTAAGACTACCAAACTTACCCCTCTATTGGATTTAGCTAGATTTCCATGAAGATATTGGAAATTATATTGGGCACTTTGTCAAAATAGACAATAAGATACTAGCCAATGGGCTCATCTCATTTTCCTACATTTGTGTTGAGCTAAATTTAAGTTCAGGTCTCTCAGATAAAATCATTCTAAAATATGGTGGGAAGGAACATCATGAACCTCTGGACTATGAAATAGAGCTTTTAGATGTAGATATTGTTAGTAACTTGGGTATCTTCAGAGTGTTTTTCCTGTCTCTAAAGGGGTGTCAAGATCCTCAGAGCCACAAAAACCCAACCGTGGATGGTATGATCAAAAGACAACTTCAAACATTAAGAACAAGATAAGTCATAAGAGGGAAAAACCTCAATAGGAAAATACATTTCTTGATTCTTCAACCTTGCAAGATCTTATGTAGCCCACAGTTAATCCTTCTCCACCAATATTGGAAAAGAATCCTCTAACTATAGAGAATGAAAATTCATTATCATTAATTATGGCTACAAGGAGAGGGAAAAAACAACCTCATGAGTCTGATCATTTAGATATTTATAGGGATGTCCTACACTATGAGGAGACATTAGTGATGGAACTTCCTTTGAAAAGTGAGGATATGTCATTATCATCATATGTAATTGATAAATATGTAGGATGGATAGATGTCCATAAGACGAAGGGGAAAATGGAAAAACCCATGAACACCTCTGGTATGTGATATTAGAAGAAATATTTTCATATATGTTTACAGGTAGAAAAGGTGATTAGTATGTTATACTTGGTTGGAGGCATGATCTCCCAAATAAGCTAGTTTGGTCTGTTGTTAACTAGATGTACTCAATGCAATCCTTTTTTATATTAATAGAAAAAGGATTACATTGATAAAAACAGTATTTGCACTAAAAATGGATAGGAATAAGATGTAAAAAATATACACACTGGCGTTACTTCCCACCATTATTTATGTTTTGTAAAGTGTGAATTTGTAGAATTACTAGTTGTTACTACCCACCAAAATTTATTAGTCACTGCCAAAGCAAGACTATATGATGATTTTTATATCGATCATTATTAATTTAGAACAATATATTTTATACCATCCATTATTAAATTAGAATTTACCAATGTAACTTATAATTATCTATGCAATTTTTTGTAGAGCTTAATTTCTAACTAGAGTTGGAGGAGCCAAGCTACCATGCAAAACAAAATTACAATATAACAAATTAAATTTTATTAGTTTTATTAGTTTTAACCTTTTGTTATTAAGTAAGCCAAGTTTTAAATTTTTACACTACAACATCTCCACCATACTCGGCTCTATATTACTTTTAAACTCCTACTATTATCTTTTAATTGAGTTGACATATAAATGTTAAAATGTTAAACATTCTTATCTAAACATCTACTCTATACTAAGATGTAGAACGACTCTACATGCAAGAAACACTTTTATCCTTTTATTTTTCTATACATAAAACCATACTTACTAATATGTATACTTACTAATTTATTTTTCAATGTTTTGTGATATATTTTATTATATTTATATTGTTATTATAATATATTTATTATTATCTCTTATGTTGTATAATACCTATATTTCCTAGGATATGCTTATATTTATCTTTTATTTTAGTTTTAGGATTATATTTTAGCAATATTACCCACACAATGCATTTTTTATAATTTTATTTTCTTTTGTGTTCTTTTCTTTCTTTCAACTATCCTTATTAGTCTTTTGCTACTATTTTTCCTTTGGTATTCTTCTAGTTATCGGGTTAATAAGATTGAATTATGAGATGCATATTGTTAATAATGATATTTGATCATTTATATCTTGAGTTTAATAAATAAATATAGAATTAGAAATAAAATTTATATATAAAAATATGTGAAATATATATTAAATATAAATAATAGTAATATATTAAGATTTATCTTACTATATGAATTAAAAATAATGATAATCTATATCAATATCTATGTTCAAATTTAATTAATAAACATATGAGAGCTTAATATTTACAATAGATTATTTTTTAAAGATATGTATAATCAATACTATGAATATCACATCAAACACTTATTTTATACAAATTATAAAATATGTTAAAGAAAATGCTAAGTGCATATCTACGTTAAAAAATTTTAAATAAGAATATTTCTATGTATAGAGTTCTGAAATTTATATTAATATAATAGAATTAATAGGAACATTATAGGTCAACCTTAACTTGGATTTACGAAGAATTTAGAGTAATCAAATCACTGAAGATTCAACATTTTGCTAAGTTTTGGGTGAGGTTTGAACCTTATAGCTTCCATCCATCTTAGCACTTTGTATCTATAGAGTTAAGATCATTCTAGTTTTGTTATTGTTCGTTCATTTGTACTATTATATTTATAATTGTTTTATTCATAGTTGTATTTTTTTATATTTAATTTATTTCTTTTTTAATTTTATTATGCCTTCTATTTCTCATATATTTATTTCTTTTCATAAGAAAGGTTATGGGTACATTGAGATTTTAAAAAATGGATGTTGTTCTGGTCAAAAACCTACAATTAATGTATTTTTTTTCTAAAACGTTATAATCTCTATAACTAAATATAATAGTGTCAAGTTTGTAACACGCATATGTTGTTTTAACTAATAATTAAATCAAACAAAAATATATTGGATATGAATAAAAATATTTACATTAACACCCAAAAAAAAATTAATATACTTTACACAAATTTTGGACTAAGAAGTTGATTCCACATATCATAATGAAATTTACATGAAAATAGAATATATCAAACAAAGTTCTTAATTTATTAAAATTTATACCATGTGAGTGAGACGGATGAATACGAATGGTTGAACTAATAATCAATTCAAAAAATTGTAATATGCTTAAACTAAAAAGATTAATAGTAAAATAAATTTACCAATCAAAATAGATTTTACATTCCAAAAATGAAATTTAGATTAATTCAAAATATTTTGGGTATACTTATATTGTTACTTTATACAAATAAAATATTATTGGTATTGTAGATAATATTTTTGAGAGGTTTCATTTTAATAATCAAGTCAGACTATGTGGAGATGGCTTTCCTCATAATATCCTCCATTGAATCGCATAAGTTTATTTGGAGAACTGTTAGGGTCTAACCCTAACCCCTGATTTATGTAATAAGCTGAAGGGGACTAGTGAGAGTCATGGTTAGTTAGTTGAGTCAATAATCCCTTAAGCGGTTATCCACATTAATAATAATTGTAACTGGTTGACCTACATTATAGAAAAAGGACCACAATTAGTTATAAATGAGCCATAGTTAATAGATAAAGTGGTTAACCCATGCTATGCAAGGGACCACTAGTAGTAAGGGTTTTGGATGTTATTAAGCCATAAATAGTCTTAGATAGTAAGGTAAGAATTATCGAGTCTTATTGTAATTGATATTTTCTCTATTCGAGGTTTTTCACTTGAAGAGGCAAGTGAAAATTGTGTTATGCATCTGAATAATTAAAATATGTTTCCGGCATATCTCATTTCAAGTGATATTTATGTGTTTTACGCTATATTGTTTCATATTTCTAATATTATAGTTTTCTCGCAAGTTATGTGCATAACAAGTGGTATGACAACACTTTCTAGAGCCAGTTGTACCTCCAATTTTCGAAAAAAAAAGGCTAGAGACATGTTCTGATGTATTTAAACCATGGCATATGTCATTGAGTGCATAAAACTACAGATTTGGGGAGGCATGCATGCATGAACTACAAGAGGTGGTCATGCTTGTTGGACACCCTTGTAACCCCTATGGGTACTCCTTTGAGTAGCAGCGCATTATGTAGAATCACGTGTGAACTGAAATTCCACATACCCTTGGGTATATCAGAATTCCCCTAGGGTAACCTGGAACCTAACCTTAGATAAAATGTTGGCCTTCTTGCTACTACAATACATTGAGAACAACACTCGGGGAGGTTAGTGGGGTTTTTGTGTGTAGGCTCAAGTTGAATTGACTTAGAATACTTAAACTTTGGTGGAAAATGTCTCCTCCAAGAAAATTATATATAAAGATGAGATTGAGATCATTTGTCACATCTATGAGGATGTTCTCAAGAGCATCACAAGCCAAGGAAGGGATTGAACTACCCAGGAGATTCTGATCTTTTTTTTTTTCTCAGTAAGACTACTCTAGGAAATTATATTATATACAGAGAGAAATTACATGCAGTGAAACAAGTTTTCCAAGGCCAGCAATGGAACTGTGGTATAGCAGCTGACAGTTTCTTACATTGTGCGTTGGATGCCCCAAAACCTTATCAAAAAGTCATTGTTTAACTTTGACATTGCCCACGCAGGGGCTGAGACTCAAAAACACTACCCACGCAGGGGCGACCCTGGATATTAGCAGACTTCCATAATAAACTAAGTGACATAATTGGAAACAGAGCAAGACCTGTATAAAGATTACCAGACCCATTCATAATGAGCGACCAAGACAGAGGACCGAAAAACAGGACCAAGCGACCAAGACAGAAGACCACAAAACAGGACCTGAAAGGAGGGTGGATGGTGGCACTATTCTTCTGGTTCCAATTCTTCCGGCTCCATCTCCACGGCCGGGTACCCAAAGCCCTCCAGGGGGTCTGCCTGGACCTCTTCCGCTCCCGCTCTGGACGACGATGCCTCCTGCGTCTGAGTTTGGATGGGCGCCTTCCCTTTTGCATCGATTGCTTGTTCCTCGACCTTGTCCAACTGATTCGCAGAGGGTAATTCTCTGCTGCTTTCTCCATCATGGTCCTCCTCTGTGTCTCTGGCAAAGAGGACTGAAATATGGGCATTAAGATTTCCCAACTTAAATACTGCTGTGCCAAATGCCGAAAGCGTAGGCGGCCCTGGTGGTCCCTCATTCAGGTCGGAGGTGTCCATGAACTGAGATACTTGCAGGTGGGGAATTCCGACTCTGTGAAAACAGTAGCAACAACAACAGTGGTGATGCACTTATGCCGCTGTGGGAGGGCGAGAAGGTGCCCCACGACCAGGCCCTCTTCGACATGGTTGTCTTTCTCTTGTTCTAGCCATATGAACGAAGGAACTGACCAGAATGTCCGCTTCACTGATCCAATTCCCAATCTCCAGAGTCTCCAGAGGGCAGAGAATGTTCCGACACGTCTGCACCTAGAACTGGTCTTGCCAAGAATGTCGCAGCAACAGCCTTGCTCCAGCCTTAATATCCATGGCTCTCTCTTGGAAACTGAGCGCCATGAATGCGCTCTTCTCTCACCGTCTGCCAACATTAATTCCATTACGAACTGGAGCAGGAGCTCCCTCATTTATTCCCCCGGCGTGATGTGCCTCGTCCCTCCACGGGCTGGCTCGTGGTAGCTCTCGCTGGCCATGTGGCCTTGCCATGCTATCTGTACTTTCACCCGCATCCGGGTGGCGTGCATCTTTTTGGATGAGGCAGTTGAGTTCTTGTGCTTGTTGTTGGTTTTGAATGATGGCCAAGGATCCTGAGCAGATGACCTGGTTGTTTTCAACCCCAACATTGGCTAATAGATCTGTAATCTTGTTGCCTTCTCTCCGTGTGTGATTGAAAGAAATGGCTTTGTTATTTCTGAGAAATTGCTCCATGATCTGTAGCCTGGCTTCTAGTCTCCAACTTGGGGCGATTTTCCTGGCTTGGGATCCATTCTGTAGGTGTGTAGCAATGTTGATGAGCAATTGGGAATCCCCTTCCACGATCAGGAGCTGGAGATTAAGCTGATCCTCTAGTAGGAGACCTTGCCATAGGCCCTCTAGCTCAGCCGAATTGTTAGTGTCCCACCCCATATTTCCAAAGTAGACTTTCAAGGTAGTGCCTGTATGGTTCCTTAAAATTCCTCCAAATCTCGCCTGCCCCGGATTTCTTTTAGACGCTCCATCAAAGTTGAGTTTGAAGGAGTTGTTGGGGGGGGGTTTCCAGCAGCTATCTGCTACTCTGGTGCTTCTGGAAGATTGCTGCCTGTTGTCTGCTTGTGGCAATTGTAACTGCCAATTGTTGAAGATGTTTCGTTCATTGTCAGCAGAGGGGTAATCTTCCTTCGACCAACATCTGAGCATTATGGTTTCCTGAAGATTTTCCTGAATTCTGTGCCAGATTTCCTCAAAGCGGGAGCTTGCGCTTTTGAAGATGCGCTTATTCCTTTCCTTCCAGATGTTCCAAAGGGATATACCTGGGATAATTCTCCATAAGTGGTTGAGGAGCTCACAGTTGTAGGGACTTTTTGGCCACAGCCTGAGAGTGCTGATGATGTCGTCATCTACATTGCATCGTTTTTAACATCTAAAACTTATTTTTTCCCATATCTGGTTGGCTAGAGGGCAGGAAGCTAGAAGGTGCTGGAGGTTTTCTTCATGTTGAAAGCAGTTATGGCATAGGGAAGGGCCTTGAAAGCCTCTTCTTCTGAGTTTGTCCCAAGTGAGGATTTTCCTGTGCCCTACTAGCCAGAGGAAGTGGGAGATTTTGGGCCAAGCTCCTATATTCCATAGATTGCTCCATAGAGGATCTGTAGTAGGAGGAGGCTTACTAATCAGCTTGTAGGCTTCGGCTGCGGTGTAGGTTCCTTTGGGTTTATACCCCCATCTGAGAATGTCAAGGCCCTCATGATATCGAATTCTTCGTTTCCTTAATACTTCCTCAAGGTCCTCCACTTCTCTGTTGTTGGCATAAGTGAGAATTTGATTACCTTGTTTCCAGTTCATGTATCCCTGCTCCCCTTCCTGTGTCCAGAAGAGATGAATTTTTTCCCGTAGCTGCTCCTGTCTTGTTGGTATTAGAGTTGGTGTGAGGGTTCTGGTTAGCCTGGGCATTTGATTCCAGGCATCAGACCAAAATCTTGCGAATTTACCATTCCTAATCTCCCAAAAGCTATGCTGTTGGATTAATTGATAGTGCTGCTTGGCAGCATTCCAAATTGAGGACCCTTTCTCCGTGGGCGTGAACCTGATGAGTTCTTATGGAGGCCTGTGGTTGGCATACTTGGCCGTCCAGATTTTGACCCAAGGCTTTTCCAGGTTCGTCATCCATTGCCACCAGATCTTGGCATTCATGATAGCATTACTGAGTTCTGGATCCCGAAGGCCAATGCCACCATTGCCTTTGGGCAGGCAAGCAGTGGACCATTTAACCAGAGCCCATTTGCAGTTTGTGACTGAGCTGCCCCAGAGAAAAGCGCGCTGAAGGTTTCTGATTCTTTTGATGACCCACTTAGGAGCTGCAAGAACTGAAAAAAGATAGAGTGGCATGGATTGAAGGACGGATTTAATAAGCACTACCCTGCTGGCTAGGTTGAGAGATCTGTAGGTCCAGAGGTTGAGGCGGGATTCAAGCTTTTCAAGAAGGATGTTCCAAGCTGGCTGTTTTAAGGCAGAGGCAGTGAGGGGAGTGCCAAGATACTTGGAGGGCAGCGTTGCTGCAGGGATGCCCAGAATGCGAGTAATGGCAGATTTGACCTGGGGCGGGGTGTGAAAGAAAAAAATCTGCGATTTGGAAGCATTGACTTGGGTTCCAGAAGCCTCAGCGAAATCGTTGAGGAGGGATTTGAATTGATCTGCTTCCTGGGCAGAGGGATAACCATAGAGCATAGTGTCATCAACAAATTGTTGATGAGAAGAAGCAAGGGTTTGGTGGATCGAGATGCCCTTGAGCTGACGCGAGTGGAGAGCATGCTTTATGTGTCTACCAAGACCCTCCGCCATCAGCACAAAGAGGAAGGGGGATAAGGGATCCCCTTGCCTTATACCGCGCGAAGGCTTGAAGGGGCGGGAAGGGATACCATTAATCAGGATGGAAAAGTGCGAGGAGGTTATGAGTTTCATGATCCAACGGATCCACAAAGTGTCAAATCCAAAGGCTTTTAACATCTGCTGAATGTAAGACCAACTTAGCTTATCAAAGGCTTTTGAGAGATCCAATTTGAGAATCATACCTGCCTGCTTTGAGTGCTTGAGGGAATGGATGATCTCATGCGTGAGGAGGATGCCATCCATTATTTGCCGTCCTTCGACGTACCCTGACTGTTCCGGCGAGATTAGCATAGGAAGGAGGGGCTTCAATCTGTTGGCGATGACTTTGGTTATGACTTTGTAAATGACATTGCATAGGGCAATGGGTCTGAACTTGTCAGGGGTAATGGAGTTCTCCTCTTTGGGGATGAGGGCGATGAAAGTGGAGTTGAGGGAGGGGAGGAGCCATCTTGTGGTTCTGGATTCCTCAACAATTTGCCACACCTCTTGTTTGATCAGGTCCCAGAAAGCATGGAAGAAAGTGGAGGTAAATCCGTCCGGGCCTGGGGCTTTACCCTCTTTGAGCTGCTTCATTGCTTCGTCAACCTCCTGGGGAAGAATGGGACTCATGAGAAGTTGGTTGTGATCCTCCGTTATGAGTTTAGGCACATTGCTGATTATTTTTTCAATTGCCGGTTGCCTATCATTTGCTGGCTCCTTATGGACAAGCTGGAAATGATTAAGGAGTGCTTCTTCAATTTCTTCATGCGATTCTACTCTTTCCCCTCTCAGTTTTTGGATGAAGGGGATGGAGTTGTGTGTTCTTCTCTACACCGTAGTTCTATGGAAAAACTTTGTGTTGCGCTCCCCTTCTTTCAGCCACCTGACCCTTGATTTTTGTCTCCAGTAAATTTCCTCCTATTTCCTCCTAGTTTCCATTTGACTGTTGATGAGTCGTTCTTGTTCCAGGGTGGTCTCCGAGTGTCCCTCTGTAATTATTTTTTGTTGGAGATTCTTCAGTTCTTGTTGCAGCTCTTGTTGCGCCTTGAAGATATTTCCAAAGATTTCCCGGTTCCACCTTTTGAGTTGATTTTTAAGGAATCTCAACTTCTGTTGAAATTGATACATCCGAGCGCCTTCCGGTGGGACAAATGAGGCCCAGGTCGTTTTGACGAAGTCCTTGAATGCAGGATGAGATAGCCAAAAACTTTCGAATCGGAATGGTCTCTTTGTCTGATCTTCGGGTCTTCTCCATTGCAGAGCTATAGGCCAATGATCCGATCCCGAGTGGGCAAGAATTTTCGCCGAGAAGTCGCCGCCGAGGTGCACCGAGTTGTCAGAAATAAGAAATCGGTCCAGTTTGGAGGCAATACGGGAGTTACCAGCTCTGCGATTGCTCCAAGTGAAGGTTCGATTGCAGAATGGCATGTCGATGAGGGAAGTTGCTTGGATGAAGTCTTTGAAGCGTGATGCGTCTGGCTCCAATCTGTGTCTTTCGCCAAGCTTTTCCTCACTTTTAGTAATCATATTGAAATCCCCTGCCATTATCCATAATGGGTGGCTTCTGTTGTTGCTGAGGGCTTTGATATTTTGCTGCCTGTATCTTGCGGAAAGTAGACGTTGGTTAGGTTGGCATGAATGTTGGTACCCAGGATGTGGAAGGCTGCTTGAATGAAATGATGAGAGGCATGAAAGTCTTTGAGAGCAACCGCTTGGGAATTCCAGACTATAGCTAGCCCCCCTCAGGCCCCCATAGCATCAACAGATACAGATCTACATCCTGGCCAAGCCTTCGAGAGTATCTCTTCTAGGGTGGAACTGTTGCATTTTGTTTCTTGGAGAAAGCACATCTGAGGCTTTTCCATTTTTATCATATTCTTCAGCATTCGTAGTTTTCCGGGGCTATTAAGCCCTCTTAGATTCCATGATGTGAGCTTCATTTATTAACTACTTGTGGAGGGACTGTAGTACTTCGTTAGCTTTGCATATCTACCTGAATCAACCAGGATTTTTCCAACTTCGATGGTTCGCTGAAGATATGTCTTCCGTCCTCTTTTCTTGAAGTCTTTTGGCCTTAGGTGGCTGTCCCAGTGACTGCCTGGTTGTATCCCAAGTTGGTGTTGCTGAAAGGCCTTGGAGATAACCATTTCGAGCTTATCGAGTTGTAGCTCTGAGATGGATTCGTAAGCCCTTTTCCTGCATGCTGTTTCTAGCTCCTGAATATCTAGACCGTTGAGATCTACACCTTCCGTTCCTTCATCCATTTGCTGCACTGGTTCATCTTCATCCTTGTGGTGTTCTGAGTCTTGGTAGACATCCTCCTTTCCATCGACTTCCATATTCTTGTTTGGCTGCTCAGGGTTAGTGCTGAGGACGGTTGAGGGAGCGGTAGGGGCAGAGGATTTGGTGGGTGGATCGGTGGGAGGAGGATGGGATGATGAAGATGGGCGCGAGGGGAAGGGATCCGAGGTGAGGGGTTGGTCCTCAGAGGTCTGGGTGAGTATGTCAAAGCTATTCTTGGATGCGGCATTGAAGGGCTTGTTGGGCTTAGGTTTAGGACCATTTTGAGGCTTCTTATGCATGCGTTTTCTGTGTGTGACTTTGGTGAAACCATCCTGAGATTGATTTTCAGAGGGTGCATGGGTATAGTCATTGACATTGAGAGGGCAGTCCCTGAAGAGATGTCCTAAAGCATGGCATCTTCTACGTCTAAAGGGAACATGCTCATAATCCAGCGGCTGGGACCATTCTTCATCTCTATGGGAGAGAGTGATTGATTCTGGTAGAGCTTCATTCAAGCGAATGAAAACACAAATTCGTGTATAGGATATGTACTTACGCATTTTTGTTTCTTCAGCTGTTCTGATGTATTCTCCCACTCTATCTCCAATGCCTTTGAGTATTCTTTCGTCCCAGTATTCATCTAGAAGGGAATAGAGTCGGATCCAGACCGGGGCGCGAGTTAGATCTTCTTTGTCTGGGTTGAATCTGGGGATCCAATCCCTGAGATAGAGTCCTGCTGCATTGAAGAAGTAAGGCCCTCCTTCCAAGATTCTGTATTTCTCCTCTAGGCATACAAAGATAGCAGTGAAGAAACCCTTTGGCCCCAACTGAAGGGTAACGTCCCCTTTGGGTTTCCACTTCGCCGCTATCCACCCATATAAGGCCCGTTCGGTCGGCCAGAAGCCAATGAATTTCCCTATGAGGGCATGCTCGGTCATATACTCTATTCTTTCATATATTATATCTCCTGGCAACTCGATTCTCGGCCTTTCCTTGGTGGCAGGTCGACATGTAGAAGAGAAAACTTTTTTCCTTTGATCCGGAATATCATTTCCTGCTGGCTCGTGACTATCCTCATTTGTCTGGTGATCCTTCTCATTGTCCTCCGTGTACTGCTGTTTCCCTCTGTCCAAAATTTCCTGACTCACTGAGCCAAAGATGATTGTCGATTCAGATGGGCGACGTGTGGGGGAGGGCTCTGACGCCCCCCCCTGGGGCTGATCCATTGCCCTGGCTAGGATCCTGCATCTCTGTCACGCTGCAGCACTGTGCTTGCTTGCTTGATGCGCCTGCTGTACAGAGTCGACGGCTCCGTTAGGGTTTGTTCTCCTAACCGCAGATCACATTCGCCTCGCAGCTCGATCTAGGAGATTCTGATCTTGAAGAGGAGCATATTTTTTGTTTATCTAGTGACTCAACAAGGTTGAGATAACATAGCAAGTACAGATCAACTCTGAGGAAAGTTTGTGTTATTGTTTGAATTCCTTAGGGTTGGGTTAGGAGAAAATAGGGTTAAAGTTTAATTATTCTATTCAACAAATATAGGGTGAGGGAGAAGTCCTAAAACGAGGCCCTAATAGGCCTTGTATGTCCTACTATGTGAGGTTGCGAGGGTTTTATGTTAACAAAGGGAATTTATAGGGAGTTCATGACCTTAAGGAAGGCCTAATATGACCTCTAATATTGTAAATTATGAGTGTCAATTCTTATAAGAAAAGTGAGTTCTAAAATAATGGTCTGTGGACTTGTATTCATGGAAGAAAAGTGTTGAAGGTGATGGTTTGGAGTCTACCCAGTAAGGGGTGCTTGAAAAACGTTGTTTAGGCCTGCATTGACAATAAATTGTAGGGTATAGTTATTGTACATTGTAGACCTTGATATAGAAGTTATGTACACCCACTTGGATGTAGCAAGGAAATGTGAGAGGTTGAGTTGCATGAAGACCTTATGTGGAGTAATAATTGCTGGCATAAGTCATTGCAAGAAGGAAATTTGAAAATCCCTCAGGTCAATGATTTCAAAAGGTAAGTGATTTATGTGAGGGATGCTAGAAAATAACCTAACAACCTTGATTTGGTGTCACAAATCTATGTTGTGATTGGTGTCCATGTGCACCGTAACTATAATAATTGATGTGGAAAATCAGTGGTGAGAGGGTTGTTTGTTGGAGGCCCTAAGAATAGTCATCCTTAGAGTGGTTGAGGTTTTGTTAGAGGGCATACCTATGAAGGAATAAGTTTATTGAAATTAGAGGAGCAATATGATTGATAGAAGTAAGATTTTGATTAGATGATGTGCAAGAGCATCTGAAGTTTTAGAGGACCTTATGAGCAGCAAGATCTTTATGTGTATAGGTGGAAAAGGACCTTCTAGGTATTCAAGTAAAGTGGATTGAAACGGTTGTGGTAAGTATTTCATCAAGAAGTCAAATGTGTCTTGTTCAAGGGAAGATTGATGGTCATGTGGTGTTGACATCAATTCCTAATTTTGTGTTGTGCATAGTGTTGTCGCATTTTAGTGCTTTTAAGATAACTTTTTAGACATAGACCTAATTTTGAATTTACAAGAAATAATCAACACACATGAGCTCTTAGCTCATGTTTTTTATGACAAAGGGCATATGATGCAGTAGAATGCTTGCGCTCGGGAAATACCCATCATCTGAAAACAATTTTTGTTTCAAGTTGCAGAATATAGGAAAAATAAACTGTTACTACAAGAAACCACTAACAAACATGCTATAGGAATATTCTATTTGAAGCTAGTAACAAAATTGTATATGCTATGGGAAGGGTATGTAAGTTACCAATTTTAGATTTGTCCTAGTAACTATGGGAATCAAATATTTTTTATTCAATAATGGAAGGTGATCAACAACATGGGAAATAAATTATGGGAACAATGGAGAAAGAATTGTTTTGGATGTTGCATGATTTTGGGAGGGAAGCTTTGGCTATGGCATGGTATTACTATGCTACAACATGTAAATTATAAGAACTTTGAGGAAAACAAAAAATAAATAAATATTTAAATTGATTATTAATTAACTGACATACAATTGTTCAACTAACTAAGTAGGATTAGGTTAACATGATTAGATATAATAATTTCAACAAAAATTATAGCTTTATTTATAAAATGTGTTTTACTTTAAAAAAAAAAAAAACATTTTCCAACTTAGCATTCACTTTTCCATATGTGAAATGATTTAAAATATTTACTAAAGACTAAACTAATGTTTTGAGAAAAGCGAAAGCCTTAAGGGGATATATATTATTTTCAAATGAAGTTTAATGGAATAATGTTAGCCTAATCGAAACTTAGTGATAGAGTAATTAAGATAAACTTTCTAGGGTAGCTTTTAATATCCTTGTATTGGGTGTCCCATGGTATTTTCCCATGTTATTTGAGGTGATAAATTCAAATATTCACAATAGGAATTCTAACTTTTGTTAACTAAGTGTTAGGATATTCCGACACATAGGAAATAGTTAAGTACAACTTGGTCTAGTGTAGAGTTAGGTATAGAATTAGGTAAAGTGTGTTTCTTTACCATTGTACATGTTGTAACTTACAATCTGACGGTCACGATATGTAGTGATCTGATGGTTCATTCTCTCCTGTGTATTACCGACACTTGATCCGTGGCTTGACACCCGATTGGTCCATGAATTCTATTTAAAGTGCATGGAGGGTCATTTGTAGGGTAATCCGTGCATGAGAGAAACATATGTAAATTTTCATTCTTTTATTAATAAATTGCCTGAAGTGGCCGCGTTGGCTCAGGCCGTGGACTGTTTCCCTCTTTGAGGGTTTTAACAACGTCAAAATACTGGTGTATTGATATGTGATCTGGTTGTGAGCGGTGTCCTTTGGTGTTCTGTCTGAGGAACTTACCCTGTAAATTCCTACATGGTATCAGAGCTATTTGAGGGCCGCGTCCGTTGGTGATCCAAATTTGAAGCTAGTAGAACTGCATCCGACTGCTGTTTCCTAGATCTGCTATTTCTGACTGCTTTCGGGTTGAGAGGAATGCTCTGTTGTGTTGGGAGCATCTGTTCCAGTGAGGAACCCCTTTCGTTTCACGTGAAAAGGTTTCTGGTAGCCCTAGCTGCGTCATTTTTAAGATCTGGAGGTATACAGTGTCTATTTGCAGTTTACTGTTATTTTCTCTCTGTTTATTTCGGTTTCGGTTTATTTAGCTTTTTTTATTACCGGATCTATACCTTTCATTTCTGCCTATGCTCTTTGCCCTACGACTCTGTGTGATCTGGGCAAATCAGAAACAGAAAGGAAGGATTTTTCTCATGCGTATGCTCTTTTCCCCGCGCCTTAGGGTGATCTCGGAAAATCAGAAACATTGAGGAGAATATTTAGTTTCCAGCCAAAGCTAACTTTGAGCCGCAAGGTTCATTTGTGAAAATATTTAGTTTTTTGGCTAAAGCTAACTTCGAGACATAAGGTTTGTTTTCTTTGCATGTCTGTGTTGGGTTTTGTGTTTTTTGTTTTCTAGGGAAAAAGAGCTTTCTCAAGGCAAGCACGCAACCCAAAGCACCCCCCCCCCCCTCTCTCTCTCTCTCTCAAATTTTGTGTATAGATCAATTGGTTCAAAGCTATTTTAAGAGAGTAGAGGTCTTGGGTTCAAGTCTCCATTTTGTGGGGGCGGACTTTTTCATTTCCACACATTCCTGCACTTCGTCGGCAACTTCAACAACCTTTTTTCAAGAAGCCATAACTATTCATCCGGAAGCCGTTTTCAGAGCCGTTTTTTTTAAACCAGCCTAATTTTTCGAGATCTATCCATTGGAGCACTTATTTTCAGTATCTTTAGCTTTAGTTTCCATTGAACTGGAAAGTCAATACCAAGTTACCCTTGACAGCACCAACTACTTCCAATGGTTGGCTTACATTGAGGATTTACTTAGAAGTAAAGGTCTCTACAGAATAGCCTCAGGCCAAGAAAAGAAACCGAAGGATGAAGATAAGGCTACTAAATGGGAAAATTAGCAAGATCAAGCACGTGGATTGATAGGGATGTCTATTTCTCCACATCTTAGATTCCATATTGCAAAAATTGATACTCCTGATGAAGCAATGAAACAAATCAATAAAGTTTTTGCGATTAAAAATGAAATTAGAGCCCATCAACTTGAAAATGAGTTTCTTACATTGGACCCTAATAATTTTTCTTGCATTGAAGATTTTTTGTCCAAGTTCAAGACCCTTAGATATCTTTTGGAAGGTGTTAAAGTTAAGAAAGAAGATAGTAACCTTATTTATTCCATTCTTACAAAGTTGGGACCAGCCTACTCTATGTTTGTTTCCACCTTCCATTCTACAAGAGAAGCCTTCATTTCTCAAGGAACAGACTACAAGCCCCCTTCATTTGACTCTTTTTGTGATTCTTTAATAAGAGAACAAGAAAAACTCTTACACCTTGGTCTTCTTAATCTTGGAAACTCTTCCAAGAAAGCGTTAGCCGCCCAGCAGCAACCAAATTCAAAGAATCCTAAGAAGTCATATCCTAAAAAGAATGGTCCCAAGGGTCCTAAGAAATTTCAGCCCCAAAATGAAAAATCATTTCAACAAAATGATAAGACAAATAAAAACAAAGGAAGAAGACTGATAGACATTGCAATTTTTGTAATCGAGATGGCCACTTAGAATCAAAATGCTTTAAAAGATGGAAGCCTTGGAAGCAGCAATGAAGAAGCATAACATCCATTTGGGCAATCTTCAACTTCAACTTCATCTTCAGGAATGGCACTTTCTGCATGTGGTTGTCAAGCATCTCGTCTGGCTATGCATTAAATGTATCTTCTTCTTCTCATTCTCATGAGTGGCTCATTGATTCTGGAGCTTCTTATCACATGGCCAAAAACAAAGCCATGTTTTCTTCTTTAAATGATTGTAACACCAAAAATATATATGTTGGTGATGATAGATCTCTTAATGTTGTAGGGACTGGAACTGTTCATCTAGACAATGGTCAGTTTAATGATGTATTATGTGTTCCAACCTTATCCTGCAACCTTCTATCTGTATATCAGATAACTCATTCAGGTGAAGGTAAAATCGTTGAATTTTCACCTCATGATGTTGTAATCAAGGACTTAAGAGATCCTAAACAGATTTTGGCTACTGGCATTGCTGATGATTCTACAAGGTTGTATAAGTTTCACAACTTTGGGTCATCAAATCTTCCCTCAGTATTTGTTGCTCATAACGATGAAGTGAGCAAACTTTGGCATGAGCGATTTGGTCACTTAAACTATCGCTCCCTTCAGCATCTATGTAAAGAAAATATGGTGACAGGTCTTCCTATGGTATCTTGCAGAGATGGTGTTTGTTCCGGATGTGTACTCGGAAAACATCATCGGGACAGTTTTGAAAAACATGCCTCTTGGCACGCCTCAGCCCCTTTACAGCTTGTGCATAGTGATTTATGTGGTCCACTTCCAGTTGTGTCATTCTCTGGCTGCAAGTATTTCTTAAATTTCATTGATGATTTCTCCAGACACACTTGGGTATACTTCTTAAAACTCAAGAGTGAAGTATTTAACACTTTTCTGGCCTTCAAGGCCTTTGTTGAAAAACAATCTGGACATCAAATTCTTAAGTTAAGATCTGATAATGGCGGAGAATATGTTAAAAACACATTCATCAACTATTGCACTGAGAATGGAATTCAAATGCAACATACTGTTCCATATACTCCACAACAAAATGGTGTAGCTGAAAGGAAGAATCGCACCTTAAAGGAAATGGCTAATCGTATGCTACAATCTAAAGGACTTGGTCTTAGTTTTTGGGCAGAAGCAATTAACTGTGCAAATTACATAATAAATCACACTCCTACTAAGGCTTTAAAGAATATCACTCCAGAAGAAGCATGGAGCTCAATCAAACCAGATGTAAGTCACTTTCGTGTTTTTGGAAGTGAAGCGTGGGCCCATATTCCAGATGAAAATCATAAAGCTTTAGAACCTAAGAGTGAAAAATGTACTTTTGTTGGATATTCTGAAGATGTCTAAGGCTATAGACGTATTCCATTTAAGTCCAAAAATGTTATCATTAGAAGAGATGTAAAATATGATGAAAATATATCGGCCTGCGAGCCTAGTCCGGCGGATGTGCCACCTCTCTCTATCTCTTCTACCTTTGAAAAAATTTCTTCTTCAGATGATGAAAGTGAGGATGACAATCCTCCCCCACCATCTCAGGATCCTCCTTCAGCTCCTGAGCTTCCAAAATGGGTTTGTGCTACTCGAGATGCAGCAGGTGATTTTGTCGGTGATCCTACAGATTAGCGACGCACACGTTCTCAGTTCGAGAGAGCGTCTTCTTTACTAGCTCAAGCTCCAGTAAATTATGATCCTGACACCTTTGCAGAAGCTTCAGACCATCTAGATTGGGAAGCAGCTATGAATGAAGAATATCATTCATTATTGGCAAATGATACATGGGATCTTGTTCCTCTACCAAAGGGACAAAAACTTGTTAGATGCAAATGGGTTTACAGAACCAAGTATGGACCAGATGGGAAAGTTGATAAACATAAAGCTCGTCTTGTTGCTAAAGTTTTTTCACAGGTTGAAGGCATTGACTGCACTGAAACCTTCTCCCTGTTGCCAAAATGAACTCTATCCGCCTTGTTCTTTCCCTTGCTGTCTCTTTCAAATGGGAAGTCCATCAGATGGATGCTAAATCTACCTTCTTGCATGGGGACTTGCATGAAGAAATCTATATGGAACAACCCATTGGATTCATACAAACAGACTCCAGCCTTGTATGTCGACTTAAGAAATCCCTTTATGGTCTCAAGCAAGCTCCTCGGGCTTGGTATGCCAAAATGGATAGCTTTCTTTTAGAATCTGGCTTTTCTAGGTGTCATTTTGACAATACTGTCTACACCAAGAAAGTGGGCAACTCTCTTATCATCCTTGTTCTTTATGTTGATGATCTTATCCTTACTGGAAGTGATCCCAACCTTATAAACCATGTGAAGTCTAGCCTTAAAAGGAAATTTGAAAGGACAGACTTAGGACACTTACACTATTTTCTCGGTCTTCAAGTCTTGCAATCCAAGGAGGGTATTTCCCTTTCCCAGTCCAAGTATGCTTGTGATATTCTACGTCATTTTCACATGGAAGACTGTAAGCCAACCCCTTCTCCCTTTCAGTCTGGAGTCAAACTTTCAGTCACTTGTACTTCTCCTGAAGTTGATGCTACATTATACCGTCAACTTGTAGGAAAACTCTTGTATCTAACTCATACTCGTCCTGACCTTTCCTTTGTTGTTGGTCTTGTTGCTCGATTTATGCAAAACCCACGTGAAAGTCATTGGAAAGCACCTAAAAGAATACTTCGTTATGTTCGAGGTACAGTTAAGTTTGGGATTCATTACAGTGCCGAAGTAGCTCCTCTATTGGTTGGTTTCACTGATTCTAATTGGGCTGGTGACCCTGATGATCGGAAGTCTACTGCCGATTATGTGTTCACTATTGGTTCAGGACCTATTACATTGGTTTGTAAGAAACAAGGTGCCATTTCTCTTTCATCAGCAGAAGCAGAGTATCGTGGTGCTGTAGAAGCTAGTAAGGAAGCCTTGTGGCTTCGTCAGATCCTGTCAGAATTTGGCTTTGAGCAGCAGCATCCGACTACACTTTGGTGTGATAATCAAAGTGCCATTCAGTTATGCAAAGATCCAGTCCAACATCAGCGCAGCAAACACATTGAATTGCACATGCACTTCATCGGAAAGCTCATTCACGACCATGTTCTTGAAGTGCAATATTGTTCAACAAATGATCAAGTTGCAGACATCTTCACAAAGGCTCTCACAAAGGCGAAGTACACTAAACTTCGATTTATGGTTGGAGTTCAGGAAGTTGTCACTAAGGGGGGATAGGCTCTAGTGCCTCCTTCCTTCTCCTATTGTGTCATATTTGTAAATCCTTCAATCCTATCCCAAGTTGTTCTTAAGGGGGGATGTTAGGATATTCCGACACATAGGAAATAGTTAAGTACAACTTGGTCTAGTGTAGAGTTAGGTATAGAGTTAGGTAAAGTCTGTTTCTTTACCGTTGTACATTTTGTAACTTACAATCCGACGGTCACGATATGTAGTGATCCGACGGTTCATTCTCTCCTCGGTATTACTGACACTTGATCCATGGCTTGACACCCGATTGGTCCATGAATTCTATTTAAAGTGCATGGAGGGTCATTTGTAGGGTAATCCATGCATGAGAGAAACATATGTAAATTTTCATTCTTTTATTATTAAATTGCCTTAAGTGGCCGCGTTGGCTCAGGCCGTGGACTGTTTCCCTGTTTGAGGGTTTTAACCATGTCAAAATACTGGTGTATTGATCTGCGATCTGTTGTGAGCGGTGTCCTTTTGGTGTTCTGTCTGAGGAACTTACCCTGTAAATTCCTACACTAAGAATATAGAATCACATATTTGAGAGGAACTATTATGCAATAAAATAATATATGATAGCATACTTATTTTTACGTATTAAGTTCTTATATGCTTATTAGGAATAATGATAAGGTATCATTAACTAAGTGGCCCATAGCTAGGAGAGGTGAGCTTTTCTAAGGTGTTGTCAATAAATGGGCTAGGGCTTTTTGTAGGTCCTAATTTGTTGTTGTACAAAAGTAATTTTCTTTATGCTATTTTGCCTTGGTCTCGCACTTGACACATTTTAGCTAAGATCAACCATGGTAATCACCTCATGATTGGCCTGGGTGTTGTAAAGCCTTGCTCCAAGAATGTGGTAATAGAAAATGGAGGTTTTGGTTTAAGTTGTTATTTTCAAGCTCCCCATCAATAGAATATGGGCCCAAGTCAAGAAAACAAAAGAATATGACCCTATAACAAAGGTAAATTAAAAAAAATGTTGAACACCTAATTTTCTAAGGGTTATGGTGTGGAATGTGAACAATCATTGGATTCCAAGGAACCACTTGGAATATGAAAACCAAGGGTCATAAGACAACATATTAACATCTATATCTCATGTTTATCTTAATATTGACTATTATTTCTGAGTGTTTATTGACGCTAAAACAACTATGATTATTGAACAACACTACTAATATATAACAACTCAAATCAATCTGCATTACTAAACATCAATAACAATTAGCAATTGAACAACAATCAATAAGTGAGCGACAACAACTATAAAAGATTCCTAAATGGTAAACATTCTATATTGCAATTCGTAGAAGTTACTCAGTCTTGTCTCTCAAGATCTATGATAACTTCTATTCAATTTGAACAGCAACCAACCACACATTCACTCATTCTAATCAAAGTGCTTACTTAAGTCTATCTCGTAGCTTCAATATAAATCTAAGTGAACAGCGGTATAAATCAATGTCACGAATCTTCAAGATAAATAAAAGAACTAAACATTAAATCAAGTACAAAGACTGAATGTAAACTATAACACAAAGGAGCAGTGTAACTTCTTGTGACTCGGCCCAGAGTTGCCAGAAGCCTCTGCTTAATAAAAACTCAGAATACAAAGATGTATCAAGCGCAACCTTCTTTCATTAACTTCAAAGTAACAGCTGACAGAGTCACTGAATTAACAACGTTTTTTCTCTAAAGAGAATAATTACCTATTAAAAGTCTGAACTCTTATCTAGTTGCCTTTCGACCTTATATAACATAAAAGAGAAAATTGGACAGAAGTGAATCCTCAGGATCAGGAGATCCTAAGGATTTCACAATATAAAATCTCATAATATGATAAAACAAGAGTATTCGAACTGATCTTCTGTTCCTTGTCTACCCTAGATGCCATGGCTTTTTCCCTTTTATGGCCTCGTACTGTCCTGCCAACTAAACAACTTTTTCCCAATCGCATCTCTACATACAAAGATAACAAACAATCAATTTTTCGTACTAACTTCACCTAATCTATAATAGTTTCTTCCAACTTTGACTGATATTTTCCTCATTTTATTCTATAAAAAAAGATAATATTATAATGATGAATGATATATGAAGCATTAAATGAAGAGAAATCATAGCTTTTCTCATCCCAACATAATCCCCAGCTTACCTTGTTCCACATCCTCATGCAAGACTATAGTTCAGATGCAATTGTTTGAAGGAGTACGTAGGGTATACTTCTTCCCTATGATTTCTAAAACCATTCTTTTGCTTGAGGAGAGTGAAAGCCTGGGTTACCTCATGATATTTTAAGTTATAATCACTACGGTATTGGTCGGGAGGGTGCCATGTGATTGGGGTTCTGTAGCGGCATCCTATCTAGACTGGTCCTAATGTTAAAATCATATTGCTATATTTGAAAAAACGGGAAGAGGCAGCTTGGAAGTTATGGTATCCGAATGGCTCCCAGCCTCTCACAGTATTACTGGAAAATTCCCATCTTTGTTTTGATGCAGCGAAGGTTTATTCTTTAATATCATGGATGTATTCCTTTCCAACTTGAATGATATCAATATGGATCAGCCCCAGTTTGCCTACGACACCATTTTTCTTCATAAATAGCTTATGTCAGAAAGATAGGAGTAGTGGCTGTGTAGGTTCTCCTCTGACCTATAGATCAGTGCCATATTCACGCCTTTTGAAAGTGTTTTAAGCCTTGGACCATTTTAGCTGATTAGCAGCAAAGGAAAGGAACACCTTCTTAGGTCCCTATAATACTAGTGATTACCCCATTACTATTGTAGTTGTATCCCTTATTAATATTTTTGAGCCCTTATTGTCCCCATATTTTATTACTGTGCCCCATAGAATCCCTCTATTGTTATTTTTGTGGCTTTATATTATTATTGTTAGGTCGGTTGGGTTATATTGTGATTCCATAGACTCCTATATATAGAAGGAGGTTTTTTCATTTGAATCATCCAAGAATTGTTCATTTGTGTAATGTAAAGGAGGTTTCCCCCTCGAAGAGGCTAAATTCTAAGGCGTTGATCTCTCTTTTCTATCTTTTTATGAGCTGGTTTCATAACATTTGGTATTAGAGCTTTGGATTCTAGGGTTTCACTGCTCCAAATAGGTCATTGTGGCATTTTCATTATAACTCTTTTTCTGTGACATTTCAGAAGAAAAAAAACCCATTTGGGAAGAAAGCGCACTAAACCTCGGGTCCAAATTTTAGAGCTTTTCGCACTATATTTGCGGAGATATGATCTGAGGAAGTTGGTCTTTTTGCAGACTCCTGAATTACATTCCAAACAGATGGCCTGGGGAAAATCATCATAACTTTCTCTTTGAGCATCGGATTGAAACTTTGTAAGAAGGTACAGAAAGAGGATAGACTATAGTTTCTTGTATATATTTTTTAGTGCCATAGGTTGAAACAGTGACACGTGGCACTTCATACAAGTTTGCTTTTCTGGAAAGGTCTATAATTAGGTCATCTTGGGAGATTTGTGCATAACTCTTTCTTGTAGAATCCAATTTGGATCAGACTGGTGGCATTGGAAAGAGGAAAAAGAGGGTTACTACAAGTCGCAATTTCAGAATTGGATGATCCGAAATTACAGAGATACATCAGATTCAATATCAAGCTCCTACAAAGAGAAAAAAGGTGTGTAGTTTTTTTTTTTTTTTGCTTAAGCTTGGTTTGAAAAATTAGTTTGAAGGAATTCAGAGGGCATAGTAAAGCATTATTATCGGTAATTTATGCCCCGAGTAAAGAAAATGCAAACACCTAGTAAGCAACCTGAAAGCTCTAGCATGACTCATGAAGAAGAGGAAGAAATGAAACATGATATATCAAAATTACGAGACCAGTGCAACAAGTATCACTTGCACAAAAAGTAACATAATCTAAAATGAAATATGTAGAAGCTAAGATGGATGGTTTAAAGAAGGTGTAGAAGCTAAGATGGATTGTTTAAAGAAAGGTGTAGAAGCTAAGATGGATGTCATGGAAGCTAAGATGAATGGCATGGACACTAAAATGGATGGCATGGATGATAAGATGGTAGAATTGAAGATAAATATGAATAAGTTGCTACAAGAAATGGTCACTAATGGTGAAAGGGTAGTAAAGGAAACTCATGATGAGAACAAAAAAAATGTTAATCATGATTCCATAGACTCTAATGTTGGATCGAAGACCCACCATATTCCAAAAATAGATATGAGGAAGTTTGATGGCAAGGATCTCGCAACATGGATATTACAGATGGAGAAATTTTTCGATCTCAATAATGTGCAAAACACACAAAAGGTACGTATTGCAACTTTATATTTGGAACCAAATTAGTTTGTATGGTATCAATGGCTTTGCTCTCGTAAACAAATTATCACTTGGGCAATTTTTACAGAAGAATTGACAGCACATGATGAGGATACAAAAAGCAACACTTTTTTTAGACAATTGATAAGTCTCAAGAAAAAGGGTTCAATAATGGAGCATATTGAGGAGTTCCAAAAATTGAACAGAAGGGTAAAAAATATTCCAGAGGAGTGTTAACACTCAGGTTGTTCCCTTTGATTCCTAAGGAAATACGGCCGAGGTAACCACTAACAAATCTTTTGGCCACAGGTCCTAGCCTACCTGTAACCAGAGAGGGCTCTCTCTTTATGATTTAACATTGTTTTCATAAGGTTTTAGGCCAGCTATGATGCACAGGTTTTGTTTTGAATTTGTTGGATGATGATTCCAGTTAGAATAGGTATGTTTTTGCAGGGTGATCTAGGCCATTGGGCATGGAGTCTGTCATGTTTAACTGCTTGATATGTCTGTATTGAAACACCAGTGATGCTACAGAGCTAGATAAGTGTCTATGGAACAATTCTTTAAAACTGTGATTGGAAGGGATGAAATCAGGGCGTGAAAGGCAACTAAGGATCTTTCAGTACGCTGATATGGAGAAGAGTGGGAACATTACTTAGGAGCATTCAAGAATTCCTGAATAACATTCATGTTGATAGAACCAATACAAACATGAGCAACTAAGAATTCATGCTTATGATTAATTCTGAAGAAAACATATTCAACAACAGAGATTGAGCATAGGGTGTAATCAAACATTTCCTATACCATTCCTTTTCTCTATTGTTAGACTAGTGAAACATGTATGTGATTTAAGTAAACATAAGAAGACAAAACATAGTTCAGGATAACTTATTGTTCCAACAGACAGCACAGGAATTCTGTAACAGCACGCAGAGCATCATTGAGACATCAAGCCTTCAACAGAGAATGAAGTTTCCAGCTTTTTGCATTAGATCAATTGAAAATATATAGTATATTGTCCCAGAGAGAAAATCACCAACCCCAAATACATTGCAAGGGGAGGTATATATACAAAATTTAGATACAAAAATATCTAGCCAATGTATTAATGGCTCATAAATACTGTGCCAACTTCTGAAGAATTACAGCTGAGAGAGTAAATGCTGTAATAACTGCTTAGTGTATTAGCTGTTCAAAATTGTCAGAGAATTTTGACTTTGTGACTTATTGAGTCGGCTGGAGCCGTATTGCCCAAATTTGCGTGTTTCCTTTGCTTTAGCTTGTTGTCGTAGTATCATGCTGAGTCACCCTTTTCGGCCGCCTTGCATGCTGTCCTGATTCTGTTTTTGACTTTGGTTGAGTTGAAGCTGACTAGGACAGACCATACCGAGATTACGAGGCAAAATTTGCAGCATGCCTGCCACTAATCTTCCTTGGGCAGTTGGTGTCTTCGTATCTTTATCAAGGTTTCATCTGCCTCTGTATACCTGTAAAACTTTGGTGGGACATCAAACAGGTGATTAATCTCATGCTCAATGTAGAATAGATTTTCAAGCTTTTCATAGAGGCTCTGCCCTGATGGAGGTCCTGTTTCTTCAAAAGTACTGGCGGATGCTGTGATCTGGTTTTCAATAAAATTCGTCATCCTAGAGGCATATTGCTTACGGGTGAGCAGTCTTCCTGTGCTGATCAATAGGCTGGGCAATCCTCTATTTTGCAATGCTCCCATTTTAAGCTTGTAGTCATCCACCTCAGCCTGCATCTCATGACATTTTCTCTCCACAGTTTGCACAAAATTTCTGAGGGTCAGCACCTTTTTAACTATGAGGACAACATCTGTTCTGTTGATGATGTTTAGGGCTGCTAGCTCCTCCTTGGTCTGATTGTTGAGAAAATGTATCATCCTGTTGGCCTACTCAGGCCTATTCCCCAGTGCTGTTCTGGCTTTCTGGCTTTCAATTTGTGCTTGGCCTATTAATTCCATCTGTTCGTGCACTGTTTTGATTGACTTCCACTATCTGGTAAGGGAGTGGTCAATCCGGGCCCACAAAATTCTTTTTATTTCTGCCAGAGTATTTCCTAGTTTTAGTTCTTTCTCTAAGGCCTTTATTTTGTCCTTTAGGGCCTTAATCTCTCTAGTCTGCTCTGCTACTGTTATCTTGTATTTTCATACTTGGCTTCTAGCTCTGCCAATTTCTCCTTGGCTTTTTTTATCTCTGTCGCCTGAAGCTCCAGCTCTTTGATAACTTTTGTCAATTCATTCATGTTTAGGCAGAACTCAGGAGCTGTTGTTGTTGCTGCCGCATCTGTTGTTGCTGTAGTCATTGCAGGGGTCTCTGCTGCCTCTGTACTTGTGGCAGTGGTTGGGGCAGTCTGAGGAGGTTGGGAGGTTGATTCTCCATGTTTGTCTTGGAGTGCCATTTCTAGCTCCTTTTCCAGATCAATCACTCTTTGATTTAGCTGCATTATTAGGTTCAATTGATCCTCAGCTTCCTTTTCTTTCTGTAATTCTGCTGTTTGAGGGTGCTCAGTAGGAAGCAATTTTAGTCTCTTCTTCAATGCAGCAATATCATCCTCTTTCTCTTTCATAAGGGCCCTCACACCCTTAGGATCCTTAGGATCATGTCCTAAGTCCACAATGATGTCCTCCTGTGTTTTGATCCTGTTGTCCTTGGTCGTGGAGGACATTCTCTCCAAGTCCAGCTGAGTATTGGTGTTCTTAAGAGACTCTTTTAATTCATGGGCCATTGTGGCCCTGTCTACCAGTGTGGCATAGACCATTTCCCCTGTTTGCTTATGCAGCTCTATCTGATCCATGAGGTGAATGTCTTTTTCCATGACTTCTAACTTTGTTTTGACAAAATCTGCAACTGAGTGAGGTTGCGGTATCTTGGGTTTAAAATGGATGAGGATTATCTTTTCCTCTTGGATATCATATACTGACATCAACCTCTCTTGTTTAGTCGGTGTTGCCTTCAGAAATTGTTTGCATACCTGCACTCTTAACAGCTCATTTTTTGCCTTAATTTCTTTGAAGGAGGCCTTGGTGCTGGATGGCTTCTTGCTCTGCTGAGTGGAGGAGGAAACCTCCATGCCAAGCTGTACTCCTTGCTCTTGTTGAAAAGATCTTGTGGCTGTCTGCTGGTTGTCTTCTCTTTCTTTCCTTGGGCTCTCAAGGATCTCCTCGCTGATTTCTTCTATGACCAGAGAATCAACCCTTTGTCTTTTGGCCTCAGGTTCCTGAGTGGATCCACTAGCAGGTGTGGAGTCCTCTCGGTCCCGTTTCTTGCCCCTTTCCTCATGTGCAGGGGTCTGCAAGGCAGGCACTGTTGCTGCCTCTATTTGTGGTGGAGGAGTTTGCTCTCGCTGCTGCCCAATTGAGGAGGCAGGTTTATCTGTCACTAATTCCTTTTCTGCACCCACTATCCCCTTGCCTTTTTCTGTACCTGATGATGATGTAGATGGCTCGTGGGTGACTGGTGCGGTTGCAGCAGTGGATGTACCTTCTCCAATTGGATGTGGCTGCTTGAATGTTACCTGCTGCACAGAATCTAAGTCAAGAGTTTTTTCTAAACTTGACATTTCTTTCCATTATTTCTTCTTGAGTTAATTCCTCAATTAATGTGCCTTGCAACCATTCATCTTGGTTGGCATACTGCTCAATTTGTGGATATTTACAGTGCTCATACCTTAGCAACTTGTATTTGACTCTTCTAGCATTGATGAAGCCTTCGGGATCATAAGGGACCCACCAGAAGCTTCTCTTTAGTTTGTATTTATCTCTGAGAATTTGATCAGCCTCTTGCCAACCCTCTTTCTTATTCATGATAAAGGGGCCCATGTGGTCTTTGAACTTGAGATGGGCTTTCTTCTTGGCACTATGGAAGTGGGTGAGGTTAGAGTTAATGAGTTGCATGTAGTATTCCAAGGCAAACATTCTCATTGGTACATATCTTGGGAGCCTATATGGACAGAGCTCACAACCATAAATTCTAATGACTGTATGATTTTGGTATAGGTACCAATCACCTATTTTATAGTTCTTGGATAGCTGCAAAGTTTTCTGAATTTCAAATGACAGTCTGGGAGGAGGGGATCTCATTAATAGGCAAGAGACCGGGTAAACAAATTGGTCAATAAATTCACAGTAAGTATATGGTGAATCTTGGACTTGGTAGAAAATTGATGACCAAAAGATGACAAACCTCCTCTCTCCCCTAGAATCCAGTTTCTTGATGGGGCATTGAAAAACCTCAGACTGATAATACATGAACAAGTGGTAAATATATGATGAATATTTGAACACACCCTCCCTATCTACTTTCAAAAGCTAGTCATGTATTTTTTTGGCTATAAACTTGGAAAAGTTGTATTTGTAAGCAGGAGGCTGCCCTGGACTGTAAGCAGCTAATAATACCAGCACTGTCTCATCAATGTGCTCACTGGTTTTGTAGCCCAACACATAGGAGATCATGTCAACTAGGAGCTTGCCCACATCAGTGAAATGGACATACAAGAAAGGAGGTGGCCCTGTAGGCTGGCGGTCTGCCCTCATGAATGTCTTGGTGACCTTCTCAATGTCAGCAGTGGAAAGTTTGGCGCCTGCATCCAGTAAATAGTTCATGGAGAAGGGAAACAACAGCTGAGTTTGCTTGAAGTTGAGCATTTGGTTGATGGAGTCAGGATTGATGTGGAAGAGTATGCTCCCAGATGGAGACTTGACAGTTCTCTGAGTTGGATCATAATTATCAGCACATAAGCAGATGATTTTTGGAAAAATATTAACAGATGGAAGGAAATAGTAAGGCAGATTGGACTCCCATATCCCATACGTGTCATTGTTGCTCAAATAGTTGTCTCTCAATTGGCGAAAGGTCTGTAAATGGTTCCTGTCACCTACAAGGTCTTGGATGAGGTAATCTCTGTCAGCAAGGGGCATGGCCTCAAGCTCCTTGTTTGGTGGATTCATAGGAGCAACAATGAGAGTTGATGGTGTAGCCATTGTATAACTTTCAGGTGTTATCTTTAGAATCCAGCTTCTGAGTGTAACAGGCTAAATATGACAGCTTATGAGGATTTGAAGAGGAGTGGCAGAATGACTGTAGCTGAACTCAAAATCTTCAATTTTTTATGGCTGTATTGAAAGGACAATTTACAGAGTTTGATATGAGCTTCAGTTTCTCTTGGTGGACTCTTAGACTTTGTAGACAGTGAGGGAAATTGCAGATGAGAAAAAGGATTGCAGCTTAGAATAGTGAGAGCTTGAACCAAAAATCGGCAAAAGGGAACAGTGTCGGGCAGGCGTGAGAGTTTAGCATGCGTTTAAGCCCAAAACGACTATGTGACAGTGAAACTTAAACAGAGGGTGCTTCAGATCCTTTTAGGCTAATCATTAACAGGTCAACATCATTAATTTAGGAGTTCCTTAGGCAATTCAGTGGCAAATTTGCAGAGAATGGGAAGAATCATGGCAAATGGGTTGGATTTGGCGAAATACCTGGATAAACTAGCGCCGAGGGCTGCCGAATTGACTGGAAGACGGAGAATGTCATTGAATTTGCAGGTGGCGGTGTCTGAATCGTATAAATTCGAAACCTAGAGGCAATTTGGCGTATATGAAAAGAACAGCGCACTTGAAATTTTGAATGAAAATGACCCAAAATGGTCCATTTCCGCGTTTTTAATGATAAATTTGGCACATATGGTTTTTTGGCACTTTCTCGCGATGACGTCAGCATGACATCATCAGCGGGTCCCAAGTACGGACGGTGACGTGGATGCTTACTGGGATGACTGCGTGGCGAGACACGGTGGAGGCATGCGGAGGTTGCAGGACAATGTGGAGGGCGACGTGGCGCAGTGGCGGGGGCCTCAGGCGTGACATCACAGTGACGAGGGGCTAACGTAACGGGGGTGGCAGTTAGCGGGAGGTGGTTTCTAGTTTCCTCGCACCGCCTTTAGGGGAAGGTGGTTTCGGGGGGGAGGGCTCCGAACAGCCCCAGCTGCCGACACGTAGCCCGTGTACGGGAGCAAAACCGCCCCCTCCCCGGAGGTTAAAGATCGACAGATCCGTGGCCGAGATCACTCGCCCACCATTGGATCAGGCGCGGCGGGAGATGGACGGTTGGCGGGCACTCTGACGCGGCGTGCTGCTTTGGGGCGGGACCCACCATTATTTAAATAATATTTGATTGCTGCGGTTTATACTTTGGTTCGGGTGGGTTTTTGCACCATAATGTTTAATAAAAAACATTAAAACCTTTTGATATTCGAACATTAGGGTTTTAACAACGGGAATAATTTTTTTCAAGGGTTTAGGTGGGTAAGGGTTTAGTCATAGGCTATTAATCTTAACCAAGGGTTATTAATTCTAGGGTAAGGGTTGACTATAGTCCCAGATGGGCTAAGGTCTGACATGTTATTTAGCTATAATGCTAAAAAAGGGGGAATATTTACATATTTTTTAGGTTTTTGCAAAAAAATGCTATACTAATAGGGGAAGGGGAGCACTTAGGGAGCTATATAGTAAGTTTAGAAATTAATATCGATTTGGGATGTGAAAGAGGAACAAAGAGCTAAGTTTAAGGAGTAAACTTAGATTTAGAAGCAGATGAGAGTGAGAAATGAATTTAGATAAGAAATGTGGCTTCTTTTCGGAGAAGAAGGTCACAACTTGACATGAATTTCACAAATGAGAAATGCAAGGAGGATTGTTTAGGCAGATCCTAAAGTCCTCAAGGGGATGTTAGTAAGAAATATTTTGAAGGGAATGAGGGAAGTTAGACATGCTTGATGGTTTGCCACATAGATCATTGTTCTTGCCTTTCTCCTATTGGTGAGACCAGATATGATTTTCCATATATCATGTGTTTAGATCTTGTTTTATACAACCTCCAACTGCCTACCCTGTCTAATAGACGTAACATTTTTTCTTCTTTTGGATGGGTGCACTTAGCCTTGCAGACCCTGATAATCCTCTTTTCTTTTTGCTGCCTTCCTATCTAAGTCTACCCTTATGTCTTCCAAGGGCCCAGATTAAGCAGTTGGGCTCCTTCCTTTCTCTATTCAACTAGTCATCTACCAAGCTTGAACTGTTTGAGCAGATATTCTCTCTCTAGTCTAGAACAGGAAATTTAAAACATGGTATGGCCCAACTTGAACTGTTTTAGCAGGTATTCTCTCTCTAGTCTAGAACAGGCAATTTAAAACATTGTATGGCCCCGCTTAAACTGTTGGACCATCCATCAAGATAGCAGTGGCAATTTGGCTTAGCCACTTTCATGGTCTTTCTTTGGGGTTCGTTTCAATTATTTTTCTAACCACTTCATTTTTCTTGCCTTTTGATCATTCTTTTAAGGAATACCCTCTTTACATTTTTTAACTGTCTGTTTCTTTCACAAAAATGGAACCTTTGTATCATGGAAGATGAACATTTTTGGCACTTCCACTTTCAATCATGAAAAATGAAAACCTATTGGTATAGGAGGCTAACAAGGAGCATAGGATTGATGTGTTCATAGGGACTTTAAAGGATAATATCCAACATGATGTTCACCTTTGGGAACCTGATTCATTAGAGAAGGCATTGAGGTTAGAAAGAAAAATGGAAAGCAAAATTATGGCAACCAGGAAGCATACCAATCACAACTAGAAAGATGGAAGTGTTGTTACCCCTAGCCTTCCACAACCTATAAGGTTGACACCAAAAAAATTGGAAGAAAAAAGAGCAAAAGGGCTTTGTTACAGTTGTGATAACAAATACAGTAAAGGTCATAAGTGTGCTGAGAAGAAATTATTCTACATAGATTGTGAAGAAGAAGAAGAAAAGGAGCAAGAAAGGTCAAAGGAAGAGGATATACTCCAGGAACAATGCCTAGATAAAGAAGAAATGAATCCGAACATATCTTGTAATGCATTGGCTGTGATTACCACTCCTCAAACTATCATGATAGAAGGAAAAATAAAGAAGAAAAAGGCAAGAGTGTTGATTGATTCAGGAAGTACCCACAATTTTATTCATTGTAAGGTAGCAAAAGAATTGAATTTCTTCCTATATCCAGTACCAGAGTGTCAAGTGATGATTGCAAATGGAGGACCGATAAATTGCTCTGGAAAGTGCCATAATATCAAGCTATCCATTGGAGAAGATGTATTGACTAGCCCAATGCTTTCCATTCCAATGGGAAGTGTTGATGTTGTACTAGGAGTCCAATGGCTACAATCCTTGGGTACAATAGCTTTTAATTTTCATGAACTTTTCATGAAATTTTCTGCTGAAGGAAAGGAAGTTGAATTAAGGGGTATTGCAGGGAAATCGGGAAAGATAATCATCTTTAATGTATGAAAAAGCTTCTAAAAAAGGAACAAAGAGGTGTAATTGCTCAATTATGTTCGCTAGATGTTTCCACATCGGAATCATCTATTTCTCCAGATCTCAAAAATGTCTTAGAAAATCATTCAAAGGTATTTGAGACTCCCAAAGGTCTCCCACCTATTCATGATCATGATCATGCTATTCATCTGATTCCAGGAAGTGTTCCTCCAAACATCAGGCCGTACAGATATCCCTATGCCCAAAAGAGTGAAATTGAACGTATGGTTGCAGAAAAGCTAGAGGCTGCTATAATTCAACCTGGTCAAAGTTCTTTCTCTGCTCTAGTAGTATTGGTACACAAGAAGGATGGATCATGGCGCATGTGTCTGGATTATAGGGAGCTCAACAAGCTCAGTATTAAAAATAAGTTTCCCATTCCTATCATTGATGAATTACTGGATGAATTGCATGGATCATTTTACTTCACCAAGTTGGATCTTCATTCAGGATATCATCAAATCAAAATTAAGACTGAAGACATTCCGAAAACAACATTTAGAACTCATGAGGATCATTATGAATTTTTGGTCATGCCTTTTGGCCTTACCAATGCACCTTCTACATTTCACGGTTTGATGAATTCCATTTTCAAACCCTTCCTTGGAAAATTTGTGTTAGTATTTTTTGATGATATACTAATCTACAGCAAGTCTTAGAAGGATCATGTTGAACATGTTAAGAGGGTGCTACAACTATCGGAGGAGAAACAATTATACGCAAAAAGATCCAAATGTTTCTTTGGAGTACAAGAGGTGGAATATTTTGGTCATATTGTATCTCATGAAGGAGTTAAGGTAGACCCTAGAAAAATTAAAGCCATTAAGGAATGGAAAATCCCCACATCCATAAATCATCTATGAGGATTTCTCGAGTTGACAGGGTGTTATCACAAGTTTGTTAAGAATTATGGGAGAATAGCAGCACCTCTAACAACATTATTGAAGAAAGATGCATTTTCATGGACTCTAGAAGCAACAAAGGCCTTCGAACATCTTAAAGAGGCAATGTGCCAAGCACCAGTCTTAGCTACACTGGACTTCACAAAAACCTTTATTGTGGAATGTGATGCTTTAGGAAATGGAATTGGTGTTGTTTTAATGCAAGATGAAAGACCCATTGCTTTTGAAAGTCATTCAATCAAGGGAAAGTTTTTACATAAAGCTATTTATAAGAAGGCAATGTTGGCAATACTACATGCACTTAAGAAATGCAGACCCTACCTAATGGGAAGACACTTCAAGGTAAAAACGGATCATGATAGCCTTAAATACTTTTTAGAACAATGATTATCCTCTGAAGAGCAATAAAAGTGGGTCACAAAGATGTTGGGTTATGACTTTGACTTCATCTACGAAAAAGGGAAGCAAAATGTGGTGGCAGATGCACTCTCAAGAAAGGATGAGGATGTGGAAGCATTGTTGTGCACCATTTCTATTATCCAACCAGATTGGATAAACGAAGAAAGGGAGGAATGGAAGAATGATGAAGAATTATGGGCACTTATTCGAAACTTACAACAAGATTCCCGTACATCTAATACATTTAGATGGCAAAATGATTCGTTATGGTACAAAGATCGCTTATACCTCTATAATAATTCGCACCTCAAATAAAAATTTCTTATGGAATTGCACACTTCTCCCTTAGGAGGGCACTCAGGATTTTGAAAAACTTACCATAGGTTTAAGAAGGATTTTTTTTGGGATGGCCTTAAATTGGATATTCAAAATTTTGTGGCGGAATTTTTGGTTTTCCAACAAAATAAAGTTGAAACAATTAAGACCCTAGGTCTATTACAACCTTTAGCCATTCCAAGCCAACGTTGGAAGGAGGTTTCAATGGATTTTATCACAGGTTTACCCAAGTCTGAGGGAAAGAGTGTCATCATGGTGGTAGTTGACAGACTTACCAAGTATGGACACTTTTGTGCATTATCACATCCATTTAAAGCCAGTACAATTTCTACTGCATTTATGGAAACAATTCAAAAGCTACAAGGAAACCCAAAGATTATTCTAAGTGACAGAGATCCCATTTTCACTAGAAATATTTGGACAGAATTATTTTCTTATTTTGGTACTCATTTAGCTCATAGCTCATCTTATCATCCTCAATTTTATGGGAAAACTGAGATAGTAAACAAATGTTTAGAAGGATATCTTCGTTGCCTTGTATCTGATAAATAGACACAATGGGTCAAATGGTTGCCTCTGGCTGAATGGTGGTATAACACGTCCTTGCATACAGTAACAAAAATGACCCCATTTATGGCACTTTATGGATATCAGCCACCATCCATCACATCATATTTAAGAGAAAATTCTAAGGTTAAAGCAGTGGAACATCACATCAAACATCAACAAGAAGTCCTCCAACTCTTAAATGATAACCTCGTGTTGGCACAAAATAGAATGAAACAATAGGCAGATCAACATTGCAGTGAAATATGTTTTCATGTAGGTGATTGGGTATTCCTACGGTTACAACCATATAAACAAATGTCCCTCAAGCAAGCTAAGAAGGATAATAAATTATCACCAAATTATTATGGTCCATACAAGGTGTTGCAAAAGATTGGTACTATGGCATACAAATTGGAGCTTCCTGCAGCATCTCAATTGCACCCAGTTTTTATGTTTCATGTTTAAAGAAGGTTATAGGCGACAAGCTCCCAGTTCAAACAATATTTCCAGAACTTAACGAGGAAGGAAAATTTTTTATTGGATCGGAAGTAGTTATAGAAACAAGAACTTGACAACTACGAAATCGATCAATTTCGGAGTATCTCATCAAGTGGAAGAACTTATTCACTGAAGATTCCAAATTGGAGGATGAGAATTTTATACAGAAGCATCCAGAACTATTCAAGCATTGAGGACAACACTTTTCTTGAAGGAGAGGGGCATGTTAGGTCCCTATAATACTACTGATTACCCCATTACTATTGTAGTTGTATCCCCTATTAATATTGTTGAGCCCCTATTATCCCCATATTTTTATTATTGTGCCTCATAGAATCCCTCTATTGTTATTTTTGTGGCTTTATATTATTATTGTTAGGTCAGCTGGGTTATATTGTGACTCCATAGACTCCTATATATAGAAAGGAGGTTTTTTCATTTGAATCATCCAAGAATTGTTCATTTTGTAATCTAAAGGAGGTTTCCCCCTCGAAGAGGCTGAATTCTAAGGCGTTGATCTCTATTTTCTATCTTTTTGTGAGTTGGTTTCATAACACACCTGAAATTGAATGTCTCTTATGAAAGGGGCAGGGTGGCTATCCTTGTCATCCTCTAAAACAAAATTATGCATATAGATCTCATAAAGGAGGCGCTGAATCTTCTCATCATGTTCTCTGAAACACTTAATAAAATTAGGAGTGGTTTTAATTTCTATCGGTTTACCAGCCTTAACAGCCTTAACTTTTAACATGAGATATCTCTCCATAAGAAATAAAACATAATTAGTAATGGGAGCTTGACAAGATAGAGTGTATAAATAGAGAGAACAGATAGTCTCCATTTGTTCTCTGGCTTTCTGCAATTGACCCTCTAAATTTTTAGCCTTGTTTTGCTCAGCCTTGTATTGAGCAAAAGTCTCGTCCTCCATCCTAGTAAGTGCCTCGAATTTCTTCTTTAGCCCTTGGTGTTCATGAAAAGGGACCACCTTTTCCTTGTGCTGAGCTAGCTCTTGATGAACTATTAAAAACTCATTCTCTAATTTTCTAATAACGACTTCTCTAACCAAGGGGGTGTAAAGAGGAATTTCATCTGTTTGGACTTGTGCAGCTTGGGTCTGCTCAGGGTCAATCTGCATAGCAGCTTCAACTACATCTAGAATTACAACTTTAACATTTTCTTTAATATCGGTCTGGACAACAGTGTCTGCAGTGGGGTAGGCTATTTGAGTTCCCTGTGAAAAGATGCATGGCTCCTATATTTTTATGGAAGTATTTTCTCTAACATCAGGCTCAGTCTGGGTTTCTCTTGAGCAACCCTTAAGAAACTCTATCTGAGTCTCTGCATCCTTCGCAAAACATTGTTCTGTTTGTGTCCTTGCATTCTCCATTTCTGCTTTCAATTTCCTCGTATTGGTGGCTTCTTTAAGCCAATATTTTAACTACCTGATTACCTGCTTTTGTTTTCTATATTTTCTTAGCACCTTTTTAAGTTTAGCTTTGTAGGGCTCTTCTACTCGAGGGCTCCCATCTAGGGCTGCATTACCTTCTCCTACTTGCACAAACTGCATTATGTTATCATCAGGAATGTTCCCAATTGGAGCTGTGTTTTTTGGTGGGATTTCTCCTTCTAACTCATAATTATTATTCATTTCATGTTCAGGAGATCCCAATGCAATGGTATCTCTTGAATAGCCATCATTCTCGTGGTCTTCTTCTTGGTAGGCCTCATCCACTAGGGACTTTGAAAAGGGAATATCACTTGGTTGATTAGCATCCTTTAAGTTTTCACCTTCAGGATTTCTCTCTGCTTGGGTTTTTTCGTGCTCCTCAACTTTGAGGGGTGTTTCCATATCAGGAATTAACTCTCTCTACTCCTCCATGGCATCAGTGCATGGTTGGGTTTGTTCATGAACAAAATTTTCAGCAGGGACCAACCAATCAGGGGTACAGTTTTGTCTTTCAGTGTTCCCTAGTTGTTCCCTGCCCTCGGTAAACATTTCCATGCTTCCCAAAACCCTTGCCACTTCCTCCTCATAGTCTTGCAAAGGAGGGTTTTGAGGAATAAGAGGAGGTGTGCAGGATGGTCCAACTTCTTCTTCTTGGATTGGAATGTGCCGTTGGGCTTTTACTCTCACCGAGCATCTACGCTTAGCTAATTCTAGGGGTGCAGTGGGGCTCTTTTGTTTTCTTGGCCCTTGCTGCTCTGTTTCCTCATTTTCCAGGGGTGGAGCCAAGGTAGGATTTATGATACTGCCCCATATTAATTGTTTTTGTGCCAATCTATTTGTGATGATTAACTTAATTAACCCATGATGGTTGACTACACTTCGTGGGTCCTTGGCTATCCTTACCCGTCGGGCAACATTGTGCAACATGGAATTTAAATAAAATGGTAAATTAAATGAAATTCTTTGCTTTAAAATGGCTAGGAGTTTCAGTTGTCAAGGCTTTACCATGTCATGCCAACTATTGCAAGTGATATATATTTGGACGATGACCGCTAGCTCTTGCCATGGTTGTGGAAATGTCGAAGGATGAATTCCTTTCCCTGTTCGTAGTAGCCGCTCACCTGGGTCCTAGAAGGCTTCAATTGTGTTGTATAAAAGGACGCATTTGTCTACCTATTTCGACCCTTCTGCCGGAAGTTAGGTGACTTCGGCCATGACTTCTTTTGAAACTACCATGCTTATGCCTTTGACCAGTGTACTATTGTTCTGCAGATTTTGCAGAAACTCCAGTGTTAGCTCTTCATGCAATCCTTGCAATCTGTTTAAGTACTACGACCAGCCAACGTGTTCAAGTATTTCATGGGCTTGATCCAACACCATCAATACTCGAGGGTCACTCTGAATTTCTCTTCTGCCCTAGTTGCTACAATCGAGTTTGGTTCCTCTGTATACAATTGTGTTTTACCCCTGTAATGCAACACAAAAACAATGTATATCACAGAAATTATAAAGGAAATGACACTACTTGAATAATTATTATCGTTTTTAGTTAAGTCATCCATCTTGTCAGCCATACTTAACGCAAAATCATATGTTCACATGCCCACCATAACGGTTGCCATTCTTCGACCAATCAGAATTTTCTGCTAATTATTACATATTCCTGCACATAATGCAAATTGTACTCTAGAGGCAATCCAAATGATTATCACACATTTATTCATAACTGGAATACATGCTATTCATATGGAGGCCATCCCCCCCCTCTGATGAGAGAAGGGTGTCCATGTCCTTTCAGGACGCGGAAAACAGGCAAATAACCAATGAGAAATAAATGTCGACAATGAATCTAAAAAGCACAACACACAAATCAATAAAGCATTTAAGTGACATGCATCGTCAGACGTGAATTGGCCAAAATAAAAACAACAATATCAAGTCATCATGTCAAATATTTTACCATAAGCGGAATTAATCACATCAGCATAATCGGTGGTTTATGTTTAATGTCTATCATTTAATATGCGGACATATGGAATATGATAAATAAAAATAAAAATTACCATGCTATGCAGCTTGTAAAAGTGCTACCAAACGGAGATTTTCATTTAGAAATAGAGTCATAAGTGATAAGGGGTAGATATCATATGGAAATATAAGAGATGATCAGGTTGGCTCGTGATGAAACCCTATGTTCTTCTGACAAATTAATTATCAAGAAGATCATTACCTTGGTTTGGTAGCCAAATTGGAATGTCACTTGTTACATTCTTATGATCATGGTAGGCTAGCTCATGATGAGACCCCCTATCCTCTTTCGACAATGTTGTAAGCAATTTTCTATTTCATTTTTTCTTTTGCAATTTTTCTTGTAAAAAGGGAGGCTTATTTTCTCCTTAAGATTGAGGGATGGTGTAAGAAGTAAGAAGATGCCAATGGAAGTATTATACTCTAATCCCTTAACATTATATCGATGAGTTTTATCCATTTGGAAGCATAAACATAACCCATCATGGATTAAAGGTAATGAATCATTTGTTGATGTGTCCCAAAAGAAAGGATGTTCAAACAGCCATTATAAAGATACATCATATTAGCTTGATGAATAAAGATAACCAACAAAAGGGTTTTAGAAGTTATAATGACATTGTTATTACCATATATCTTTAGAAGAGGCACAAATTCACAAGGCGCTTATTTGCAATACAAAATAAGAAGATCATGCTATAATGATCAAGAGAAAAATGAGAAAAATTGAAAATTTAGCACATAAAACGTGCGGTTCACTCAACAAAATCAAAAATCAAAAAATAAAAATAAATAAGAAGAAATGCGATGTTCAATCAATTGAATGGCAGTCATTCAATAGTTTGAACAATAAAAACAAATAAGTAAAACAATGTTGTTCAATCAAGTGAACAACAATTGTTCAATAACTTGAACAGCAAAAACCAATGAACAGAAAATGTGTCGTTCAATCAATTGAACAACATTCGTGGGAAGACAAAGAAAAATGTGTTGTTCAATCAATTGAACGGTAGTTGTTCAATTGTGTGAACAGTGACAATGACAAAAATTTGTTGTTCAATCAATTAAACGACAAGTGTTCGCTTGTTTGAACAACGAAAAATGAAAAAAATGTGTTGTTCAATCAATTGAACGACAAACGTTCAATTATGTGAACAACGAAAACATTAAAAAGTGTGTTGTTCAATCAATTGAATGACATACGTTCAGTTTCTTGAACAAGAAAAAATGAAAAAATGTGTTGTTAAATCAATTGAACGACAAACGCCCAATTGTTTGAACAATGAAAACAACAAAATATGTGATGTTCAATCAATTGAATGGCATATGTTCAGTTGTTTGAACAATGAAAAATGAAAAAAAATGTGTTGTTCAATCCATTGAATGACAAACATCCAATTGTTTGAACAACAAAAACAAAAAAAAAATGTGTTGTTCAATCAATTAAACGACAAGTGTTCGCTTGTTTGAACAACGAAAAATGAAAAAAATGTGTTGTTCAATCAATTGAACGACAAAAGTTAAATTATGTGAACAACGAAAACATTAAAAAGTGTGTTGTTCAATCAATTGAATGACATACGTTCAGTTGCTTGAACAAGAAAAAATGAAAAAATGTGTTGTTCAATCAATTGAACGACAAACGCCGAATTGTTTGAACAATGAAAACAACAAAATATGTGATGTTCAATCAATTGAATGGCATATGTTCAGTTGTTTGAACAATGAAAAATGAAAAAAATGTTTTGTTCAATCAATTGAATGACAAACATCCAATTGTTTGAACAACAAAAACAAAAAAAATGTGTTGTTCAATCAATTGAACGACATACGTTTAGTTGTTTGAACAATGAAATATTAAAAAAATGTGTTTTTTAATCAATTGAATGACAAAAGTTTAGTTGGTTGAACAACGAAAAATGAAAAAAATGTGTTGTTCAATCAATTGAACGGAAAACGTCCAATTGTGTGAACAATGAAAACAACAGAAAATGTGTTGTTCAATCAATTGAACGACATACATTTAGTTGTTTGAACAATGGAAAATGAAAAAAAAATGTGTTGTTCAATCAATTGAATGGCAAACCTCCAACTGTTTGAACAACGAAAACAAAAAAAAATGTGTTGTTCAATCAATTGAATGACAAACGTTCGATTGTTTGAACGACGAGTTACAGAAGAAAAATAGATATGCTATTTAATTAATTGAATGGCAGGCGTTCAATTGTTTGAATAGGAAAAACAAAAAAAAATCCATATTTACATGGTAATGCCTACAAAGGTATGTACATTATTTACAATTTTTCAAGCAATTTCAATTTTTTAAAGAAAAATCAGCTAGGTATCATTCCCTACAGCTGGAATTTTCATGGAGGGGTCCTTGCGTACCTGCTTGTAGAAAGATTCTTTGGTAAGCGATTAATGATAGATGCATAGTCGGTACCCATTTACCTTAAAGGAATGGCTGGATCCATCTATGGTAGTCAAGGAAGAGTACCATTGTTATGTAGTTTTTGAATCTCATAAGGGTCGAGCCATCTTGTTTGTAACTTGCCTGGGAAGTCCTGGAACCTGGAATCATACAGAAGTTCCCAATCCCATTTTTGAAACATTTTCTTCTTGATAAGGTTGTCATGCCATTTTTCCCTTTGTTGCTATATTATTGCAGTTTGTTGCAAAGCAAGAAATCGAGCTTCATCTAGTTCGTTAATCTGCTGAAGATGCTTGGTTTGAGCTTCTGTTAAATCCAGACCCACTTCCTAGGCCGTCCTTAGAGTCTTTATTTTGAATTCGATTGGAAAAATTGGTTCTTTACTGAACACAAGCTAGTAGGGAGAGTATCCAGTAGTATTCCTCCAAGTCGTACGATAGGCCCACAAGGCCTCTAGAAGTCTAGTAGTCCAATCTCGTCGGTGCGTTGAGACTGTCTTGGTCAGAATTTCTTTCAGAAACTTGTTAGTGCTTTCTACCTGCCCATTCACCTACGGGTGATACAAAGAAGTGATTTGGTGCGTGATATGATGGTTTCTGAGGGTGGCAGTAATATTGTTACCAGTGAATTGCTTTCCCCCATCTATGACCACTTCTCGCGGTAATACATACCACACAAATAGCCCAAAAAGGAAGTTAATCACTGCTTCCTTTGTGGCTCTTGGTAAATCTATTGTTTCCACCCATTTTTTCAAATAATCCGTGGCTACCGGTATGTAGGCCTTCTAACTGGAAGGAGGATGGAATGGACCTATGAAGTCTAATGACCAAGACTCAAAGGGTTCTATGACAAATTGTGGCTGTAGAGGCATTTCATCAGATTGACCAGGCCGGCCCATCCTTTGGAAACTATCATAGGCCTGGGCATATTTTTTAGCATCCTTAAATATAGTGGGCCAATAATATCCCATTTGTAATACGTTATGTACTATCCTTTGTTCTACGAAATTTCCCCCACAGGGTTCGTCATGGCAAGCCTTAAGGATGTCATGGATCTCATCCTCGCAGATACATCTACGTATACACATGTCGGCCCCTGTATCAAAAAGATATCCACCTATCCAAGAGAACTGGGCACTGCACTGAACAATGAGTTTTCTTTCCCTTGTTGTTAAATGTTTAGGTAGCTTCCCTACTACCAGAGAATTTGCCACATCTTCTTACCATGGCATCTTAACCATCACAGTAAACAGGTTCTCATCTGGGAATTGGTCATCTATCACCAGTGGATCGTTAACCTTCAGAATTCGAGATAGAAAATCAGCAACGAGATTCTCCTTTCCTGGAAAATCTTTAATGGTAATGTCGAACTCCTCCAAAATCAATAACCATTGTGTTACTCAACCATTTGTGATTGTTTTATTAGCTACATATCTAATGGCAGAGTGATCAGTGTACACAAAAACTTGGTAGCCAGTTATATAGTGTCTATATTTGTTTGTTGCATAAATAATTGCTAAGAATTCTTTTTCTATTGAGTTTTGGAGGGGTGAGATTTTTTCCAATGTAATATATAGCATAAGGTTTCTTGTCCTCCTCCTAGCCGAGGATAGAGCCTATGGCTACATCTGATGCGTCCGTGGAAATATGAAAAGGGAGCTCCCAATTTGGTCCACATAATATTGGTGCTATTGAGACTAGTTTATTTAAACCTGCGAAAGCTATGCCACACTTATAATACCAACTGAAATCAATATTTCCAGTTAGAGCGTATAAGGGTGCCGCAATCTATGAAAAATTCTTGATAAATTTGCAATAATGACCTGCATATCCTAGGAAACTACATACCTTTGTTTGGGTGCATCGGGTAGGCAGTAAAAGAATAACCTGTATTTTTGTTGGGTCTACCTATATTCCTGTTGCAGAGATGTAATGTCCTAGGATCATGCCCTCGGTCATCATCATGTGACACTTGAGATTGCTTAAACATAACCTAGTAACGATGCATCATTCTAATACTTTTCTAGTGTTCGTAATGCTTGATCAAAATCATCCCCATATGGAGTAAAATCATCCATATATACCTCTAGTCCTTCATTTATTAGATCAACAAAGATGCTTAGTATAGCTCTCTGAAACGTGGCTGGGGCATTGCACAAGCCAAATGGTAATACCCTGTATGTGAATGTGCCCCAGGGATAGGTGAAGGTCATTTTGTCCTGATCTTCAGGGGAAATTTGAATTTGATTGTACCCACTGAAGCTGTCTAGAATGGAGAAGAACAACTTTCCTACTAATGTATCGAGGACTTGATCAATGAATGGGAGGGGAAAGTGGTATTTCTGTGTTTCCTTATTTAGCTCTCGATAGTCTACACAAATACGCCCCATTTTTCTTGGGGATGACCACCAAGGGGGATAGCCATTTACTGTCTAAGATAGGATAAATAAAGTTTACATTGAGTAGCTTCTGTAATTCCTCTTTCACAATATCCTTGAGATGAGGGTTCAACCTCCACTGAGGCTACCAGATGGGTCGCGCATCCTTCTATGTAAAAATGTGGTGTGTACATAGTTGTGGATCTATCCCTTTCATATTAGGATAATCCCAGGAAAAAGGCCCTTTATTTTTCTGCAATACCTGGATAAGCTTTTTCTGTTGTTCACTCTCCATATTAGCATTGATATTTAGAACTTTTCGAGGTTTGATCTCAACTGTTTTGTTGTTTTGAATAGTAGTTGTTTGAATATGTTGGTCATCTGTATCCTTCAGGGGATCTTCCATGGCTCCGTTATCAAGGATTGCTTTCAGCATCTCACACTCCACATTGGTTGGTTGATTTATAAAATTGTTGATAACGTCATCTTCAATTTGATTTTTAAATTCTAGCACTTCCGCTATTGTGAGTTGTGAACGAATTCTCTCTTCTAGGTATGTTGGTGGCTTCTTACCTATTTTTACAATGGGCAAACTTGGCCTGGCAGAAGGGTATAACACCAAAATTTTTACAGCATCTCCCTTTGTGATAGTCATGTTTCCTTCTCAGCAACCAATATATGCATCAGTGGTTGCCAGCCAAGGTCTTCCCGGAATTAAAGGATGCCCATCCAACCTACTCCTTGGGTTTATAACCAAGAAATCTATTGGATATTCCCATGAGTCAAAAAAACTGTAATATCTTGTAAAGTCCCTTTTGGTCTTACCACCGACTGATCAGGAATTTCTAATAAAGTGGTGGCTGGTTCTAAGGCTGTAATACCAAGTGCCTAACATGTTTTTGTTGTTAATATGTTAATGGAAGCTCCTAGATTGACTAGTGTATTTGGAAAAGAGTGGCCAGATATCTGAACTGTTACTATGGGGTTTCCAGGATATTTTTACTTTATTGGAGTTTCCTCTCCTAGGATTAAATCGGATAAGGTTCCTACAACATGGATAGTGGGTGAGTTTTTTACCTTCATCACATGGCTTTTTACACATAATTATTTGATGGCTTTGGCATAGATGGGTATGTTGTAACATCCCCGAAATAAAAACATGTAATTTATTAGATTAATCATGCGATTTATAATCAACATGCAATTTATCAACTAATTAACATCAAATTACAAAAATATGAGTAGAGACACTTACCTATGGCGATGTTGTTTCTCACTTGTGATTTTAGGTTGAACGCTAGTTGAATTTTTCTAACTGCAACAAAGTTTTGGGGACGATTCTCCACCCAACCATAGGCTTAGTTGCACAAAATATTGCTACAACTGGCCACCCTCGAGCCCTCAATCAACGATACTACTGCCCAGGAATCCTTTGTCTCACAATACTATTCTCCCAAGAGAATGGATGATGGAATCATGGAATGATGGAATGCCTCTCATCTTCCTCACCATCTATTGAATAGAGAAAACATTGGAAGGGGAACCACATGCACACACTTCATGTGTCAACATGCAATGTTATTTCTTTCTTGTTTTATTTATTTTGTTTTTACTTTTTGATAGCTTTACTGATTTTTACTGCTTTTTTGTTTTATTTCTATTTATATTTATTTAGAGCTTTAGCATTGTTATTTTTATTATTATTTATTATTTATTTACTATTACTATTTCTTTATTTATTTTTTAATATTATATTATATTATTTATTATTTATTATTTATTATTATTTATTAGTTATTATTAAGGGACATTACAAACAGTCCCACTTTAAGGAACTTTGTCCCGAAGTTAAGTTGAATTATTTAACATTTTATTTCGTTATTTATTACTTCATGTTGCCAACACCCTCTGCTGAACTAGTATAACTAGCAGGCATCAAAAGTTTCACAACACCCAGGAAATCCCAAGGAATCCATATCCTTCTTCCCACTTTCGGAACCAGGCATAAGCCTCCCCGGTCTGTATCCTAGTCCAAGGCTGGCCCCAAGGCTCGTGCCCAACTCAAACCTCATCTGCCCCAAGGCAGGCATCTGGTACAGTACTCAATGACTCCCGACATCTCACAAGGTTGGCCCACTCCCTCCACAACTCACTAAGGTGCACAACCCTAGGCATCGAAGTCCTTACACCCCCACCAGACTTCCACATCCCAATACAATAACAGGCACCTAGCCTAGAACATCAGGCACTTGGCCTCCTCAAGATGGTCCCATAGCCCTTCAAGAGTTATCCATCAAGAGCTACACAAGGCAAAGGAACCACTCACATATGCAGTGTTGATTGAATTTGTCCCCAACCCATATAGTGTTACTTATTCTCCCTCATGCGTATGGGCTCACACGAGATCATCAAATAAATTGGCCCTCTCGACCCCTTTGTGGAGTCCTGTGGATCATCACACCTCAACATGAAACCAATGCATTAGCTATACCATCATAGTATCATAGAAAGTAATCCACATGCCAAGTCTTGGATGTCATGATGAGAACATTCATCATTGTTAATCGCAACATTATGAATAATAATGAACTGCATGCTCTTGCATGTCATAAATTTGTATGCAACTATCACATGCTTCACCTTATGAAATACCATCATAAGTTATAACATCAACATATTTGCATCAAATACATATCATGACTTCACATAATAAATGAACCACATGTCAATAAACCTCATATTATAGCGTCATAATTCCTATGCCACGTTATGCATATCATATCCATCATGAGTATTCAACATTAAATACCTATCATCACGTAGTAAATCAATATTTCAATATACCTCGACATAACATCATAATGCCTATGCATATCATCATCATCATAAGGATACATCATCACTATAAGAACCACATGTGCATCATTATCTTCTTATCATTATATCACAAAACCTCATCTAACCTTATACTCAACATCATAACAGTTAATTGAACTAAACTGAAATCATAGTGTAGATTTAGATGTATCATAAAGTTTAAACAATAAAACATGATTTAGATGTTCCATAAAAGTATTTGTTTTAGCTAAGTAAGCACTCCTAATTAGTTCACCGCATCTTAATCATCAAGGATTTGTTGTCATCCATAGAAGATCATATTCAAAGAGTTGTGTTCTTGCAATAATAGACCATAGAAATGCGAAGCAAACTGCTATCGCTAAAGGGTAATGAGAACAACAATCCAACCCAAATAAATAGTGAATAATATGATCAGAATTCAAGGAATGTTATCTCTGTGTTTTTAGATCAGGTTGAAACCATAAAATAATGAACATATGCAAGTGGACAGAGTCAGAAATTTTTCCACATAAACAATGATCATCTAAAGGTAATAAGATATCAGAGTTTATACCATTGTGAATTGGAACAGATTTCATTATTTTAGAGCACTTCAAATGGTGACGATATTACAAATGTCAACATCAATTATGCAAAGACTTCTATATAAACTGTGTTGTAAAATGAACTAGTGGTGAGTAATTACACCAACATTAAAGATTTGTTCCTCCAAAAGAACATGCCAGTATACCATATCAATAGTGCTCAAAAATTTTAGGGAAAATGCCATCCAATGTGGATCGAATCATGTTAGTTGGCATATTGTTCAATCACAAGAAATGAATGTTTAGGATGTGGAATTCAGTTGTTTACAATGTTGAGAAATGACCATCATCTCAAATATGTAAGTCTGAACGGGCGAAAAAGAACTCAACAGGTAAAAGTTGCAAAGGTGATAGGGTTTCTTGGAAGATTTTAGATACATAGAAGAAATTTATCTAAAACATGGAATTATGAACAGGAAAAATGAAATTGACTGGTAAATATTGCTAAGTCGCTAGGATTTTTGGAATATTTTTCCTGTAGAGACGAAATTCATCTAAAATATGGAATTCTGAACAGGAAGTTAGTAATTTCAGAAGTACCTGCAACTCGAAATTCGCATGTAAAAAATTAAAATACAACTCGTAATTCACATGTAGAAAATTAAAATAGAGGGTTAGTGCCCAGTCCTAGTTTTGAAGTTCACCAGGACAAGACATGCAACAATTTGTAGGACCAATGTTAACTCCTGGTAGCCATAAATTCAAGGATTAGCTACCTAGTCCCACTGTTTTACTGTGGTGGCAAACGCTTAAACTGAAGAAAAATTCAAGACAAAGGCGGAGGAATGGAAAGTTATAAATTTGGAAAAATTTGTGGAAACGATTGAAGCACAATCCAATCTAGGAGATAAAAAGATAGTTAACCAAAACAAATATTTAGATCAAGAATTAAATGATCTCTAGCTACAGAAATTGTTATGAAATAAACCTACAACTTCTGCATGCAGTAAATTATTCGTCTTTAATGAAATTTGGTCACATAATAGCTATAGGAAATCCCATTAATCTTAGTACAAGCTAAAGATAAGCTTCGAAAATCATGCTCGCCTCATAAAAACTAAAGACAAGCTTCCATTTCTATAGTTGCAAGTTTCTAAGAATCTTTATTTCTTTAAGTCATCAGGACGCTAAAAGGGGCAACGATATGAGAAAATATAGAAGAAAACTAACGTTTTACTCATAAATTACAGACCCTGTCACTACTGGATTGGCTCATGGCAACTGGAGGGGGTATGCCTGAAAGGCATGAAGCCTAAATTCTTGGGGAGAAAGTGCTAAAAACCAATGATAAAATTTGGTGTTTCCTTCAAATCTGGAATTAATTCCTTGAAATCAGAAAAGCTAAATTGCAGATTGATGATTTAAATTGTCAAATCAGCTCGAAAAAAACATAAATTCGTGAAATTCTTCTCTTGTTTTTTTTTCCAAACTAATTTCAGAACAACAAGTTTGGTGCCCTATAAATGGCATATTTTCACTTTAATATCAATAAATTAAGGTGAATTTCTAATATTACAGTTGGTCTTATCAATTTCGGTACTTCTCTTTGGGAAATGGAGTTAAGATAAGAAGAAAATTAGTAAGGTCAGTCTGTCAAATCTTGTTGATTCAAACAACACATTGAATTCCAAATTGATAACTATGAAAGCATTTAGAAGATGAATTTTTGCACACGTAAATGTTAGTGCACAGTCAAACTATGTGATTTCCATTTTTTTGAATGAAAATATGAGTACAATGTCCAATCAATAACAAAAGTGAATCAAATTTTCTCTTAAAAAAAACCAAGAAGGTTTACTAACAAGCTCTAAGGAGTTAAATCCAAGCATTCATCCGTGCAATAGTATGGATCGTTGTGAAACTTGGTGAACATGCGCTACCTTCAAGTCAGAGAGTAAGTTCAGTAGAAAATGGAGTGGAAAATGAGGAGGAAAAGAATGAAGGAAATACCAAAGTCCAGAAAGTAATGGAGCACCCCTATAATTTTTGAATCTATATTAATAGACTAGTCCTATCCAAGTGATGTACCTTGCTTGGCTTGTTTTTTTTTTTTTTATATTTTAAATTAGTACGTCCATGCATCTAAATTTATTTAATATATATATATATATATATATATATATATATATAATTATTGTAAAAAGAAAGGTTAGATTTGTATTTATTTCTCTCAAATTTAGTTTGACCAAATTTTTCTTGGTCATCACAAACAAAATAATTGGAAAAAATAATTTACTATTTTACCATATGTAATAGCCCCGAAATAAAAACATGTAATTTATTAGATTAATCATGCGATTTATAATCAACACATAATTTATCAACTAATTAACATCAAATTACAAAAATATGAGTAGAGACACTTACCTGTGGCGATGATGCTTCTCACTTGTGATTTCTGGTTGAACGCTAGTTGAATTCTGCTAACTGCAACAAAGTTTTGGAGACGAATCTCCACCCAACCATACGCTCAGTTGCACAAAATCTTGCTACAACTGGCCACCCCTGAGCCCTCAATCAACGTATTACTGCTAGGGAATCCTTTGTCTCACAACACTATTCTCGCAAGAGAATGGATGACGGAATCATGGAATGATGGAATGCCTCTCATCTTCCTCACCATCTATTAAATAGAGAAAACATTGGAAGGGGAACCACATGCACACACTCCATGTGTCAACATTCAACTTTATTGCTTTCTTGTTTTATTTCTTTTGTTTTTTCTTTTTGATAGCTTTACCGATTTTTACTGCTTTCTTGTTTTATTTCTATTTATATTTGTTTAGAGCCTTAGTATTGTTATTTTAATTTTTATTTATTATTTATTTACTATTACTATTTTTTTTTTTATTGTTTAATATTATATTATATTATTTATTAGGTTTATTATTTATGTTTATTATTATTTATTATTAAGGGACATTACACATGTCTTGAATAGCGTGGAGGAGAGGAATCTTGATACACAAATTTTTTAGTTCCCCTACAAGATTGAAATCAGGATAAGTGATTAGTTTAGGGTTCACTAGCCTTTTGGGGAATGGAGGAGAAGTGACTATAAGTTTTTCAGTGTCATCATGTTGATCTGTTTCTTCATCTTGCTTTGATTCAATATTATTTACAAGAGGTGGAACATGTACAAATGATGGAATATGTATAGGTGGAGTTACAGTTTCAATTGAAAGTTGGTCGTTTTTTTTCTCAGGGGTAATGACATGACCTGACCTCAATTTGAGCTCATTACATTCTTTCTGTTCAATCTCATATTCTAGATTTTCAATAACTTGTACCAACTAGACTGGCCTATTATTAGGATTCCAGTTCGGCTGAACTGGAAACTGTGGCCGTAGAAGAGGTTGAGAATTCTGTTGTAATGTATAAGGAGATGACAGTGCAATTTGAGGTTGGGGGCCTATTCTCGTAGGTATATTGGATATCCCTAGAGGTCGCTTCCAGTTTGTATACCAATTCAGGTTTTGAGAGGTGGAGGCGGGCCACTGGACTGACAGGGATTGCCTTGCCAAACAGGAGTAAAAGGAGAATTTGACCAGCCATTTCTTGGAAAAGATTGTGTTGGCCAGGATGTTAAACGGAATGACAGACTTTGCTAGTTTGGGTAGGGTGATTGGCCTTTCTAGGCTACCCCAAGATTCTCTTATTGATTAAACTGTGATGAAGGAAAAAAACGGGATGCGTATTGTGACATACCTGCAGGTTTAGCTTGCCATTGTCGATGCTGGTTCATCAAATATACCGGTTCTGTTTCCTCCTCTGCTTCTTTGAATATTACTTTCAACTCGGGTAATGATGGACATTGTTCAGCGTTGTGATCCTTAGTACAAATGGCATACGTCTGAATCTTGTCTAACAAGCATTCCCGTTGGCTATGTTTCTTTTGAAAACGTGGGCAAAAGATGGCCAAATTTTGTTCTGCTAAAGCTTGCTTTTGCTTGGCTTCTAGAACATCCAGTTGTGTTGTAAGAGTGCCCAGGATATCCATCTTAAAATCTTTTAAGAGGTTGCCAATCTCCATCCGCGTTATAACTCCATTATGTGGTTTGCTTCCTCTGCTCATTGGATCTCGGCTAGCCGCTCCTATACGCGCTCTTCCTCACGAACACCTAATACACAAAAAAATGATTTCATCATACTCTTCCTAAGAAATATCCCCTTTTCCCATTAAGTTTAGAGTTTATACCCATTCCTCTTTCATTCCTTTAATCAATATAGCTCTTAGGACTTCTTTTGGTATGGAAGTGTGTGGAGATCTCAGCAAATTATAACTAAAGCATTCTACATATTCTTCTAGTGTTTCATTATCTTTTGTAGTCATCTTGAAAATCTCATCTTTCAGTTCCCTAGTTTTACAAAAGTCTTGATATCTTTTAAGGAAGGAGGTTTTCATTTTGTCCCAAGAATTGATGGTTCGCCCACCTATACCCATAAACCATCTAAAACTGCCCCTTTCAAAGTGGAGGGGAATAATTTTAGTTTTTGGGAGTTAGTGGTATAGTCATACCCTCTATAGAGGACATCAAACTAAAATAGGAGAGCATCCGGATCCTCTATGATCATCCCATGGAAGGTTGGAATGTTTTGCAGAGGAATAGCCTTCATAGGGGCATTGGCCACCTTGTCAACTATGGGGTATTCTAATGTCAGGGTTTGACCTTGGGGTGGTTGTTATTCCATTTGATCAAAGATATGCCAATAATATTCAGTGATTTCAAGGGGTGCTTCCATAATAAACAGAGAGTTAGCAACCCGAGTTGGCTTTACAACACTCCTTAGGTCTGGAATCTCAAGAGATCCTTGTTCAGACAACTATGGTTCTGCTTTAGCAGCCCCACTAGTTTCTCCTTTTCCTTCTTGTAAGTTACAGGATTTTCCCTCTTGTAGAGGATCAGAGGGTAGGCTTATTGTAGCTTGAAAACTCTGTTCTAATCCTCCTACTTGGCTTTGAATCTCAACATGAGCTACAGATGGTGGTCGTGCTCCTTGAGGGATAGCAGTAGAAACTTTTCCAGGTATAGCCTGGAATCCAACTGATGCTTGAGACTCTGCTCTTCTTATGATTTCGTCTATAAAGGTCGTTCTCGCAAGGTTCACCGATCCTTTGCGTTTTGTGGATTTTGGTAGAGGATTATGTTCTTTCTCTATCTTTTTATTTCTAGTCATTCATAAAACAAATTCTTATTTAACCCCTAAAATTTTGTTGTAAAGCGGGTAGGTAAGGAAGAACTTTACTTACTAGGTACGTAGGCTCTTACCTTCCGTTTTTTAAATCTATTTCTCTACATCAAAGGAATAAAAATAATCACTTTAAAGACTCTCCATGGCAACAACGCCAAAATGTTGGCTCACTAAGATGTCTTTTTACAGGAAATATTAATCCCTATATTAGTTGTCAACTCAAGGTAAGTCTTTCTATTTCAAGAGTGCGAACACTGTATGTGCAGTGAAGCTAGAGGTTATCTAATGATGAATTGTTGCAATCATTAATGTCCAATTCTACAATTCAATTCACACAAATCTGCAAAGAACTATTTATGAAAGGAATGCTCGCAACACCCTATGTAATTCTATACAACTTGTTCCAAAATCAATTGGAACTTGAATGCAAATGAGAATTACATGGAGAATTATTCAAAAACGCTTGAGACTAATCACACTTAAACAAGTAAAGAAATTATGATAATAAAAACAAACTACCAATCTATAACAAATCAAATCAATCTACATTACTAAACAATAATAAAAATCAACAATTGAACAACAATCAATAAGTGAACAACAACAGCTATAAAAGATTCCTAAATGGTAAACATTCTATATAGAAATCCGTAGAAGTTACTCAGCCTTGTCTCTCAAGATCTATGATAACATCTATTCAATTTGAACAACAATCAACCACACATTCACTCATTCTAATCAAAGTGATTACGTAAGTCTATCTAGTACCTTCAATATAAATCTAAGTGAACAACGATATAAATCAATGTCACCAATCTTCAAGATAAATAAAAGAACTAAACATTAAATCAAGTACAAAGACTGAATGTACACTATAACACAAAGGAGTAGTGGAACTTCTTGTGACAGGGCCCAGAGTCGATAGAAGCCTTTGCTTAATAAAAACTCAGAATACAGAGATGTATCAAGCACAACCTTCTTTCATTAACTTCAAAGTAACAACTGAGAGAATCACTAAATTAACAACGTTTTTGCTCTAAAGAGAATAATTACATATTAAAAGTTTGAACTCTTATCTAGTTGCTTTTTTTCCTTATATAACATAAAAGAGAATCTTGTATAGAAGCCCATCCTCAAGATTAGGAGATCCTGAGGATTTCGCAATATAAAATCTGATCATGTGGTAAAACTAGAGTGTTTGAACTGATCTTCCGCTTCCTTGTCTGCACCAGACATCGTGGCTTTCTCCCTTTTATGGCCTCATGTTGTCCTGCCAACTGAACAACTTTTTCCCAATCACATCTCTGCATACAAAGATAGCAAAGAATCAGTTTTTTGTACTAAATTCACCTATTATATCACCAAATAGTTTCTTCCAACTTTGATTGATATTTTCCTCATTTTATTCTATAAACAGAGATAACATTATAAGGATGAATGATAAATGAAGCATTAAATGAAAAAATCATACGTTTTTCTCGTCCCAACATATTGGATATCCATTGGATGGATGGGAGATAAATATCCATCAAACATAAAAGCTTTGTGGGAGATAAAGGCAAGCTCTTATGTGGAAAAGCATCATGGTAGATAGAGACGATATTTTCCAGATAAGACCTAGACAAATGGAAAAAACACATAAAGAGGGACACCGCTAATAGTAACTCAATCATGAATGAGGGTATTAAATACCCAGTGCATTGATCAATTGAGGACAGTTGATCCAAGCCAAGATCTTCAACTCGGGAGGAACCAGTGGTGATTCATGGTTGCGTGGTGGTGCTTCCCCTCCAAGTGAGATTTAGTTGGTGTTATTTGCATGAAATGGCTATATGTTGACTCTTACTCTCTCTCTCTCTCTCTCTCTCTCTCTCTCTTGGTTATGGTTTCTAGTTTGTTTATGAGAATATTTTCACCTGTTTCTATTATTGTTCTAGTTTCTCGTTGAAATGATTAACCCATGAAGCTCAGTTGTATAGATAAGGTATTATCTGTGTATTCTGTATGTGACATTAAATGTGTATGAGAAATGGTGGTATCATGGTAATTAGTTGTTGGTACTGGAGTCACCGCTTTAGATTTCTCATGATCGACTTGCATGTGGCTTCTAGTGTGAAGTTATTAGTAGAAGTACATTAAATGAATAAAAAAAATTAGTACACATGGAGGGTAGAATAATGAACATACTTAGATTACATGTGCTAATGGGTTACCATGAACGTGACAACAATATTATACATATGGCATATTTTACATCTAAGAATAGAGTTAATAGTGGAAGAAATGTGGGTCATGGTGAGATTATTTATGAATATGTGAGATGACTGTGGATTCTATGGATTCTCTAACTGATCATATTACATCCACTACAGAGATATGGTATGCTCGTAATGCTCTAAAGTAATATATGTTTATGCAAACTCACCAATTGAGGAATATGTATTCTATTTTACGATTAATGGGTTAAGTATTGGTATTGCATTTATAACTAGTATGCATGGGAATTTTATACTGGTCAATAACACTACCATGATCATGAAATTAATGTCCATTAGTGTTGGTGAAGGTTTACCGAGATATATTGATAGGATGCTTACCATCATAATTTCAATGGTTGATCACGTGCATCCGAGATGTTAATGAATCTAAGGTTCCTTAAAAGACAACCAATAAAACAATTAATGACAAAATTGTACTATGGCCTAATAGTAATATGGCTGAGGTAATTTTAGAGGACAGGATCTGCAAGGAGGGGTAAAGCTTTAACTGTGAATGAATCCAAAATTTTAAATTTATAGGTCTTGGAGGCTAAATTCTCATGTAGGCCAATACACCTCCGTAGGATATGAAAAAGTTCAAGCCCTCATTTCGCCTCACTACTAAAAGTGTAATAGAGAGTCAAGGTATAAGTGTCAAATCTGTAATGATTCTTCAAGATTGAATCTAAATATTAACAATATTTTAGTTAAAGGAATATGGAGCATATATGCACAATTCTTGTTGCATGAATCATGAAGAATGAGGAAGAGGTATTTATGTTGACAATGGAATTTTATGTCTAGGGATATTATTTATTTCTATTTCTAATTACTGTATATGTGTGAGCAACAAAATTGTTGACTGGAGAATTGTATAATAACAAACTATTGTAGGAGTAGGGATATTAGATAGTGTTCTGAATAAACCCAGATTACGCATTGGTTAGCAGTCAGTGGATTGCAAGTCATCTAAGTATGCTTTTATGAATGTTGGTTTTTTAAAAATGGAAATTGAAAATGGTCAAATGCCATGTCGATGGAGAGATTGGGTACTCTGCCTGATCGGTGGATGAAACCCTTCCTTGTGGGTGTCACTTCGCACTTGGCCTTAATTCATCATTGACTATTATTAACTTGTAATCGAGTTGTTAATCAAATGTTCGACTATGCTCAACATGCAGTTCAAGGTGAAGGGGTTGCTTTGAGTATAACACCAAACAATGCCTCTTCTCTCACGTAGATGGAGATGGCTTGGACCATTGTTACCCAATCCAAATTATTGGATGATAGTATTCTTTTTGTACGAGTTGCAGAGATTGATAGTTATGAAAATTTCGACTATATCACCTAGTTTGAAACCTCCAAAATCTGCATAGCCACCGATATGGTGTGCGCAGTTCTGAATTTATGTCTGTCACATCAAAGTTGCCGATGAATAAATTAACATACTATTGCCCCAGAGGGGAATCAATTCCTCTCTAAGTTGGCCATAAAAGTTGAAGTAAGGAGGAGGTTTCACCAATATGCTATTGGTGTGGGGAAAACAAAAATCCCATTTGTAAGTTTAAGGAATGCTTTAAAAAAAAATCCAAGAAAAAGTACCATTAAAAGCACAAAGTTAAGAGTTAAAAAAAAAAAAGATGTGTGATTGATGCGATGGTCACTGTTGAAGTATCGTTTTGCTGGGACATGGTGGAATCACCGTAATATTTCTATTTCTTTACAGAGAAGCTGTCTCTCTGTCTGCTAAACTGTTAGTTGAAGGCTATCCACTGATAATGATTAGCCACTAGTTTGCAGTAATAAAAAAAAAAAGATAATGCGAGATGGACTGAGAAAAACACAATGCAAAAGCTTGGTTGTTAAACACAACGAAACCGTAGCTGTTGTTGTTTTCACTACACCGCAGATAGTTACAGATAGTAGTTACCATCAACATGTCAAGCTGAATGGGTTTGAAATGATTTTTGTATCCCTGAAAAGTAGTGAGTGATGTTTCCTAGATTTCGAGGAAAAACCTATCCGCTGGGTGAAGAGGATAGGATGTGATGACTATGCATAAAACGTGATGATCGGCATCACAGGATAAGTTAGAAAGAAAAGATAATGATTATTCCCACTATATCCATAGAGATTACACTACATTAAATAACCAACTTGGTATTGAATGAATTACCTTTCTCTATAGCTGAGAATGTCGAAAATTGAGTTTTGTAGTGGTTTAAGAGTGCCAAAACCAAGTTCTACAGTGGTTTAAGCAGTAGACCGCTCCAAAAATGACTGGGAAAGTTCGGTCTGGGAAGACCCTGTTACGCTCTGTGAACATCATAGGTAAGCATTTTTTTCTTCTGCGATCGATTTTTTTGGTTTCGCTAGAGCAAGTTTGGTGATAGATTTTTTTGGTTTCGGTTGAAAAAATTTGATGATTATGTATGCATGGACCATGTATTGAAAAAAAAAATCTGAAGTTGTGGGCTGTGGACGATTTGAAGTCATCTAAAAACTATCCACACCAAGAGAAAAGTTTTGGGAACATTTACGGCTCAGAGTAGGAACTCTACATCTGAAGACATGGGCTTAGTGTTTTTAAATTGCAAGTTAATGGGCAAAGGAGAAAATTATTTGGGCAAGCCCTCGGGAGATTATTGCATAGTAGTGTCTGCTGACACTTACATGGATAACGTTATATACCCAGTAGGATGGGGAAACTGGGATAATGACTTTTACAAACAAAAGACTGTGACTTATGCCGAGTTTGAAAATAGCGGGCCCGGAGCAGTGCGGAAACAACGAGTTGTGTTGTCCAAAAAAACTCACTACTCATTCGCAGGTCTCAAAGTATTAGACCCTCGACTACATTAATGGGAGCACATGGATTAAACAATAGGGCATGATGGTTTTAATTGCAGCATCCACTGGGATAGAAGAAGAAAGTGATATCCTAAAGGCATTCACACAAAATGGTTTCCATAAGCAAGAAAAATGCGAGTGGCCATTCTTCATTTCATCTAAAAAAATTGTTTTTCCTTGTGTATTTTCATCTCCATAGTTATCCTTAAATAAATCCATTCTTGATAAGCATGTTTGAGTTAATTGAATTTGCGACAATGAGTCAAAGTGTGATCTGCCTCTTTGTTTTTTTTAATTCCATATAGGATACCAGATTTATTCATCATTATTGCGGAAGTAAAATTATTGAAAACTAAACTATGCTCCACTAATGGGCCATCAAGGGAAACCATAAGTAATACAGAAGGAGATATATGATGAAAACATGAAGCCACCCCCTTGAAAGGAAATGAAGGCCCAAACAAAAACAGAGTGTAATTAGACATATGCAAAAGAGCCTCATTTCAAATGGTAAGATTATGCCAATTTTAATAAGTTTCAGTTATATATGAAAAAAAGAAATATTTCTTGTTCCCTCTATTATTTTTAGTAAATAAAAATGAGAAAATGTTTGCTTGTGGGTAGGGGAAGATTGTGCCTAAGGCACGATGAAAGAATATTGCAAATTGTTGAGATAAGTGCAACATGGTGTTGAAAACTCTTTTGGAAAAGCTTGGAAATTCTGCGTGGAAAAAGTAGTTTGCATGGGTTAATAACTGCTCATTTGGAATTTTGAAGAAGAGTTAAATCGGTACGGATAATGATTTCTCACAAAATTTTCTACCTGAAAAAAATTGATTATTTTTGTATATATGTTTATGTTTTATTTATGAAATTGAGGCAATAGAAATATGTATGATGAATGATTTCATTGTTATGCTTGTGACTCTCATTATTTAAAGAAATAGCTACATAGTAGGTAGTTACTGTGGCTTGGGGCTAGGAGCCATCTTACTGATTACAAAAACTGCATGGGACTAATATACTAAAGTGGAATAGATTATAATAACCTTGTTGTGGGATGTACATATATGGGTGTATGAGACATCTAGTAAATCTAAATATAATCATCATTACAAAACATATGATACCCATGGTTAACTGGAAAAACATTCATGCATAAGACCAAGGTACATGAGAAATGAGTATGGTATAATCTACGGTTCCAATTATCTATGCTATACATTGATACTAGTTAGCTAATCCTTCATGTTTCTTAAAAGAAGGGACCTAGAAGAAATTTTGGGGTGCATACCATGATGCATGCCTTTCTCCAAGTTGGGGGTTTGTGCCCAAGTGTTGATATAAAGAGTGATTGTGCTTACATGCTTATGATAACCGTTGAATATTAACAACACACGAAGAAATCATAATATTTAAGAAGCCTTGGAGCTAGTATTGATCAGAATATAATATTATATCATCCATTAAAGGTAGGATAATATGGCATTTAAAAATTAATGTGAAAGTAGAGCATTGTTCAATTCCTCATTAGGAAATGCTCTTACTTGTTAAATTTTCAATAAGGATATGGTTGTGCTTATGTTCATGTTTGTGTTTATTGATATTCACAATAATGGTTAGGACTACATGCAAATCCATTATAATCTTATTAAAGTCACCTGAAAGATTCTGGTCACTGTGGAGAATTAAATAAATGAATGAGATAAATTATTCTAAGAGGTGGATAGCATGGATGAATTCACAAATATAATGCAAGCAAATTGATACCCCTACAAGTGCTTTAAAGGAAATTAACTAAATAAAATGATAATTGTCAAACCCTAGTAAGGGTTACATCAATGAAAAGGTTTTTCATGAACAATGTTAAGAATAACATGTGTCTCTATGGTATCAAATAGTAGAGTTAGTGGTAAGTGGCATAGTGGGTAGTTTTTATCACACTCATTAGGGCTATCCCATTGACATGATAGTATCTGCATGAACGATGATGTATAAGTATAAATATTGAGAATTTGAACATATATGGATGGGTATGACCTCTTTTAAATTGTAACTTGATCATTACTATGTTTAGTATGGAACATAGTATGCTTCTAAAGGATAACTAGGTAAATATTAAGCATTAAATCCTTATGTATAATGATAAGAAAAGCCAATTCTAGTTTATTTTAATAGGATGATTTTTCATGTAAATCTCAAAATTAGTCATATTTGTGCATGTGGAGATTGTGGTTTCCGAAGTGGAGGTTAAATATATATATGCATGAGAGTAACTAGAGGAAAACTCGAGCAAAAATTGGTTTTTGCTTAAAAACCTCTAACACAAACCATAACATGTATCGGCGGAGGAACCATGTGGAAAACTATATTAGGTAAGAGATTTAAATAAGGATTGGTGAATAAAAACAAATCTCACCTAATACATGAAAGGAGGATTAGATAACGAAGGAAGTCCATGGTTGTATCTCGACTTAATTGTTGTATATTATACCTATGCCTTGTCATAGATTGCAAGAAGCAGGTGTTCGACATGAACACAAATGCTTGAAAGAATGCAAGTAGAGGGCAAGCATTCTTCAGATAAAATAAATGATAAGAAATATCTACTTTAATAATAATACATTATAATATTTATCATATTTAAACATTGCATTGATAAATTCTCACAAATGGTTTGAAAAAAATGTGTGACAGGTAGCTATGGAAGGAGAGATGTTGGGAGCACTCCTTGTGGTAGATGTACATTGGACAATCTGCATCAGATGGCAGAGCCATGAGAGATGTTGATCAGAAACTAGCAACTTGTGAAAGAGGACATGATGCAATGATACACCGAGGAGTATGTAACACCCCTCTTTTTTGTATTACATTATTGTAAACCTAAGCTACGTCAAAGGTGGGTGTGATATCCTCCCTTGCGTGTTAAATGTTGTAAACCTAAGCTGAGGAAAGCTAGGTGATATGTAATATGAAAAGCAAATGTATTATTAAATAAATTAATAAAATAAATCACTAGGAGAGTGGAGCACAAAGAGAGAGGAGATGCTTGCCAAATCCCATGAGGAATGAGATAGAGAAAACTCTTTCATGATAGGCTTCTAGATGGGATTCTAGATAAGCTTGGATGGATTGGATATCCATCAGATGGATGGGAAATAAATATCCATCAGACATAAAAGCTTTGTGGGAGATAAAGGAAAGCTTTTATGTGGAAAATCATCACGAGAGATAAAGACGAACTTTTCTGGATAAGACCTAGGCAAATGGAAAAGTCCATAAAATGGGACAACGCTAATGGTAACTAAATCATGAAAGAGGGTATTAAATACCAATGCATTCATCAATTGATGACAGTTGATCCTTAGAAATATCTTCAGCTTGAGGGGAATCAGAGGTGATTCATGGCTAGGTAGTGGTGCTACCCCTCCAAGTGAGATTTAGTTGGTGTTATTTGCATGAAATGGTTGTATGTTGACTCTTTCTCTCTCTCTCTCTCTCAGTTATGTTTTCTAGTTTTTTTATGAGAATATTTTCACCAGTTTCTATTATTGTTCGAGCTTTTCGTTGAAATGATTAACCCATGAAGCTCAGTTGTATAGATAAGGTATTATCCGTGTCTTATGTATGTGAACTTTAATGCTTATGTGAAATGATGGTATCGTGGTAATTAGTTGTTGGTACTGATGTCACCGCTATAGATTTCTCATAATCGACTTGCATGTGTCTTCTAGTGTGAAGTTATCAGTAGAAGTACATTAAATGAATCGACAGTTTTAGTACCCATGCAGGGTAGAATAATGAACATACTTAGATTACGTGTGCTAATGGGTTACTATGAATGTGATGGGAGTGTTATACATATGGCATATTCTACATCTAAGAATAGAGTTAATAGTGGATGAAATGTCAGTTATAGTGAGATTACGGATGAATATGTGAGATGATTGTGGATTCTGTGGATTCTCTAACTGATTGTATTACATCGACTACAGAGATATGGTATGCTCATAATGCTCTAAAGTAATATCTATTTATGAAAACTCACCAATTGAGGAATATGTATCCTATTTTACGATTAATGGGTTAAGTATTTGTATTGCATGCTAGTATGCATGGGAATGAAAGATTGGTCAATAACACTACCATGGTCATGAAATTAATGTCCATTAGTGTTGGTGAAGATTTATCTAGATATGTTGATAGGATGCCTACCATCATAAGTTCAATGGTTGATCACGTGCATCCGAGATGTTAACGAATTTAAGGTTCCATACAAGAGAACGAGTAAAACAATTAATGAGAAAATTTTACTATGGCCTAACAGTAATATGGCTACGGTAATTTTAGAAGACAAGATCTACATGGAGGGGTAAATCTTTAACTGTGAATGAATCCAAAATTTTAAATTTATGGGTCTTCGAGGCTAAATTATTAGGTAGGCTAAGGAGGTTCGTTACAGAAACAAGAGATTTATCTATGGTATTATGAAAGCATTCATACTTTGTATTAAGCACTTGTAAAAAGGGTATAGTGAGGAATACATATAAATGGAGTGATATAGTTGACTAGGTTTGTAGGTTCATGAAAATTGTGGAATTCATGACAATAAAACCAAAGAGTATGAGAAGAATTTTGTAATTGTAATGGTAGACAAATGAAAAAGAAAAATGGTTATGATTGGGAGATGTGACACCCCCCCTCTATCTATATGTATCCTCTCTCTCTTCATTTCTCTCCCTTTATATGTCGCCTCCTGCTCTCTATCTTCCCTCCTCTCCTCTATCCCTCTCTCCCTTTTCACTCCCTCTCTCTCTACCCTTATATTTCTATGTCTTTGTTCTTCCCTTCCTCTCTCTCCCCCCTCCAATTCCATCTATCTATCCCTCCCTCTCTTTCTCCCACTCCAACTCCGTCTCCCCCCTCCCTCTCTCTCTCCCCCTCCAACTACTCTTCCCCCTCCCTCCCTACTCTCTCTCTTCACTCCCCTCTCTCCCTCTCTCTTGCACCTCCCTTTAGCTCTCTCCTCCCCATCACTCTCTATTTCTCTACCCTCCAGCTCTGTCACTATCTCCCCTTACTCCCTCTCTTTCCATCCATATGATGAATACTTTTCCCTCTATGTAATCAACGTTATATGTAATGCCTAAAATATTTTACATTTCAATTTTTTATTGTGAAATGACTTAGGGTTTTTTGGTACATGGTATTGATTAGCCAAGGTACTGGCCCATGGTATTGTAACAAAATATGGAATGGTATTCATGAATGATTTTTAGATATTTTTGTAGTGATTTTTTATTATTAGGCTTTGCAGGAAAACCATTAAAAAATAAAATACTTGAAAATAATGTATACTAAAGTAAATAACATATCTACCATCAATTACTTCACACTATAATTTAAGCAAGTCTTCGGATCAAACAATGCCTCTCCCATGTCCTGTAGAAACTTTGACACATAAAAATTCAACTCCAAACCTCGCTCCCACCCTAAGCTCTCAAAAATTTGAAATTAGTAGTCCAACATCTAATATTGACACCTCCCATTCAGGAATTAGGACTTTCAAATATGTTAAAACTTGGATGAGTCCAAAATTTGCAAAGGCGGAATCAAACGCTGGGTTGAGAACACCATTGAAACAAATTTGGAGATTCAATTTTCCATTGGTAGCACCCTCAGTTGTAAGGCCTACTCCATGGATGATGATTTTAAATGAGCACCGACATGAATTGTTTGGAGTCCATGGGCATTGCTCATAGAGCTCAACATGATTGGTTGGGTAACGATCATAGGCCGAGGTGCTAGAGACATGATAGGGTTGAAAGGGAAATGGAAACACAACTTCATAAGTCCTCCAAAAAAGTGTCTGATGAGATTTATGACTAGAATCCTCATGACTATTGTGGGCCTACCAGTGCATTGTTTGACAAAATCTTCCTGTTAGGCTTGGTGCTAAAGAGGGTTCCTTTGGATCCAAATCCTCATGTCATTCAACTGTTGGATGCTAGTTGTGATTATGAGGTCCAAAAATTATGAATTTTTTTTGAAACCCTATCTCAAAAATCTTTGTGCCTCACAATTTTTGAATGGGAGGCTGTATTTTCACTTACAAACATAATTTATGAGCTAGCAAGTATTAGAGAATGGAGCATGAGACTCCTTTATGAGGGGACACAATTAAATTTGGAAAATTATTTGAGGGATTACGACATCAAGAAGGATGCCTTTATCTCCCTCATTTTAAGACTACGAGGAGGTGCCAAAGGAAATGGGGCATCCTCTTCCTCTAAACCCTTCCCATTTAATGATACTCTCAACTCAAGCTCTAGCTCCCAACCCTTGAAGGCTCTTGTTGACCAGGACTTTGTGTTTGAACATTCATTTGGAGCTCCATTGATCCAAATGAATGATCTCTTCACCATGATAAATATTCATTTTTATGTTTAGTGTGTGGTCATTTGTCATGTTAATGGATTCTAGCTCTTGGTTTCCACTCTTGGCGATTGGATTTTTCAGAATTGGACGTAGAACTTAGATTTGTTGTTATGTTACAAAGGTTATTTTGTTGTCATCTTCAAGGATCTTGAAGATTGGTAGACAGTTTTTGACGAGGATCCCTGACTTTGGGGTCAAGAGGGACTCTCAATCTAGTCATGGCTTCCATAGTTCAACCCACTATCCATGAAGACTCTAACGACTTTAGTTCGAGTAAGACTCTCAAACTTACCCCTCTAGTGGATTTAGCAAGATTCCATGAAGATATTGGAAATTCTGTTGGGACATTTTTCAAAATAGACAATGAAAGACTAGCTAATGGGCTCATCGCATTTGCGTACATCTGTGTTGAGCTAAATTTAAGTTTAGGTCTCTCAGATAAAATCATTCTAAAATGGGGTGGGAAGGAGCATCATGAACCTCTAGACTATGAAATAGAGCTTTTAGATGTAGATATTGTTAGCAACTCAGTGTCTTCAAAGTGGTTTCCCTATCTCTAAAGGGGTGTCAAGATCCTCAGAGCTACAAAAACCCAACCGTGGATGGTGTGATCAAAAGGCAGCTTCAAACATTAAGAACAAGACAAGTAATAAGAACGAAAACCCTCAACAAGAAAATACATTTCTTGATTCTTCAACCTTGCAAGATATTATGTAGCCCACAGTTAATCCTTCTCCACCCATATTGGAAAAGAATCATGTAACTACGGAGAATGAAAATTCATTATCATTAATTGTGGCTACAATGAGAGGGAAAAACCAACCTCAGGAGTCTGATCATTTAGATATTGATAGGGATGTCCCGCACTATGAGGAGGCATTAGTGATGGAAATTTCTTTGAAAAACGAGGATATGTCATTATCATCATATGTAATAGATAAATATGTAGGATGGTTAGATGTCCATAGGACAAAGGAAAAAATGGAAAATCCCATGAACACCTCTCGTATGTGATATTAGAAGAAATATTTTCATATATGTTTAATGGTAGAAAAGGTGATTAGTAGTATGTTATACTTGGTTGGAGGCATGGTCTCCAAAATAGGCTATTTTGGTTCGATGTTAACTAGATGTACTCAATGCAATCCTTTTTTATATTAATAGAAAAAGAATTACATTGATAAAAATAGGCTTTGCACTAAAAATGGATAGGAATAAGATGTAAAAAATATACATACTAGAGTTACTTCCCACCATTATTTATGTTTTCTTAGACACTTATGTAGGAGTAAAGTGTGAATTTGTAGAATTAATAGTTGTTACTACCCACCAAAATTTATTAGTGATTATGAAAGCAAGGCTATATGATGATTTTTATATCATTCATTAATAATTTAGAACAATATATTTTATACCAACCATTATTAATTTAGAATTTACCAATGTAACTTATAATTATCTATGCAACTTTTCGTAGAGCATAATTTGTAACTAGAGTTGGAGGAGCCAAGCTGCCATTCGAAACAAAATTACAATATAACAAATTAAATTTTATTATTTTTAACCTTTTGTTATTAAGTAAGCCAAGTTCTAAAATTTAAACTACATCTCCACCATACTCGGCTCTATATTACTTTTAAACTCCTACTATTATCTTTTAATTGAGTTGAAATATAAATGTTAAAATGTTAAACATTCATATCTAAGCATCTACTCTATACTAAGATGTAAAACTAATCTACATGCAAGAAACACTTTTATCCTAGTATTTTTCTATATATAAAACCATATTTACTAATATTTATTTCTATTAAACACTTTTATCCTTGTATTTTTCTATATATAAAGCCATATTTACTATAATTTATTTCTATTAAACACTTTTATCCTTGTATTTTTCTATATATAAAACCATATTTACTAATATGTATTTCTATTTTGGATCACTTACTAATTTATTTTTCAATGTTTTGTGATATATTTTATTATATTTATAATATTATTATAATATATTTATTAATATCTCTTCTATTTATAATAACTATATTTCCTAAGATATGCTTATATTTATCTTTTATTTTAGTTTTAGGATTATATTTTAGCAATATTACCCACACAATGCACTTTTGAAATTTTGTTTTGTTTTCTTTCTTTCACCTATCCTTATTAGTCTTTTGCTACTATTTCTCCTTTTGTATTATTATAGTTATTGTGTTAATAAGATTGAATTGTAAGATACATATTGTTAATAATGATATTTGATCATCTATATCTTGAGTTTAATAAATAAATATAGAATTACAAATAAAAATATTTATATATAAAAATATGTGAAATATATATTAAATATAAATAATAGTAATACATTAAGATTTATTTTGTCATATGAATTAAAAATAATGATGATCGATATTTATATCTATGTTCACACTTAATTAATAAACATATGAGAGCTTAATATTTACAATAGATTATTTTTTAAAGATATGTATAATCAATACTATGAATATCACATCAAACACTTATTTTATACAAATTATAAAGTATGTTAAAGAAAATGCTAAGTGCATATCTATGTTAAAAATTTTAAAATAAGAATATTTCGATGTGTAGCGCTATGAAATTTATAATAATATAATAGAATTAATAGGAACATTATAGGTCAATATTAACTTGGATTTACTAATAATTTAGAGTAATCAAATCACTCAAGGTTCAACATTTTTCTAAGTTGAAGTTTGAACCTTGAGAGCTTCCATCCATCTTAGCACTTTGTATCTATAGAGTTAAGATCATTCTAGTTTTGTTATTGTTCCTTCATTTGTATTATTATATTTATAATTGTTTTATTCATAGTTGTATTTTGTTATATTAAATTTATTTCTCTTTTAATTTTATTATGCATTCTATTTCTCATATATTTATTTCTTTTCATAAGAAAGGTTATGGGTACATTGAGATTTTTAGCAGGGGCTCCTGTCACGAGCTTGCTCTTGCTACGTTCCTCTTTGCTGCGTCTCTCTCCTCGTGAACCAGTGGTGAATCTACTCGGAGCTTTCACACTCTGATGTCCTCAACAATGGATTTCACGCCTTCCAACGGCCTTGGTGTCCCTTCGATCCTTTAGCAAACTTCCTACGGACTTCGGATGAGGACACAAAGAAAAATACTACCACAGCATACTTTATAAATGCACAGAGATACTCAGATTCAAAATGGCTTACTCATTTTATTTCAAAGTGGAGAAAAATCTTACAGAATGCTCGAAACTTTTACAGAGATGGATTATTTAGAGAGATAGACTAATCTCGCATTTACTAGACTTTTCACTGTTCAAAAATGAACAAATTACTACCAGAGGCTTCCTGGTGAGGTATAGGCTCTGCCTCAGAATAAGACTTTATACACAGACAAACATAAAAGACACTTCTAATGGTTCGGCCACTTCAGGTTCTCACCAGTGCTGAGCACACTGATGCGCGGCTCCCAAACCACCTAAGGACTTTGAGTGATTTCTCGTGTTGCAAGCAGATGAGACTGATCGTCCGCAAATGCAGAGTAGGAGAACACTCGACTCAAACACACACACAAAGACTCTAAATGCCGATGCCTTCATAATGAGCCTTACCCTCCTTATATAGGAAGAGAGGGGGGACAAACATCACTGTAGGATATTCGTGACATGTCCTAAAGGCGGAAAGAAACATTACTTTCGGATAAGACTGAGACGATGTCCGCACAAAGATTCCAATCCGATGGATGGAATAGTTGCTTTCGGGTAACGTTAAAGTAAATCGTACTTGTATACATATCTTTTCCAGAATCATTATGCAGGCCAACCATACAAAGTGGATGCTTTTTCCATAAAAGCCCACGAGAAACTAGGCCCTTTCAAACATTGGGCCGACAAAACCAAAGTGGATACTTTTTCATGAAAGCCCACGAGAATATTTACACAGTGAATGCTTTGGAATAGCAAAGCTCACGAGAAACTGGCCACAATTAAGCCCTTGTGACTGGTACTTATTACTCTGATCAGAATACGGTCAAATCAGGGAATCTGTTTCTTTTATATAGCAAATCATCACAGGCTTTAGTATAAATCCTGCGGACTATCATTGGCTTCCCTAAGATAACTTGGTGCTGTACTTTGGTTAGAATTAACCATTCTAGATGTTCCCTCATATATTCTTGAAGTGAATAATTTGTTCTATGAAATGGATCCCACTCCTTGATTGTCATTTCTTTAACAATTTTATATATGGAGTGAAAACATTCTCCAATGTTATTTTCAAAGCACCGTTCATAGTATTTTCGTTCATATGCTTCATGATATACTCGGTCCATAGCTGTCCTGCTGACGCCATAATCAGCCCACCAATCTCGAAACCACTGGCATTGTTGAGTCCTTGGGGATGTTGTCAATGTACTGAATTTCAATTTTGTATAATGGGTTTCTTCTTTATCATCAATATTTAGGAAATCCCACCATAACTTCTTATAACTTGCAAAATCATAAATAGTGTCAGGAAAAATAATTTTTGGATCATTTCTGGGCCACCAGGCACAAGGCTGGACCGGCAAGTGTCCTTGTTCATTCCACAAATCTCTAGTCCGATAGATGCAAAAGTATATTTCGTAGATCCCCATACTGCGACCTCCATGGTACCAGATGCCAGCAATATCATGAAAGTTTTGTTCAAGGACTTGATGAGCAATTCCAACATCCCTTTTGGCCTTTTCATGTATCATATCATGGATCCATTTTCGTCCTTTGGGATACACTTTTCTTTCTGGTACAAAATGTTGGACATTAGTGTGAGGATGTAAATTAGCATCTAGGACCTTTGTATTCCTTAGCTACCATGTGGGTCTCCAATTATTTCTGTATGTTTCCCAGTCTTGGTCATCTGGGATGGTCCTTAGGACTTCTTATTCCTGCTGCTCATCCCACTCTGTGATGATCATCATGACATGATCTTTTCCTTCTATATATTCTCTGCTCAAGAAATCAGGCAAATTATTATCTTTTCCTTTAATGTGTTCTACCTGAAAAATAAAAATTCGTAAATAAAGCTTGCCATCTAGCAAACTTAGCTTCCCCAGCTTTCTTGATATTCTTTGTAAGGACCTTCTGCAAGGTAGATGCATCAGTTCTCAAAAGGAAAGGTTTATTGATAAGATAAACCTCAAACTTTCTGATACAATTCCATGCTGCTTTTACTTCCTTTTCGATAGTGGAGTAATTTAACTTTGCTGGATTCCAAACTCCAGAAGCAAACTGAACAACTTGTTCATTCTTTCCAACTTTTTGTTTTAATACTCCTCCCCATCCAACATTGCTTGCATCTGTTTCAACAATTTTGTAAGCAAGATCATTAGCAACATAAAGAATAGGCAAAGATTTTATCTTTGCTTTGATGTTATGAACAACTTTTGTGTGAATATCTGTCCACTCTCTGGGATTCTTTTTCAGCCTTTTATTCAGTAATCTTCTGTCTGTGGTACAGTCTTCATAGAAATTTCTGACATAGTTCAAGCAGCCCAAAAACCTTTGCAGTTGGTTATTATCTTTCATGATATCTGGAAACTTATCTGTAAACTCTAGCGCATGTTTTCGCAGAGAGATTTTTCCATTGCAGATTATGTGCCCTAAAAACTTTACAGAAGTCTGAAAATTTTCTATCTTTTTCTTACTAAGCAATAGGCCATTGTGCTTGACCAAGTTCTTAAAAATATTCATATTCTTGAAATGGTCATGAATACTTTTAGAGAAAATTAAAACATCATCAATATATACAATCAGCCAATCAAAATATGGCTTGAAAATATCATCCATTACCTTCTGGAACTTTGATGGAGCATTTTAAGCCCAAAGGGCATGACATTCCATTCGTAATTTCCTGCTGGGATACTGAAGGATGTTTTGAACTTGTCTTTCTCGGTAATGGCCACCTACAAAAACCCTGCCTTCAGGTCAAACTTAGAAAATATCTTGGCACCTGCAATTCTTCTTATCAGATCTCCTTTGTGGGGGATCGAGTAGGTATCATCAGCAAGGACTGAATTAAGAGGCTTATAATTTATGACCAATATAGGAATGCTTCTGATCTGTTCAGCTCTTTTGTTAACATAAAATCCATAGTAGTTCCAGGGACTGTTGGATTCTCTGATCAATTTTCTATTGAGGAGCTATTGGATCTCCTGTTGGCAAAGATCTTTGTATTCTTTGCTCATAGGAATAGCTCTACTCTTACATGGCTTTACAGTGTATCCTTCCTTGTAGGGTAGTTCTACAGTATGTTGCTTTCTATGCCAGAAAGCATTTGGTTCTTCTGAGTAGCATTCTTCTTCAATCAGTGTCTTTAACTCTTTAATTTTCTTCTTTATTTGGGATGAATTGAGGTGCTCTTCTACTCTTAAGGTAGATTTTAGATCCTTCAGTTCAGCTAATCGAGCTTCTACTTTGTCCAAATTTTGAACTGTCTCGACCATTGTAGAAATTCTGGGATGTCAAATATAAGGAAGCTCAAATTTCTTTCTAGGACCTTTTGATGTGGGAACAGAGATGAAATATCCGACCTTTCCATTTTTGCTAGGAAAATGTTCCCAGTATGCAATCTACTGGAATATCTGCAGCTGCAAACTTTAGATAAACACGGTGTGTATCAAAACATACTGAGGTTTCTGGTACTTCATATTGCAGTATTTTATTTCCCAAGCCAACAATTGTTCTCTCTGCAGTAGTCCAATATCTTGCTGGAATATTTTTCATGTTAAGAATGTTAATATCTGCTCCAAAATCTAAAAATGCAATCAATTTAAATATTTGGACTTTTATGCAGACATTAATCTTGACATGGTGTTGTTGATAAGAGATAGTGAGCAATCTCATAACTCTAAAGCCAAAATTTGTATCTTTCATTCCTTCAGCAACTAGTACTTCTGAATTTTTTTCATGATGACTAGTATCCCATGCATAGTCATCTTCTTTTTCTACATTCTTCCCTTTTTGTATTTATGCAATTTGTGCTTTCATTGCAGAAATGTTTGTCTTGAGATTGTGGATCTCTTGACTGACTTCTCCCAGAGTAAGTGATCTTACTCTGCCTGGTTTCTGATGATGCATTTGAAATGATTTTGTATTCTTTTCATAAGATGCATCAATAAATAAGGGCTTCTTACCTGATTCTCTGGAAGCTTTAGATTTGAGTTGGTCTGTAAATGCTTCGATCAGGCGTGCTTTCATATCTCCTTCCTCCATGGCTCTTATCTGAGACAATATTTTCAGTTCATCCTATTTTGTGGCTGCCATGAGGACCTTTTCCTTCTGAAGCTTGGGCCTCATTCCCTCTTCTTCTGCTCTAGTTTCACTGAAATATTTAGAGTCAGAATCATATTGGACATGACAAGCACATTCTTCAGGGTCTGAACATAAGCATTCTGAAGAACTAGATCCTGAACATTGTTTCATATATGCATGTATTTCTTCTGCAGAGGAAGAACTAAAAGAATCATAAGAAGATTCTTCAAGTTGGTGCTGCTGGGCAATATTTCTAATAGTCACATTTGGACATCCTTCTGTCCTATGTGATCGAGAACCACATTTTAAGCAGAGCATTGATTCTCTACCTTCTTGCTTGACTTGCTTGGCTTTCTTAGCATAGGCTTTAGATTTCTTTCCTCTGCTAAGCTTTGATTCTTCACCCTGAGGACATCTAGAGGCTGTATGTCCATTCTGCCCACAAATCCAACAAGTGATATTGTTCCATTTTTCTTGCTTATGAGAATGGAGATGAATATCTCAGGGATTGTAGTAATGTGTTTTTGGAACGTATTTGTAGGATCCCTTTTTCATTCTGGAAGTTTGGCCCTTACTTTGTCTTGAATATTTTCTCCTTTCTTTTGGATAATTTCTTCTGTTCTTATAAAAAATTTCTTTGAATTCTCTTTTAGCTCTTTTCTTTGCCCTTCTTCTTTTTACTAAGGGGTCATCTATTGTAAGTCCATACTTGTTGCAAATGGACTTTTTATCTGGTAATCTGGAAAGCTTTTACAAAGACTTATTTACCTTTGAGCTTGTGCAAAGACTCACTAATGTCTTTGTGATGAGAGAATAAATCTCACCCCAAGTATATGACTCAAAAGGTAATTGAAAAATTTCTTGCAGTCTAATATAGTCAACAAATCTGGAAGGCAGAGCTGCAAGATATACTTGTTTCCATAGCAGATTTTTGGAGTCCTTGACTTCATAAATTCTCTGCATCCAATCTCTATGGAAATCATCATACTAGGACATCTTATGGCATTTTAAGTTCATGAGAATAACCTCATGTTTGTCAGCAATCTCTGTTTCACTACCACACCAATGTTCAAGAATCATTGATGTTAGTGCTCCAATCATGTTGCTCGTTACCCTACCATCAGAATTATGAATAAAATCCCCTTTCTCATCTTTGAGAACTTATGCTTCCATAGTTGCAATGAGCTTAGGAGAAGATTCTGTCTCCCACCACCTGAGGAGAGTCCCTGTGAAGCCCTCTATAATGGTTCTGCATGCATCAATTTTAGATTTCCCACGAAGACACATGAGTTTATATTCTTTATACATTAAATCTATCATTTGTTGGATCTGTCCGACACTCATGTTATCTATGTTCCATTCTCTGTGGGAATCAGGGAAAAAAGTATGGGCTTCAGGAAGCTTTCCTTTTCCCTCAATATCTGGTGCAGAATATTTGGAGAATCTATGTTCAAGAGGTTCATAAATAGGAAAGATTTGTGTTTGTTATTCTTTTCCTTTATCTTCTTTTTCTTCTTCTCTGAACAAAGATGTTATAGATATTTTTGGAATAACCTCAGTATCAGAAGAGGAGGCTACTTCTTTAGGAAATAACAAAGGGAATTTATTTACACTTTTGACAGGATCCTGAATCTTTATATTTCTTTTAACAAGAAAAGATGGAGGAACTGGTTTTTCTGCTTTGGTCAGACTCATCTTATCTACCTTGTCTGACAAACCAGTTATGAGCTGTTTAGTTGTATCAAAATGATCAACTATCTTTTCATCTACTCATATTTTTGTTAAGGATTCTCTAACATAGGATTGAATCAGACTTGAATCATACTGAACATTATTCAAACAATTATTTACACTATTTATTGATACTTGGACAGTATCAATCTGCTCCTTGACTTCTTTGGATTTGGAGACATTCATTTCTAGTCCTTTTATCGCAGTGTTTGTCGAGTTTATTTGTTCACTGGTTTTTTGGATTCTGCCAGCAATGCCCAGAGCAGAATCATCTTTTAGGACTAGAGGAATAGCTTTGGCTTCATTTGTATTTTCTCCTGAGACAAGTCCTTTGTAAGGAGGAAATGTTGTAAGAGTCTCTACAATTGACCCATCAAGTGCAGTCCAAGCATGTTTGCTTGCAGTGCTACTGGTTAAGCGAGTGAATACATTTAATGGAGCAATCTTATCTTTCCATGAGTAGAAAGATATCCATGTATTATTTACTTCCATATAATGTTTCGACTGATCAACAAACTTTTTCTTCTCTTCAGGCGTATAGCCATTGTCAAACTCATGAGCCTGTGGATTAGTATATAGATCCCAGTTTATCATCACTTTCATCCACTTGGCGGTGATCTCGGATTTTAACCATCCATCCATAAGGAAGAGGGTGAAATCTGCAATCTGGAATTAGGCCATTTGTCTTTTCAAGGTATCCTAAGCCATATCTGGGCTTTGCACGTCTCATTAGACAAGCCATTTCAGTGAGTTTCAAATCTTCTCCTTCAAGTGTGACAATTTCGTGCATCATGAGGACATGGTGGGCATCTTCCTCATGTGGGAAAGGGATTTTAGAACACTTGGGGTTTGAACATGGATTAACAGAAGTTGATGGTGGAGCAATACCAGACCTAGGGTTATGATTTGAATGTAGATTTATTTCAGCCAGTGTAAGCAAGTTAACAATATTTTGACAGTCTGGACATTTGACTTCAAGAGAACAATAATTTACAAGCTGGGCTAGTTCATACAAACTATTATGGTTACAAAAAGATGAAGAAGAACAAGCTGTATCTACTAAAGAAGGGTTTCTGTAATATTTTGATGATTTACAGGCTGCATCAATTCTTCTGCGGTCAATGGTAGATCTTGGAGGAAAAGAGATGACAACAGAAGATTGATTCTCTTGCTATGATTAATGTTTTCTTTGACTCCAAAATATATAGTTTACAAATGTGCATTTATAGTGCAAACATCAAAAGGAAACTTTTCTTTATGGAAATTTCATTATTGAAAAAACCAAATTTTATTTTTTACAATTGGAAAATAAAAATCTATTGTAAGCAATCCAATTATGTTATTAAAATGATAAAGAAGAGATTATAAATCCAAATACATCATTACCATTATTTTTGTACCTTGAATGTTAAATCAAGTAAATCTGGATAAATCACTTAAAAAATATGAAACTAACTATGAATACTAAGATTTAGGTAAAGCTACAATGATTTACCTTTAAAGTCATAGCTAAAATAACTATGTCTAAGCACATAAACAATATAAGCTATATTCTAATGTAAGACTATCGGTGTAGATAAAAAATCGTAACATGTCAACATACAAGATACATGAATTGTTTAATTAGTAATCCTAATTATACATCTGCACAGTAAAAGATGTGTTCACTAATATTCAAATTAACTTTCCTCGTCATATATGATTTATAATAAACGACTTAACATAACTGTATCTATGTCAAGATACAATACTCAAATGAACTTTGAGTCATTTTCTACCTAGCATACTGTTTTCATTTTAATTTTTAGTTTCCGATCTATTTTCACATATCTATCGTAGTCATCTTGTGGTTTGTCTATCACTTCCCAATCGTCATCTAAATCATGACCACCGTTTTCTATATCAATGAACTCGAAATCCAATATCAACCTGTCTTTGCTTGAGGAGTCTTTGCTGGGTGATTCTTTTAGAGAATTATCAGCTCTGGCATCCATAGATTCTTCGGGTCTAATTTTTTTACCATTCACAAAATTCGTCCTTGATTTCTCTTTTGATTTCCGGATTCTTGGGGTTTAATGCCCTTATCTGAAGACTCTATGTTTTCACCATTCACAGAATTCTTCCTTGATTTCACTTTCGATTTAATGTTTTGACCGTTCTCAACCTTCGTTTTTTATTTCCTTTTGCTTGAGTCCATGCCCTGGATACAGTGAATTTGATAAATTAGTGCACATTATTATCAAAAGTATCAACATAATATCTCAGTTAACATGCCAGATTGTAACAACTCATCATATTTAGATTTTAAACAGCACAAAATGCATAGAAATTCACAGAATGTACAACCAAAAGAGAGGAATTTACAGTGATTTAAAAGCTTTACCGGAGTTATGACAGTTGTATATTCCATCTCTTTAGAGTTTGCCAACTTCTGGTTCTTAGACAGAGATGACATTTCTGAGGAGTTTGAACTTCGTGGAGCTGAATCCTTCCATGTATCCAAAATCTTTTTACCTAAAACGGCTTCGTTGGGATGATTAGCGACGGGCTTCCGGGGATAATGAGCGACCGAGGAAGTATGAGTTTGAAAGGAGAACATATTTTGATGAAGATCTCGCATGAGCGAACGCTGCGTTCTGGTAAAACTTTCGGCATCTTGAGTAGGGTCGAATTTTGGATTGATTTGCATTCCTTCGAAAGAGTTGTCACCGCTAGAAGGATTGAATTGCATTGTTTCAGAAGGATTGTCACAGTGGGTACGCACAAAATGAGAATTTAAGTAAACAAAAAAACCTTCTTGCGGAGAGAATCTCATTAGCGTGGAGAGAGGACAAAACTGTGAATTCAATATTGTACCCCATACTTCATTTATACAAAATCGAAGGACGTGCTTATATTGACCGACAATATTAAAACCTGCTTCAAGGCTTATGGATTATAAATCGTAATAACAATATTGATATCATGAAAGCGGATCTCCTAAATTAGTCCAAAATGATTAAGGAACCAAGGGAATGAACCCAGTTCATAATGTGTAAAGAATGAGACGCTTTTCAAATTATGGGTAAGCAAGAGAGGTTTTTAATATTAACGTGGTTTTGTTTATTATATGTTTTGCTTATTATACGTTTCGCTTTAATTTATTATTAGGTAATCTCAAGAGGTTTTTTCAAAAAGTTATTATAAGCACCATGATTATTATACGTTTCGCTTTAATTTATTATTAGGTAATCTCAAGAGGTTTTTTCAAAAAGTTATTATAAGCACCATGATTGCATGATCCAGAAGCAAAAAGCTTCCAATGTGATTCTATACCAATCCCGAAAAGACAATGACGATACGGTTTATGTAGGGCTTTCAAAATATCTGTATTATGTAACTAGCTAAATTGTTTATGGTGATAAGGTTTAAATAATACTTTATATATATGGTTTAATCATTAAAGACAAACTTTACCTATTATATTGAGAGAATATTAATTTATTAATATTTTTTTTTCCAAGTTTATGTATACATAAAAATTTATTTAACAAAAAGCAGTAAAACATAACAACTATTTAAGGAATTGGTTCCCATGTTTCCTATCCTCCTCTGAGTAAGCTAGAGCCTTAGGGAGGGCTTCTTTGTTGGCTTCAATTTCTGCCTCCTTATTATTAGCTCTCAACACATGGTAGAAATTCAAATTCTGGAAAGAGTCTCCAAGGTTTGTTATTCTGAAGATCAGCCTTGCAAGCCTTAGATCCATTGGCTTAGAATGTGTCACCATAGAGTTGACCATGACCTAAGAGTCCCCAAATACATTAGCCAGTTTCAACAACTTGAGCCCTTGGAAAAGAGCCAAAGCTTCTCCTCCTCTTAGAGGTATATGAATAAAAGGCTATTTTTTTTTATGCATTTTTGCTTCTTGTGAGTTTTTTTTAGCAATAATTTTGTTCCATATATAAGATGCCTTTTCTTTTCATAGCTTGTATTGTAATAACTTTCTTAATTTTTCTTTTTCACTGGTATTAGGGAAGTTGCATAGTAACCTCACTCTACATGACACTAAAGTAGGCTACATGCATTCATTCAATATGATTACATCATTTTTATAAAGTAGCAAGTTGGCCATCAATAATTCATGAATTGCATCTACCAACCTTCAACATCCTCTATGAATTCTATATATCTTCACTTCTTTGCATAACTTTTCATTCTTATCTATGCTTTACTCTTCTCAAGACTCCATTGTGTTTCCGAAGCTAGCACTCTGTTTGCACCATCTTGGCTTGATTTACTTACTAGACACTACTGCAAGATGATGTATTTTCTTTCACATATGATTAGATTGACATTATGTTGATTGAAAGAAATTAGGAAAAAATCTTAGTTGCTTAAGTGTTCATCTAATTCAGTCTCCAAGACCGGCTAAAATCAGTTCTGAAAGGTGCTCCTCACAAACATATCTACCATAGTTTTTGACTTAGATATTTAATTTTTAGATGTCCCTACTACTTTTGATCTATCCAATTAACAGCCAGTTGGAGAAGCTGTTGAAACTGATTATCTGCAGACTACAATTGAATACTTAAAACATGGCATAGGTTTCTTGTTTTGTTAATAGTAAATTTTATTGAATGAGGTGGCATGCCTCAGTTTTCAAGTGACACAGAGTTCACATAATCTTGGCTTTTGTTGAATTCACACTTGAAACATGTTTAGAAATTTTCTTTGAAGATTTTTTCCTTTCTATTAAAAGGCTACTATGGTTTTGAGAAATGCAATATTATTCTTACAATATGATCTTGATTGACGAAATGTCTGACATGAAAGATTTTTCTTCTGAAATATTTTAACAGAAACAGTTGCTTTTTGTTTGTTTGTTTATCATAGAGGGGCTCTTTTTTAATTATTAAAGGGCCTAAGCTGAATTGGACAACCAGATCTTACATGTATTCTTCAAAATAAAAAATACAGTTCTGAAATGTCTGGGTTATCCTTTGTCGAAAGCGTACAAAAATTGTAGATGTAGAACTATACAGTTAAAAAACCTTGAATTCACTGAACTCAGAAAAACAATATCGGAATAAGTGATTACAATTTCAAATCCAGGTCTATGAGCTCTGGGTGTTGGTTTCCTTTGCTTGTGTTAGGTGAGGCTGCAAAATAGAATCATGTACAGATGCATTAAAGGCCATAGAATGCATCCTCGAAGGAAGGGTGTGAAATTTGAAAATGTCCATGACATGCTTCAGTTGTTAGCTTTCACATCTCAACTGAGCAATTTCTATCCCATGAGCCAAGAATGTATGTAGAAGTAGTCCAGTTTCCTTCCCATAAGCTACGAGTGTTTGAAGAATTAACCTAATTTCCTGATCATTAAGCTGAGAGGCCCATTCTACGACCCAATATGATGTGTAAGGATGTCTATCTATGATAAAAGTTGAGATTTTTCATGTTTGCCAAAATAAAAATTAAAAACATTTGCAAGTGAAGAAATTAAATCCCTCTCAACTCATCTTAGATCCATATTTAAAATTGACCTATGCTAGTTAAGTTCGAGCTGAATGTCTTGGTTTTTCTTTAGTTGGAAAAAATCATTCCATGCTGCACAACTTGCTCCTCTCGGTGCAATTAGACATGATCAATGATTTAGGGTGTCCGCGTGGGGAAGCCTTGTGCCACATTTAATAGATGGAAAATGAAGAACACAAAGTGAACTATAAATCCTTTATGAGCTGAGTCGAGGTGAGGACTAAAGGGGTGGGACTGAGTTGATGGAGGAGAGAGTGGAAGTTGACCTCAGGGCTAGGAAAGGAATTGAGATGGGGCAACCAGAACTAGGCTAAGTATAGAGCCGAGGAAGGAAGAGGCCTAGACTAGACTAACAAAGAGGGGGGTCTTGAAGGCCAGAAAACCTGACCATCCCTTAGGGAGAAGGAAATATTAGAGTAAAACCCATATATAGTGTACAACTTAACCATTTGAAATCCCACCTTGAATAATGATCGAGGGCATTATCTATTCTGCTTCGGAGTGCTTGGTTGGAATTTGGGTCAAATAATTTTTGAGGAGATAATATTTCTTCAGTTTTATTGTTTGATTTTTTTTAAATGTATAATAAATTAAAAAATATGACTGAATAATCTCCAAAAACCTAAAACACATAAGCTACAACATTAAAAGGAGTTGTATAAGTGAATCAGTGGTATGATTCAAGCTTCTGGTCCTTTGATTAAAGGCAAGCTTGGAATTTGATGTTGTACATAATGTTTTCCCTTTTTAAACGTAAAGTTTTGAAATGTTAAAAGTGACTAGTTTTGAATGTCAGAAGTGACAGGTGAAAAAAATTTGAAACTGTAGATTTGAGGTATAAGTATTTAAGTTGTTATTAAAAAAATTTAATGAGTGCTTCAAACAGAGGTGAAGTTAGATGATCTGTTGGGGTGCAATGCTTATTTCTTGTCAGGTATAAGTATTTAAGTTGTCTATAATAAATTTTAATGAGTGCTTTAAACAAAGGTGAAGTTAGATGATCTGTTTGGGTGCAATGCCTATTTCTTGTCACCATTCCTTGGTGGATTGATGAAGTTAGATGATCTATTTGGGTGCAATGCCTATTTCTTGTCACCATTCCTTGGTGGATTGACTGGAAATGAGATTCCTTGGAATTTGATGTTTTACAGGATTCTAAAATGGATAACAGAGAAGTGGTAAGTTATTTTAATGAAAAGGCTTCAGTTCATCTGTCATTGTTTGAGATGTTTGCATTTGTATAGGTTTTTCTAGTATAAGTATTATATTTTATGCTTAGTTCAAGGAGTTTTCTTCCAATATGTCTAATAATAATATGTCTTTATGGCAGTTGTCATGCTCAACACTTCTATATGAAGTGGTTATTAATAGGTATAAAGCTCATTAAAGAATTTATTTTTGGAATTAGTCTTTCCTTGATGTGGTTGTGAAGTCAAAGCACACATATATTATTCTAAGCACTTTTTATGCTTGTACAGGTTACCTCCCATATGTCTTTTTCATATGTAACTTGTACCTCGTTACCTCCAAACTTGCAAGTAAACTGTTACCTTCCATATGAAGAATTATTAGCCACTTAGATAGAAATCAATGTTTCACCTTAGAAAGGTCCCAATGTTCATCCAAAAGCAGTACCCGTAGCAGAAACTGCACCTCCGGCTCCTATCCTAGATCTTATTCGTTATTTGATAGGTTTAGGCAATGCACTTGTCCCTAGATATTAGTGAGAAATGGGCTCTCGGTTAGTATTATATAGTCAATTCCATTTGATTTTGTAAAGAACAAATGGAAAAAATTGGATTTATTGTTGTTAGATGTGAATTGTATTTACTAAGTGTCAACATGATTAAAGAAACTTGTGATATTTGGTTAATGCTTTGTGCACACCTCCATTGCCTATTTTAATTGCATCCTGAGTATGTCAAGGCATTTATATCAATGGGAAACTTATATGGCGCGATGGTCAAATTTTTTATAGCTTGAAGTTTTAGAATAACTCTTTTGGTCTTGCAGTTGCTGGACCTATACAGGTGCAATTCATAAAATGTGAAAATAGTTGAGATATTAGTTCTATTTACTGTAAATATTGCTAGTTTAATAGGATGTAGATGCACATCTATTTTGATTCCTTTTTAGAAGTTTCATTCTTGGTAAATTAGGTGCCACCATTGCAGCCTGAGAGCTCAACACACAAACTGTTTCCAATGGTATTGTTTCAAAACATATCTCCTCGACTCGCAAACGCTCTTTTGTAGGTGGAACTAAAAAATAATCAACAACTTCTTTTTTATTTTAATGATAATATTCCATTTGAAGTTTCTTCATCGAGGATGGTAGGATGTAGCGTGCAACGTTTCTCGAGGTAATAATGAATGCTAGGATCTGTAGAGGGCCCTGAAATCGGGTCAACAACAAGGGGGATACCCACCCGGTCCGGAACCTGGTTGGCGGCTCCTTGCCCGTTTGATGTAGCGGGTCCGACTAGGGTTAACGGGACCAGCTTCCCGATGCATGGGATGTGTGTGTGTGTAGAGTTTGATTATGTTGATTCTGGAAGCATTCTAAAACTAATTTAAATCTAACTCGCAAACTGATTCTAAGCTACAGTAATCTAATGAAAACAACATATGTGATCTACACTAACCCGGGATATATCTTTTACATTATGCGATTTAGAAAGATTTCATATAATAACTGGTAATAAAGATCATTCAGCTATCACAAGAATATAAACCATTAAAGATGAACCATTCTGCATAAGAAGTTAAACAAAACAGTTGTGAACAACATATCGCATAAATAAATGATTCACATGTCAAGCATAAATAAAAGAGTCCACCGTACAAAAGTGCCAAATGATAACCGATATACTCATACATTAACATATAAACAATATCAGCTGCATATCACTCTAAGAATATAAGCAGAAATTCGTTAAGAGATAAAAGTACCATTTATGACTGATTTTTACTCACACACTTCAAGTAATAACGATTTATCTCTACTTGTCCTAATATCTACTAAGAGTACAGTAGTGCAACATCAGTAGCAGACATTAAAATGCAAACATAAATAAATCTCGATCCTTCCATTCATCAAAACCTCCTCTAAGGGTGCAGAAGTGCATGTTCCGAGGACAAGTTTTTGACAAATTTCTTGAACCTTCTCCAATGCAACGAGAAGGGTTAAAATACTACTTCCTAATTCTAATAATAGTATTATTACAAAATTGAGGATACGGTTCTCAAATGACCGCCCTTTTTCTAATTTAGTTAAAAAGGAAAAAACAACATTCTAAATGAAATTACTTATGAACTTGGTCTTTGAAGTTGCAGCTGTCAAGCATAGGCTTGAGAAGAGTAGGCTGACCGATTTCTGTGCTTAGCTGGGCTGCGAAAACGACATCCATAAGAGCTGGCGCTACCTTCTCCGCTGCGTTCATGATGCATCTTACCGTCATGCATTGGCTGTGCGGTTTAACTAAGTATGTCCAGTAACTTTCCCAATTTAGTCTAGCCAATGCCTGGATTGCTTTCCCGTTTGCCTGCGCTTTCTGCCTCCATTCTGTCTCCAGTTGCAACTTGCTCGATAGGTATCCCGGGGTGGTCTCTGAAATCAAATTGGCTCTCTGTAAATTTTCATTTACACAGTCGATAAGGATGCTCGCTTGTGTCGCCGCTGTCTCTGCTGCTTGCTCCGCCTGTGTGATTTGTTCTTCCCATTTATTAAACAACAGCTCCTTGTGATTCTCATTAATCTTGGGTGCCCCTGCTCTTTTCCCTTCCTCGTCATCTTTCCAAGTCAAATATTCTGTTACTCTTTTGTTGTTCTGATCATAGTCGCTCCGCAATTCCACCACCTGGCTGGTGATCCTGTCGCTTAATTCACAAAAGGGTCTCCATTGTGATATTCTACGTACCATATCTTCCTGTTGCTGTGATAGTTGCTCGTTCAAGCCGATGGAATCTGAAATAAACTCTGCCAGCTTAGGTTCATCTTTATGCATCTCTTGCACCGTCTACAGTTGCTTTTCTTTTTCTTCAAGACTTCTTTGATAGCTTACTTGCATCTGGCGAAAGTCTTCCTGTAGCTTTTCGACATGTCTGGAAGCTTCAGTGTTTGTGCGGCCTGTTGCAACTGTTGTTGTAGCAGTTGTATTTGATTTTCATGTTCTTTTAGGAGTTGCTGAACTTCAGAGGCCTTGTCGATAGTTGCAGAAGCATATGCTCCTACAATCTGAGACAGCTTCGTGAGATTCTCGGTTGGATTATTATTTGGGTCTTTCCACAAGACGTCTAGATGTTCAGCATCTTGAGACAGTGCATTCTCAAGCTTTCTCTTATTTCTTTGTCTCCTTACAACTGCTTTGTGCTGGGGACTGTAGAATACGTCCACTGGAGGAATTTCTTCTACATTGAGTAGAAGTTCTGACGATGGAGCGATAGGAAGGTGTTCTGCTTTTGCGGCGCTATTGACTATGGTCGAGACGACCTCTTGCACCACTTGTGTATTTCCCACAGGTGTCTTCGGGACTTTCCCTTCAAGATTAATTAATTCATTCAAGGTTTCCCACTCTTTATCCAACTCTGTTGTGACAAGAGGTGTTTCGACGACAGGAGGGGGAACGTTTCTTGGTGGTGAGGCAATAACTTGTTGCTCAGCCATCGTACTTGACTGAGCTGTGTCTTTGCTTGCTTCTTCGTTCTTTTCTTTGTCGTGCACAGACTCTTCAGGATGTTCAGATATTTCTCTTGCGGCACTGGACTTAGATCTGGAAGTGCTGGAATTTTCACTAAGGCTGATGCTCGGAGTCGGTTCTCTAGTAGCTACTCGCAGCCCTTCTAGTGGAATACTAGCCAACCTTCTCTCTCAATATAACGTGAATTTCCGGAGGTCGTCTGGAGAAAACCTCGACTGAGCTTCTTGAAAAATTTCTTTGAGCGAGCTTTTACTCTGAAAGAGATCATCAAACAGATCTTTCTTCCCAAAGAACACTCTTATCTTGACATTGATTGTAAATTCCTCGGCCACATTATTTGGGTCGAATGGTCTTGATGAGAACTTAAATAATTGAAGACACGTCACATTCTCCACCTCGTCAAAAGCGTGTCCCACATCGAACAAAGAGAAGGCCCCACAAGTGACGGGAAATTGAGGCCAAATGGCCTTCTTTTTGTCCTTTAATTCCTTGGTTAAGCCGCCTTTAGAACAAGTTTGATAAGCGATTTCCCGGGCCAACAGTTTATGAGCGACATACAAGGGTAGGACATGTGGAGGTATAGTGCTTCCAAAAACTCGAATGTTGGTAAACCATTCTTCCCCAAACCATCTCGCGATGGGGATGACGTCAATTTGGACCTCGCGAGAGCACCTTGGGGGATCCTTATCATATATTATTCTATGTATGGGCAATATGAGCCCATGGCAAATCTGGTAAAAATGAGGGGCAAACTGGGAATCCCATAAGACTTTATGATAAACATAGATGGGCAATGGGTCTTGGGTAGTCCATTTCCAACCCATGGTAGGAAAATTTGATACGAGGCAGACAAAGTCCATTATATAGGCAGACAAATAAAAAGGACGATAGACCCTTTGGGAGAAGGATCTCTTAGAACGGTATTTGACAACCGCCATGTATAGAGTATCAGAAAGGATTTTGGCCCAATCTACTATCTCGGAGTTAGTCGGGGCGTCAACTAATGGTAGCCATTCAGATGAAAAATTATTGATATCGGGCATACCAAATAATCTACAGAGCATGGCTGCAGCAAAACAATATGGAGAGGTAAGGGAACCAGTGATGTACATATCGTTTTTATCCTTTTTCAATGGATCATCTCTTCTTGACCATTCTTTAGTGGTGTCTGATAGATCCGGATTTTCTACTGCAAACTTCCTAACAAACTGTTCATTATAGGTCGCTTGCGGTTCAGGAAGATGATACATGAGCTTCAGGTCTTGAGCAGCAAACGATCCCACGAGCCCATGTCCCTGGACTTTGAATTGCCTATTTGCCAATTCCGCATCATCTAGAATCCACTTGATCATGTCTCTATATGGTAAGATCTTCGGCCTTGCCACTATTCTATGGAGGAAAGAACACGCTAGGTCTTCCAGGGATGCCTCCGAAGGACGTGATGCACCCGCGAAAGCAGCAGTTACCTTCATTATTCTAGGGTTCTTTTCTTCTAACAGCCTATACATGCCTTCCCATGTTGAGATACCTGCATCTCTGTTCCAGGCTGTATCTGTGTACAGGGGCACCATCTCCTTGGTTTTTTCTCTTGTTTCGGAGCCTCGAGCTTTGTTCTTCTTTCCCATTTTGCCTTGCGCTTCTGTCTAATTTTCCTTCGCACTTTGCTCGTGCAAGTTACGAGTGAAATGGAAATACTGATCAGAAAGGTGATGGGAGAGTTTTAAATGCAAGAGATAATCAGATATGCCACCTTACGTGAAGCAAATCCGCATCAAGGCACGCGTCTTTATTCCACTTAATAACTGACAACTAATTTATTACTATCATTAAAAGCGCATAATTTCAAGTCAGGTTATAGTAAGTGGCTTTTCTTTGGGCGACGCGCCCGAAGGATTCGTACTAAGGTGCTTTATGATTTGCCAACATACCCTTGCATGTCGCACAATCGCAAATCGCAACGATCGCAATATCGCAGATCGCAATAATTCAATGTTTTCCAAACTTCGCATGCCTCATTTCTGCGATATGCGATCGCGCGATCCCAATATCGCATATCGGTGGATTTGTAAGCTTTTCTTTATGGATGCTAGTATGTTGCGATGCGATGTTGTTATTAACACTGGGGCGGCGCGCATATTGGTCTTTAGAAGGGAAACGAAGGTGTTTCTTATCCTTATGTGGTGCGACCTTAAAGAATTGCTTTCATGAACACAGGCTTAGGCTTAGGACATTCAAGAAACCTTTTCTGAGCGTATGGTTGTAACTTCAAAAAGAAATCCTTGCTTTTCCTAAAAATTAACTAAGGGTCCCCATTCATTCAGTATCGTGGCTGATACTAGATTGAACGAGAGGGGTTGTTGATGGCCACAACAATTGGCGATTCACTTGGGAGAACCAGTTATCTCTGCTCTTTTTCTTTTGACATTTTCAAACTTCTAAAAAACATTTTCTCAGGAAATTTGAAATTTATTATAAAAAGATATAAAACAAATGATACTTCAAAGCGTCAATGATGTTTTGTTTCAGCTCCATTCTAGTTCAATTACTTGCATCCCCAGATTGTATTCGAATTTAAATCAGTCATTACTTGGTCTTGTAAAACATAAAAATAAAGTGTTCTCTATGTATCAGTCCTTCTTAAATATGTTCCTTTGTCGCAGGTAGAGCCACTGCTGCCAGGAGGCGTCCATAGCCTCGACAGGGTTACCTATTATCCAGGAATGATCCTTTATCCTGCCTCAGGTTATTTACAAATTTTTCAGAAAGAATCACTTTCTTGATGCTTTTTCCTTTTTTATTCTCTAAAGAACAATGTCTTGGTTTGGTGGCCAAATTATGACATAGTCATTCACCTGATTTACACTTTTGCTGAGCAAGCTCGCTCGTGATGAGACCCCTTGCCTTTTGATTGCAACAATCTTGAGTCATTGCCCTGTTTTGGTAGACAGTCTTGGCAAAGTCAGCAAGTTATAATATCTGTGATCATGATATGTCGGCTCGTGATGAGACCTCTTATTCTTTGAGATATAGCATTTTTTTTTTAGGTCATTCCTCTGAATGTTGTGTTTTCCTTCAGCAGGGAGGAAGTCAAATTTTCTTTCCTTAAGAAAGTTCTGGACGACAATGATAGGGCTGCTTTTGGTTATGGCTGATTTAACAGAGAATCTTTATTTTAATATTGATACCTTTCATTGTGCTGACCTAAAACAAATTCTTCACTTAGATAGATTTCTTTTAATTTTTTGGAGTTGAAACTATCATCATTTCTGGGTCAAAGTTCTATCGATAATAAAGATCAAATTCTCAAAAGATTTTCTGTTTATAGGAGCCGAAGTCCAAAATCTTTAACAGAGACAAGGTGTCTTTAGTAAACGTCAAATGTCGTTTAGCCAGAACAAACATTATTTGAGAGAGGCAAACATTCCCTAGGGTCATGTAGAGAATATAAATAACTTTTCCTATCAATTATTGAAAGCCAAAACTAACAACCTAGCTAAATTACTCCTACTCCTATTCTAACTATATACAGGAAATAACTAAGTGAAATGATATTTCCAATGGAACCAACGATTCATTATTATTCCTAGCCGTATGAATCTTCTGAGAATCAGTAAAAAGTACCGAATTTCGCTTGGATCGAAATTGCTGGCTAGGGAATAAGAACCTACAACTTCAATTGGAATTCTGTCTGATTTTCTTTTCTCATGAGAAGGTTTTTCCAACTGAGTGCCTATTGGATCATAAAAGTTAGGATGAATTTCTGATGTGAATTGGTGATCTCTCAATAGGAGGGATAACGAGTCAAATTGTGAAAAGGGTTTTTCAGTTTCGTTGGCTTGCAACCCGTTGCTTGTTGATGTTGAGCTTTTAGCGACAATGAAAGTTCTCATATATAAATCGCTAAAATATAATCTATCAAAAATTTGAAAATTTAAAAAGAAATTCGATTTTGTACAAAATGAATGCAAGTGAGAAAGAAATGATTGGGTATTTATACAAATAGTGTTATCGCATAACTGGGGGTTACTTGCAAGTTTTTTCTTTTCACAAGAACTGGCCAGGTTTTGTGAATCAGGAAATAAGTCATGATTGCGAATAGGGATGGAGCTTTCCTCTTGATATGAATCATAGATTGGAGTATTGTCTTGGATAGTAGAATTATTCAAATGAGCTTTTGCTTTGAGATGAGGGTTAGATGGAATAATCCCTGATCTAAGATGTTCCTTATTAACTGACCCTAGATGAGTTACTTGTGATAACCCAACATCATCACCATTGTCAAAGAAACTATCCCGAAAGACTTTACAATTTTCCCTACGTTTCTCTTTTTCATTATATGTTTTCAGACAAGGGAGGTCAGGCAGCTCTCTTTTGATATTGATCAAAGGCTGTGCTAAAGTGGTCTCTTTATTTTGAAAACCCAATGATGATTTGTTTGAATAACCCTCTGTGTCTGTTGAGATATGCTTGATATTACGAGGGGGGAAATCGTCATCACTAAAAACATTGGGGTAAAGAGAAAAATGCGAATCTGGAATAATGCATTTAAAAACATCAAATAAATTGTGTTCATCAGATTCACTATAAGCATCGGGCTTTAGATCATACCTTTTTGTGCCGATATTTTTTGAAAGAGAAATAGTTGGTGGATCTAACCTTGGCATCAGCATTTGTTGATTTGAAATGATATTGTCTGACTCTATGTCAAAGTCATCTTCTGGTTCTAAGGTAGTCTCCCTTTCAGTATTTTCGTCTTTGTTTTCTGGTACTATAGCATGCAAGACTCCTAGGCTAATCTCTGTTTGGTCAGATACAGGAGGTAGGAAATACTCGTCACAATCTGAAGATTCTTCATCTGTGGGCCCATTGTCAAGGTCATATTGTAGACATTTAAGATGAAATCGCATATTGAAATCCCTTACGGGTTCGTCTTGTTTCCGCAGATAGTCGATTTCAACATAGACCTGGTCGTATTCATAGCAATCAAATTCCAAGATGGAAGTCCTAACGAATTGGTCCCAGCTGTGGATTGATGCAACTAGGAGGTCTCTGCACCATTTTCTAGCTTCCACTGTGAATGTAAGAGTAAAAATCCTGCACAAAACGCCTTCATCAATTTTCTGAATATCAGAACTCGGAGCTCTTTGAATGAATTGCAGGGCATGGTGGAATGCAGAAGAATTATTCTTACCATTGAATTTTACCTGAGACAATAGCCTTACCACATCTCGCGGGTGTTGGAAGAGACAGGAAGATGGATGCAACTCCAAATAGGAATTCTATGAGCAACCATCCTGTTTCAAGATTTCTAATTTAAAACATTCCAACAGACAATATGCTCAGGCCCTCCTTCTAGCGCCAAATATGTTGAGGGCCCCGAAGTCGGGTCGACAACAAGGGGGATACCCACCCGGTCCGGAACCTGGTTGGCGACTCCTTGCCCGTTTGATGTAGCGGGTCCGACTGGGGGTAACGAGACCAGCTTCCCGATGCATGGGATGTGTGTGTGTGTAGAGTTTGATTATGTTGATTATGGAAGCATTCTAAAACTAATTTAAATCTAACTCGCAAACTGATTCTAAGCTACAGTAATCTAATGAAAACAACATATGTGATCTACACTAACCTGGGATATATCTTTTCCATTATGCAATTTAGAAAGATTTCATATAATAACTGGTAATAAAGATCATTCAGCTATCACAAGAATATAAACCATTTAAGAAAAACCATTATGCATAAGAAGTTAAACAAAACAGTTGTGAACAACATATCGCATAAATAAATCATTCACATGTCAAGCATAAATAAATGAGTCCACTGTACAAAAGTGCCAAATGATAACCCATATACTCATACATTAACATATAAACAATATCAGTTACATATCACTCTAAGAATATAAGCAGAAATTCGTCAAGAGATAAAAGTACCATTTATGACTGATTTTTACTCACAGACTTCAAGCAATAACGATTTATCTCTACTTATCCTAACATCTACTAAGAGTACAGTAGTACAACATCAGTAGCAGACATTAAAATGCAAACATAAATAAATCTCGATCCTTCCATTCATCAAAACCTCCTCTGAGGGTGCAGAAGTGCATGTTCCGAGGACAAGTTTTTGACAAATTTTTGGACCCTTCTCCAATGCAACGAGAAGGGTTAAAATACTACTTCCTAATTCTAATAATAGGATTATTACAAAATTGAGGATACGGTTCTCAAATGACCGCCCTTTTCTAATTTACTTAAAAAGGAAAAAACAACATTCTAAATGAAATTACTTGTGAACTTGGTCTTTGAAGTTGCAGTTGTCAAGCATAGGCTTGAGAAGAGTAGGCTGACTGATTTCTGCACTTAGCTGGGCTGCGAAAATGACATCCATAAGAGCTGGCGCTACCTTCTTGGCTGCGTTCATGATGCATCTTACCGTCATGCATTGACTGTGCGGTTTAACTAAGTATGTCCAGTAACTTTCCCAATTTAGTCTAGCCAATGCCTGGATTGCTTTCCCGTTTGCCTACGCTTTCTGCCTCCATTCTATCTCCAGTTGCAACTTGCTCGGTAGGTATCCCGGGTGATCTCTGAAATCAAATTGGCTCTGTGTAAATTTTCATTTACACAGTCGATAAGGATGCTCGCTTGTGTCGCCACTGTCTCTGCTGCTTGCTCCGCTTATGTGATTTGTTCGTCCCATTTATTCAAGAGCAGCTCCTTGTGATTCTCATTAATCTTGGGTGCCCCTGCTCTTTTCCCTTCCTCGTCATCTTGCCAAGTCAAATATTTTGTTACTCTTTTGTTGTTATGATCATAGTCGCTCCGCAATTCCACAACCTGGCTAGTGATCCTGTCGCTTAATTCACAAAAGGGTCTCCATTGTCATATTCTACGTACCATTCTTCCTGTTGATGTGATAGTTGCTCGTTCAAGCCGATGGACTCTGAAATAAACTCTGCCAGCTTAGGTTCATCTTTATGCATCTCTTGCACCGTCTCCAGTTGCTTTTCTTTTTCTTCAAGACTTCTTTGAGAGCTTACTTGCATCTGGCGAAAGTCTTCCTGTAGCTTTTCGAGCTGTCTGGAAGCTTCAGTGTTTGTGCGGGCTTGTTGCAACTGTTGTTGTAGCAGTTGTATTTGATTTTCATGTTCTTTTAGGAGTTGCTGAACTTTAGAGGCCTTGTCGACAGTTGCAGAAGCATATGCTCCTGCAATCTGAGACAACTTCGTGAGATTCTCGACTGGATTATTATTTGGGTCTTTCCACAAGACGTTTAGATGTTCAACATCTTGAGAAAGTGCATTCTCATGCTTTCTCTTCTTTCTTTGTCTCCTTACAACTGCTTTGTGCTGGGGACTGTAGAATACATCCAGTGAGAATACGAGTGAATTTCTTCTACGTTGAGTAGAACTTCTGAGGATGGAGCGATAGGAAGGTGTTCTGCTTCTACGGCGCTACTGACTATGGTCGAGACGACCTCTTGCACCACATGTGTATTGCCCACAGGTGTCTTCGGGACTTGCCCTTCAAGATTAATTAATTCATTGAAGGTTTCCCACTCTTTATCCAACTCTGTTGCGACAAGAGGTGTTTCGACGACAGGAGGGGGAACGTTTCTTGGTGGTGAGGCGATAACTTGCTGCTCAGCCATCGTACTTGACTGAGCTGTGTCTTTGGTTGTTTATTTGTTCTTTTCTTTGTCGTGCACAGACTCTTCAGGATGTTCAGATATTTCTCTTGTGGCGCTGGACTTAGATCTGGAAGTGCTGGACTTTTCACTGAGGCTGATTCTCGGAGTTGGTTCTCTAGTAGCTACTCGCGGCCCTTCTAGTGGAATACTAGCCAGCCTTCTCTCTCTATATAACGTGAATTTCCGAAGGTCGTCTGGAGACAACCTCAACTGAGCTTCTTGCAAAATTTCTTTGAGCAAGCTTTTACTCTGAAAGAGATCATCAAACAGATCTTTCTTCCCAGAGAACACCCTTATCTTGACATTGATTGTAAATTCCTGGGCCACATTATTTGGGTCGAATGGTCTTGATGAGAACTTAAATAATTGAAGACACGTCACATTCTCCACCTCGTCAAAAGCTTGTCCCACATCGAACAAAGAGAAGGCCCCACAAGTGACGGGAAATTGAGGCCAAATGGCCTTCTTTTTGTCCTTTAGTTCCTTGGTTAAGTCGCCTTCAGAACAAGTTCGATAAGCGATTTGTCGGGCCAACAGTTTATCAGGGACATACAAGGGTAGGACATGTGGAGGTACAGTGCTTCCAAAAACTCGAATGTAGGTAAACCATTCTTCCCCAAACCATCTCGCGATGGGGATGACGTCAATTTGGGCCTCAGGAGAGCACCTTGGGGGATCCTTATCATATATTATTCTATGTATGGGCAATATTAGCCCATGGAAAATCTGGTACAAATGAGGGGCAAACTAGGAATCCCATAAGACTTTATGATAAACATGGATGGGCAATGGGTCTTGGGTAGTCCATTTCCAACCCATCGTAGGAAAATTTGATACAAGACAGACAAAGTCCATTATATAGGCAGAAAAATAAAAAGGAGGATAGACCCCTTGGGAGAAGGATCTCTTAGAACGGTATTTGACAACCGCCGTGTATAGAGTATCAGAAAGGATTTTGGCCCAATCTACTATCTCGGAGTTAGTCGCGACGTCAACTAATGGTAGCCATTCAGATGAAAACTTATTGATATCGGGCATACCAAATAATCTACAGAGCATGGCTGCAGCAAAACAATATGGAGAGGTAAGGGAACCAGTGCTGTACATACCATTTTCATCCTTTTTCAATGGCTCATCTCTTCTTGACCATTCTTTAGTGGTGTCTGATAGATCTGGATTTTCTACTGCGAAGTTCCTAAAAAACTGCTCATTATAGGTCGCTTGCGGTTCAGGAAGATGATACATGAGCTTCAGGTCTTGAGTAGCAAACGATCCCACGAGCCCATGTCCCTGGACTTTGAATTGCCTATTTTCCAATTCCACATCATCTAGAATCCACTTGATCATGTCTTTATATGGTAGGATCTTCGGCCTTGCCGCTATTCTATGGAGGAAAGAACACGCTAGGTCTTCCAGGGATGCCTCCGAAGGACGTGATGCACCCGCGACAGCAGCAGTTACCTTCATTATTCTAGGGTTCTTTTCTTCTAACAGCCTATACATGCCTTCCCATGTTGAGATACATGATCTCTGTTGTAGGCTGTATCTGTGTACAGCGGGCCATCTCCTGGGTTTTTTCTCTTGTTTCAGAGCCTCGAGCTTTGTTCTTCTTTCCATTTCACCTTGCGCTTCTGTCTGATTTTCCTTCGCACTTTGCTCCTGGAGGTTACGAGTGAAATGGAAAGACTGATCAGAAAGGTGATGGGAGAGTTTTAAATGCAAGAGATAATCAGATATGCCACCTTACGTGAAGCAAATCCACATCAAGGCACGCGTCTCTTTATTCCACTTAATAACTGACAACTAATTTATTACTATCATTAAAAGCGCATAATTTCAAGTCAGGTTATAGTAAGTGGCTTTTCTTTGGGTGACGCGCCTGAAGGATTCGTACTAAGGTGCTTTATGATTTTCCAACGTACCCTTGCATGTCGCGCAATCGCAAATCGCAGCGATCGCAATATCGCAGATCGCAATAATTCAATGTTTGCCAAACTTCGCCTGCCTCATTTCTGCGATATGCGATCGCGCGATCGTGATATCGCATATCGGCGGATTTGTAAGCTTTTCTTTATGGATGCTAGTATGTTGCGATGTGATGTTGTTATTAACACTGGGGCGGCGCGCATATTGGTCTTTAGAAGGGAAACGAAGGTGTTTCTTATCCTTATGTGGTGCGACCTTAAAGATTTGCTTTCATGAACACAGGCTTAGGCTTAGGACATTCAAGAAACCTTTTCTGAGCATATGGTTGTAACTTCAAAAAGAAATCCTTGCTTTTCCTAAAAATTAACTAAGGGTCCCCATTCATTCAGTATCGTGGCTGATACTAGATTGAATGAGGGGGGTTGTTGCTGGCCACAACAGGATCTAAATTTTAAGTTTTGGAAGTTTTCTTCATTGAGGATGGCATGATGGAGCTTGCAACATTACTTGAGGTAATAATGAATGCTAGGACCATTCCCTCTCCACCACTCTGCTTGTGCCTTTGACTCTGTTCGATTTTTAGGACTTTTGGGTGAGAAGGACTGGGCAGGATGGATAAGTCCAAGAGATAAAAAGGGGAAGAGGAAGAGCACATATAGATGGTGAGCTTGTTCTCTCCATTGAAAAGCTGCAGGAAATCCAAGATGAGCTTGAGAAGGTAAGTTCTCATGCACTCTGAAAACTATTTTTTGGGGTTATTTTAATTAATTTATTTATTTTTAAATTGTTTTTTTTCTTATATTTTTTAAAAACCTTTTTCCCATTCCTTTCTCTATGTATTTTTTTATTTATTTATTGGTGCATGTGTGGATTGATTGAATTTTTTCTTATTCGTGGGCTGCTTGAGAATGATTTGTTATAGCCCTTAAGATCGGGTTTGAGGGAAAGAGTGATTTTTTCAGTAAACCCACACTTCATCTTCATATTCTTTCAGTATTTTGGATATGGACATTTTCATTGGTTTACATATGTTGTTTCTCTAATAGTGTCGAGGAAATTGTTTCAAGGAAAAATTGAAACTAGAACATCCTCAAATTAGTTATTTCAGTTTTTTTGCCATATCCATTTATTATTTGGGCATGAGTTGGTAAAGCTTGGGGTTCAACAAATGTAATATTTTGTGTGACAGTTCTTGATCAGCTACAGTCTGCCTGTTCACGATTAGGTTCATAATTACTTGGTGACCGTAGGCTCTCTCAATATAGTATGCTACACTCCTAAATCCCTTTTGGTCTCAATTATAGTCATAAGGTCATAATGGCGTGGTCACCAAGGGTACTCTCGGCCTAGTCACTGCCCCCAAAGGATCTAACAAGGTTGATGGACTTAACAACAAAAGCTCGCAATTCTATTCGACATGTACCCTTAGGGAAGGGTAGACCTGCCTTACCTATAAGGTTGTTGACAATTGGCTTATTCTTACATTCGCTTTTTATTAGTTGCTGGAAAGATTTCTTAGAGGAATTAGTGGATAGAGTTTAAGTTGGATTCCAGATGACAAGCAGAGTATTCCTACATTAAGTATTTGTAATTTCATAATTTCATTCACATTGAGGAAGAAATAGATTCATTGTATCACTTTTGTTTTCCCTTTCCCCACTTACATAGCGATGTTGCAGCTCTCGATTTATTTTTTCCTTCTACTTTTGTTCTCTGAGATTGAACCTATTGTTTCCAGTACCTAGCAGAGCCTTTTTCTCTTCTATCATAAGATGCATGTGTGTGTAAAACTATGTAGTTGATGAAATAAGTTTGGAGTGGATTGAAATAGTGAGATTTTGTTGTGGTGGTGGTGATGAATCATTTTTTCAATTGAGCATAACATGTCTATATGATAGAATGCAGAAAAATGGAAAAAAATGTGAAATTTTTATAGGGTGCATTGAGCTGCTCTCTTTTGGCTATTCATCTCCAGTTGTGTTGAATGTTAGAAATGGATTTCAACTGCAAAACGTTTTTTCTTTCATGAGACTGCAGAAATCGGTCTCCAAATGAATTGAAAATGTCCTTATGCACTTTGGGTTGTTCTATCACTAGTCTTACATGGGATGTTTGTATTCAGGTCATTTAGGTTATTATTATTTTTAGTTATTATATGATGTCCAACTATGTGGGGCCTTCTACATGGGTAAATTGCACTTGGGTATTATGGACAATTGAGTCCTCAATTATTTTTTGTGCTTTTCCTTTCACTACAGGGTCTTTAACATTCATTACTGTTTGATACGTTGGGCATTTTCTTCTGGTAGATTTGATGGGTGATGGCACTAAGTATTTTATTGAGATATATGTGTTTGATAGGCTGGGCAATGTGTTCTCTGATCCAAGAGGTATTTTAATGTGAATGGCATATGATTTTTTGTAAATTTGGCTTGACAAAGTAAGTGCTTCTCATGGATTGTACAATCTTTAAAGATATGTGAAGGGCAGATCATATTTAATTTCCAATTGATTTTTTTAAAAGAAAATGTAAGTGTTTGTTTGAAAGTTTGAAAATAAAAAAATCATAGCAAAGTGTTGCACTGATAATGCCTTATTATCTCCTTCTATAGTTTATAAAGAGGAAAAGTAGGCAACTTGCTTGCCAGTTTCACTCTAACTTTGTTGAAATATGCATTTTTTTGTTTGAAAATCATCGTGTAGCTGCAATTTTTTATTTATTTTTAATCAATGACTATAAACGTAATTTTAAGGATTTCCATAACTCTTCACATAATTTTTTAAAGTGTGCTAGCTCAATTCCACTCCTCACTAACATGAATTAATCAATGATTTTGTAGTTCATTCTTAATTAAACGTTTTTTATATCTATTTATTTCAATGGTGAGATATTTATTGATTCATCGTTTTATATTGTATCTAAAGAGACAAAAGTGATCTTTAAATAAAAATTTTATCGTCTCTAGAGAGACAATAGCTAGTATTAAAGACATATTGTCTCTAGTCCGAGTGTTGTCTTTAGAGAGACAAAAATGAAATTGTCTCCTAAGAGACAATAATGGTTGTGTTATATAAACCAAAATGATATGCACCAATATAATGTTAAGCTATTAATTTTTTTTGTAAGTCAGAAGATTATATTAAAAGAGTAAAAATATAGTACAAAAAATCTGCCATAGCAGATCGAGGCCTGAAGATAACAAGATAGAAACCATGATTTCCATACAAAATGACCAAAAACTATTAACTGCACACCACGCAGGGTGGTTGATCCTTCTATCTAACTTCGCCTGAGAATAAGAGAGATTGAGCTGAAGACCGCAGCCCTTCAACAAGTAGACACTATAGAAATGACAAAACCCTAGATCTTAGGGAGACCATGAAAACACCGGTCAAGACATATGAACAACCGGTCAATACGGATGAGAATTAACATCAAAACAAAATTACTGAGGGGACTTCCCAAACCTGCTCGCTGTGTCCAAGGCCTATTCTAGAACATGGTTGTCCGCTCTCACTTGCAGGGATTGACAGCTGCGACATTCCGCCTGATTCTCTTGCTGCGGTCCACCAGTTTGCCGTGCTTCTGGACTGAGCGTCTACGTGAGGAGCTTAATAAGCACCGTCATCTTCTTGGACAGAGAATCTACTACCTCATGCACTGCAGTGACTTTGAAATCCAGAGCTTCATAAATGCCATATAAACTTTTCATCTGGGCCTCAGGGATGAACTGGTCACTCTGAGGCAGCCTCTTACTATCTTCCCTTGATTCCAGAGCACGCGCCAGCAGGGTTTTTACTCGCCAGCTTTCCGCCTGAGTGCGCACAAACTGTGTGGCGCGTTTGGTTACTGTTCCAGGATCTTGAAGCCAATCAACCTCCTGCGCTATATCTTCCTCCGACCGCTTTCGCTCTTCTTCCTTCACAGAAGCCTCCAGTTCAGACAATTTGCATTTGTTCTTCGACGCGGTTCTGGTCTCATACATTTCCCTCGCTGTCTTGAGCTCCATATTCGCAGTGGTGTTGCGGCAGCCGTCACCTTCCATACTGAGCTTAACGCTTGCGACGTGAGAACAGGCGCTGAGAGCCGAAAGAAAATGAACCGGAACGATGCACTGAAAAATTCTGATCGTGCCTTTGCCTCTGCTCGCTGTTAAATAGTTGTTCTGGAGGATATTACCCATGACCAACCGATCCTCCCGAAACGACGTGGATGTACTAACATAATTGTTACTGCATAGAACTGTGTTTTCCGAGTGATGTATCAAAACCTTGACATAAATGTTGCCTCTTCCCTCTCTAATCAGAAAGTGCCAAGTGTCCTCCAACTTGCTGTGGTGGCGGTGGTGATCGTTGCGGCACATCATTTTAGATTTGTTTCCTTTATTCCCCTTCTATTGCCATAAACGCACCGGAATTACCTGTCCTTTTGCCTTCTGCCAACTTTTAATATCCGTATCCACTCCAGTGTGCCCTATCATAGAAAAACGCAGAGACCGAATGCCTTCCGGTTAAGCCCGGTTGGCATTATCCATGTCTTGTTTGGCCAGCTGGATGCATTTCTTCTTCAGGTCTAGACAGTTCACCCGCTGCCAATAGCTGTCCCATTCCCTATTTTGGTTGTCGATGCCATCATTTGCTAGGTGGTCCGCTATCACATTCGCCTTGCATCTCACTGCCTGGAAGACTAACCCTCTCATACCGCTGATTAACTCAGCTATGTTTTCCATCACCTTTGCTAATCTCCAATGTTTCTTTGCTTTTCTCGCTTTGGTTCCACCATAGATTCTCTTTGCCACAGAAATTGCCAGGTCCGAGTCGCCTTCCACCACCGTTGTACAATTCTGCATGTCTTTTAGAATCTGTAGTCCCTGTTCTAAGGCTGCAAACTCCATTTCATTGTTCGTCCCTTCTCCCAGAGCTTTGCAGTAAATATGAAGAATGTCTCCTTCATGGTTTCTTATGATGCCTCCTATACCCGCCATCCCAGGGTTTCCTCTGGACGCGCCATCAAAATTCAACTTCAGCCAACCAACCGGCGGGTATTTCCAACTGTTGGACTCAGAATGTGGGTTCTGCTGGCCGCTCGACGTAGCCATGCTCTGGTTGATGTCCAGCTGGAAGAGTTTTAAAATCCGTAAGTCACAAGACGAAGGCTTCTCATTAGTTTCCGCTTTGACTTTCACTTGAATTAACTGTCTAATATTTATCATAATAGTATCTATGGAATGCTCTGTGTTTCTGTATTCATCTTGGAATATTCTCCTGTTACGCTCCTTCCATATGGTCCATGTTAAGAAACCTGGCATAACTTTCCAAATGCTGTTGACTCTGGGATTCTTTGAGTAATTTTTTTGCCAATTTTGTATAGTATCTTGGATGGACTCCCTATTTCTGTTAGAGTTTAGCAAAATACCCTCCGCCCAATTCCATAAATGACATGCCCAGTCACAGGAATTAAATAAATGGTTTATTGTTTCTTCCTCTACCAGGCACATTGGGCATCTGGAAGGCCCATGAAAACCTTTATTGCGTAGATTTTCCCACGTCAAGGTTTTTTTCCTCATTAAAAACCAGAGGAACGTTTTGATTTTTGGCCAAAACAGGTTATCCCACACTTTATGACTCCAAGGAATGACCTCCCTCTGCTTTGCACTTTCTATCAGTTCCCTAGATTCCTTGAGTGAGAAGTTTCCGCTACCTTTCATTCCCCATCTAAGTTGGTCCTTTTCTTCCATATTCCTTATCTTCCTTTTGAGTAGTTGATCAATTAGATGCTTTGTGTTGTCATTTTCCCCATTTCCGTTGTCGAAGTTGAAGTTTATCCATTCTCTCCAGATGGGATCCCTGTTGTTCCAGTTCTAGTAATGATGGACTTTATATCGGCCTTCGTGTTGGCATTTCTGCTTGAGAAGATCGAGCTCGGGCTTTTCTAGTTTTGGCAGTTGTTGCCAAGCATCATCCTAAAAAAGAACTGAATGCCCATTTCGAATCTCCCAAAAACTATTTTCCTGCACCAAGTTGTGATTTTTCCTAGCAAGATTCCATATGGGGGAACCCTCAAGAACCTCCCGAAGTCTAATAAGATCCTGATTATTGCATTCAGGGGTATATTTATCTTTCCAATGTCTTGCCCAAGGGAGATGGGGCTCTTTTATCCATCTCCACCATAGTTTTGCACCACAAGTCATGTTGATGATTGAAGGATCCACCAGATTTAGGCCTCCCAAAATTTTCGGTTTGCAGAGTTTGTGCCATGCCACAACCGCCCATTTTTTCTTTTCCCCATTTCCATTCCATAAAAAGGACCTTTGGATTGTTCTAATTTGTTGAAGGATGCCTTTGGGGGACGGCAGCATGGAGAGTAAGTACTGCGGGATAACCTGCAGAACTGCCTTGGTGAGGACTAATCTCCCAGCAAAATTAAGTGCCATATGCGTCCAATGCTTACACCTTTTCTCCAAGTTAGCCAAGATTTTCTCCCAGTGCACTTTTTGCCAGGGTTTGAGTGTTGGAGGTGCTCCCAAATATCCTGATGGTAGACATCCTTTTCTGAAACCAAGTAAATTAGAGAGATGCTTCTGAATAGCTGGATGGGTGTGAAAGAAAAAAATCGTGGATTTGGAAAAGTTAATTTCCATTCCCGACGCCTTGCTGAAAAGATCAAGGATTTTCTTAAAAGCCAGAGCCTCTTTCACTGTGGGGGTTCCATGTAACATCGTATCATCCACAAATTGTTGGTGTGTGGTGGCTGGAATGGATTGGAGAGGCTGAAGTCCCTTGATCTTCCCTTCTCTTTTCGCTTTGGCTATGAGTCGGTTGAGTCCTTCCATGAGGATTACGAACATGAACGGGGAGAGAGGGTCTCCTTGTCTGATTCCACGAGTGGGTGAAAAGGGTTCAGAGGGGGATCCATTGACAAGGATTGAGAATCTGGAGGATTTAATAAGGGCTTGAATCCAATTGATCCATTGCTTTCAAAAACCGAAGGCTTTTAGAATGACTTCTAGATATTGACAACTAACTTTATCATAGGCTTTCGATAGATCAAGCTGCATTAACATCCCTTCTAATTTTCTAGTTTGAAGGGTGTGAATCATTTCTTGAGCTAGAAGAATATTGTCTAAGATCTGTCTCCCTTCGACATACCCCGATTGCTCTTCTGATATGAGGCCAGGAAGAATTGGCTTCAGTCTATTAGCTATAACTTTCGATATGATTTTATAAATGACATTACACAGAGCAATTGGTCTAAACTTCTCAGGAGTGTTTGCTTCTTCCATCTTTGGGATAAGCGCTATGAAGGTGGAGTTAAGAGATTTGAGGATGGATCCAGATCGCCTAGAGTCCTCAACAACTTCCCAAATTTCATGTTTCACTAGGTTCCAGCAAGCTTTGTAAAAATTAATGGTGAAACCATCCGGTCCAGGGGCCTTATCACTTGGCATACTTCTGACTGCTTCTTCCACTTCCTCTAGGGTGATTTCTCTGCTTAGAGCTGAGTTCTGTTCGTTGGTGATAGTTTTGGGGATGGCCGTAATGAGCTCCTTTATAGCATCCTCTCTGTTTGCTTGCGGTTCCTGGGCAATAATGCTGAAATGCCTAGTGAGTAAAGCCGCTATGTCTTGGTGATTTTTTAAAGTTTCCCCATTCTCATCCTTGAGTTCTAGTATTTTATTCGCACTCCTGTAATCTAGAGTAGATCTGTGAAAAAATTTGGTATTCTGTTCAGCCTCTTTTAGCCACTGTATTCTGGATTTCTACTTCCAAAGAGTTTCTTCCTGCTGACAGCGCGTATGCCACTAGTGAGTTAGAGCTTTTTCCTGCTCTACAGACTCCTCACTATTGTGCCCTGAAGCCCAAGCTTTGTGAATCTGTTCCAGTTTATCTTCTATTAAGGTTTTCTCCTTAAAAATATCTCCAAACTCCGGAATGTTCCATTCTTTTATTTTGGATTTAGTGTACTTTAGTTTCTTCTAAATATTAAACATTTTGGATCCCCTTCCAATCATGGTTCAGACCACCATTTCTCCACCAAATTGAGGAAGTTGGGGTGTTCCAACCAAAATTTTTCGAATCTAAAAGGTTTATTCCTTGGAGTGCCATGGATAGCTACTATTAAAGATATTGTCCAGTGGTCAGATCCTCCACTTGGAAGGATGTCTGAATCAACTAGAATACCATCCATAATGATGCTCTCAGAGATGAGGAATCTATCCAGATGAGAGGCAATCATCCTATCACCACCTCGTCTGTTATTCCACGTGAAAGTGCCACTCTTAGGTGGGATATCCACCAGTTTAGCATTGTCAATGAAATTTGTAAATAATTCTGCATCCTTACTGAGTTTTCTTATTCCCCCTTTCTTCTCTAGAAGGGTAGCTATCATGTTAAATTCACCCCCCATAATGCATTTGGAATATGGATGCCTAGAAATCAAACTTAACAGAGAGCTCAAAAAGGTCATTTTATCCTCTATATTCTGCGGTCCATAAAAATTTATGCATAAGAAGGATTCAGAGTTACCTGTGGGTTGGGCTTCCATGGCTATAAATGCTCTGGTTGCTTCTGCTGAGAGGACTTGAATCATCCTCGAGTCCCACATAGTGACTAAACCTCCTTCTCGTCCCTGACTCTCTACTTCCATATAATTTATGTGATTGCCGAGCTTCTTACTGATGTTAGCCATGCTTGTATTGCTGCATTTAGTTTCCTGAATGAATATGATATCCGGTTTTTCTTTCTGAAATTTTCTTTTCAGAATTCTCTGCTTTTCTTGGCTGTTTAGCCCTCTTACATTCCATGAAATGATTTTCATGATTAACTAGAAGAATTACTGGTAAGATGGGAAGGCATTTAGAGCCTTCATCTTCCCTGAGTTTATCATTATTATCCCTAGCTCCTGCAGAACCTCACCACTTGTTCTCTGGCCTCTCTTCTTCCTTTGCTTTGAACTTGTTGAGTTGCAGAGAAGACTCTTTGGGTGGTTCCCAGCTCCTCTTGCTATACCTAACTTTCTACTTTGCCTTTCTAACTCTGCTTTCTGCCTTGCTATAAATAGCTCATTGATCTTCCTGATTTCTTCTTCCGGTACATTTTCTATGCCTCGAGCTTTCCAGTTCTCGGCCATGACTGGTAGGTTCATCCCTTCCTGTGCTAGAACCTCCTCCAACTCTAAGTCATCGCTTCCTCCATCGCTGGTAAGCATGTCTGCATCCTCCTCTGGCTCTTCTATTTGTTCCTTCATTTGGACTTCTGTGCTAATAATGGTTTCTTCTGTTTCTTTTGTAGTTTGCCCAGCTTTTTCTGTTAGCCCTCCATTTGAGGTTAGAGCTTTATTCAAATCCTCTGAGTCTGTATCTAACTCTAAGATTTCAAAAGTGTTCTTGTGGTGACCTCGTTCTGTTTCTATTCTGTTTGTTCTTCTTCGGTTGGCTCTTTGTCTTATCTTTGGTTTTACAAAGTTATCTCTGCCTCTGTTTGCTTGCTCTGTTTTAGTAACTTCTTCTTGTTTATTCAGAGGGAATTCCCTCATTAGATGTCCATGCTCATGACATCTTCGACAACGAAAACGAATATTTTCATAGTCTATTGATTGGAAGTAATCCTCATCCCTGTACTCTAGCCATAAACCCTCATGTAGAGCACCTAATACATCCATTTCCACGCAGATTCTTGCACACGAGTTGTATTTTATTTGTATGGTCACTTTTGAGGCTTTGATAAAAGTGCCCTGCTGATCCCCAATTTATTTCAGAGCTGATAGACCCCAATAGTCTATGGGAAGAGAAAACAGGCGGATCCATACTGGTACCTGAGTGAAGGTTTCCTTTTCTGGAAAAAATTTTGGTTTCCATGGTCGCATGTAGAGACCGGCTGAAGCTAAGAAATATGGGCCTCCATCAAAAATTTTGTCCTTGTCTTCTAGGTTGGTGAACACTATAGTGAAGAAGCCTTTTGCTCCTAAGTGTAGTTTCACATCGCCCTTGGGTTTCCATTGCTGTCGTATCCATTGACATAGTGCTCTTTCAGTTGGCCATAAGCCCATAAACTTGCAAATGACTGCATGCTCTGCCATGTGCTCTCGATAAGCTTGAATCTCCGGATCTATTATGACAACTCTAAGGGTCTCTGCTTTTTTAGGTTTGCAGGTTCCGTTTGCTGTTGGGTTGCTGCTGGGGTTCGAGCTGGTTTCACATTCCGTTTCTTCTTTCCCCTGGGAGCCTTCCTTATGTTCCCCCTTCTCCTTTGACTGTTTCTCATTATTAACTGTAAGTTTTTGTCCTGTAGTGTCATTTTTTCCATTGTTCTCCAAACCCTCATTTCCTTTTCCTTTGACTTGTGGGTTTCTGTTGGGCTCTCTGACTTCTTCTTGTTTTTTCTCCTTATTTTTCCCGCTGTTCTACTTGAGCCTTTCGTATCCTGAAATTCTGACTCCTTCCTGCACTGTTTTCTTCTGCTTCTGCATGACTATTTGTTTAAAAGAAGGGGTCCCAATGGACCCCTCGTTGACCATCTGGAGGGTTAGTTCTTGTCCCCTTCTGAGTAAAACCGCTAGCCTCAATCTATTCGCTTCCAACTCTGTGTCTGTAACAGTGCTCAGAAACCCTAACCTAGAGACGCCACCATTCCTTTGGTGTGGTGGTTTTCCTTTGACACCCAAATATTAAGCTATTCTATTAAACCAACCATTTGATATTATATTTTTTAAGTTGTTAATATCCATAAAGAAGTGAACGGAAAATTTCTAACTTTATAATATTCATGAATAAATAATAATAATAATAATAATTAAAGAAGACATTAGAACATTAATATCCAAGGTTTATCCTTTTAACTATCTAGGCAAAACCTGTTGTGGGGAAAAATGCCTATTTAGGACGATCCTATCCACCTAAGGTGTGACAACGCCTTAGCAACAAACGAATACAGCTATCGTGATTTCTTCCTTTATGAAATATGAAAGAGAGGAGTTCGGCAGACTTATCGTTGTATTCCGGTTGTCCCTCGACCTAGATCCTCTTCTCTTTGTGTGTCCACAGCTACTTGCCTCCTCGCTTGATCAAGAGAACACTACTTGAATTCCACGAGATCACAAGAGAACAACTACCTGTGACAAGAGAACAGCTACTTGCAACAAGAGGAGAACACAATACAAAGGCAAATATACATATTCATAAATGATTCAGGATTAGAAGTAAATCAAATATACTAATGCAATTACACAAAATACACCAGCATATAGGAAAGAATCAAGATAGCTTTATTGAAAGTAACAGGGTTCAAGAAGAGATACAACCCATAGGGCTCCAATCCAGCATCTCCTTCCCAGCAGAATGGAATTCCTTCTTCAGCTCCTTTCAAAGCATAACACACCCAATATTTCTAGCCACAAACCAACAGCAATTCTTTGCAAATACTAAATTCCAGCCTCCCTGATCTCATGTAGAAGAGATCTATATATAGGGATATTGGAGAGAGGATGAGTCAGCTTGAGACTGGTATGAAGCTGACTAGTGTCCTCTCCCACTTCAGTTCTTGAGTCCACTTGGAGGTTCTTGCTTCCACTTGGAGATTTGGAACCTCTTACTCATCACCAGTCGAATTCCCTGATCCAAGTGTCATTTTGGTAGCTTCCTGGGCATTGACACCTTGAGGAATGACTCTGCCACTTGTCCAAACTCACTCAGCGCAGGTAGCCTTCTTTGCAGTTGACATTCAACGCAGGTAGACAGTGGAGCAGTTGACATTCAACGCAGATGCTCAGTGGAGCAGTTGACATGATCCAGAATTGTCTTGTTTTTTAGTGTTTTCAGGTGGAGAACTTTTGTTAAGTGTTGTGGTTTGCTGGCCTTGTTCCTCTAGGGGTAGGAAAAACATGTTTAGGGACTTTGGATCCCTTGATTATTGACATTTCATTCTCAGTGATGTCAGGAACAAAAATGTCTATAACAGTTGCCCCCTAAAGTATGAGGCCGTTTATCGGGTGAAATGCTTTATCCAGGAGGGTCCGAAGTTCATCCATCTGCTGGGAGGAGACCTGTAATAAAATACAATACAATACATTATGATTCATTCTGCTTTCATGATCTAGCTGAGGTGGGCATTCCCATGCTCAGCTTTATAAATTCATTTTTGTACATAGAACAGACGATCGTCTGATGGTAGACTGATAATTTTGGTGAAAATTATCATCCTTTGAGTAGGATGATCATCTGCTGCAATGATGTACATGTCAAATGTCTTTATCTTTCCTGAATATATATCGCAACCCAAATGGATGAAACTAGATCCGGGGTCTTCAAACTCATTCGATCTTCACTCTAAGTACAAGTCGATCATTGTGAGAATTGCGCTGAAGTCGAACATGGAAAGACATCGCTTGATTACCGGTCAATGATGTAAATCGTTAACAAGCGTGAGAGGAATCACCGATAATGATAATGACCCTCAAGGTACTGCAGTACAATTCACGTGGTGTGAATAAATGACTTGGCATCGAACACCACGCAAAATCTTCTGGTCGAAGGTCATTGATGTATACCTGTCGCCGGAAGTGAGAAACTTGCCATTGAGGTATGCAAGCTTCAAAGTACTGAAGGGGTTGTTCCTATATCAACTCCTTGGATAATGAGCTGATGTCGACAAGGAGTGATCCGTCAAAGGAGGGCCTTAATGAATCCCACATCAGTGACATAGAATGGAGCTAATGATTTTAACGGAGGTGAAAACAATCTGTGACATATGATTTAGGGTGGCGGTCATGAATGGATGAAGGATAATGTATGGCAGTGGATGGGACCCAGTTGACTCTTTCTGAACGACTTCTCTTGAACATATGGTGACACTGATGCGATGGATCGGTAGCATTACCCCAAATATGGATGGTATGGCAAGACCATGGTGATGTGACCGGTGAATGAAACAACCCAACCCGAATGTGATACGGAGGAAAAGTGTCATGTTCAAGAGCGACCTACTACCATCAAAGTTTTCTTGATTTTTCCCAATTTTCCCTAGTCATTGCTGACCAGTACCTCTTTATTTTTGTCAAGCTTGAGGAGGATAACATATGCTTGTTCTATAACCTGCCCTTCGGGCAAGCCCATCGCTATGTTTTAACGAGCTTAGCGATAGTGAAACTCGTTCTCGTCTAAAGACAAGTTTGTCGCTATTTAATAATTTTAACGAGTCTAACGACAAGGATAACTCGGTCCTTTTCATCTTTAGAGAGTCTGAAAAGGTACATAAAGTTAACTCCAAAATTCCTTTTTCGTCATCTAATCCCTTAAGTCCGAAAAAGTATAAAACAATACAGAAGGGATGAGTTTTCGATAACTTTAACGAGCTGAATAAAACAAGCGCTTGACCTTTTTGTGCAATAATCCCTCAGGTCCAAAAAGATTAAAATCTAGAGGAGGGATAGCTCTTCCGGTCCTTTAACGAGATGGAAGGCCAAAACTCGGCAATCTTTTCATATTTTACGAGTCAGTTGAAAAGAGCTTAAAGAAGACTCGTCTTTTGAGGAACGAGTGATAAACAGGGATAGCAATTGATTCCAGGTACAGGTTGGAATTTTCCAATCACAGCAGTGTCACAAGGATGGCTAGGTGAAATCACTCTTCGCAGCTGTTCCTCAAAATGGGTAAACAATCATATGGAGGTGAACGATCGGCCAAATGAAAGTGGAGGTGGCAGGTGCAAACAGGACCAAGGCTTTTATGGCTGATAAATTTACGATCACAGCGGTTATTTACCGGGATAGGTTCATTTTTTAGTTAAAAATGAGCTTAAACTCTGGAGGAAACATTTCTCACTGCTTATAGTTATTTTTTAACGAGCATGAAGACCACGTTAAAACTGCTCGGATCTTGCGTTTATTTTTTAACGAGCATGAACTTTATGCTAAAATTGCTTGATTATATAGTAAAATTTTGATAAGAGTGTCTCATGAAAGATCCCATTTTTTATAGAGCTTGCGCCTTACCAAAGCTATGCTCACTCTCCTTTCTTTATGCAAGTTCGGAAACGGCTAATCCTACGAGTTTAAAGGGTTAGACCTACAGGTTTAAAGGGAGGACCTAAAAATCTAAAAAAATAAATAGTCGCCCCTTGCCTGCACTCCAAAAGGTTCACATGCCCCCAGGTATAAAACAGAGTTTCAAGGTTACCTCTACTTACCCTCCGCCAAAACATTTGGTTTAATCGAGAGAGGCTTACCTCTTTCAGGTTACCCAAAGATTGTCTCGTTAATCTTTCAAACAAAACACTTCTTCGGCAATGTCTACCGAAATAGACAAGGGTGAATGACCATTGTCAAACACATAACTTTGACAAAAGAATCCTATTCTAGAACAACCCCTCTTCCAACCACGGACGGGGTACGGACTAGTCATATTCTCCCGTGGAAACCTACCCTATACCCAAAGTTTCCCTGCCGAAGTAGGTCAGGATGCATGCCCCCTGGGTTCCAGTCATATCCTCCCGGATTACTCGCGCTCATCAGGAGGACGGACCGTGGGTTGAGACACTTCTTGCATGAATAGACCATTTAGGGATGGCACATGACTATTTGCGATGTGTGATCCTGGAAATGAAAGTTGGTCCACGAGCTTGACCATTCTTCCTTCATGTAGAAAACACATTACTCTAAAGAGTGAGGAGACTACAGCTCCCATGCAATATATATAGTCTCGTCCAAGGAGTAGTTTATAATCCAAGGGTCCTTGAACGACCATCACGTTCATTTGAACTGTCTTCCCTTTCAATGTTATAGGCACATTAGGGAGGATCCCTAAAGGTCGACTGGTTCCTTTATCAAAACCTGATAGATTTCTCATCTCAGGTAAAAACGCCGGCGAACCAAGCGCTTTCCAAGAAATAGAGGAAATGATACTCACAGATGCCCCCTCGTCAATGATAGTGCCAGCCATTACCATTCTGTATATTTGACAAATAATTCTGAATGGCACACTGGCTGGCAACCGGGGTCTGCCTAGTTGGTTCCAATCAAAGGACACAACCAGGTTGCTTGGTGGTGGGACCGAATATACGGCCGGATAGCGCTCTGATGAACTTCCTTCCTATGACAAAGGAATGGTGGCATTGCCGCCTTGATCATCAGAGTCAGTGCTGATGAAGAGAACTTGGACGGTGTCGTCTGTATTCTCCTCTGTGATGGTGTCATTCGAAGATGGAGCCTCTGAAGGGAAAACCGGGTCAACTGCCATATCAACCTTTTGACTTTCGTCAGGCATGGATCCAGACGGTTCTTCTTCAATGACAGGTGCTTCGGCTGACCATCTAAGTGGCTCAGTCGAATTCTCAACTAGTGAGGGACTTGGCAGGAGTTTTTGATATCCAGGAGGAAGATTCGCTCGTAAAATCGGACGATCTTCCAGAACTCTTTTTGCCTCGTCTAAGAAGGGACAACGGTGGATGGCGTGATCGCCTTCACATAGTCTGCAGGGAAATTTAACTTTCCCATTCTATCCTGGAGCTTCACTCCCACTAGTTGACGGTGAGCAGTCGACATTGCTATCAGAGGTCGATGCTCCCGAATTGTGCAAACGGGGGAACCAGTCTCTTAGTATCCATGGGATACAGGGACAATCTCTATGGAAGTGGTCTCCCTTGCATATGATGCATGGCGATTTAGGCCTTACAAGTGCGGTGTGTGTATTTTTGTTAGATGACATTTGTTTGCCCCCAGTCGCCTTAGGCTCCTTCTTCTTCTTTTGTTTCTTCTTCTTCTCCTTCTTCTCCTTAGGAACTCGATTTTTTGATCGACCAGTTCCATCAAGCGAAGAGGAAGGAGGGGAGGAAGATGAAGTGGAAGGCTAGGAGGCAACTCTTGTCTGATCTAACTGTTGACTCGACTGTTCAGGAGTGGTGATATTCTGAACGACATTGGTCGAAAAGAGCCAAACTGGTAGGCCAATTGTCAGTCCTGGAAGCGACAATGTGGCCATGTGGGGTGCACCAACATCTCCCCAAGAGGAGAAAGGACTAGGATTTCCACCCAAGGGAACTCCTTGGTTGGTGTGCTCCATCTTTTCAACCTAAAGATCAACGCAGGATTAAAGGGTGATTGTTCTGTTTAAAATAAATTGTTAACGACGCTTTTAGACACAACTTTCTTTTTCAGTTTTAAAGAGTCGAGCTAAAGATGACTCTAGTCTCCTTCGATGTTTTAACGAGCCCGAAGTGACAAATGCTCGAATGGACTTTTTCTATTATAGATTCTGAAAAAGGCCAAAAGAAAATGCTCTGGAGATCTAGGCAGAGGGTGTGCCAAACCTTTCGCAAAACCACAGAATACTTTTTACGGTACGGGTGGTCGATCTTCGTGAATGTTGTGTTCACTGCATTGCGACCAGTAGGGTGGCCGACATGGCTTCCTAAGGATAAAAGATATATGCCTATAGGGGTCTCCCAATATATACGCGACAGTACGTGGGAGCACAATCCGTATTAGCGCCACCGACTCTCAGGAGGAATCACCCACCTTCTTCGAGATCGACAGTCACTATGTTTAACGACGCCGAAACACGTCTCTAGCCTAGACCTCTATGTTGTGCGTTATGTTACAAAGCGTTGTTAGGTTCATTCAGTTTATTTTAGGTTGATCTTTTTAAAGTTTGCCTTTCAAGGTTCACCACGAGATGTATGATACAACTTCCTAAATGCAGTCTAAGATGATAAACAAGCTTTACAATCTTTCAACTTTGAAAATCCTAGCTACTAAGGGAAAAGAGAGCGACTATCTTTTCTCAAAGAGCAATCAACACACTCTAATGCACTTTCCCTAACTCCAACATGCAAACTTATCAAATGCGAAATGCACAATGCAGGTGTTTGTTTTCAACTTTCTTAGTATAAATGCCTACAAATAAAGCTTTTTGCACAACTTTGAATTTTCTTTTACAATGATCAAAATAAACAAGTTCACTTTCTTCGAAATCAACAAGGGTAGAAGAGATTACAATCACTTTGCTATTTTTGAAATAAAGACTTGTTTTGATACTTTGAAAACAACAAATTCAAACCAATAAGCAAAAGTAAAACAATAATCAATCTGAACAAACAGCCAATGAACTCTCCTCTAAGATCACTCTCAATCAGATCTGAATCAAAGGCTACAGAAAGACTACTTTACTCATGCAAAGGAAGAATTTAAATGACACCACAAACACATAAAAACATTCACAATCTTTTTGTACAAAAATTGGGGCGGAATTCAGGCAAAGAAAAGGGTTATCAGACCAGCACCTATACTTGGTTAAAGGCTGCAAAAACAGAGATCAAAACAGGGCAAAAGAGGACAAAGAACCCCAGCTGCACAAGGCCACACTGGTTCAGCGCAGGTCCAACATTGTCAGTTTGAAATTTAGCGCAGGTAGCCCCTTCGGGACCTGTGTTGAAATGCAGACTGCCTTCACAGTGCCTGCGCTGAAGAGAGAAACTCTCGTTTCCCTTGGTTTCTGGGTCACAAAATGCTCAAAAATCAACTGTTTCAGGCCAAATCAGAAACACAAGCAAGGTATAAACAGAGGGATGCTTTGATAGGGTACTAAAGACTATCACAAGGATCAATAAAATAATTTGTGGATCTAGTTTAAATCATAGACAAGTCCAACATACTGGATCAAAGCAGCAACTTTTACTTTGCATCCGGGAAAGATGCAGTTCAAGAGTTGTTGTCAAGTCTATGAAGTAAACAAATGACGGAAACACAAATGAAATGAATAAACAAGTTCTTCCCCAGCAGAGTCGCCACTTTGTTGTGGGGAAAAATGCCTATTTAGGACGATCCTATCCACCTAAGGTGTGACAGCGCCTTAGCAACAAACCAACACAGCTATCGTGATTTCTTCCTTTATGAAATATGAAAGAGAGGAGATCGGCAGACTTACCGTTGTCTTCCGGTTGTCCCTCGAACTAGATCCTCTTCTCTTTGTGTGTCCACAGATACTTGCCTCCTCTCTTGATCAAGAGAACAGCTACTTGAATTCCACGAGATCACAAGAGAACAGCTACCTGTGACAAGACAACAGCTACTTGCAACAAGAGAAGAACACAATACAAAGGCAAATATACATATTCATAAATGATTCAGGATTAGAAGTCAATCAAATATACTAATGCAATTACACAAAATACACCAGCATATAGGAAAGAATCAAGATAGCTTTATTGAAAGTAACAGGGTTCAGGAAGAGATACAACCCATAGGGCTCCAATCCAGCATCTCCTTCCCAGCAGAATGGAATTCCTTCTTCAGCTCCTTTCAAAGCATAACACACCCAATATTTCTAGCCACAAACCAACAACAATTCTTTGCAAATACTAAATTCCAGCCTCCCTGATATCATGTAGAAGAGATCTATATATAGGGATATTGGAGAGAGGATGAGTCAGCTTGAGACTGGTATGAAGCTGACTAGTGTCCTCTCCCACTTCAGTTCTTGAGTCCACTTGGAGGTTCTTGCTTCCACTTGGAGATTTGGAACCTTTTACTCATCACCAGTCGAATTCCCTGATCCAAGTGTCATTTTGGAAACTTCCTGGGCATTGACACCTTGAGGAATGACTCTGCCACTTGTCCAAACTCGCTCAGCGCAGGTAGCCTTCTTTCTAGTTGACATTCAACGCAGGTAGACAGTGGAGTAGTTGACATTCAGCGCAGATGCTCAGTGGAGCAGTTGACATGATCCAGAATTGCCTTTTTTTTTAGTGTTTTCAGGTGGAGAACTTTTGTTAAGTGCTGTGGTTTGCTGGCCTTGTTCCTCTAGGGGTAGGAACAACATGTTTAGGGACTTTGGATCCCTTGATTATTGACATTTCATGCTCAGTGATGTCAGGCACAAAAATGTCTATAACAAAACCTCTTTTCCGTAAACAAAATTCATAATTCCATAAAAGAAATTACATGCTATGGATGCCCGAAGGCATATGGCGTAAACGTGGCTAATAATCCACTGTCCAAAACAAGTATACACAATGAAACCCAAAGGGTGTGCTGTGCTGGTGTAAAAAACCACAATGTAAAGGACCAAAAATCAGCCACACAGGGGTAGACATCCATATTCACTTTTAGTTATATACAGAGCAAAATTCTATAAAGTTCAATATCAAAAAGCTGTGAAATTTAGAGGTTGTTGCCCCTTTGTAGTCCCTCATCTATATATGGCCTGTGAAAATACTGATAGATCCCTGCAGGTGTATGTTCGGCTATCATCCACTCTCCTAGAGGACGATGCGTCGCTTCTTTCGATAGCCTGTCAGCAGTTTCATTTCTTTCCTTGTAGATGTGAGAAACAAAAATCTGATCAAAGAATGTTTTGAAAAAAACAATTTCTTCCATAATAGTTCTCAAAGAGTAAGCTGAACAAATAGCTGTGTTGTTAAACCAATCAGTCACTATCTTTGAATCTCCATAAATTTGTATATTTTGGCAATGTTTTAGAATAGCAAAGTATAGCAGATGGCGAAGTGTAATCAATTCAGCATGATTGTTGGTGCCAGGTCCCAGTCCCATACAAATCTGGAAGTAGTGTGCTTCAGATAAATAGAAGCAAATGCCACCCCCACAGCCATGCTGTTGGGCAGCACCATCAAAATAGGCCCACGGGATAGATCTGTTTATCTGTTCCTGTCGAATAATTCTAGGTCTCTTTTGGTTGTCATCATTTGGAAGTTCTTCATATGCAACACAAATTTGTGGGGGGAGAAGATTCCAGTTTACCGATTTGTCTTCAAAGATTTTGTTATTTCTCTTGAGCCAAATGTACCATGAGACGAGGAGTGGGAGGTTCCTTGATTTTTACACAGCCGATGTGCTCCACCAGTTGTCCCAAGCAGTTGTGATATCAGCCCCCTGCCAGTTCATAGTCATATTTAGTGATAGTAGGACTTGTGACCAAATGCTCCTGGTGGTCGGTCAAGTAAGGAAAAGATGTTGGGTCGATTCTTCTTCATGGAGGCATAGTACACACCGGGTAGGACCCAAAAATGCCCTTCTTTTTAGATAGGATCCAGTGGGGATCTTATTTTCTGATATGTTCCACATCAACACTCCGGTACATGGAGGAGCTTTTAATTTCCATAAGGTATCCCACCAGGTTCTTAAGACCTCCGGTTTTCTATCTGCAATTATCATGTCATACCCCTGTTTCGATGTGTATTGTCCAACTTTGGAGTGAGCCCAAATAAGTTCATCCTCTACATTCTGTAACCTGACATGTGATTATGTAAGTGCCTGAAGGTAGTTTTGCCAAGTTCTTCCCCATTCATTTGGTATATTCCAGTGCAGCTCAGTCAGCCAGGCTTGTGTATGGAATGTTGTATTCTGCTGGTCTCCAATCTGTCGAAGAAATTTTATGCCCCTGCTATTTAGGTGCTATATGAGTGCTACTGGTAGTAGATGGAAGTTTCCATTCCTGTCCGAGGGTCAATACCAATACGGACTATGGCTCCATTGCCAATTTTCCATAGTAAGCCATCTTTGATGATAGAAGTAGAATTGAGTATGGCCCTCCAAATCACTAAAAGACCCTTCCTGTTCCAAGATGGGCTTCTAATCCAGTCTAAGATAGTTGACAGTCAGATATATTTGTGAAGAATAACCTCAGCCCAAAGACTATTTTGTTTTAGTAAAATCCAGCTCTGTTTGGCTGAGAAGGCTTGGGCGAAGGACGGAAGTATTTTAAGTCCCCAACCTCCCCACTTCTTAGGAGTAGCAATTTTGGTCCATTTTACCTAGGCAAAAGGTTTGCCCTCCTTTCTTCCATTCCAAAGGAATTTGCAATAGATTTGTTGTATTCTGTGAAGGATCCCTCTTGGAATCCAGGCAAGTGACATCCAGTACACCGGGGTGGCTTCGAGGACTGATTTGATGAGAATAAGTCTGCCTGCCCGAGAAAGGAATCTATGACACCAACAACTTATTCTCTTCTCCACTTTTGTGATCAGCCAGGTCCAATTAGCAATCTTATATCCATCTGGTTTTAGTCTGAAGCCCCGATATTTGAGTCCCCCCATCAAATTAGTAGCTTGAAAGGGAAAATTTTGAGTGGCTAACTGAGATTCCTGTTGGGTGCATTCAGATAGGGAAATGGTGGATTTTTCTCTGTTTATCTCCATTCCCGTGGCTCTGCAGAAGAGTTCCAGAATCTCATTCAATGAAGTTGTGTCCCGGACACTCCCATTCAAGAAAATCAATATGTCATCTACAAAGAGTAGATGTGTCAGATAGTATTGTTCCATGATTTTAAGACCTCGAAGGCCCCCTCTTCGTTTTTCTGAAGCTATGAGTCTGCTCAACCCTTCCATGACTAATAAGAAAAGAAGTGGTGATAAAGGGCATCCCTGCCTTATCCCTCTATCTATATTGAAGGTGGGCGATGCCGAACCATTAATGAGAATGGCAAAAGATATAGTGGAGATGCACCCCATGATCCAGTTGATGAGAGCAGGGGGAAATCCCAAGTGAGTGATAATCATCTTGATGTAAAGCCAATTCACTTTGTCAAAGGCCTTTGACAGATCTATTTTGAGAGTGAGTCCCTTGAGATTTTTGTGTTTGATGGAGTGGAGGGCTTCCTGGGCTATTCCAATGGCATCCTGTATATGTCTATGGTGGAGGAAAGCGAATTGCTCCTGAGAGATGTGGTTAGATAATATAGGCTTGATGCGGTTGGCAATGATTTTAGAAATGATTTTGTACAGAGAGTTACAAAGGGATATAGGCCTGAAGTCATTGAAAGAGGCTGGTGAGTCAGTCTTAGGAATCAAGGCCAAGTAGGTGAAGTTAATGGGGGGATGGATGTGTCCAGTGATTCTGCTTTCTTCAATGACCGCCAGCAGATCCCGTCCCAGTAACTCCAGGAAAGCCAAATAGAACTCCACCGGCCAGCCGTCTGGGCCATGACTCTTATCTTTCTTGAACCACTTGAGAGTTCCTTCCAATTCCTCCAAGTTGACCGGTTGAATCAAATCCTCAACAACGTCCGGTTCCACAAACCTTGGAAAATGACCTACCAAGTTTATGATGTCCGGGAGATTGATGGTTGTCGGTGCTGTAAATTGTCTTTTGAAATGTGTATTCCCCAACCTGGCTAATTGAGGATGAGTAGAGGCCCAACCATCAGGCTCACAGGGCAGCTGCTAGATAGTGTTGGTGGCCTTTCTACCATTAGAAAAATTGTGAAAGAACTTGGTATTACCATCACCCGCTTGTAGCCAGATGGCTCTACTTTTCAACCTCCATTGTTCTTCCTTTTCCAGTAGCATCTTATTCTTTTGATTCTCCAGGTTAACCAGATGTGTTTTTGTATCATCCGATAAGAAACCAAGCCCCTATTCATTCGTTAGTTGTGCAATCTGTAATTCTATGTCAACAAGATGTTGTTCATCTCTCAAATTATTCCTCTTTGACCATTCCCCTGTTAATGTCCTAAGTTTTTTAAGTCGATTACAGAAGTCTGCAACCATCCTCTATTCCCTAAGAGGGGGTTGAGCTCTCCAGAACTCAGTCACCAAATTGATGTAGTCAGGATCTTTTAGGTGTCCAGTAAAGAATTTGTAAGGGGAGCGAGGCTTTTTTGATGGTCCAGTGATTTGCAGAAAAATGGGGAGGTGATCAGATGATCCCCCAGTACCCACCCATTGTCAATAAAGGGGAATGTTACGGAGGAGATCTTCATGTATCAAGAACCGGTCCAATCTTCAACCTAGGGCAGCATTATCGTCCTCCTATTCTGCCAGGTGGGTAGTTTCTTGTTCATGGGAACATCAACTAATTTGAAAGTATCGAGTAGTGTACTCATCTGATCTGAAATAAGGTTGATTTGAGCATGATGTCCCCAGGATTCTTCCATGCCCAAAGAAAAGTTTAAATCCCTCTAATAATGGTAGTATTTGAAACAAGATTATGTTCGAACAAATTGTGCCAAAATTCCAATCTGTTTTGATTAGGGGCATAGATGTTGATCACTTTTAATTGGAAACAGAGCTCCCCCACAAATATGTCCATTCCAATGAAACCCAAACTGCCCCAGGTGGATATATGCTTGATAGCTTTAGGGTTGATACCAATTGCAAGACCTCAGATCTGCCGATGGCATCCATGCCCTGAAATACCCAACCCGACATGATAGAGTGTAGGGTTCTGGTGATGTTGTCAGATGTGCCAAGGGTTTCTTGTAGGAAGAGGATGTCACATTTGATATCCTTTAACAGCCTCTTGAGAGCCAATCTCTTTTTGGGGTTGGTTAATCCCCTGCAGTTGTAGGAGAGCCAAATCATGGGGAAGCATCGATAGTGGGCTCAATTGCTCTAAGCGCCCTTTCAATGGTGGTTTGTCGGCCCTTCACAACATCTGCCACGCCTGACTAAACCCACTACGAATAACATTTTTCATTCATTCATTAATATAAAATTAGAACATTAATATCCATCACTTGTCCGTTTAAAATGTTTAGGCAAAATACCTAGATAAATAACATTATTCATTCACTAATAATAATAATACAAATGTTTGAAAATCTTTGAGGAGGAGAGCCCGAGTTTGCAACAAAATCTTAAATAAAATATAATGTTGGAAGGGGATGGACAAACAAAAAATAGACAAAGGTGGGCATGGTTTGTAAACAAGCACTCGGTGGTGTTCTTTCACTGAGAAAAACCTCAGTTCAAGGAGGCACATAATGGAATGGATTTTTGAGAGAACCCCTAGAATTAATTAATAGATGTGGGTGTGTTGGTGGAGGGAGATGTTGGTGAATTCATATTTCAAACTCAACGGTCACATTTCAATTTTCATATGAGTGATGAACCGCCTCACCTCATTAAAGACAGTGCGCTGCCAGCTTGAGGGATTCCAAAATATTCATGCATATGAAATGAAATCCCTAACATATAATCCCATCTGATATCGATATCTGTATCATGCAGGCCGCATTTGGGAGGGAGGTTGTGCAGGTGAGGGGAGGCGAGGCTGGGAATCGTGTTCTTTCTTTACGACACACTGTAACAAGAAATAAATGTACAGAGGAGGGCGGGATTTGAAAGGTGTGGCTTTTGAGAGTCAACGGGCATTGTGTTCTACCTTGGGAGATTATTCCTCTACCTTTGGTACAGTTCTATTTGTATTCCCATCCATTGGATGCTAGGAGTGGAGTGACCTTTACAATCCGGGGACCCATGGAAGGAATTTGTGAGTTTATTGAGCAAAAGATTGGACATGGGGGCTTTTTAGGTTGGCGGAAGAAGAAAGTAGAGCTCAAGAGAAGTTGGGATTTTATTAGATGTTTTCACTTCTTTTTTTTCTTTTCTTTTAGTTTGGTTTTCTTCTAAGCATGGTCATGCTTAGTTGAATAATTGTTGTTTCATGTCTTTGTCTTGTTTTTTTTTGGGTTTTTGGTTTTTCTTTTATTTATTTTTTTGGGTTTTTCTAGGTTTAGAGGGAGAGGAGGCTGGCTTTAGTTGGTTGGGCTTAGGAGGGAGGATGATGCTAAAGAGAAGAGAAGAGAACATGAGATGGGATCTAGGTATGCACCCTTTTATTTTTTATTTGTATTTTAAGATGGTTTTGTAATAGACTGTCAAAATTAATTGTGTGTGTGGTTGGAAAATTTTATTATACACATTTATTTTCCTAATACTTCCTGTTTTGGCTTTGTGTTTGGAGTAGAGAAACAGAATTACAGTGTAGAATGCATACTGTGGGTGTGGGTTTTTGCATCTGGCTTTCCTAATTGACAATTTATTCATAAATGAAACTGACTAGGGTTTATCGCTTTCCCTTATACTCCAACTCTAACTCCATTTAAGGATTGACCCAAAAAAATCCATCTCTGATGCCCTTAGATTTGTAGGAGCTGGGAATAATGTTTATGCCTTCTTTTCCTTCAATGTTCTTGGGTAGTTACCGATTATAATGTTCGTTGTTGACAGAATAGAGTTGTATTTTTGAGTATCGTTGTTCTGTTTTTGCTTTTAATAAAATGTAAATCTATGAAATCTTGTAAAAAAAATTATTGGGGGTTTATACTGTTTCGTTCCTTCTCCAGCTTCTATTTCAAAGATATGGTATCAGATGACCCCACATAGAAACAAACACGTGCTAGAGGGTCAGCGCCCTTACTTACTCCAGCACAGCTAGGTAAGTATGGACGCCCATGGCAGGGAATCTCCACGTAGTGAGGTGAACTAGTCATCAGTGAATTTTGTTATAATAGCCGCTCGATATAAGGGCCATTGGTCTGTTATTTATCATGTCATGCGTAATTAGACTTATCTGGTCACAAGTACAGTTTTCAAAACACATTCCTCACTGGGTGCCTGCATCTTTATGTTGAACTGCAGCCCTATTCCGCTTGCCTGGGTGCCTGCCTCTGCGACCCCCTAAGGTAATACGCTCTGCATTGCCTTTTGCCTCTTCCCAATGCTGCTTACCGAGAGGGACAAGTAAGCAAAGCAACCCTAGTCATAGGTTTGTGCTAATGAGTAGTTTAGGGTAGGGTAGACACTTCTATTTTTTCAAAGATGAAGCAAATTACCTCCTCTTGTTTCGCGTATGTTTTTCATTCTTTGTGATTTTTTGATCAGTTTTCTAGGAACATTTTGTGGCCTTGGCCCATATAAGTGTGTTTTATATTTTCAAGTTGAGAGATTACAACACAACTAATTGGAATGACAGATGGTGTCATGCATATTCAGCATTCTTTGTGACCCCTTGATTAGTCTACTAGGAACATTTTTGTGGTGTTAGCCTATATAAGTGTGTTTTATATTTCAAGTTGATAGATTACAACAAACATAATTGAAATGACAAATGGTGTCATGCATGTTCCACATTTTTTGTGATCCCTTGATAAGTCTACCAGGAACATTTTTGTGGCCTTGGCCCATATAAGTGTGTTTTATATTTCAAGTTGAGAGATTACAGCACAACTAATTGAAATGACAGTGGCATCTAAGGATGTCCATAAATATGGCAATAAATATTTTTACTATGTTGTATCTTTGAAGTATTAGGTGTAGATATGTGCCATAAAAAGAGGCCTCCTAGCTAGCTTGGGTTTAGGTTGCTGCTATTGTGAGAAAAGAGATGATATTTACTTTTTTAAGATTTAACTTGCTTTTAGTGCTCTAGATAATCTCATAGATAATCTCTCATATATATATATATATATATATATATATATTATATATATATATATTACAATTTACTATTTTGGATTTCATGTGAAATGCTTCGGGAAATTTATAAAGGATAAATTTCTATTGCTTATCACATTTATCTATTTTGAATTGGATTTGAAAGAATATTTAAATTTATTTATTTTGAATTAGATCTTCAAAGAATATTTAATTAATTGTATTTTGTTTTTATCATATTTTTCAAAAAAATGTTATTAAAGAGTTAACTTTCTTATGATATGAAACAGATTGACGGAGGAGCAGAGATGGATAGTCCTTTAACAAAAGAGTGAAATCTTTGGGGGAGTTGAAGGTAAGAATGTAATTAGTGATGAACCAATAGGATAACAGTTGGATTTGAAAGTATACTTAAATAATTGTTTTTGTTTTTATTAATTGAGAGTAAAAGTTCTATTGAATATTTAATTTTCTTGTGATATGAAACAGATATATGGAAATTTTTTTTTACAAGAGTAAGATGGTGCAAACGAAGGTACATGAAGAGAATATTGATGGAAGGTCCAAAGCATATAGGAGTAGCAAGTAGATGAATAGCCTTTGACCCAAAAGTGTAATTGGTGAAGACAATAGTATTATTGTTGATGTAAAGAGCCAAGAAGAAAAAACTATAAAACTATAAAATATATAAATAAAATATTTTATTTTTGAGAAGGGATTTCCCCTTCTAACAACCTTCATGGATAGCCATGGCCAAAGTTATTTTATGATGCTTTCTAGTTTAGTTGATAATTTTTTTATCATTTTTTGTATGACTTTTGGTTTATAAAATTTTAATTTTAATTTTATTTTTCCATCATTGTATAATAACAGTTCTTTTTAATTATTTATTTTGATCTTAAGAGATTAATAATAATTCTTTTACTATCAAGTGTTTTTTTCCATAATAATTATATAATAAAATTGGTAACAAAATATTACCTTCAAAATTTACTGTACCCTACTCTTTATGAAAAAACTTTTGATATATTTAATTTTCAACCTGATATTTGAATTTTATTTTTTTGCATTTTCAAACTTGATGTGTAGCACAACCACTTGGCTATTTCAAACTTTACATTTCAGAATTTAAATCTTAACACATTGGCTCATACATATAAATAATGACAATTGTAAAATTACATTTAAAAATACACTTATACTATTTAATTTTCAATTCCACTACTTAAAATTTGATGCTTATACACACATTTATATATTCCAATGACATTTGATAACTTTTTGCATGTTAAAATCTGATTGATATATATATATATATATAATATATATATATATATATATATATATATATATATCTATGTGTGTGTGTGTGTGTGTGAGAGAACATTATAAACAAAAGCTTAAATTTATATATTTGTGTTATGTTGAGTAGTGTTGCCGTGTTTTGTGTTGTATGTTGTTTGTTAAATGTGATGGTGTGTTTGTGTATATAAGATGATACACATAACATTGTCTATTTAAGTTGATTTAACTATTTAAAATTTGGTGTTTGAGAGACGTTCATGTGATATTTAATTTCTAATTTAATTTTATCAAAATAATAGAAGTACTTTTGATATTTTACTTAATTAAGCTGAAAAACATTTATCTTAAACTATAATTTTATGAAGAACATGTGATTTTTGTATGAAATCTTGAAATATAATGATTATATTGTGTTATCAAATTTATCTTTTAATATATTGTAATGATGAGTTTGGATGAGAAATTTTCATTTCAAATTAATTTACATCCATTTGTATTGCATTATATGATATCCAATTATATAATTGTAAATTGAAATATAATGTTATGAGTAGTTTTCCATTTCTTTTTTATCTTTTTAATTTTTTAATTTGCTTTCTTAAAATATTATAATGATGCTACCTTTTTTATTAATGCAAAAGTTAGGTTTCAATTTAATCTAAATAAATAAAGATTGAAATTTTCTCTACTTTATGCATAAATTTCTAAATTTCCTTTTCACCTAATGGCTTTTATTTTATTTTTTCTTATTCAATCAAATATTTAAATATTAAATTTGTTGTTTTTAATTAAAGTAACATTTACTATATTTTAAATTCATTTAAGAGGTTCCATTTTAAAATTTATTCTCACATTTTAAAACTTACTTTTGTATTCTATATTCAGTATTATAAAATTTAAAGTTTGAATATATTTTAATGAGAATTGGATAATGAAATTTAATTTTTTTTTTTTTTTTTTTTTTATATTGGATGACTCTTTATAATTACATGTTAAAATTCGATATAGTTAATAATGATAAATTTCAAAATTTGAACATTTATACAAACAATGCAAATATTATGTTTCAAGTTAATGTAAATAAAGATTGAAATTTATATGTTGTAGACATGAATTTATAAATTTCTTTTGTATTTTAAGACATTTTATTTTATAAAATTTTGCTTATCCCATCTAATATTTAAATATTAATTTTTCATTTTTTAATTAAACTTATATATATATATATATATATATAATTTAGTTTAAGTTCCTTTAAGAGCTTGAATTTTAAAGCTTACATTTTTATTTTATATTCCATATTATAAAATTTAATGTTTGGATATCTTTTAATAACATTTAAAGGTATTTTTATTTTTTACTTTTTTATTTTTATATTGGATGACTCTCTACACTTACAAGTTAAATTTACATATAATTAATAGTGATGAAGTTTCAAAATTTGAACATTTATACAAACAACTCAAATTTTATGTTTCAAGTTAATCTAAACAAATATTGAAATTTTAGAAATTTTATGGGGTGTAGACATGAATTTCTAAATTTCTTTTGCATTTTATGACAAAATTATTTTATAAATTTTTGTTTATTCCAACCAATATTTAAATATTAAATTTCAATTTGTTTATTAAACCAATGTATACCTATAATAAAATGCATTTTATAATACAATGCATTTTAAATTCATTGAAGTGCTTGCATTTTAAAATTTATTCTCACATTTTAAAACTTAATTTTGTATTTTACATTCCATACTATAAAATTAAAAGATTAGATATGTTTGAATGCGAATTGGAATATGACATCCAAAATTAATTCTTTATATTGAATGACACTACAATTACATGTTAAAATTTGATATAATTAATAATGATGAATTCTCAAAATTTGAATATCTATACAAACAATGGCAAACTTCATGTTTCAAGTTTATCTCAACTAAGATTGAAATTTTATGCCTTATAGGCATGAATTTCTTTTGCATTTTATCTTATATATTTTTTTCTTATTCCACCAAATATTAAATATTAAAATTTTAGTATTTAATTAAACTAAACCATATCTACAATATAATGTATTTTTAAATTAGTTTAAAAGCTTTCTTATTTTTGTATTTTATATCCCATATTATAAAATTTCAAATTTGGATATACTTTAATGAGAAATGGAAAATTAAATTTAAGATGACTCTATAATTAAATGTTAATATTTCATATAGTTAAAAATGATAAGTTTAAAAATTTGAATCTTTATACAAACAATGCAAATATTATGTTTCAAGTTGATGTAAATGAAGATTGAAATTTTATACGCTCTAGACATGATTTTATAAATTTCCTTTACATTTTATGACATTTATTTGATAAAATTTTTCTTATCCCATAATATATTTAAAAACATTCATCACTCCAGAGCTCCCACGCCCCTGCATCCCTGTCTCCGCAGACCTCCTGCCTAGCAGCACCTGTTGTTGGGCTTCTAGTCTTCCTCCCCGGCATCCCCGCAATCGGGCTCTTCCTCCTCCTCTCGCTAGTGCTAGTTGATGTTAAGAGAGGCACCGCAGATCAGCAGCCGCATCTGCTAGGTTTAGCGACTGCAAAGGAGCCTAGTCACCGCCATGAGTGTGCCTCGGGGTGGGGAGCCTTCTCCCACCCCTCCAATATCATTAGAAGAAGCTTTCCGCACACTGTTAACGTAGAGAGGGAGGAAAAATCTGATCCCAAAAGTCTCAAAATTCATCAAAAAACTGGAAGAAATCGCTGAGATCGCCTTGCCAGAAGATCAACCGATAAAAATCGCCCTTCCCCTCGTTGACAGAGGATTGGTAGGACAATTTATGGGATGCTGGCCATATACAAAAACAACAGATGACTGGATCCAACGCAACTCGAGACCTCAGTTGAAAAACAATGTGATCTGCTACACTGTCAAAAGAGGGTATTTCATTTTCGAGTTCACCTCCAAAGAAGATCGAGATCTGGTATTCGGAAACGGTCTGTATTTTACGGGAAATGAGGGTCTATATCTTAATAAGTGGACTCCCAACTTCGATCCCTCAGTCGATGCCCCTAAAGAGGTCCCAGTCTGGGTCTGTCTTCCTAATCTTCCAACCCACTGCTCGAGCTATCACACCTTGCAGAAGATTGGAAATGGTCTTTACCGTTTCATTGACAAAGCAGAAAACAAGGGACAATATACCTGTGCAAGAATCTGTGTACAGGTTGACCTGGAAGCTAGACTGCTCGAAGTGGTAAAACTTACAGCCAGAGAATGGCAACACTATCAAAAATTGGATTACGAGCAATTGCCTTTCAAATGCAGAACCTGTCACGAGCATGGACACTTCCAATGAAATTACCAAAAAGCTCTAACCGGGGACAAAGTGGACGAAGAAGGATGGAAAGAGTTAAAAAAGGGCAAGGCAATCCCAAAGCCAACTATGAAGAAAACTTCAGGGCCATTGGTGAAGTTCCAGCCTAAACCAAAAGCCACAGAAGCTCCAAAAGAAGGCCCTCCCTAGGGAAAAATACGGATGCCATTGGGACCCAAGAGAAACTAGAAGACCCGTCGAAGAAAACGAAAGAAGTTGAGGCAAAGTCATATCTTCCTCCATCAAAGGATGAGCAAGGGGGAAAAGAAGAAAACGAGGAGCACATCAATCTGGGAACCGATTCTGAGGGAGATTCAGAAGATGGAGTCTCTCGAATCAGATACCTCACAAGTCACTCCTATCAAATCGGCCAGGGGTCGAAAGTCCAAGAAGAAACAAAGAGAGGAAAAAACGTACGTAGATGTAATCCAAGGCTCTCAGAAAACCCTCAAAGGAATGATGAATACCAGATCCAGGCGCAAGTTTGGTCAGGCTCCAAAAGGAGCCACAACCCCCCAAGCTAGTAAATAATGAAATATGTCTCCTAACTGCAGAGGGTTAGGCAGCAGATTGAAAGAAGAAGCTCTAAAAGACATTGTGAGGATGTACTCGCTTGAAATCCTTCTCATCCAAGAGACAAAGCTGGAGGACGTTCTACTCCTTCAAGCAAGCAAAGCGTTCTGGAATAAAGGCCAAGGGAGGGCAGTCAGTGCCAGAGGTGCCTCTGGAGGGATTGCCTCCTTTTGGGATAGCTCCAAATATGATTTGATTTACGAAGAATTTTTCCCCCATTGGCTTTTCACTAAGCTCCTCCACAAAGAATCTGGCCATGAAGTAAGTATGTTCAATCTATATGCTCCGGTCTTGCCATTTGGAAAAAAAATTGTTGGGACTCTCTCCAGTCATATCTCCTCTTGCACAATCCAGAAAATATTATTATTGCAGGTGATTTGAGTGTTACTCTAGCTACAGAAGAGAAAAAGGGGGGCTCGCTGGTGAGGGACCCAGCTAGAGAATGGGTTGGAGATCTCATTTTAGGTTGGGATTTAGAGGATATCAAGCCCTCATCAGGGAAATTCACCTGGTCCAACAAAAGGATAGGCCCCGGTCACATTGCTGCTCGCTTGAACAGATTTCTTGTCCAATCCTCCTTCTTGACCTGTGGTCTAATGGCCACCTCTAAAATCCTTCCGAGCTACACCTCTGACCATAAACCCATTATTCTCGAGCTCTCCGTGGATGGAAATATGGGCCCCATTCCCTTTATATTCAGTTCTCTATGGATTCATCAAGACGTTTTCCAAGAGGTGGTATCCAAGGCCTGGAATCGGCAAGTTCAAGGATACCAGTTATTTGTGTGGGAAGAAAAACTGAAGGGACTAAAAAGAGAACTCAAGGAGTGGGCTAAAAGGCTGAAAATGCCCACCATAAAAAAGAAAGGAGATGCATGACAGTTTAGCAGGTCATCAATTAGCTATGGAGAACTTCGATGTAACTCAAATCCTTCTTCAAAAGGAAGTAGAGCTGCAAAAATATCTCCATAAAGAAAGTAGGGATGAAGAAGAGTTCTGGAGATAGAAATCCAAAAACCTTTGGTTACAGGCGAGAGACAAAAATACAAGCTACTTCCATAAGCAAGCTGAAGCACACAAGCACTTCAAAACAGTAAATGAAATCCATTATCAAAACACCGTGGTTAAAATTTTTGAAGGCATAAAGCAAGCAGCCCACTCCTTCTTCAAAGACCTTTACGTGTCCCCGGAAGACCCACCTATCAATTCTCAAGCCTATCCGATTGATCTAATTCCTCATAGTGTTCAATATTTTGACAATACTATGATGAATGCACCAATCAATATGGAAGAGATTAAAAAAGCACTAGATTGCATGGAACCGGATAAAGTGTCAGGTCGTGATGGGTTCACAGCAAGGTTCTACCGAACTTGCTGGCCAATAATTAAAAAAGATTTGCTGAGAATGGTTTGGAAATCTGAGATGTGTACCAAGATTGGAGGTAGTACCAATTCGGTTTTCCTCGCCTTGATTCTGAAAGATAAAGGCGCCATCGACTTCAGCAGATACCGGCCCATCTCTCTATGTAATACAAGCTATAAATTGGTTACAAAAATAATAGCCAACCGTCTTAAGAAAATTCTGCCGATCATCATCCCTGAAAACCAAGGAGGATTCATCAAAGGGAGAAAGATTCTTGACAATATTCTACTGGTGCAAGAAGCAATACACTCAAGTTGTCATAGAAAAGAGAAAGGCATGGTGATTAAGCTAGATTTGACAAATTCCTCTGATAGGGTGAGACATGATTTTCTGTTTTCAGTGATGGAGAATTTTGGCTTCTCAAAAGATCCCATAACTTGGGTGAAAGCCTGCATTGCCTCCCCATCGATAGCACCTTTGGTTAATGGTTCTTCAACCGAATTCTTCGAGGCCTCAAGGGGGCTAAGACAAGGCTGCCCTTTGTCCCCACTTCTTTACACCATTCAAGCTTCGATGCTCAGCTTCCAGCTTGACTACTGTCAACAGATCCAAGCTCTTCCAGGACTGAGGATGGCTCACAAGGTTAAAGACATAAATCATGCCCAGTTTTCTGACGATACATTATTTCTTGGAGGAGCTAGCATCAATTCTACTAGGATTTTCAAGAAGGAACTGGACATTTATAGGGAGGTTTCGGGCAGCAAGATCAACTATCTAAAAATCACGATCTATGGCTGGAATTTCTCGATCAAGGAATTGACAGACATAGCAAGGTTGTTAGAAATGGAAGGAACCCTGACCTGGGAATCTTTTAAGTATCTTGGGATCCCAATTTTCAAATGAAACCCTAAGGTAGCTTACTGGATGCCCCTGCTAGAAAAGCTAAAGCTCAAAATTCAAGTTTGGGGAGCCTCATGGTCAAATAATGCTGGGAAGGTAATCCTAATGAAATCTGTTGTCATTAGTCTACCGTTATATCAGAATTCCATTCTCCTGGCCCCTAAAACCTTTATTAGGAAAGTGGATGGCCTCGTGAGAAGATTTCTGTGGGAGGGAGGGAAAAATAATGAAAGAAGGCTCCATTTAGTTAACTGGGACACTCTTAAGAAGCCATTCTTGGAAGGAGGTCTCCAAATGAGGGATCTGGCAGCCCAAAATCTTGCTCTGGGCTGAAAGCTCCTTTGGAACATTGTTTCTAGGAACCCAAGTTGGAGTAAGAGAGTTCTATGGAAAAATACTTCCATGGGCATCGCTTGAGATGTTTGGACCAGCCTCCAAAAATAACCAAAGGATCACCGGTATTCAAACAATGTCCCACAGCTATGAAACATTTCATTCACAAGCTATACTGGATCCCAGGTAATGGGAAACAAATAAGAATTTGGGAAGATTTGATCCTTGGCTATCAGCCCTTGAATCAGATGGAAGAGCTTGTAAATATCAGAGTTTGGCTACAGAGCAACAATCTGGAAACTCTTTGGGATATCTCCAATTGGACCGAAGATGCCGGAAGACTCTGGATGGTTGGAATCTGGGGGAGGTTCCTCATTGGCTAGATGGTGAAGCCAATTTATTGTTGGATTTGCTTCAAGGAAAATCTCCTTTAAAGGCCTCTTCTAAGGACAAAAGTGGGTGGGGCTCTCTCTCATGCTCATACTCAGCAACAAAAGGTTACAAAAGTATATTTGTTGTTCCAAACGTTCCCCCAGAGCCAACCTAATCGAAATTTATTTGGTCCTTTCCTGCTCTCCCCAAAATTGACTTCTTCTGCTGGACTTTAGCACACAAAAGTATCCTCACTAGAGATAATCTGCGAAAGCATGGAATGGAAGCTCCCTCGAGGTGCCCTCTTTGTGTTTCAGATGAAGAAACGGCTAATCACCTATTGTTAATGTGTCCCTTTGCTCAAGAAGTTTGGAGGGGTGTCCTGATGTTAGGACCTAACAAAATAGATCTTCCCAAAAATATTTCGGACCTGCTAAGAAACAGGGCCAAGTTATCCCCATTCTGTCTCTCCAAAAAAAATCTTCTCAAGACTCGCTGGATGTGGATCCCCAAATTCACATGCTGGAAACTGTGGTTGGAGAGGAACAAAAGAATCTTTAGGAAGGAGAGTTGTAATCCGGTCAGAATTATCTCTAAGATCAATTGGGTGAGGCCCTAGAAGCGAAATCTACCATAAGAAATGGTATGTCCTTGGACAACGAAGAAGATCAATGGCTAAAAGAACTAGCTCCAAACCATCAGGATAGAGCCATTCCTTCCGCTAAAGCCCCCACTCATTGGGAAATTCTTCTGGAAGAACAGGAATTCATCAGATGGAGATCAGCCTTGGATGAGCACTTCCTCTTCTTCGATGGGGCCTCTAAAGGTAACCGAGGAGCGGCGGGAGGCGGTGGAGTTTTCATTAGTCCAGGTGGCTCAACTGAGCTGTGTTTTGCTTCGGGTTTGGGGCATGAGACTAACAACAGAGCGGAGACTCTTGCTCTGTGGTAGGGGCTAAATCTGGCCATCAAGAGGAATCTCCTCTCCATCTCAGTCTTTGGGTACTCTATAATTATTATCGAGGCTTTGATCTCTAAAAAGATCCCTTCTCAGGTTCATTTAACCCCCATTCTCAAAAAAATCGTTCTAGTTCTGCCCTTGTTCCGCAAAATTTCCTTCTATCATATTTTGAGGAAGCTAAACTCTCAGGCAGATGTGGCTACCAATCAAGGAACCACCTGCAGAAGGAGATCTCTGTTATTCAACGATGTGGATTTGGAATGCAGCATTCCTTAAGTCTAGAGAAGTCTGGCCCTGCTTCTTGAGCATTCCTTTGGTTCTGATTCCTCCTGAACCTCGGGCTTGGTCCAATTTTTGCTGGCAGCAGCTTGGTTTCGCGGACTCCTCCACAAGGAATTTCTCAGATCACATCCTAGTCATTCTCGATTTTCTGTTCTTTGCTAGTCTTCATCGTTGTGTCTCATTTCATGACTCCTGTTCCGCACTCGCTGTCTCCCTCCCGTGACTCCTCCTCCCTACTTAATCCTCTTCCCCTTCTCACTCTGCTTTCAGGTCTTCTAGAGCTTTCCTCCCATTGGTTTTCTCTTCTGCCGATCTAAAGGAACAACACCTTTGGTTTCTGCTGCTCCTTTTTCCCAAAGGAACAGCAGAAAAAATGGAACAACAGAAAAAAAAAAACGGAACACAATCAAGCCTCATCTACATTCAAATGCAATTATGTAACAATGAATTATAGAGTAGCCTTGTTAAAGCCCTGCAGCTGTTTTGCGGAATCATAAATAAAAACTAGTTGTTATTGTCAAATATATATCTATATAAAATTTTCAGTTTTTAATTACACTAATTTATATATGTAATATAATTTATTTTAAATTCATTTAATAACTTGCTTTCTAAAATTTAATCTCACATTTTAAAACAAACTTTTTTATTTTATATTCCGTATTACAAAATTAAAGTTTGGTATATTTTAATAACATTAAAACTAATTTTGGATATTGGATGAATCCCTGCAATTACTTAAAATCTGATATAATTAATAATTATGAAGGTTCAAACTTTGGCCATTTATACAAACAATGCAAATTTTATGTTTCTAGTTAATCTAAAACAAGATTCGAATAAATCTGATATAATTAATAATTACGAAGGTTCAAACTTTGGCCATTTATACAAACAATGCAAATTTTATGTTTCTAGTTAATCTAAAAAGAAGATTCGAATTTTATGCCTCGTGTATAGGAATTTTTAAGTTTCTTATTTTATAATTTTTTTGTTTATTCCATCAAATATTTAAATATTAAATTCAATTTTTAATTAGATTAATTTATATCTATAATATAATGTATTTTAGATTCATGTAAGAGTTTGCATTTTAAAATTTATTCTCACATTTTAAAACCTTTTTATTTATATTCCATATTATAAAATTTAAAGTTTGCATATATTTTAATGACAATTTGAAAATGACATTCAAAATTAATATTTTATTTTCGAAGACTCTCTACAATTTCATATCAAAATTTGATATAATTAATAATGATAAAGTTTCAAATTTTGTATATTTATACACACATATTTCTACATTTTCAAAATAGCTTTTAAAAGTTTCACAACTAGAAAAGGTATTTAACTTTCAATTTGACATTATAAAATTTGATGCTTGTAAAAGAATATTCATATATCCCAATCATATTTGATAGGTTTCTCTTGTGAGTTTTGTATTACATAGTATATGTATTTTAAATTAATTTGAATACATGTACATTAATATAATGTATTTTAAATTTATTTAAGAAGTTGGGTTTTAAAATTTATTCTCCCATTTTAAAACTTATTTTTGTATTGGATGACTCTCTACAAGTACATGTTAAAATTTGATATAATTAATAATGAAGACTTTTCAAATTTTGAACATTTATTCAAAAAAATGCAAATTTTATGTTTCAAGTTAATCTAAAATGATTGAAATTTTATGGCCCTTAGACATGAATTTCCAAATTTCTTTTGCGTTTTATTTTATAAATTTCGACCTAATTTATCAAACATTTAAATATTAAATTTTATGTTTTTAATTAAACTAGTTTATATCTATAATATAATGTATTTTAAATTCATTTAAGAGCTTGCATTTTAAAATTTATTCTCACATTTTAAAACTTATCTTTGTATTTTATATTCCATATTATAAAATTAAAAGATTAGATATATTTTAATGAAAATTGGACAATGACATTTAATTGTAATTTTTTGTATTGGATGACTCATTCCCTACAATTACATGTTAAAATTTGATATAATTTAATGATAAAGTTTCAAAATTTGAACATTTATACAAATAATGGGAATTTTATGTTTCAACTTAATCTAAACAAAAAATGGGATTTTATGCCGTGTAAACATGATATTCTAAATTTTATTTGCCTTTTATGACTTTTTATTTTATAAAAAAGTTCTTATCCCATCAAATATTTAAATATTAAATTCAGTTTTTAATTAAACTAATTTATATCTATAATATAATGTATTTTAAATTCATGTAAGAGCTTGCATTTTAAAATTTATTCTCACATTCTAAAACCTTTTTATTTTATATTCCATATTATAAAGTTTAAAATTTGGATATATTTTAATGACAATTTGAAAATGACATTCAAAATTAATAATTTATTTTGGACTACTCTCTACAATTACATGTTAAAATTGGATATAATTAATAATGATAAAGTTTCAAAATTTGAACATTTATACAAACATATTTTTACATTTTCAAAATTGCAAACATGATATTCTAAATTTCTTTTGAGTTATGACATTTTATTATATAAAAAATTTCTTGTCCCATCAAATATCTAAATATTAAATTCAATTTTTAATTAAAGTAATGTATATCTATAATATAATGTATTTTAAATTCATGATAGATGTTGCATTTTAAAATTTATTCTCACATTTTAAAACCTTTTTATTTTATATTCCATATTATAAAATTTAAAGTTTGGATATATTTTAATGACAATTTGAAAATGACATTCAAAATTAATATTTTATTTTGGACGACTCTCTACAATTACATGTTAAAATTTGATATAATTAATAATGATAAATTTTCAAAATTTGAACATTTATACAAACATATTTTTACATTTTCAAAATTTCTTTTGAAAGTTTCATCACTAGAAAATGTATTTAATATTCAATTTCACATTTTAAAATTTGATGCTTGTAAACCCATATTCATATATCCCAATCACATTTAAAATTCTTAATATCTCTTGTGAGTTTTGTATGACATATTATATGTATTTTCAATTAATTTGAATACATGTATGTAAAATTGATGTATTTCAAAATAATTCAAATAAATTTTTGGGGGAAGTGACTTGTAAACAAAAAAAACACAATTGTATTTTTTTTGTGACATCAATTATATGTTAAAATTTGATATAAATGATAATGATGAAGTTTCGAAACTTGAACATTTAAAAAAACATATTTTTACATTTTCAAAATTGCTTTTAAAAGTTTCACTATTTCATGACACTAGAAAAGGAATTTCAATTTCAATTTCACATTTTAAAATTTGGTGCTTGTAAACTCATATTCATATATTTTAAAATTTGGTGCTTGTAAACCCATATTCATATATCGAAATCACATTTAAAATTGTTAATTTTTGATACCTTTCTCTTGTGATTTTTGTTTGAAATAGTATATGTATTTTGAATTAATTTGAATACATGTATGTAAAATTGGTGTATTTCAAATTAATTCAAATAAATGTTTGGTGGGATGACTTGTAAGCAAAAAAAAAAAATTGTATTTGTTTGTATGAGATTAGTTAAACTTTAAAATTTGATATAATTAATAATGATGAAATTTCAAAATTTGAACATTTATACAAACATATTTTTACATTGTCAAAATTGCTTTTTAAAAGTTTCACTATTTGATGGCACTAGAAAAGGGAATTAATTTTCAATTTCACATTTTAAAATTTGGTGCTTGTAAACCCATATTCATATATCCAAATCAAATTTAAAATCATTAATTTTTTATACCTTTCTCTTGTGAGTTTTTTGTATGACATATTATATGTATTTGAATTCATACATGTATGTAAAATTGGTGTACTTCAAAATAATTCAAATAGATGTTTGAGGCAGTGAGTTGTAAGCAAAAAAAAATGTATTTGTTTGTATGACATCAATTACATGTTAAAATTAGATATAATTAATAATGATGAAGTTCAAAATTTTGAAAATTTATACAAGCATATTTTTACATTTTCAAAATTTCCTTTAAAAGTTTCACTATTTGATGACGCTAGAAAAGTTATTTAATTTTCAATTTCACATTTTAAAATTTGATGCTGGTAAACACACATTCATATTCCCAATCACATTTAAAATTCTTAATATTTGATACATTTCTCTTCCGATTTTTGTATGAAATATGATATGTATTTTGAATTAATTTTAATACATGTATGTAAAATTGGTGTACTTCAAAATAATTCAAATAAATGTTTTGGGGGCGCTCACTTGTAAGCAAAAAAAAAAAACAATTCTATTTGTTTGTATGACATTAAATTCTATAATTTTAAGTTTCATATTCAACTATTCTTTCACCAATACTTCAGGATTTTTTCATAAAATATTTAGACATGACAAATATACAATTTGATTCTTTTAATTAAAATTAGTTTTTTACATGTATTAATGACCAGAGTTTTATCCCCTCATTGAGGTGGATATAAAGAGCACCTAAAAGTTTGGGGGTCTAGCTCACCACCCCATTGCAACATATTTCAATTCAAGAGGATGGGTGGCCTGGCCAACCCACCCTATGCCCCAAGTATGTGAGCATTTTTTATTACATTCATGAATATGGCCACCGTATGCACCAAATATGTGAGCATTTTTTATTACAATGATAAATATGGCCACGAGATGCACCAAATATGTGGGAATTTTTTTATTACATTGACGAATATGGCAAGTAGCCTCACATCTGTTTGGAGAGTTCTAGTGGATTATTTTATGATGTGTTACACCCCTCCCTCGTCTTAAGTGGGATTATTTATCGGGTCTTTCAACATCGAGGGGTGTGTGCAAAAAAAATTGCGTGTAACACTAGGAATTAAATTTTTTCCTTTTTTCTGGAAGGGTCTTGGCTTGTACCAATGGTTTGGTTTTGTTTTTGTTTTTTGACCGAGTTTATGGATTAGTAGTTTCCATGTTAGTAGAGAGAGGGAGAAGGTGGATTAATGGGTAACTTTGACTGTATCAATGAGACTTCTTATTGGACATTGTGGCTTCTTCTAGAGTTGGTTCATTTTGTTGTAGTTTTCAGCTCCCCATAATCAATTTTGGAGTCGGTGCTTTTCATGATCCTTTCTCTTGTGCTTGCATTTCTATTGGTATTGAATTTATTGAATTTAGTGTAGTCTGCAGCACAATGTTTATGAGTGATTGTCGTTACCAACTATGGTGGGCTAGAAATTGTTTGAACCCCTATCCTATCGAGGGTTTTCCATCTATTTTTTGTTACTATGGTATAATGTGTCGTGCTCAATTAATTTATCCTCACCTCCCTTTAGTCCTTGCATTAGCCTTCATTTTGGCATCTTATTTATAGAGAGTCTTGATTTCTGTAATTGGTGTTGCCCTTTCTTGAGCTTCATGCCTTGAAAATGCATGTGATGTAGCGGAGGGGCAAGTGGCCATTTTCCACTTAGCTATCCCCCAATATTTGTGACTAGATTCACCATATGCGGACCCTCTCATTTGATGATATTTAATTTTAAAATTTGAAGTTTTGTATTAAAATCTAATTTTATCATAACTTCTAACTTTTATATCAAATATTTCAATATAAAATTTGTAATTTATAATTATTTTTTTTTAGTTTTTTAGACGAAAGAGATAAAGATTTGTATTCAAAAAAATATGGATGACGAGGCCAAAACCTTTACATATTCCACTCTTCCTTGTGAGTTTGAGATTGACCACAAAGGCTCATCCCAAACCCTCAAATGAGCTCCCGACCATACAAATACCCGAGTGTCTTTCCAACTAAATATTTTCCAAAATACCAACGTATTTACTTTCCATCTTTTTCTTGGAGAAAAACATATTCCTTTCTTCTTTATCTTGGAGAAAAACTTATTCCTTTCTTCCCAACTTGAATCCAACCCACATTTTCTGCAAATTCCAGCAAGTTGTTCTTCATTAAATGTACGATATTTTTCTTGAAAAATTTCTCATCTCCCTAATTTTCCCAAGAATTTTCCTTCTCAACAAGATTTTTTGGTTTCGAGAGGTAATCCATTTTCCACAAGGGTTTGTTTCTTTTCTATGAATGCTGGATGACAATAACGATAGAATTTTTCGAGCATGTTCCCAATGGAGGAAAGCGATGTGTGATTCCTGAATTCCAAGAGAAGGTTCGATAATCTTATGCAAACTGGGGTTTTAGAAATTGATGTCATTAACAGATCTAAAGTTGAAGACTAGATCTGCATGTAGAAGCCAATGCTCCTCCAAAATCATGGCCCAACTTCACACGTAGCCTTATGTCTCCAATCTTTTCGATAACCACAATGAAGAAACCTCATGCACTACGGTAAATATTCAGTTCTTCCGTCGAAAGGGGCTTCCATGTATTAGAGATGGATTTATATAGATCAACCAGCCACATCCATAACCTATTAAACATGTAAACCAAAAACCATTCTTTGAAAAACACTTTTCACGGTCTAAAGCTTCCTCATCCACAAAAATGTAAACGAAACAAGTAGCTTGCACCACTCGAAGACGAGAACAAAAATTCAACATAGAGTTGTACAAAACTGAAGAAGAGGTAGCTTGATCGCCATCCATAACTGCAAAAGAGAAAGATTTATTTGTCAAATCGACAAGATTCACCATCGAACCATCTGCAGAAAATCCATGAAAATAGAGTAAAAAATAGTTATTTTATTTTGTTCCTATGGTTTTATGCTATATAAAATATATATCAATAAAGATAGAGTTTTGTTGCTTTGACTCATGTTTTATTTTTAAATTTAAAATAGATTATAATCTCAATGACGGGGCCAAAACCTTTATATATTCCACTCTTCCTTGTGGGTTTGAGATTGACCACAAAGGCTGAGCCCAAACCCTCAAACGAGCTCCCCATCATACAAATACCTCAGTGTCTTTCCAACTAAATATTTTCCAAAATACCAACATATTTACATTCCATCTTCCCTTGTATTTTTATTTTGATATAGAATGGCTTCCTATTTTTCTTGGAGAAAAACTTATTCCTTTCTTCCCAACTTGAATCCAACCCACATTTTCTGCAAATTCCAGCAAGTCATTCTTCATTAAATGCACCGTATTTTTCTTGAAATTTTTCTAATCCGCCTAATCTCCCAAAGAATTTTCCTTTTCAACAAGATTCCTTGTGGTTTCCGGAGGTAATCCATTTTCCACGAGGGTTTGCTACTGTTGGGCTGGTTGCAGGGTTAAGGATAATCTTTCAAAACTAGAAGAGATTTCTTCAAGCTCTTGTGGAACTTCTTCTCGGGTTTCCTTTGGAGTATTAGTCATCAACCTCCAATTTTATTTATTCTGCTAAAATAGTAGAATTGTTTATTTTACCCGTTATTTGGAAAACCTTTAGATTTTCCAGAGAATCAAAAGGAATTAAAACCTTGGTTCATAACCTCATTGCGTCCCCCATGCAAAAACTTTAGCGTGTTAAATATCCCCTGTCGATCTCATTCCTCAATCCGACGGTTATTCGCTTCACTCGCTGGCCAAGTAGCTTGTCGATCTCCACTGTTGATCAATCCTGCTTGATCTGACGGTTGACGCGTAATCTCGCGTGGAATATTGCGCGATGTATAACGAGTCGAGAGCACATGACAAAAGTGGTTTTCTCGTGCCATGCGTCAATCACTAAGGTTAATCGCATGAAATTTCAAAATACCACTTACCACCTTGAGACCGTACGAGATACTGCTTTCACCTACTAAGACTTCTTTTCTATTATGACTAACGCCTGCGCTTGTTGGCACGTGATGACTGTTAGATCTATTGGATCTGTCAATCAAACGATTCAGATATTTTCCTGGGTTTCTCGCTCATTTATCAGGTTTTCCTCATTCTGCGAAGATTTAGCACTTCTGCCAAGTTTAGTTCTTATCTATCATATTCAGGATATCACTAACTAACTCTGTGATTTCGAATATATCTAGGTTATTTCAATGCATAGAGAATGAAGAATTAGTTGCGATAACACAAGATTATACAAAACTCTAATTCTAGAGGTTCAAACTGGAAATTAAGAAAACTTTGAAATATTTCAAAGGAAACAAAAACCTTCGGTATTGACCATTCATGCGTAGAATACACAGAGACACACAGAGACTCCTAATTTTACAATCTAATCCTCCATAGCCAAATCCCATTTTACTAACTCAAAACTTACATAAGTACTTGTACATACAAAAATAATATCTTAAATCAATGGATCGAATCTACCTAATCCAAGATAATATCTAATCTACATGACATTCTCCTCAAAATCTCAACTAAGCTTACATACTTGAATTAATTACAAAATAATTCAAATCCCTGAATTCTAGCTCAAATCCTACCTAGAAATCTTTGTAAAGTGACAACTAAAGGATCCCACTCCTTTCCTTGTAAACTTTTTTTGTATTTTTGGAATAAATTCGAAGTCTTTTTTCTTCAAGACTCGTGCTCCTGCATCAGCTGCTTTTCTATGAATGTTGTATGACACTAACAATAGAATTTTCCTACCACATTCCCAATGGAGGAAAGCGACGTGTGATCCCTGAATTCCAAGGGAAGGTACAATAATCTTATCAAAAATGGGGTTTTATAAATTGATGTCGTTACCAGATATAAAGTGGAAGACCAGAGCTGCATGCAAAGACCAGGACTCCTCTAAAACCATGGCCCAACTTCACATGTAGCCTTATGTCTCCAACCTTTTCGAAAACCACAATGAAGAAACCTCATGCACTAGGGTAAATATCGAGTTCTTTCATCGAAAGGGGCTTCCATGTCTTAGAGATGGATTTATATAGATCAACCAACCAAGGTCATAACCCATTAAACCTGAAAATCAAACCATTCCTTGAAAAATACATTTCACACTCTAAAGCTTCCTCATCCACAAAAATGTAAACGGAAAAGATAACTTGCACCACTCAAAGACGAGAACCAAAATTCAACATAGGGTTGTATGAAATTGAAGAAGAGATAGCTTGATATCCAACCATACCTGCAAAAGAAAAATATTTATTTTTCAAATTACAAGAGTGACCATTTAACGATCTGCAGAAAATCCATGCAAATAAAGCAAAGATTGAGCGACTAGGGTTTTGGGTGAAATCCAAGCCACTGAGGGTTCCCAAAGCTCTTTCAATTTTCAAATATCCATGGTAAAGATGGGGCAAGAACCTAATGATCTTAGTCACAATTCTACTCCAAATATCTTCCCATGTGGAAATAATGAAGTTTCTAAGTTTTCTAATGAGGTCATCAAGATGTCCTTGAATATGAATATGAAGAGTAAGCTTTAGCTTGATTGGAAGTGGGGATGTGAGGAAATAGTAAACTATATCAAGAAACTCTTGTCTTGCATTCACCAATTTTGGAGCGAGATGAGAGTCGTGTGTTGTAGAAGGGGCAACTGTAAAATGAGTTGTCAAATGAGAGAGGATAACCAAAGGAAATAGAGGCCATCACAAAGACAAGGTAGGAATTTCTAAGCATGACCATTCCTAAACTAAGGAAAACATCCTACTCTCCCGATGAAAAATTTTGAAAAAAAAAGAAGACAAAACCTTTTTTCAAATTTCTCGAGTGTTATCGATGAATTTTGGAATCCTTCAAGAGTATTTCTCCAACTCTACAAGGACACCATTAGGAATTTAGTTCAGAGTGTATGGAAGTATCTAATGGCATTCATATAAAGTCTCATGGTCATAATATTAATTTCTCCTAGAGGGAATTCTTTTACAAGGTTCTAGAGCTACAATATGGTTTCCATACACGATGTGGAGGTCATGTATCATATGGAAATGCGTTGATTGAATACATATTAGGTCAACTATGATATGTGGCTAAGATTCCCTTGCCCGAGGTGGTACCTTAGGTGTCATCGACGTTCATGACTTAATCTTTGAAATGGATGGAGGAGATTGCATCGGGTAAGGGTTTGGGTAACTACCCAATCCAAACCCTTTGTCAAAGTATCATTTTAATTTGTGTTCTCACGCGGAGAGGTAGGTGATTTGCACCTCTCCTCCAAACCCTAACATAGTTTTCATTTGTCTTGAGGGATGACCTTTAAATTTCTCCTTTATATTGTGATTCTAAGTGTGGGTTCCCAGGTTTGTTGTGTGAGAGGTTTACATCTTCATGGTGACTTACAAGTAGAAGAGAGCTTTTAAGAAATTGTCACTCATTTCTTGTTTCTTTCACTTGTATATATCTTGCATCCGTTTAAGCTTCCTCCGTGGCTCTCTTAGTTCTTAACTGGTTAACATGGCAAGTTTACATTTCTTAAAGGCGATGAGGGTTTCCTCCCTTTGAGACAATAACTTCCTTAAGCTTTTACCTCTCGCCACTCCAAAAAAGATCCTTGGCTCCAATTTCATTAGGTAATATTCCTCGTTCCAATATCAAAATATAATAATATTTTATGGTGTTTGACATGATTGTGTTTCCTCAACATCTCCTTCTCTTAACTGTATGGCCGATTCGAATTAACCCCTCTATTACTTTACATATCCGCTTGCAGAAAAGGTTGTATCTCCCTTACCCCTTGTACAAGTATTTGTAACCATCCCTTGAACCACTTAGTTCTCAATTTACATTTTGTGAATTTAGTGTGATTCTGACTCTCACAACTCTATTTCTAGGTAAGTGTAAGGAGTGTCGAGCTCGAATTACAAGAAAGTATTTCCCTATTCAAGGATCTATCCTCGCTCGAGGTGCTTTGAAAGGGTTCCATGTTCTAAATAACACTACTTCTCTTTTTGACACGTCATGGCTAAGCAACTTCTTCTACTTAATTGCATATTGTAATTTGTAAAATGTGTTTATAGGTAAGCGTAGCCCCTCCCAGGGGTTTGTGCTCATGTGCCCAGAAAAATGCAAGGGACATGATTTTACTTTATCCACACATTCACATGAAGGTTTTTTATTTTTAATTTCTCATGGACGTCGACTTAAGGGTCTATAATGTGGTGAAAATGCATAATATGGGTGCACGCAGGACTTTGAAGGGTGAGGCCCTTCGTAGGGTTTATTTTTAGTTATACATTTTTGAATGTGTTGTTTTAGTCTTCTGCTATGGGATACAATTGATTTAATCTTAAATATACTTAGGCTTTTCGAGCTGCCATGTAACTTATGTGGAAAGAACCTTTTGTTGATTTATGACTATCAACATTTTGTTTACAATTACTAAACTAATCTTGAAACACTTATTGTGTGTCTACAATAATGGAATATTACAATTGTATGTTAATCTTTCTAGAGGAATCTTGTTTCTAGTTATGCACAAATATTTTATTATTATTATTATTATTTTACTAGATCAATATCTTTTCTATTGTTGTGAAAGTACTCTTCTTATACATACTTGGTTATGGTATTTGTTATGAACATGGAATGTAGTTCCTCTTTCTTAGTAAGAAACATTGTGTGTTGATAACCATGATGACTAGACACACCGACCCACCCACACACACACACACACAATAGAGTATTGTCGAGGTCTTTGTAAGGTTCATACTTTATGTCTTTTGTGTTTATTGGGCTTATTAGTTTGAGCATACATATTAAAATTTTTGACTTGGATTTACATAATATTTATTTTGTTCAAATTTGTGACCATGAGAAATGATAGGAGGAGTATGGAGATCTGAGATAACCACTCAATAGAGATGTGGAAAATATTGACAAAGAGACTTGGTGTGCGCACGATTCGATAGAAGGAAGACAATGTTCTTCTCATATGCATGATAATCTATTGTTGATATTTTGTAGCCTTGCATAGGAGTATTACTAATATAAACATCGTTCCCAAGTATGCTTGGTGAGGTGTGCTATAGATGAAAGCAAAGATAGTGAGGGAGTTAGTCTCCTCTCATTATTCCTTGAATGAATATTGTTTGAGGAATGTTGTGACACAAGTCTTTGTAGGTAGGTGCAAAAAATTCAAGATTCATGGATATGTCCTATATCTAGAACTTTGAAAGATGAAAGGTTTGTTCAAAGTTCTTGAATGCATTCAGTGAATGCTATAATCCTTCAAATAGCCTTTGTCCTAACTCTACAAAGACAACAATAGGGAGTTAGTTCACAATGTGTGGAAGAACCTAATGGATTTTTATTGTGACATTCATAAAGTTGTGTGATTGAGGTTGGGATATGATTTCTTAAGAAATGGCTCAACCATTGCAGAGAAGAGGGAGACACAATTCGTTGCCAATAGAAAGAATATCTTTTAACCCATCGAAAAGCAAGTTATTCTTGGTTTTAGAAACGCCCCTGATTTGCCCCCAAGTACCATAGTTTATAAATATTGTCTAGGAGAGGCATATATGTGAGGAATCATGGTATTCATGTGATTTGTTTTATTCCGTCCCATACAAAAACTCAAGAATAGAAAATAAACGTTACACATTTGTACGAAATCCTTTGACAAGACTCATCGAGTCATGGTGATTGTTAGTGCTGCGATGGCATCCCCATGAAAGAGAATGTGTATCAATGATAAAATCCCTATTGGTGTGGATGATATTAGAGTTATTCAAAACAAATATTATGTTTGAAAGAAGACAAAAAATGATGTTTCACAATAGCCTAGAAATCTGTGCCCAATGTAGGAATTAATAACATGTTTCTTTTTTCCAATGTGGTCGGGAGTACCATGCCCTTAAGTGAAAGACCACCATGGCATACTTCATTCCATGGAAAGGTATGTGGAAGATGGAAGAAGTGTGAGGAATATATTGAAGTGTCATTGATGGATGGTTGGAAGGAAAAGAAAGACATTTATAGCTAGAAAGGGTTGTAGTTATTGGATGTATGCTTTTTTCTAATATTTTGTCTTCTATGTTTGTACAAAAATAATCGAGATGTTGTAAATGCGGCGAGATGGTTGTATGTGCTATTGCATTTGGATGTGAGATAAATCAGGTGGTGCCTTCAGAGATAAGGTGATGAAAAGTAGGTAGGAAAGGCACAAGGTTATGTATGAAGGTGTCTATGAAAACATGTTTAGATTATTGGATCAATTACAGTTTGATAACATTTTCAATGATATTATTAGAGAACGCGCCGTCCGCTGCTTGTAATCCTTTTTGGCATTTATCAAAAAAACATATTGAGCCAAGTGAACTAATGTGCAAGTGATAATTTTGTTGGAATTGACTAAACTTGATGATGCAAACAAATATTCCTAGTATATGCAAGTCTCTAGAAAAAAATGTTGTGCACCAATATAATTTTAAGCTATTCTGTTAAGCCAACCATTTGATATTATATTTTTTAAGTTGGTAATATCCATAAAAAAGTGAACCAACAATTTCTAACTTTATAATATTCATGAATAAATAATAATAATAATAATTAAAGAAGAAATTAGAATTTTAATATCCATGGCTTATCCTTTTAACTATCTAGGCAAAACCTAAACCCAGGAAAAATAACATTTTTCATTCATTCATTAATTTAAAATTAGAACATTAATATCCATCACTTGTCCCTTTAAAATATTTAGGCAAAATACCTAAATAAATAACATTATTGATTCACTAATAATAATAATAGGAAGATTTTGCAACAAAATCTTAAATAAAAGATAATGTCCCATGGGGATGGACAAACAAAAAATAGAGAAAGGTGGGCATGGTTTGTAAATAGGCACGCAGTAAAAAGAATGGATTTTTGAGAGGAGCCCCTAGAATTAATTAATTAATACACATATATGTGAGTGGGTTGGAGATATTGATGAATCCCTATTTCCAACTAAACAACCACATTTCAATTTTTATAAGAGTGATGAACAGCCTGGCCTCATTACAGACTGCGCAGCCAGCTTGACGGATTCCAAATTCTTTAATCATGCCAGCTTAACAGATTCCAAAATCTTCATCCATATGAAATGAAATCCGTAACATATAATCCCATCCGATATCGTATCATTAGTGTACGGAGGTCGCATTTGGGACGGAGGTTGTGCAAGTGAGGTGAGGCGAGGCTGAATCTTGTTCTTTCTTTATGACACACAGGAACAAGAAATAAATGTACAAAGGAGTGCGGCATTTGAGAGGTGTGGCTTTTGGGAGTCACTGGGCATTGTGTTCTACCTTGGCTGATTATGCCTTTACTTTTGGTACTGTTCTATCTGTATTCTCATCTATTGGATGGTAAGAGTGGAGGGAGCTTCACAATCCGGGAACCATGGAAGGAATTTGTGAGTTGAGAGAGCAGAAGATTGGACATGGTGAGGCTTTTTATGTTATCAGAAGAAGAAAGCACAGCCGATGAGAAGTTGGGATTTATTAGATATTTTCAATTGTTTTCTATTTTTTTAGTTTGGTTTTTTTCCAACCATGGCCATGCTTAATTGAATAAATGTTGTTTCATGTTTTTGTGTGTCTCTATTTCTTTTGGGTTTTTGGTTTTGCTTTTTGTTATTCTTTTCGGTTTTGGTTTTTCTTTTAATTTTAGGGTTGCTTTTTTGTTTTGCTTTTGGTTTTCTTTTTTCAGTCTCTGTTTAGAGGGAGAGGAGGTTGGCTCTAGTTGGTTCCGCGTAGGAGGGAGGATGATGCTAAAGAGAAGAGAAGAGAACATGAGATGGGATCCAGGTATGCACCCTTTTATTTTTTATTTGTATTTTAAGATGGTTTTGTAATAGACTGTCAAAATTAATTGTGTGTGTGGTTGGAAAATTTTATTATACACATTTATTTTCCTAATACTTCCTGTTTTGGCTTTGTGTTTGGAGTAGAAAAGCAAAATTACAAGTTCAATCAATGAGTGTAGAATGAATGCATACTGTAGGTGTGGGTTTATGCTAGCATCTGTCTTCCATAATTAACAATTTGTTCATAAATGAAACTGTCTGGGTTTTAAATGCTCATGTGCTACTACGCTTTCCCTTGTATTCCAACTCCAACTCCAACTCCAGTTCCAACTCCAACTCCATTTAAAGATTGACCCAAAAAAATCCATCTCTGATGACCTTCAATTTGTAAGACCTGGCAATAATGGTTATGCCTTCTTTTCCTTCAACGTTCTTAGATAATTACTGATTATAATGTTCGTTGTTAACAGAATAGAATTATATTTTTGAGTATCGTTGTTTTCTTTTTGCTTTTAACAAAATTTAAATCTATGGAATCTTTTTAAAAAAATTATTGGGTGTTTATACGGTTTCGTTCCTTCTGCGGCTTCTATTTCAAAGATATGGTCTGAGACGACCCCACATAGAAACAAACACTTGCCAGAGGGTCAGCGCCCTTACTTACTCCAGCACAGCTAGGTACGTATGGACGCACACGGAAGGAATGTCCCCGTAGTGAGGTGAACCAGTTATCAGTCAATTTTGTTATAATAGATGCTCAAAATAAGGGCCATTGGTCTGTTATTTATTATATCATGCGTAATTAGACCTATCTGGTCACAACTATAGTTTTCAGAACTCATTCCTCACTCGGCCCTTCAAAAGAATGGTAGTGGATAAAAGCTACAGGGTATCGACCTAAAAGGGTGGTTACTTAATTTGGCAAGGCATCTTTATGTTGAAATGCGGGGCTATTCCTCTTACATGGGTGCCTGCCTTTGTGACACCGTAAGGTAATACACTTTGTAATAACCTTTGCCTCTGCCCAGTGCTGTTTACGGTTTTGCTAGAGGGACAAGTAAGCAAAGCAACCCTAATCATAGGTTTATGCTAATGAGTAGTTTAGGGTAGGGTCGGCACTTTTATTTTTTCAAAGATGAAGCAGATCACTGCTTCCTGGTATGAGATCAATCCCTTAGAAATGGTTTCATGCACGTTTTATATTCTTTGTGATATTTTGATCAGTTTACTACGAACATTTTTTTGGCCTTGGCCCATATAAGTGTGTTTTATATTTTCAAGTTAAGAGATTACAAGGCAACTAATTTAAATCAGGGATGGTGTCATGCATGTTCCTCATTCTTTGTGATCCCCTAATCAGTCTACTAGGAACATTTTTGTGGCCTTAGCACATATAATTGTGTTCTATATTTTAAGTTGAGAGATTAAAGCACAACTAATTGAAATGAAAAATGGTGTCATGCATGTTCAACATTCTTTGTGATTCCTTCATCAGTCTACTAGGAATATTTTTGTGGCCTTAGCCCATATAAGTGTGATTTATATTTCAAGTTGATAGATTACAGCACAACTAATTGAAATGACAGATGGTGTCATGCATGTTCAACATTCTTTGTGATCCCTTGATAAGTCTACTAGGAACAATTTTTTGGCCTTAGCCCATATAAGTGTGTTTTATATTTCAAGTTGAGAGATTACAGCACAACTAACTAAAATGAAAGTGGCATCTAAGGATGTCCATGTCAACTGAATTGAAATGATAACAACATTGACAATTGTGTAGACCATCTTCGAGATTCATCTCGCATTAGGCTTGTTTTGATCTAAGTTTGGAACGTGCAACAACATTGACAATTGTGTAGACCATCTTCCGGATTCATCTCGCATTAAGCTTGTTTTGATCTACGTTTGGAACTTGCAAAGGTGGTTCATCTTAATGATGTGAGAGATTATTGGAAAATTGGTCTTCTTATAAATAGATGTTTGAGATGCATATCTTATGTATTCTTAATTTATTAAATTATTGTTTGAATATTAATTTATATTTTATTATTTTAGTTATATCTCATTTTATTTGTTTTTTCTTTTATTATTTTAATTATCTTTCATTTTAGTTATATTAATACATATGTTAATCTAGGTTTGATTAAGATACCTTATTATATAGTTAAATTGAATTTTGTTTATAGTTTCTATTGTTAATTCTAAATTATTGTTAATTTAATGTTAAATTATATTTTATTAGGATCATAATTCATTTATATTCTCTTATTTTCATTATATTCCATTTTAATTGTATGTTTCAAATATTATAGAGATTAATTATAGTTATGAAATAATGTGTTATGAATTAATTATATTCCATTATAGTAATTGTATGTTTCAATTATTATAAAGATTAATTATAGTTATGAAATAATATGTTATCATAGTTTTGAAATTATGTTTTATTAAGGTCATAAATATGGTACCTAAAATAATGTTATGGCTTTAGATGTTGTAGTTCGAAATGTGTATGATATTGGTATGATTAAAGTTTTTTGATATTTCTTTATTATGATTAGGGTTTATTTATTGTTGCAAGAAAGGTTTTACAGAGGGCGAATTAATGTTTGTTTGGAAATGTTTTTTTTACTAAACTATTTTTTTATATTTCTTTATTATCGTCAGGGTTTATTTATTGTTGCGAGAGTTTATTATTTTTATTAAAGGTTTTATAGAGGGCGAATTAATGTTTGTTTGGAAATGTTTTTTTTATTAAACTATTTTATTTTTGTAGAATTGAGGTTTCTATAATTTATATCAAGTTAACCAGAGATTTTTTTGGTGAAAACCACATGAAATATTATTTGTCTATGCATTTCAAACCAACCAGTGTGGTTTTATTAAACCATTTTATTTTTTCTTTGTTTAATTAAAGGAGAATTATAGTTAGAGAGGGGTAAGATTGGATGATAGGAAAAGTAGATCAAAATGCTTTGGAAAGCCAAGAGAGTAGTGGCAATAAATATTTTTACTATGTTGTAACTTTGAAGTATTAGGTGTAGATATGTGCCATAAATAGAGGCCTCCTATTATTAGCTAGCTTGGGTTTAGGTTGCTAATATTGTGAGAAAAGAGATGATATTTAGTTTTTTAAGACTTAACTTGCTTTTAGTGCTCTAGATAATATCATGTCTATATATATATATATATATATATATATATATTACAATTTACTATTTTGGATTTCATGTGAAATGCTTGGGGAAATTTATAAAGGAGAATTTTTTATTGCTTATAACATTTATTTATTTTGAATTGGATTCGAAAAGAATATTTAAATTTATTTATTTTGCAGTAGATATGAAAGAATATTTCATTAATTGTATTTTGTTTTTAGTGTATTTTTCAAAAAAAATGTTATTAAACATTTAACTTTCTTATGATATGAAACAGATTGATGGAGGAGCAGAGATGGAAATTGCTTTAACAAAAGAGTGACATCTTTTGGGGGAGTTGGAAGGTAAGAATGTAATTAGTGATGAATCAATAGGAAAATTGTTGGATTTGAAAGTATATTTAAATAATTGTTTTTGTTTTTATTAATTGAGAGTAAAATTGCTATTAAATATTTAATTTTCTTGTGTTATGAATATCACAGGTACATGGAAATTTCTTTTTACAAGAGTAAGATAGTGTGCTAAAGAGGTACATGGAGAGAAGGTTGAATAGGAGTAGCAAGTAGATGAATAGCCTTTGACAGAAAAGTGTAATTGGTGAAGACAATTGTATATTGTTGATGTAAAGAGCCAAAAAGAAAAAGCTAAAAAACTAAAATAGCTATAAATAAAATATTTTCTTTTTGAGAAGGGGTTTCCCCTTTTAACAACCTTCATGGATAGCCATGGCCAAAGCTGTCATGGAGGAGTGTACCTTTTTATTATGTTTATGATGCTTTCTAGTTTAGTTTTTAAATTTTTTATTATTTTTTTATGACCTTTGGTTTATAAAATTTTAATTTTAATTTTATTTTGCCATCATTTTATAATAACAGTTCTTTTTAATTATTTATTTTGATCTTAAAAGATTAATAATAACTTTCCTTAGAACTATCAAGTGGTTTTTTTTTCCATAATAATTATATAATAAAATTGGTAACAAAATATTGCCTTCAAAATTTATTGTACACTACTCTTTATGAAAAAACTTTTGATATATTTAATTTTCAACCTCACATTTGAATTTTATTTTTTTTGCATTTCCAAACATGATGTGTAGCACAACAACTTTGCTATTTCAAACTTCACATTTCAGAATTTAAATCTTAACACACTCGCTCATACATATAAACAATGGCAATTGTAAAATTACATTTTAAAAGTTCAATGTTTCATGGCTCTACAATTGCATTTTTAATAGAAATTAATTTCAAAATTCCAAAATTTATACAAACATACTTTTTCATGAAAATCACATTTAAAAATTCCATTGTTTGATGTCTTAGACACTTATACTATTTAATTTTCAGTTCCACTACTTGAAATTTGATGCTTATACACACATCTATATACTCCAATGACATTTATAAAATTACATTTGATAGACATAGACTCTTATTACATTCATATGATATTTAATTTCTAATCTAATTTTATCAAAATAATATAAGTACTTTTGATATTTGACTTAAGTAAGTTGAAAAACATTGTATCTTAAACTATAATTTTATAAAAGAAAAAACATGTGATTTTTCTATGAAATGTTCAAATATAATGATTATATTGTGTTATCAAATTTATCTTTTAATATATTGTAATGATGATTTTGGATGGGAAATTTGCATTTCAAATTAATTACATCTATTTCCTCTCCCATCACACAATCTTTACATCTTCTTTCCACTAGTTCCATCTCTTCAACAATTTCCACTACCTCCCCATCAACATTACAAACAATAATTCAATTTTTTTTAATCACTTACACATCTACACCTCTTACAGTTTTATCTGTTGTTCATCCATATACAAGTCATGATAGCTCAATATGCTTGTATGGTTTTACCTTCCCAATTACATAACATGCCTCAAGACTATCAAAGTAAGATTCATTAGTTTGATGGCATTAGGTCCATCACTACACAACATGTAGACAAAATGAATGACTATCGATATGCTCCTCTGGTTTTACCTTCCCAAAGTAAGATTCATTAGTTTGGTGGCATTGGGTCCATCACTACACAACATGTAGACAAAATGAATGACTATCGATATGCTCCTCTGGTTTTACCTTCCAATTACATAACATGCCTCAAGACTATCAAAGTAAGATTCATTAGTTTGATGGCATTGGGTCCATCACTACACAACATGTAAACAAAATGAATGACTACTTTGACCTTTAGGAGGTTGACGAAGAAGATGTGAAGATAATGCTTTTTTCCTAAAGCCTTAAGGGAGTGGTGATAAAATGGTTTAAATATTTATCAGCAGTTATCATAAATGACCTTACTCTTTTTCATCAATATTTTCTCAATAGATGGGAAACTAAAAAGAATCCCCTCCATATTTTAAATGAATATAAAAATCTAAAAAAAGGCCTGAATGAAATTGTTGAAGAATAATGTGCTAGGTTTAATCAAGTCTATAGTTCCATTCCAGCTGTTATAAATCCCCAACCGGGGTTAGCTAAAATTCATTTCCCTTAAGGATTTGATGTTGACATGGCATAGCAATTAAGAGAAAGAGACCCTACCACACTTGAATAAATGCAAATTAACATTGTCAAAGTAGAGGCTAGTTTATTAGCCAAAAAAGCCAAGCTTAAAACTGAAAGAATGGTTACCATTAAGGAGGAACCTTCCTCCTCTTCATCAGACATAAACCTAGAGAGCCTAGTCAAAACCATGGAAAGAATGATGGAGAGGATGATAGTGATTGATAGAACCCCTCCGAGGGATAACCAAGGAGATTCTCAAAATAGAAATCAGAATCTCAAGATAAATCCACCTTTGATAAAACAAAGGGAACAGAGGGGCCCTAATGATCAAAAACTTAGGCTTCCTTTCCAAGAAAACTATGTTGAAGAAGAAGTGGAACTAGAATAACATTTAGGGGAAAAACAAATTAATTTGTTTGGGGAGACATAAATGGATCATATTTTTTTTACCAAAGAAGAGCAAGATCAATTTCTTCTTTCGCAACCAAAAATAATTCCATTAGAGTTTGAAGAATACAAATAATGTTATCAGAATGCCATAATGGAAGTGCATAGGCAATATAACCTAATGAGTAGAAAGACTATTGATACTCCTCAGAAGAAAATCCCTTATATTCCAACCAAGAAAAATCAGACTGATATCCCTCCTTCTATTCAAACTAGAGATTTTCCTTCCTCCAAGTAATTGAAAAAAGATGCTAAAAAAGAAAACCTTAAAAATCAAGATCATAGCATCAAAGAAATAGAGAAACCACAAACCTCTTTCAGCGTAAAAAATGAATTGGCTAAAGTTAAAATTTCAAATCCCCTCATTGAACTGATGAATAAGAATTCATACAGGACACAAGTAATGAAAACCTTAAAAGTAGGTGAAGGAAGAGATATTGTAAAAGTCATTGATGACAAGCCTGGAATGTTGTTTGGTCCAAAGGTAGAAGGTAAACCCCAAGATGGAATTGTTCCCCCTTTTTTCTCCAGTCTCAATATCCTTTATAAAATCAATCATAATTCGATGCTTGAATCTGGTGCCTCACACAATTTAATACCCTGAGCCATAATGGAGAAATTGAATCTTGACATCACTAGGCCATATAACAATTTGTATTCATTTGATTCCAGCAAGGTAAGATGCCTTGGTCTCATTAAATCCCTTTGTGTTACTCTAGCTCAAATCCCTGCCAGAAGCCTAGTTATGCATATCATAGTGGAAAACATACCCCCAAAGTATGGAATACTACTCTCTAGATCATGGGGGGCAATGTTGAAAGGCACCCTACAAATGGATATGAGTTATGCTACCATACCTACTTTTGGTTAGCCTAGGAGAATTTATAGGGAAACACTAATTAAATACATGGTTAGCAGTCAAGATAGACCAAACAACCATCCCTTGTATTCAGTCCATTCAGACCTAGAGTCTTTTATCTTGTATAATGATGGAGGTATAGAGGAAAAAATCCCTAACCTAGAAACTGATTTGTGTGACATGGAAGAAATCAAAACAGGCATTGTAAAACTAGATGAAGAAAATGAGCTTTTATGGAACATGGATTTTGATGGAGCTACAAGAAAAGAAGGATCAAGAGCAGGTGTGTGGGTTTTTAATTCACAAACTAATAAATGAGAAGGACTTTCATATAAACTAAACTTTCAATATAGAAATAATATAGCGGAGTATGAAGCCTTAATCCTAGGATTGCAGCTTTTGAAAAAATTAGTTAAAAGAATTTTAGTTCATGGAGATTCTGAACTCATAATTAAACAAATCAAAAGGGGATACTCAATTAAAAATCCAAGGTTTACAACTTATAGGAATGTTGTTCTAGATTTCCTTGAACATTTTCTAAAGGCACTCAAATATTTTAGGGTTTATATTATGCATCAACACATTATTACTTTTGGCCCAATTCTAGTTGTCAAAGACATACTCACTCAAACAGATCCAGATGGAAGAAGGGGAAAATGGATTGCAATCATTCTAGAATATGATATTGAAATCCGACCAACTAATATTATCAAGGGTCAAGGGTTAGAAAAACTCATGGCATAGTCTAATTCTAATGTGTTAGACATCCATTTTAATGCAGAATTAGATGAACAAGAAGAGCAGGTGACTTCACCAATACTAGAATTTTTCATCACATCACCATGGTATGTAGACATAATTTTTGTCTTACAGAGCTTATATGCTCCTAGTTTAACGAAAACCAAAGCAAGGTTCCTCAAAATGAAATCTTTGAAATTTTGCATCCTTGACAAGAATTTATATTGGAAATATGTCGGAGGGATGTTATCAAAGTGTTTGTTGAAAAAAGAATCAGATAGGGTCTAATCACACTCTTAAATGTGATTAGGCTAAAAATAAGTTTAATTATGTGAGTGAATAAATCAATCACACAGTTTAATTATGATTGAGCTAGATTAGTGGAGTTAATCACACTATTTAATCGTGGTTAAGTGAAAAAGAAAAAATAATCAAAGACCTTAGAAAAATGAATAAATAGGGCTTGAAAAATCAAATGCAACCTAGATTTGATTAATTTGGTTTAGATTACTTAATTTGAGTTGAAATTAATTAATCATGTGGTTCAATGTGATTAATTATTTGTAATAGCATATATTATGAATAAACAGCTCAAATATTTTAATAAAGCTGGAATGCGACAAATAAGTTTTGTCAGCACGTGATTATCAACTGCACAAGAAATCCATGGTTGACATCTCTCCTGCCAGGATCAACAGTGGGGGAGTGCTTTTGAGCCCCCCTAAGCTCCATCCAACTTTACCTGGGGGGGTATGAAAGGCTCAGCTACATGTCAACCTCACCATGTTTCACACCCCCCTTGCCTTTCACTCAACGTGTCGTCCCCTTCGAAAAGGTGATATGAAATTCCAATGATCATTTGCCACCTCAGCTGATCTTCCCTATAGATTAAAAAGAAATCAGAAGCAGTTATCAAGTAAATAGAAATCATTGTAGTCATTTCCCTATATATTTCTCAACATCACTGGGGTGTTATGACCTCCATCTAGTTTTAAATCCCATGGAGTGACACCATGGCCCATCACAGTAAGGATGGAAGGAAAGCGTCCCTTTGGAGTTTGGGATCCTGAGTTAAGTTTTTGGTTGTCTCCAAACGCCTTGGTTCTAGGATGAAATATGTAGCTTGCGGTAAGTTTCGTATATATGGGGAGGTTGTTAGGTCACCATCAATGGATTTCATATATATTATTAAGAATCATAAAAGATAAGCCCTAAGGTTTACTTTAATTAGTCAAGTCCTCATTGTTAAATAATATTTACCATTGAGAGGTCATAGGTTTAATTCTCTCAACACTCTCATGGGAAAACTTCATGGTTGAGATGGCTTGAGGTGATACCTTCAAGTAGATCTTCCTGGTACAAATATTCCATGGAAAGAATGGTTGGTAATCTCCAAGATCCATGAAATTAACTAGATAAGAAACAATAGAATCACATATTATAAATGTTATATATTATATTGAGATAATATGAATTTATCAATATTATTTTCTAACTAAATTATAAAAGTTTAGTTGCAATAGTGATTCCTCTTAACCAAATTCATCATGGTGTAAATATTTATCTAGGTTGTATTTATCATGGTTTATGGTGACTTTTAACTCAAGTTTATTTGTTAGTTAATGTAACAGTACATGTGAGTTAGTGTAGACCAAGTGATAATTTTGGATATATAATAACCTAATATTTTGGTTATATGTTGCTAATGTACATTTCAATCTATACATAAACATTCATGCTTAAGATGATGAGGTAGATAATTATCATTGTATTGCTTCATTTAATCAAATTTTTATTCCCTTACAAGTGGTTTCTCCCTCTACTCAATGAAAATTATCTCTTGGAATATGTGAGGCCTAAATTTCTTTCAGAAGTAGAGACTTCTTAAGAATCATATTCACCAAGACAAACCCAATATTATTATGATCCAAGAAACTAAGTGTTCCAATGAAAGAGACTCATCCATTGTCCCCAAATGTTGGAAAGGGACTCATAGTATACCCATTGATGCTAAGGGGCACAAGCTAGAGGATTAGCCATCTATTTCCACCCAAATTAAAAATAATAAGGGTTGAATATTGGACAAACAAGAAATCCTTATATGTTTCACAACATGTTATTAACCGCCTCTTGTGGATCCAGTAACTCTAGTGATGCATCCGTTTACTAACACTTCCACATTTTGGTGCAACGACAATCAGGATTCAAACAATTGGTATTAGAGCTAAAGGTCTAGAGTTTGAACCACACCAGGATCACACTAGGGGGGATATTGTTGGACATTAGATAAACCAACATTCCCCATGTGTTTCACGACATGTTCTTAACTGATTCTCATGGATCTATTAACTCTAGTAATGCATCCGTTTTCTGACACATGTAGGTTTTGGTGTAATTTAAATGGTGATTCCAACAATAAGATCAGATCAAGAAGGATACATATCCAATGTCTATGGGCTACACATACCTCATGATATTCCAATTGTCCTTTGTATTCTATGAGTATTATGCTAAATGTTCGATGGAATACCATGGTTATTGGGAGGAGAGGTCAATCTAATTAAGAGTCTTGATGAGGAAAAATTAGCATCATGAGACTAGATAATGTTGTTCATAACTTCAAGGAGATGATGCATGTGTAAACATTGGTGGGCTTGGAAAAATCAATGGCATATTCACTTGGAATAATCGATTGAAGGGCATGGGTCACCTCTAGACTAGATTGTTTTCTAGTTTCTAAAGCACTCGTGGAAAATGACCTCTTTTTATTGGCTTCCATAATTCCTAGTAGAGGTTTACATAACTAGCCAATTCATCTGACCATAGGCATTAAATCTTCCCTATCAAATAGCCTTTTTCACTTCAAAATGTTTTGGCTTCTAAACTAGTAGTGATGTAGGATCCAAAGTCCAAGTCATTCATTTGTTTCCTAGACCTAATAGGTGTTTAAACTTCTATAAGGGAGTGGATTTTATCAATTAAAAAAAGGTATAAATTATAATAAATAATTTTACATCTAAATACAAGTGTCCTAGTCCTAGAAGGAATCTACGATTGTAATGGAATTTAGCCTTACCAACAACGTGGAACAATGTGAAAGAGACAAGTAATTGAGTTTAAATGTTGCGTAATTTCTAGAGATCACGACATATGTACAAAATATTTTAGGTAAAGTGGAGTCAGATTCTAGAAGAAGAATAGATGTATATCTTTGACATGTTGTTTAGCTATAGCTTCCATGTTGTAATATGATTATTTAATTGGGTAAAGGCCAAAGAGAATGAATTGAAGAAGAGGGAGATTGACGAGAGGGAAGGAAGGGCCAAATCTCCAGGATGGATGCAAAAAAGAGAGAGTAAATTGGCTAGTCATTATACAATCATGAAAATTAATACAAGTTTTTTTGTTAATGATGATTGTGTGAAAACATCTCCTTCCCATTGTGTGTTTGGTCTCTATAAATTTTATGCTAATACTCTATGATGAGAAAAGCTACTTGAATCCTCTCATACCTATAGTCCCTGCATATTATGCTCCCGACGCAATGAGGATTCTTGTTACAATAGCCAACCCATTGAATTGTTCATATCAAGTTAGTATAGAAGGAGAGCGAGTTTTAGGTTATTATTTAAGTGTGACCATCATAAGTTTGTAGGTTAATTTTTGGCTCAAATTAAGTTGTGAGTTTTTGCTTACGAGTGAATGTGACACCAAAATATCTACCACATTCCCATTAAGTATTGGGTTCTCTCTTCACTATATGGCACAAGTTTAAGGTTCCCATTGAGAAGTTTTGTTGTGTAAAATCCAATATCTCTATATTGATACAATGGTTAATACATTCAAGTGATGGATAATTGCATGTTACTTGTTCTATTGTCTTTTGACATGAAAACCTGCAAACAAAGTTGTAGCTATGTTTTGTTCCAAGTTGAAATTTTGACCAAGTGTTGATTCCTCACAACATGAGGTTATACCTCAAAATTCCAATAAAATACTAGGGTGGTGTGGTTTATGGGTGGTATCCACTTCGAGACCCCCTTTCTAAGCTAGGTTCGACTAGGGGTGCCCTAAAGTAAACTTGGGTCATAGATTAGGCCACCTCTATGATCACATCATTGATAGATGTTTTTCCATTGAGTGAGGTCCCATGACAATATTTTTCACTTTGGACCCACCCTTAATCAACCTATATTAGACTAGGGTGGAAATGTGAACTTAGGGCATAGATCTAATTTCCTCACGATTGTACCATTCAATTTTTTTCTTGTTAATCGAGGGGTCCTCAGTAATCCTTCCACTAGCATTGAAGGTCATAAGAGGTGGTTATATAATGGGGATGAGGTAATTTCATAAGGCTTCATACCCCTTGGTTTGGAATTGGTCTTAGTTGCACAATATGGGGCTAGCATCTGAAGTTAGCATTAAGTGAATCTTGTGGTTTACAAAAACTCTTCAATATTATCGACAAGTGGTCAGTCATCCCCTCAACTAAGCATCTTTATAGATGGGACATTTTACACATATCACCCCCATTGGTATAATGATATTTCCCTATTATGAAAGTATAATGGATCATGAACACTAACAAACGACGAGAAGTCTTATCAATTAATAGATATGGTAGACGACAATTTTCCTACTGATTACTAGCTCCATCTTGGCTTCAGGATCTCAAGAATATATGGAGCTTCCTATATTATCTAAGATAACACACCAATATGAGAAGAAAATTTATCTTGTTAATATTAGGCCTTGGATAGAGTGGAAGGTCTATTGATAAATGGCAACAAGAAATTCCAGTTTAATTTGTCCTTGTATTAAACTGTCAATTAAATTTGAATTCTATTCTCATAGCAACTTAAGATAGTTAAATTAAGTTTATTAAACTTACTTAACTTAGGAAATTCATGTTGGAAGTCTTTTGGAAGTCATGTATATTTTCTCCCTACTTTGTAGGAGTCTAGTGTGAGTTAATTGTGAGTTGTAAAATAAAATACTCAGTTTCATGAGCCAGTTTAGTTAAACTAGTTCTCAAACTGATTGAGAGAACTAATAGTGAGTTAATAGTCAGTGGTGACACTAATAAACTCCACTAGTTCTACTCTAGTTAACTTAATATTTACTCATCAGAAACTCATGCATGTTGATTATGAGAAAGTTCCAGTTGAGACTAGAGCGTACGGACATTGTACTATTTTTTTTAGATTTTTATGAGTTGCACTAATAGTGCATGCAATCAGGAACTGATCCTTGAGGGATTGCGTTATCTTTAGAGGCTTTGTTTCCCTTTAAATACAATTTATCCTTCGTAGGAATTACATACTAGAATAGAGACTTGGAGATCTTGTGAATTGGCTAAGCTTTGGCCTTGAGCTTTCTTATGAGTTGGAGATTGAATTTGAGTGCTGCGATTGTTCTAGTGAGAACAAGCATTGTAATTTAATCTTGATTTTTAGGATTAATACAAAACAGATAGTTGGATTTTGAGTTGTGGATTTTCCTATATATTTATTTGTTATGTGCCTTTGATTCTCTTCCTCTATTGATTATTTTTTTCTCTATGTGTATGGGCTTCTACTATAAAGAGTAGAAGTATATTCTTGTCTCTTTCTTTAGGAAATTTCATTATCTTATGAATCTACGAGATTTTCTACATGGTATTCGAGTAAGATTATTTTTTGGGCCGAGAGTTATCAGAGCAGATCTAAGGATTTATGTGAAAAAATTTCATAAAAAAATGCAGATCTGGATTCCTTGGGAAAAGATACCCAAATTCAAAAAAAAAAAAGTTGAATCAGAGTTCAAATGAGAGATATATTGTTGATTTAAAATCAGCTCTCTAGAGGAGATTTTGAAGTTTTGAGTTTCTGGATTACAGGTGAATGTCAAATTTGCAATGCATACTTCAGGATCAGCAGATGGCATTCCATGGGTTGAGGCATGAGCATGACTTATAAGTTAGCTCAAATTTCATAGCCTGGAGGGACAGGATGGAGGTTGTGCTTGAGGATAATGGCTTGAAGGAATTTTTTGAAAAAGCAATTCCTAAGTCAGCAGCTACAGAGGCATAGAACTTGGTCGAATGGAAGAAGTGTGTGGTGAAGGCAAGGTGGATAATCCTTAAGGAAGTTCGATACCACATTGTCTTGAGTCTGCATTGCAAGGGAACTCTGCATGCTATCTAGAAAACATTGATGGACTTGTATCAGAATAGCATTTATCAAAGGAAGTTGGCACTAAAGGATAAACTTCATAAAATCAAGTTGGAGAAAGGCGAGATGATTCCAAAGTACTTGAACAAGTTCACTCAATTTCAGGATGAACTTGGAAGTGTTGGAATCACAGTTATTGAGGAGGATATGGTAGGTTTTTCTCTTCTTGGACTCCCAAAGAGTTGGCATAGTTGGTGAGCTCCAGTATTGTAGCAATAATGCTACAACTCCTGGGGCTTCCTGTCTCTTAATTTTATCAACCCGGTAGTTCGTACAAACTTGGAAGCGACGGTGCTGTATGCACAAGTACTAGCTCTTGTCGCAGCTGTCACTTGGTCAACTGGCACAAGTCCGCTAGGGCTCAAGCCAACTTCTATAGGCTCACAGAAGAAGCTTTATCAATGATGGATGAAAGCTAGCTCAAAGAAGACTAATCTACTTGACAAAAATGAACTGAAAGCAAATCAAAGCATGGAAACCCTAGGAAACCCTAATTTAACTAGTCTAACCTCTATGATGCAAAGAATGTGAAGGGAACTTCTACCAATGATGCCATTACTTCTAATAAGTGAAAGTGCATGAATCTAATCTACTTGCAGCTTAAAAGACATATTTTTGTATTTTTTTCTTTAAGTGGATGGAGTGATTGTGATTTTGTGCTTATTAGGGTTTGGTTGTGCAGATGTGATGCGGAAGGAAGGAAATCTTGGGAAAGGTTGGGGAGGCTAGGAGAGGTTCCCAGAGATCCTTAGCATCAGTCCCCAGAGGTTCCTCACGTCCAGAGGCTCAGCAACCGAGTGAGTGGCCTCCTACAGGATGTCTGCAGGGGATTCTACAGGAAACGCAGAGATTTCTACAGGAAGTCTACAAATTGCTACAGGATGACCTACCATGTGTGTTTGAAGTAATGGTGGAGTGATGGAATGGTAGGGGGAGATGTGTAAGGTAGGAGTAAGGTTGGTGATGTCTCAGGAGTGGAGAAGTAGGATGGAGAACGAGTGTATGAAGTGGGTTGATGGATGGAAGGTTATAACAACGAAATGTCTAAAGAATGAAGTTACGTGAGGAGTGGAGGAGTTTGGGAGATAACAGAGCGGAGCAGAGGTCAAGGATGTGGTTGTATGCGTGATCAAGACGAAGAAGGAGGTAATAGAATGATGAAAAGTAGTGTAAATGAAACAAATGGCTTATGACTGTCACCAAGATGAAAATTCATTAACCTAAGCTACCTGTGCTAAGAACTCAATGAACACCAATATAAAGCGTGTAGAGGAAGGTGCATGAAGCGGTGATGAAGGTGTATGGTGCAAGAGTGAAGTGCATGGAAAGATCTGTCATAAACGAGTCTATGTTGCAGCATGTATAAAGTGAAGAACTGCGTATTTTTGTGGCTGGTATAGGCTGCATTCCAATCTCCGAATAGAGATGGCAGTGGAGACTTCCTCAACCTTTTTTGCTGGAGCTCCAAGAGATTATATCTATCCTCCTATCAAACTGAAGCAACTGAAAGCAAATCACCATAAACTAGTCCTATCTAGGCTCATGAAAACGACTAAATTACCAAACTGTGAATTCGAATTGCATGTGAAAATAAACAAACTCAAAGTGCTGGAACGAAATGCAAACACATTACAACACTGAGGAGATCTATTGCTCTCAGGTTGGGCCCTAACCTGAGAGCTATAGCTCCTTGAGAAAACTCAGAACTAGATCAAAATCTGACTTCTTTATTCATAATCTGATGTCATGCCAAACTTGGCTTACAAAAAGAACTACACCGAGTTGTGCTCAAAAATTACAATAGTAATGCGAAAGTTTCAACAACCTATCAAACGATACGACCTCCATACTTATGCAAAAACGATCATCCAACAGGTGTCCTTGATTTTAGGAGCTCGGCTGTCCAACTGAAGTTTAAACTGCTGATCCTGTAGGACAGTCATAATTGTTGTTCCTGTAGAACAGTTATAATTGTTGTTCCTGTAGAACAACTGGCTGCTTCTAAGCTCGGTGGGGAGATGGATTGGAGCTCGGAGATATGGTGGGAATCACGAGGAGGGTCCCAAGACTGTGGACATCCTCTCATAAAAACCAGCAGTGCCACCTCATTGTCTCCTTGTCTCCTTTTCACGTGGTCTTTTCTCCCTTTTAATGCAAAAACCTGAAATCATAATGCATTAGTCACGTAGATAAAATGTCTACCCTTCTTCCTACAAACAACACGAATAAACTAAGAAATGCATGCATAAGCAGTAAAAAGTGAATGGTTTGAGCAAAGCAAGTAGGCCAAATGAGCCCAAATTATACCAAAAATTGGGGCTCATCATCACCCCCCAGCTAAACTATTTGCTCATCCTTGAGCAACTTAGTCCAAGTCCTCATCTTTCATTGCTTTCACTGCTTCTCTTGCATCCCAAGGCTCTGTGGTAGGGTCCTCTCTATAGATGTGCAACCCTGCTTTTCTGTTTACCTCTTCCCATTGTTGACTGTCATCTTCCTTTGTATTTCCTTCAGTCAATCCTAGCAATAGCGGTGGGCTGAGTTTAAGGCCAATCCAGCTGGCCTGGAGGCTTTGCATGGACTTCTTGTAAAGGTCAACCCTTGCCAAAGCTTCTCTCATCCGGATGGGGGTATGGTACTCTCGGATTTTCAAGCTGTGGGCCATGGTATTCCATCTGCGTGCACAAGCCTGGGCAGCACTTTCTCCCAACAACCTTTCCATGTCTTCAAAGTGAGCTATGGCCTGGGCTTGTTGGTCCATAAACCTCAAGGAAGCTGTGGGATCCGTAGCCAATTGTTGGTGGGTTGAGATGAGTGCCACCGGGTCCTCTAGTTCCGGTCTAATGAATAGTGGTTCGATCACTGCTCGGTTCATGACCGATTTTGCTTCAACTGCTCTTTGATCTTCATGGTTTAACCATGAGGCGAGGGCCATCAATTGCATATCACCCAAGGCAATGTTGGGATCCCATGATACTTCATTAGGCAAAGCCAAGTTGTGGAGGTAAAACTCTGCCAATTTGGCTTTGTCTTCTGCCGAACTAGTAGTGCATAATTCAGAAAATTGTTGTGGGTTTTCGATGTGTGCAATACCTCTTTGGGCCAAGGTGTTTATTTGGAACTGAAGCCATTGATCTTTTAAAAACATTCCATAGGATTTTGCGGGCGTTCTGCACTGAATTGCTTCCATGGCCCAACTGGCCATGCAGGCCAATTGTGCTTCCTTTTGTTGCAGTTGTTCCTTTAAGGCTTGCACTTCAATTCTTGTCTACTGTTCTGCCTCCTGTAGAAGTGTTACTGGCTCTTCAAGACTGGTCGTCAGCTCCTTTTTGCCTTCTTGTTCATTTGTGATGTCCTTGGAGGATGTTCCTGCCTTTGCCTTTAGTTCTTGTAGCTACAACCGTAACTTCTGATTTTCTTCCTGTAGAAGTGCCTGCTGGCAACTAGCCACATGTTTAGCCATGGTGAATTCACTCCTGACCTCCCTGAGTTGATCCTGTAGAGGGCCTATGTCCTCCACCCCCTTTGATTTGGCGATTTGCATCCATGTGTGGGAACGGACTCTTTCTTTCTCTAGTTCAAAAAATAGAGGTACAGTAAATTTCTGTGGTATGATTTTGCCCGCCTCTAAGAAGGTGTAATATGAATTCAGATTGGGCGAAGGGCTAGGTTCTGGTATGTGTTCTCTTGCTATCTCTTCAGGCAGTTCTGCCTCACCCTCCCTTGGTGATGAGGGTCCTTCTCCTTCTCTCTTTTCTGTTTCCTGTAGCCGGGCCAGAGTATCCTGTAGAATGTTTTCTGCTTCCTGTAGCTGAGTTTTTTCTAACTTTTCCTGCCATGTATTTTTCTTTGGAATCCCCTTCTCGTAGGTGACTGTGACCTTGGAGGGTGACTTTTCTTTGGGAGAAGTAGGTGTATCTTCGATGATGATCGGGCTGCTGGATTGGGCCTGTGGCTTGCCCGTCTTTATCCTAACACTTCTCCGAGCCTTAAAGTACATAGGAGTCTCCCTCTTCCTCTTGTCTTTCGGCTTAGGTGGCATATTGAGGCCAGCTAATACAGCTGCTGCCTCCTGTGCCAGAATATCCACCTCATTTTCTTTGGTTTTTACCTTTTTGGGGCCTCCTATAGAAGCCTGTTTCTGCAATTTCGGGCTTCCTGTAGAAGCCTTTTCCTTCAGCACTTTTGGGCTTCCTGTAGAAGACCCTTTCTTGATCGGTTTTGGGCTCCCTGTAGGAGCCTTTTCCTTTAGCAGCCTTGGGTTTCCTGTAGGAGCCTTTTCTTGAGTCTTTGGGCTTCCTGTAGAAGCCTATGTCTTTGTTTCCGGACTTCCTGTAGAAGTCTGTTCCTTAGTGATTTTCGGGCTTCCTGTAGAAGCCTGCTTCTGTTTTCCTGTAGGTACAGGTGTCTCCGTCTTTGCTTGCTTACCTGCCTGAATTTTGCTTTTTGCTTTGGTTGCAGGTGCTGTTGAGGTACTTGGGCTGACGTGGACTACCTCAGCTTTGTCCATTCTGCCTTTCATCCTATTTTCCCTTGCTGACAGGATAGGTGTGCCACCCTTTCCTTTGTCCTTCTTTTCCTCAGCCACTGCTTCCTTGTCTTCACTGCTGGAGGAGCCACTATCTTCGACTAGCATTTTTATGTTCCCATCTCGTGTTAGATTCCTAAATGACTCCCAGGAGAGGGGAACTTTATATGAGTGCAGTGCATCCTCCACAAGCAATTTGATCAGCCCATGGTGTGCCACCTGATCTGGGATGCCATCTTTCAGCTTTGTAGCACACTCCATTAAGGATTGCAACAGGAAATAAGGAATGCTTAATTTCTTTTCTACAGGAAGCTCACTCCGGTGCCTCAATTCGGTAAGCAACCGGAAATGATACCCGTATACGATGCTATAGCGGCCCTCACAGGTTATATATTTCATTATCTGGAGGCTGACCTCGTTCCAAGGTGGTAACAAACTGGTCCTTCGTACTCCATTCTTATCCTCCGAGAATTCTTCCTCAGGTGGAAAGAATTCTTTCTTTGCTTGCTGGCTCTGCTTTCATTCTTCCTTGTCCCACGGCAAACCCATAGGGAGTTCTGTAATCCGACTGATGTACTGTGGGGTAATCTTGAGGCTTAGGCCCCTGAAGGTTACTGTAGCTAGTGTCTTAGATTTCGGCCTTAAAGCCTGCAGAAATTCTTCAGCTACATCATCATCGTAACCCTGCAACTTACCACAAAAAGACATCCATTGAACCCTTGTGAATAGTTCTACCACCTCCTGGTTTTCTCTTAATTTGGTGGAATCTGTGGGTTCCCGCCTGATAAACCCACCCGGCATGATGAACACGGGGGTTTTGACTAAAGGTGACAAATGCAAAGGAGATTCGGTCTATTTTAGGTAGAGCATGCATACAATTCACAAAACATAGTCTAATTATACTGCTATCCTGTAGAATCGATAGTATAGGCACAACAATCCGATATTTTTATGACCAGACTGTGAATAATGATCTTGCCACCTTTGAAAGCCAATTGCGGAAGGAGTTTCAGGGTTACCTTTTTCTGCCACCTTTTCTTACATAAGGAATTCACCTTCCTGTAGAACTGCGTTCCTGTAGAGACTGCTTCCTGTAGGACTACGTTCCTGTAGAAACTGTTCCTGTAGGAGCAGTGTGCAAACTTCGGGGAGGACTATAGTTGGCCAGCGGTCGAGATGTGCTTCACCAGCGTTCTGGTAGCCGAAAGCTCGGCGTATCAATGTGCAGAGGAAATCAGAAGAGCCACTCGAGTTTTGAAGTGGAGGTTGATGAATACATGCGCATAATCTAGCCGATTAGATTTTGAATCGGCGCACCTCGTGGCGCGGGGGGTGAGCTATCCCCACCGGACCGTTGGGCGACGTCACCCATCATTCGCCTGCATATTCACTCGCTGCCGCATTCATTCCCAAAGATCTGTCGCCGCCCTTTTCGGTTAAACTCGTTTCTCGGTTGACGGGACTATCCTCACGTGCATGCTGCGTATTTTCTTTGTCGTGGCTGCCACCCAAGCATCCGACTATACCATAACTAGCCGACGTGGCCAGTCAACTGGCCATACGGCCGCTCAACCATTCATTTCTATGCCATGCAAACAAATCAAAGTAATACTCATGCGATTTGGTGGAAGGAAGGGTTGAGACACTTACCTGCGCGCGGCTGCACACGATTTTTCAGTTTTTGGATGACGGGGAGCGGATCTACCTGCGACATGCGGCTTACACAGTCCCGGAGGCTCATGGTTACAGGATGCTTGCGATGGAGTGGATGCTCTGGTTGCCTGCACCCGTGTTTTGCTTGCAGAGGGCGGTGTTGTGAATGGTATCCACTCATGAAGGTTTGACTGTTACAGGATTCCCGCAGGGTGCCTTGTAACAATCTCGCCTCCTTGGGTGCATGCTGCACGACGATGGATAGAATCTTCTGATCACGCTCCCGGAGCTTCTGATGCTCGACATGGATGTGGTATGAGATCTCGGTGCTTGTTTTTCTTTGACAAATGGCTTTACCACGAGAACTCATTGATCTGGTTTGCTGGTGCAGGGATCTTGGTTGCATGGTGACGAGGATGGTGGAGCAAGGTAACAGCAATGTTCAGGGGTGCCAATCAGTGGCATGCATGCATCCAACCCATTCCTCAGCCGCTAGATCTCCGTTTGAAACAAATTTTTGGCCGTCCCAAACTTCTATAGGAAGTTTCCTGTAGAACACAGAGCTTCCTGTAGAAATTTTGCACTTTCCTGTAGAAAATCTGCGCCTTCCTGTAGAAAGACCGCGCCCTCCTGTAGAAAGACTGTGCCTTCCTGTAGAAAGACAGCAGCTTCCTGTAGGAGATTCAAACCATGATAAAATTGCACATACCTTGAAAAACATGGGTGCTCTTGGAGGAGGTACTGATGAGGTTCCTTGACATTATGATAAGGACCCTTGGCTCGGATTAGAGAGACTTCTTCTCCTCCATAGAACATCTGCAACCTGCATGCAATTTTCATATTGTGCTTATTATTTTTTTTCTTTTTTCTTTTTTGGAAAGATAACAGGGGCGCCCCAAAGAGGTTTTCACCCTTGCTACCTGCCCTGAGCGCCTCAGAGAGGTTTTCACTCACGGATCTTTTTCAAACATTCCTTTTTTTTTTCTTTGAAAGACAATAGGGGCGCCTCAATGAGGTTTTCACCCCTACCGCCTGCCTTGGGCGCCTCAGAGAGGTTTTCACCCAAGGATCTTTATTTCTTTTTCTATTTTTTTTTCTTCTTTTTTTCTTCTTTTTCTCTTTTTTTTTTCTCAATTCTTCAGGGTATGCCCAAAGTAGAGGCAGAACCCTTCTCTATGACCAATACAGATTTCTCCATAGTTCTGATAAACCCTTGTCTTGAGAGAGGTCTCCTGTAGATCTTCAATCGATGCCCATTGACGAGCATGGGAATGGCTTCCTCATCAATGGTTCGAATAAGGACAGATCCATTGTCATGGCACTGTTCCACTACATACGGTCCCAGCCATCTGGTTCTCAACTTCCCCTTGAAGTCTTTGAACCTGGAGTCATACAACAAGGCCCAATCTCCCGACTGAAATTTCTTGTCATGGAGATGTTGGTCATGCCACACCTTCCTCTGAAGTTGAACCACTTCTGAGTGAAGGAGGGCCTGCATGCGGTGCTCGTCCATGCCATTCAGCTGCAGCAGCCTCTCTTGTTGTGCATGGCTGAGATCTAGGTCCAGCTGAGTTGCCATCCTCAAGGTGTTGTATTCAAACTCAATGGACAACAAAGCTTTCTTCCCATAGACCAGCTCATATGGTGTGAAACCGGCGGTGGTCTTCCAAGTGGTGTTGTAGGCCCATGTGGCCTCAACCAGGCGATCTGCCCAATCTTTTCTGCTGCTGCTCACCACTTTGGTCAAGATCCCTTCTAATGCTCTATTGGTGACTTCCACCTGCCCATTTGCTTGAGGATGATATGGAGTGGAAGTCCTATGCTTGATCTTGTGATGAGCCAGTAAGTCTTCAACCAAGTTGGATGTGAACTGGCTCCCTTGATCGGTCACCAGCTCTCTTGGGTAGCCAAACTTGTAGAAGATGTTCTCTCTTAAGAACTCGACCACCTTCTCTTCTGTTGTTGCTTTGATTGCTTTAGTCTCTGCCCACTTTGTCAAGTAGTCAGTACACACAATGATGTAGGATCTTTGCCTCGAAGAGGGATTGATTGGACCCACAAAGTCCATGCCCCACTTCTCAAATGGCTCAAGAGTCACTTGAGGTTGGAGAGGCATCTCATCCCTTTGGGTTGGTTTCCCCATTCTTTGGCATTGGTCACACTGACTATATCTTCTGACATCTTGATGAAGTGTGGGCCAATAGTAGCCTGCCTGCAGGATCTTGAAGGCAGTTCTCTTTGCTGCAAAATGCCCTCCACAAGGCCCATCATGACAAGTGAGGAGGATATCAAAGACTTCCTCCTCCCTTACACAACGCCTTAAGATCTGATCGGGGCCAAGCTTGAACAGATTTCCCCCGATCCAAGTGAATGAGGCACTTTTTCTAATGATTCTGCTCTTCTCTTTTGAAGATAGGTGTGGAGGGAACTGTGCTGAAACAAGATAGTTTTCTATATCAGCAAACCATGGAGAGAGTACTGAAATAGAAAACAGATGTTCATTAGGCATCTGATCGTCCACTATTCCATCCTCATCTGCAGACAAATCCAATCTAGATAAAAAGTCAGCAACAACATTTTCTCTACCTGGTTTATCAACAATGGTTAGATCAAACTGCTGCAATAAAAGTAACCATCTAATAATACGAGCATTCACATATGGTTTATTCATCAAATATCTAATAGCAGCATGGTCAGTATGTACAAAGGTCTGGTAACCAGTGATATAATGTCGAACTTGTTCAATGCATGGACCACAGCCAAGAATTCCTTCTCGGTTACAGTGTAATTCAGCTCAGCTTTGGACAAGTTTTTGCTAACAAAGTAAATGGCATATGGAAGTTTCTGCTCAACTTGTCCTAAAGCTGCACCTATGGATTTATTTGAGGCATCAGTGTGGATGTGGAAAGGTAGGGCCCAGTTTGGACCTCTCAGGATTGGGGTTGACACCAGCTTGTCCTTCAATTCATTTAAAGCCCTCTGACAATCGTCAGTCCATTTAAACTCCACATCTTTTGCCAATAGGCCAAACAATGATGAGGCTAGCTTGCTGAAATCTTTAATGAATCTCCGGTAGTATCCTGCTAATCCCAAAAAACTCCAGACATCCCTTACCTTTTGAGAAGGTTGAACCCTCTTGATGAGAGCAATTTTGTTAGGATCCACTTGCAATCCTTGGGAAGAAATGGTATGGCCTAGCACGGTCCCCTCAGTCATTAGGAATTCACATTTTTCAGGACTAAGGGACAAGTTCATCTCGGTGCATTTGGTTAGGACTTTCCCCAGGTTGGACAATGCTTCCTGGAAGTTGGCCCCATATGGAGTAAAGTCATCCATGTATATTTCCACTGCATCATGGACCATCTCCGAGAAGATGCTCAAGACAGCTCTCTGAAAGGTAGCAGGAGCATTGCATAGCCCAAAGGGAAGGACTCGGTAGGCAAAGGTACCCCAAGGACAAGTGAAGGTGGTCTTATCTTGGTCTTCCGGGCTGATTTGAATTTTATTGTACCCGCTAAACCCATCCAGGAAACAGAAAAACTTCTTTCCTGCCAGTCCATCCAACACTTGATCTATGAGAGGTAGAGGGGAATGGTCCTTCTTGGTAGCTTTGTTCAGTTCTCGGTAGTCCACACAAATTCTCCATTTCCCATTTTTCTTGGGAACCAACACTAGAGGGGACACCCATTCATTATCTGAGATGGGGTAGATGAATCCGGCATCCAACAGTTTTTGCAATTCTTCCTTGACAATGTCCTTAAGGGCAGGATTCATTCTCCTCTGCGGTTGCCTAACTGGTTTACAGTCCTCTTTGATATATATGTGATGAGTACAGACTGAAGGATGGACTCCTTTCATCTCCTTATAGCTCCAAGCAAAAGCATCTAGGTGGCTGGCCAACAGGCTACACAGCTCCTTTTCCTGAGAAGGAGATAGGGAGGAGCTGATCTTCAATGCTTTCTCAGGGCCGAACTCCACATTCTTGACTCTGGGAGTAACAGGGTTGGTTGTACAGAGATCCACTAAGGTGCTAGCTTGGGCATCCTCCACCAATTCCTCTAAGGGTAGTGCACTGGAAGGTGGATTCTGGATCAAGGTCTCGATCAAATCATCCTCGGTTGGGGGGTTTCTTCTAGTGGTATCTAGGGTACACAGAGGTGCTGAATACACCTCGTCTTCTTCTCCTTCCTCCAACCAGAGTGGTAAGTCATGCTCTAAAGAGGGTTGGGCAGGAGTGTATAGGACTAGCTGCTTGGACATGGGAACATTTTTGATGGTCATGTTTCCTGCCCGACAACTTATGTAAGCATCTGCAGTAGCTAACCAAGGCCTTCCCAAAATGAGAGGATATCCAGTAAGCTTGGCCTTTGGTTGTAGAACCAGGAAGTTTGCAGGGTATTCCCAAGAATCAATGGAGACCATGACATCCTCCACAATCCCTTCGGGAGTCACGGTGGAGCGATCTGCTAATTGCAGTATTGTCGAGGTCTTCCTCAAGGAACCCTGAAGATTGAGTTTAAGCATGGTATCCCTGGTCATCACATTGATCGCCGCCCCCAGATCAATCAAGGTGTGGGGGATAATGGTGCCATTGATGTGAACATCTACTACAGAACTTCCAGGATCTAGGTACTTTGGGCAGATGACTTGTCTTAGCATAAGGTCAGACAGTTGTCCTATGACATTGATAGTTGAGGCATCTTTGTTCTGTCTGCCTGGGTGTTTGAAACACTTCTCCTTAACCAGCTTGTTATATATTGGCACATCCTTGATGGCTTGGAGGAGTGGGATTTTTACACACAACTGCTTGAGCTCACCCAAAAGCTCATCTTCTTCTGGGTTAGGTTGTGTGGTGGCTGTTAGTCTCTCAGGAAAGGGTGGAATAGGCTTTGGTTCACTCTCCTGATGGTCTTCCTCATCCTCTGGGGGAGGAGGCTGGCGATCTGGAAGAGTCTTTCCAGATCTAAGATTGATCTCCTGGATCTCCACAGCATAGGTAGGGCATGAGGTTTCCCCAGTGTATACCTGCTGGGCCTGTATATTGTTGGGGTTCGGGTTCGGTTGAGCTGGCATTTGAGGTTGCCTTGGAGGAGCAGGAGGTAATGGTTGAGGTTGCACTGGTGGTGGAGGCAAAATGGCAGGAGGAGTGTTGTATTGGGGCCTCCACCCTGACTGAGGTGCATTCCACTGAGGCTGTGGCTGGGTATGTGAGTGATATGGATGAGAAGTAGGTTGAGTGGGGTACTGAGGTGGATAAGACCATGGAGGAGGTATGGACCATGAAGGATGAGCAGGGGGACCCCAAGAAGGCATAGGAGTTGACTGGTTGGGGTTGTAATAAGCTTGAGATGCCCCTTGCATCCCCTGCTGATAAGGTCTAGATCCTTGTGGCCTCCTTTGGTTGAGGTAATAGAGAGGCTCTGTGGGAGCTTCGGTCCCTTGGTACATGGCTTTAAACCCAGGTAAGGTTGGACACTGATTTGTGGGATGGTCCTCCTCACAAACGAAACACACTTCAACCGAATGCAATGGACATTCGTTCTTAGGGTGCCTCCTTGTGCACCTAGGACAGAAGACAGCCAAGGCTCTCTCAGCCTCTTCTTTCTTTTGCTGAATCCTGAATGTATCAAGCTGCATGGAAATGGTTTGTATCACCTCACTCTTAAGATCTTCTAATTGGTTTGCAAGCTCATGTTTGGAGAAAGGGACACTAGTGGAGAGGTGGTTTCCTCTACCTCGTTTCCGAGCTGCCCTGGAGTGGTTTCTAAATACAGTCTTGATGTCCTCATAAGGCAGTTGGTAAATGTCCCCCCCAGCTAACATGTGAAGGGTATCTAAGATATCTTCAGGGACTCCTCGGAGTAGGACCAACTTGAGGGATTCAGGGTCAAGTGTGCACCTGGCCCGCTTATAGCTTAGTTGGAACCTCTCCTCATAATCCTATAAGGACTCATCATTTCCCTTGGACATCCGAAAGATTTCCCCCTTTGTTTCCTTGGACCTACAGTAATCTCGGTACTTGGTGTTGAAAGCTTGCTGCATCTGAGCCCAAGTAGTGATACTATTCCCAGGTAAACCCATGAACCAGCGTAGTGCTGCATCCTTGAGAGTGGAAGGGAAAAGTTTCAACTTTTGCTCATCTTCAGTATAGTCATAGGTTCTACAAAGGACAGCAAACTCAAACAGGAAGGTATCTGGATCTTCAGTGGTCAACCCATGGAAGTGAGGTAAGGCGGAGGGGCTAATGTTTTTCATTTTCATCTCTCCATTGGTCTCTCGGCTGGGGAAGGCACCTTCTATTCTCTCGTCTTCTCTTCTATTGTCAGCCATAGCTTCAGATGGATTGGTCTCTAACTCTTCTTCTACTATAGGGTCTTTGGATATCTCAGGTTGTTCACCTATAGGTTCCTCTGGGTCACTGTCACCAAAGAAGAGAGAAGGGTGACTCAGTGATGTGGTGGGGGTGTTTGGTAGGAATTTGCCTGATCTATCTCGGTTCCTACGAGGCATGAAATGGAAAAGACTTTCTTTTTCTTTTTGCTTGCTTTTGCTTTGCTTTTCTTTTGGTACCTGCAAAACTGAGACAGATTGATCTACAACTAACTATGAAAGATGCAAAATTAACTGAAAGCAGGAAAGAACTAATCTACTTTGCTAAAATGAAATTGCGGAAAGGAAATGCTAGTCTATGAAAGCAGGAAATGCTAGTCTATAAAAGCAGGAAATGCTAAGCTATGAAAGTAGGAAATGCTAAGCTATGAAAGCAGGAAATGCTAAGCTATGAAAGCAGGAAATGTCTATGCTACTTTTGCAGAATGGAAATGAAGTAAACTACTTAGCAGAAGGTAAGAGTAAGAAAGTAGAAGAAAAGAAACAATTGCTAATACTCTGACGCTTCCCCGGCAACGGCGCCAAAAAGATGGTGAGCTCCAGTATTGTAGCAATAATGCTACAACTCCTGGGGCTTCCTGTCTCTTAATTTTATCAACCCGGTAGTTCGTACAAACTTGGAAGCGACGGTGTTGTATGCACAAGTACTAGCTCTTGTCGCAGCTGTCACTTGGTCAGCTGGCACAAGTCCGCTAGGGCTCAAGCCAACTTCTATAGGCTCACAGAAGAAGCTTTATCAATGATGGACGAAAGCTAGCTCAAAGAAGACTAATCTACTTGGAAAAAATGAACTGAAAGCAAATCAAAACATGGAAACCCTAGGAAACCCTAATTTAACTAGTCTAACCTCTATGATGCAAAGAATGTGAAGGAAACTTCTACCAATGATGCCATTACTTCTAATAAGTGAAAATGCATGAATCTAATCTACTTGCAGCTTAAAAGACATATTTTTGTATTTTTTTCTTTAAGTGGATGGAGTGATTGTGATTTTGTGCTTATTAGGGTTTGGTTGTGCAGATGTGATGTGGAAGGAAGGAAAGCTTGGGAAAGGTTGGGGAGGCTAGGAGAGGTTCCCAGAGATCCTCAGCATCAATCCCCAGAGGTTCCTCACGTCCAGAGGCTCAGCAACCGAGTGAGTGGCCTCCTATAGTATGTCTCCAGGGGATTCTACAGGAAACGCAGAGGTTTCTACAGGAAGTCTACAAATTGCTACAGGATCACCTACCGTGGGTGTTTGAAGTGATGGTGGAGTGATGGAATGGTAGGGGGAGATGTGTAAGGTAGGAATAAGGCTGGTGATGGCTGAGGAGTGGAGAAGTAGGATGGAGAACGAGTGTATGAAGTGGGTTGATGGATGGAAGGTTATAACAACGAAATGTCTAAAGAATGAAGTTACGTGAGGAGTGGAGGCGTTTTGGAGATAACAGAGCGGAGCAGAGGTCAAGGATGTGGTTGTATGCGTGATCAAGACGAAGAAGGAGGTAATAGAATGATGAAAAGTAGTGTAAATGAAACAAATGGGTTATGACTGTCACCAAAATTCATTAACCTAAGCTACCTGTGTTAAGAACTCAATGAACAACAATATAAACCATGTAGATGAAGGTGCATGAAGTGGTGATGAAGGTGTATGGTGCAAGAGTGAAGTGCATGGACAGATCTATCATAAACGAGACTATGTTGCAGCATGTATAAAGTGAAGAACTGCGTATTTTTGTGGCTGGTATAGGCTGCACTCCAATCTCCAAATAGAGATGGCAGTGGAGACTTCCTCAACCTTTTTTGCTGGAGCTCCAAGAGATTATATCTATCCTCCTATCAAACTGAAGCAACTGAAAGCAAATCACCATAAACTAGTCCTATCTAGGCTCATGAAAACGACTAAATTACCAAACTGTGAATTCGAATTGCATGTGAAAATAAACAAACTCAGAGTGCTGGAACGAAATGCAAACACATTACAACACTGAGGAGATCTATTGCTCTCAGGTTGGGCCCTAACTTGAGAGCTATAGCTCCTTGAGAAAACTCAGAACTAGATCAAAATCTGCCTTCTTTATTCATAATCTGATGTCATGCCAAACTTGGCTTACAAAAAGAACTACACCGAGCTGTGCTCAAAAATTACAATAGTAATGCGAAAGTTTCAACAACCTATCAAAGGCTACGGCCTCCATACTTATGCAAAAATGATCATCCAACAAGTGTCCTTGATTTTAGGAGCTCGGCTGTCCAACTGAAGTTTAAACTGCTGATCCTGTAGGACAGTCATAATTGTTGTTCCTGTAGAACAGTTATAACTGCTGTTCCTGTAGAACAGCTGGCTGCTTCTAAGCTCGGTGGGGAGATGGATTGGAGCTCGGAGCTATGGTGGGAATCACGAGGAGGGTCCCAAGACTGTGGACATCCTCTCCTAAAAACCAACAGTGCCACCTCATTGTCTCCTTGTCTCCTTTTCACGTGGTCTTTTCTCCCTTTTAATGCAAAAACCTGAAATCATAATGCATTAGTCACGTAGATAAAATGTCTACCCTTCTTCCTACAAACAACACGAATAAACTAAGAAATGCATGCATAAGCAGTAAAAAGTGAATGGTTTGAGCAAAGCAAGTAGGCCAAATGAGCCCAAATTATACCAAAAATTGGGGCTCATCAATAGTTATCAGGACTCTATCAATGGTAAGGAGACGCTACCAGATTGGGAACAACTATGGTCAAATTTGATGCTGGATGAGATTAGGAGGATCACCGGGGAAGGATCTTCATCAAAGACTGATGATGAAGAGAACTATGCCTTAGCGATTAAGGCGAGGAAGAGGAAAGGTAAAATTTCCCATTCCAAATTAGATTCTTATCATGGTGGTAAGAAGAAGGACATGAAGAAAGTTAAATTCTTTCATTGTCACAAGATGGGTCAATTTGCTACAAATTTTCCATTGAAGAAATCCAAGGAGAGGTCCTCAGGAGGAGTGGCGGGTGAGGCTTTGGCCTCCCAATTCGAATTGTACTTTTCCCTCATTGTATGCATGGTGTCTTTAATGATGGGAAGTTTCTGGTACTTAGATAGTCTAGCTTAATTCCACATGACTAGTGACAAAGAGTTATTCAGTGAACTAGAGGAGAAAGATCTCAAGATGCATATTGAGATGGGTGATGATGGTAAGTATAGTGTGACGATAATTATAGTGTTATTGGTGTGGGAAATATTACTTTTCAGAGGGAGCATGCAGCTCCACTCACCTTGTAGAATGTTATGCGTGTACTTAGACTAATGAATAACTTGGTATCCACTGACATGCTTGAGGATAGAGGCTATGATGTGATATTTTCGAAAGGAAAGGTGTTCCTTCGACACCTAGCCACCGGTTAAGTAAAGAAGATAAGGATTCAAGTTTAGAATCTCTATAAGATAGAGGTAGAGGATTGTCCTGCTTTGAGTTTAAAAGATGAAAAGATGTTGAGTCGAGACGTCGAAAAGTAGTGGCACAGGCGATTCGGCCACTGGTGTCATGGGGATTTCAAGATATTGTAGCAAATCTCTACCAGACATCCTAAAGGTATGCTTGACCAAGTTGGTAAATCCAAGGGTTGTGCTTTGGGAAAATAAACCAAGTCTTCCTTTGGAGACAGAGACAATCGAGCAAAGTATATTTCGAAGAGATTCTATTTAGATGTGTGTGGACCATTCTCGATAGCATCCACAGCCAAATACAGGTATTATGGTATATTGTTGATGACTATTCTCATAAATGATGGGTATTTTATGTAGAAAAATGATCAAACTTTCACAAAGTTTTGTGAGTTCAAATCATTGGTAGAGAAAGATTCTGGAACGAAGGTTAAAGCTCTATAGAGTGATAATGGTTGTGAGTATGTATCCAATGAGTTTAATAACTTCTTTGCAGCAAAGGGATTAAACGAGAGTTGAGAACACCCCATAACCCTCAATAGAGTGGAGTTGCCGAGACGAAGAACAAGAGCACAGTAGGACCAGAAAGGGCGATGTTACATGATCAGGGCCTACCACCACACTTATGGGCTGACGCATGCAACACAATGGTTTATGTTTAGAACTATAGCCCACATCGGATACTTGAGATGAAGACACCAGAGGAGGCTTATTCCAGTAAGAGACCAGATGTTGGTCACTTCAGGATTTTTGGGTCATCAATTTATTACCATGTGATCAAAGATGCATAGAAGAATCTTAAGCCAACAACAGAGTTGGGGATCTTTGTGGGGTACACTGATACACCCAACAACAATCATTTGTACATGCCGACCAATCGGCTGACACTGGTTCACAGGGATATCAGGTTCGATGAGGAGAAGGTCATGCGATTATCCCTTGAGAGGGAGCTTGAGCTACATGCAGATGAGGATATTATAGCTCCTAAGGTTGAGGGACCTCAGATTAATGTGGAGCAACCACATGTAGAGGTTCAGAGAGTGGAGACATCCACTTAGGCAAAATCTTTGACAGGGGGAGGAAGGCGCGCTAGAGAGGTTGATAGATTGTTGGATGATGCACGGGAGAATGTGGGAGCACCCTCTTCCCAATGCAGACAGAGGAGGTCACTAGAGAGGTACACTGGATACATGGAACTTATGGGTGCATGTGTTGTGACAAATCCATCTTCCTTTGAGAAGGCAGTGCAACAACTGGTTCGGGTTGATGCGATGGTGGAGTATGACTCCATAGTTCAAAACAGTGTTTGGGATGTGGTCTCAAGACCAGAGGAAAAGTCAGTTGTGAGCTCTCGCATGCTTTACAAGGTAAAGAAAACGACAGATGGTAGTGTTGAGAAGCATAAGGCCAGATTTGTGGCCTGTGGCTTTTCATAGGTAGAGGGGATTAAATATGATGAGAAATTTTCTCCTATTGCAAGGTACTTGTCAATTAGATCTATTTTTGCACTATCAGCACAAATGGCTTGGAAGATCCATCAAATGGATGTGAAGGTTTCCTTTCTCAATGGCATGATTGAGGAAGAGGTGTACATATGGCAGCCCAAAGGTTTTGAAACCTTGGATCGTGAGTCGCATGTGCCGACTCAAGAGAGAATTATGTGGCCTGAAGCAAGAACCCCATGCTTGGTACACCACGATAGATAGCTACATCATTGGGTTAGGCTTCATGAAGAGTGAAGCAGATGCGAACCTGTATCACATAGTGATGGTAGGTAATTTGTTGATCATTGTACTTTATGTAGATGGTCTCATATTGAAACGTGATGAGAAGCTCATAAAATATTGCAAGTAATTTGAAATTTATCTAGGATAAATAATTAAAGGTATTACAGACTCATGCGCATGGATGTGTCTATGTTACTTATGCAACGGATCGATAAGATTGCGAGAATACATAGAAACTGAGGCAATCAGAGGAAAACATAACAGTCAAACATATAAACAAAACAAGTTTAATAAGGAGTTCACCCAATGCTCCTGGGCTACGTCTCTTGGTCCAGCCTTTGAGTTGTGGCCTCTCTATTATGTTTTCAAGTAGTGTTTTACAATCGTGAACTAAAATTGAGTCTCACTTAAACAGATATAAGTTAGTAGGACTAGAGTACACAAACTCTCCTTACTGAACTCGACCTCTGAGGGTCAAAGTAGTATGACAGGCCTATTTCTAGGAGTTTTCTTAAACCTCTCAAGCCTTCTGGAGTACATAGACTCTCTGACTCCACTCTGGCTCCGCCTGGCTCGATGTTGCCTTTAGGTCAGCTCGGCTTCCACTCTCTGCTCTTAGCTAGCTTTGTATGACTAACTCTTGTCATTGCCTTTGTGTTTGTCTTCTCGGTTTCTGCCTCTTCTCTACTTCTATCAGTTCATGGCTTTTAAAGCCAGTGTCTTCTTTTGACTGTTCATTTCTGCTTCCTGACCTTATGGTTTCTTTACCTCTGTCCATTCGAATATCTCTTCTCTGCGTCATCATCAGTGGGTAACGCCTTGCAAGGAGGTGGCCAGTTGTTTCCCAACGAACTAGTGTCAGATTCTTTGAATCATATTCAAATGGTCGTTAATTCCGTTTGCTTCAAGATCACATGTGAGTGCGAATCATTTGCCAACTCATCATCCACATCGGACTCAAAATCCCCTTTATTCATGCTTTTTGACTTGTCAAATCCTGTCAGTCATCGGGATGCATCTTCGCCGTCGATCTGGGCCCCCGAGATCCTACAGTCATTGCTTATATCGAGCGGGTAAGTTGCATGACGTTTACCCATCCGATGTGGGCGGTTTTCTCTCTCATCTGTCAGACGCGTGTTGCTTGGTGTATGGCATCGCGCGGGACTCAGTCAAAACTGCATATTGCCTCAAAGCCTTCCAATATCCTACTGATTTTGGGGAATCCAGCGCTACGGATCTGAATGCGTTACTTTTTCCAATTTTATAGCGATTTCGGGTCCAAGCGCTTCAGAGCTTTCCTTCACTAAGGGGGACGCCCAATCGCGTATCAAAAACCACCCACGTTTCTTAATTTGACCTCCGGTTTTGCCAATTTTGTGCCATCGCGTGTTTAAGATGGGCCAATAGTCTGCGTGCTCGACCAAGGGTCCTCATTGCTCTGCTATGGCCGCAACTGCAATTGTTACGAGGATTCCTTCTGATAGCTTGATTTTTCTAGGACTTGAATCTTTAGCATAATTTGAAACGGTCATGAAAACTTAGAGAGTTTTTAGGATGCAATTTGGATTAGCAAGGAGGACCTTGCAAGAGAGTTTGAGATGAAGAACATGGGGCTCATGCATTACTTTCTTGCAATGGAGGTATGGCAAGCATATGGCGAGTTGTTTGTATCTGAGGGCATGTATGCCAACAAGATACTCAGGAGATTCTACATGGAGAGCACTAAACCCATGGAGACTCCTCTAGTTGGTAATTAGAGGAAGGAGGATGGAAATTCAGGGGAAGTAGTGGAAGTTACTATTTACAAGCAGCTTGTGGGTTCACTCATGTACTTGGTGAACACGCGACCGAATATGTTGTATACAGTTAAACAGCTTAGTGAAGTGATGGTTAGGCCTACCAAGTGGTATTGGAAGGAGGCAAAGCATGTATTGAAATACCTTAGAGGCACTACTCAGTTTGGGTTATGGTACAAAAAGATAGAGTGAGTGAAGCTTCAAGGATTCACTGATGCAGATTGGGTAGGGATTCCATCCGATAGGAAGAGCACATCAGGAGGGATCTTCAGTATTGGGTCAGTGGCAGCTTCTTCGTACAACAGGAAACAATGACCGCTTACCCTCAGTTTGGGAGACACATAGTATATGACTAGAAATCAGGACGAATGTGAGGCTATCTAGATGAGGAAGATCCTAGTTGGTTTGTTTGGTTAAGAGATGGATCTAACAGTGATTTATTGTGATAATCAGAGTTGTATCAAACTCTCTCAAAATCTAGTCTTTCATGATAGGTCCAAGCATATTGATATATGGTATCATCATCTCAAAGATTGTGTATTGAGGCGGATCATGTTGTTAGATTACATTCCCACAGAGGACCAAGATGTTGACATCTTGACAAAGGCATTGTCAGGATGTAAATTTGAGTTTCACAGAGACATGATTGGGTTAGTTGATAATCCCTTTCTTGTCAAGAGGGAGTGTTGAGAAATGGCAACACAAAATTCAAGTTTAATTTGTCCTTGAATTAAACTGTGAATTAAATTCAAATTCTATTCTCATAACAACTTAAAATAGTTAAATTAAGTTTATTAAACCTATTTAACTTAGGAAATTCAAGTCGGAATTCACGTATATGTTCTCACTACTTTGTAGGAGTCTAGTGTGAGTTAATTATGAGTGGTAAAATAGAAGACTCAGTTTCACGAGTCAATTTCAGTAGTGATGAGACAATATACATTGCAACGTTTAAAGTAAGTAGAGAAGTGTTATGCTTGAGGAAGATTTTACTTGACCTATTTGAAGGGTCGATAAACCCTACAATGATACATTGTGATAACACGATTTGTATATGATTGTATGAAGATCCTCTTTTCATGGAAAGACAAAGCATATCAACAACAAGTATCACTACATTCAGAAGTTAGTACAAGATGGTGTGTTGAAGCTATAATATATCTCCACTAATGAGCAGGTAGCTGACATATTAACAAAATCTCTTCCTAATAAGAAGCTTGTGTATTTGAGAGAGAAGCTTGGTTTGGTTGATGTATCCTCCTTAGTTGAGAGGGAGAGATAGGCATATCATTCTTGTCTTCACTTGGGAATACATAATGGAGGATTGGGCAAGAATATGGCATCTAATACTCTTTGAGGATGAGGTATTGAATCTAATAGAAGAGTAGTCGTGGACCGATATTCTTTGAGGTTGAGCTATCAAAGATAAGAATAGTCCAAAGAAGGTCATACTCTATGAACACCCGAGTGGAGTATGTACCTTGTGAGACAATGGTGGTGTTGTTTATAAATCATTAGTCTCACCATCCTAGTGCTCTGATCTTATGGAGAGATAGAGTTGTTAGTCAAGGCCTTGCTATGTGACAATCCTAGTTGGTCGGATGTTAAACACATGGGCTACCAATTTGACTCTTCTTATCACATAGTTACCGATCAAATGAGAAAGTGAACTTATACCTTTTTTTGAGGTAACGAAAAATCACTCGATTTTGAAAACTGGTGATGCCACAATACACTTTTTTTTTCAACAAATTTTTGGCACTTTAAATTTTCTTATGTATAGAGTATGACTTTTTTTTTTTGGATGTTAGTGGTTTTCATGCTGATTTTGAAAAGTGTTGATGTACCATCAACCCATTTTTTTAAATGTTAGTGATTTTCATGCCGATTTTGAAAAGTGTTGATGCAACATCAACACATTTTTTTAGAGGGCTTATTTTTTACTCTTACAATTTTTTTGATGTATCAAGTGTGAACATTTTTTTTTGTTAGTGATTTTCATCTTGATTTTTAAAAGTGTTCATTAGCATCAACCCTTTTTGTTTAGAGGGCTTAGTTTTTTCACTTTAAATTTTCTAATGAATTGAGTGTAGATATTTTTTTTTATGTTGGTGATTTTCATGTTAGTAATAAAACATAAAAAAAATAATAAAAACATGACGAAAAAAATTAAAATACGAACATTTATATAAAAAAGCGAAAAAAAAGGGAAAAAACTTATAGAAATGTGAAAATAAACATAAAAATAAAAATAAAACATAAAGCATGAAAAAATAAAAATAATAAAAAACATGTTAGTAATAAAACATAAAAATATATATAAAAATATAACAAAAAAAAACATAAATTATAAAACATATTAGTAATAAAACATATTAGTAATAAAACATAAAAATTAAAATTAAAAAAGATGAGAAAAAAATAAAATACAAAAAAATATATATAAAAAAAGGCTTAAAAAAAAAACCAAAATTAACTCGTAAAATTAAAAATATTGAATAAAACAATAAAAAAAGAAATAAAAAAAAATATCATGAAATAAATAAAAAATGATCTTGTTACAAAAAAATATATAATTTAAAGAAAAACAAATTGATAAAAAAAAGACTACGAACATATATATATATATATATATATATATATATATATATATATATATATATATATTATTTATTTATTTTATATTTTATATTTTATATTTTATATTTTATATTTTATATTTATTTATTTTTAAGTTGATAAAAAACCTCATTACAAAAAAAGAAAAAAAGGAAAAAAAAAAAACAACTTAAATTAATTACAAAAAAATAAAATAAGAAATAAAATTAATTAATAAAAAAATATTTAAATTAAATAATTTAAATAAACAAAATTAAAAATAAAATAAAAAATTAAGGATTATCTTTTTAAACTAAAATTATGAAAATAAAGAAATAACAAAAAAATATTTAAATTTAAAAATTAAAATAAAAAAATATTTTAATTTAAAAATTACAAAAAAAATTATAAAAATAAAAAAACTAAACTAAAAAAAATTCAAAACAGCAGAAAAAAAAAAATTAAATTAAAATAAAGAAAGATAAAAATAAATAAACAATTAAAAATAAAAATAAAAATTGAACAATTAAAAAAAAACATTTGAAAAAAAATAAAAATAAAATGTAAAAATCAATTAAAAGAAATAAAAAATAAAGACAATTAAATAATAAAAAACAATTAAATAACAACACTTTGCGCACTCTCCCTCATCTCCCCTCCACCAAACAGCTCTCCCCTCTCCATCCTCAGGCACAGCATTAGAGAGTATGATGAAGCCAAGGGGGCCCAGGTGGGAGAGGAGTGGGGAAGGGGGTGTAGGAAGAGGGTCGACGGTGGGCAGTGGAGGGGGGTTAGGTGGATGAGGAGGGAGGAGGAGGGCAAAGGGCAGGCCAAGTGTTGTGGCCGAGGGTGGAGAGGGGAGGTGGGTCGAGTGGTGGAGATGGGAGGCAGGGAGGGAAGGGTGGAGCATGGGCCGAGAGTGTTGTGGCTGAGCGTGAAGAGGGGATGTAGGTGGGGTGGAGTAGAGGAGAGGATGGAGGGGGAGGGTGAAGGGCTGAGTGTTGTGGCTGAGGGTGAAGAGGGGATGTAGGTGGGGTGGAGTAGAGGAGAGGATGGAGGGGGAGGGTGGAGGGGATGGAGGTGGGGTGGAGTAGAGGAGAGGATGGAGGGGAGGGTGAAGGGTGCGTGTTGTGCTGAGGGTGAAGAGGGGATGTAGGTGGGGTGGAGTAGAGGAGAGGATGGAGGGGGAGGGTGAAGGGCTGGCGAGTGTTGTTATTTAATTGTTTTTATTTTTTATTTTTTAATTGTTTTATATTTTACTTTTCTTAATTGTTTTTTATTTTTAATTGTTTTTTTACACTGCCTTTTTTTATATTGTTTTTTAGATAGTTTGTTTTTTTAATTGTTTGATTTTTTTTAATTGTTTATTTTTTATTTATTTTTTCAATTTTTAATATTTGTTTTAATTTTATTTTTATTTTTTTTTGTAATTTTTAAATTTAATATATTTTTATTTTAATTTTTTTTTTCATAATTTAAATTTTAAAATATAATTTAAAAAAAATTAAAATTTTTATAATTTAAATATTTCTATTTTTTTTAATATTATTATTATTTTATTTTATTTTTTTAATTTTTAATTTATTGGTTTTTTTGAAATTTATTGTTTTTATTTTTATTTTGTTTTTTGTTTTATTTTTTCATAATTTTTTAACATTTTTTTAAATGATGTTTTTATATTTTAATTTTTTTCATTACTTAAAAAATGGTCTTTTATTTTTTCTTATTTATATATATTTTTTAATTTTTTGTTTGTTTATTTTTTATATTTATTTCTTTATTTTTTGTTTTATTTATTTATTTTTAATTTAAATTTTTCATTTTTACAAGTTAATTTTGATTTTTTTTTCACATTTTTATTGTTATTTTTGTTTTGTTTTGTTTTTTGTTTTGTTTTGTTTTTTTGTTTTTTATATATTTTATGAAATTTAATTTATTTGTCATCATGAATCATCCCCTTGCCACCCGTGGCCACGAGTTGGGCCTCAGGGACGCTTGGGAATTTCTTCTCTTAAGTTTTTAGTTTTTTAGAATGTTGTATTTTTTTTTGTAATTTTTCGTTTGAATAATATATATATATTATATATATATATATATATTCATTTTTATTTTATTTTACTCGATTTTATTTTTCTTTTCTTTTTTTTAGTTTTACATGCTATGGTTATTTTTTTTTACATTTATAGTTTTTTTTATGTCATTACTATATATTTTTAATATTTGATTTTTTTTGTCATGTTTTATTACTTGTTATTATTTTTTATTTTATTTTTTTAATATTTGAATTTTTGTTTTCTTATGAATCTTTCTTATATATATATATATATGTATATGTATATGTATATGTATATGTATATGTATATGTATATGTATATGTATATATATATATATATATATATATATATTGTAGGGTATGTATTGATGCTTGTCTAGCAACCGATCCCATTATGTGCAATTTGATAGATTTTAAATTTTTCGTCATAATGAATCAAGTCTACCCCACAATGTGTTAATTTCATGGTTGGCCTTTAAGTTTTCATTACAATGGGTTGAGCTCACCTACATTGCGTGTCAATTTCATAGCTGATTTTTAAAATCTTTTCAAAATGTATCAAGTTGTCTTAGGCTAAGATTTCAAAATCACTATACATTTAGAATTAAAAAAAAACTACTCTTGGTATAATAACTCTTTCATTCAGGTGTTCATTTTTAAAGTTTTTTTAGTCATAAATTTTTTCTATAATGTCATGCTTAAAATATTTTGAAAATTTAAGATTGTTTTGTAGTCATAATCTTTGGTTTTGTTAAACACACACTTGGCAAAGACAAATAGGAAAGATAAAACATGATAGTACATTTTTATTAACAAATGATATACATTTATAGTACATTATGTGACCGTTGGGTTCCATATCCCGAGGTCTCTTAGTCTTCCTTAATCTATTTCGCTTCCACACTAACCCATAGAGGATTAGGTGTCCAACATTCCCCCCTGAATCCGAAGGGTTATGTATGAGTCCAAGAAGAGAGTTGTAATACAAAATGTGCAAAAATACATGGCAGCACTACGCTGAATGTGCTCTCTAAGCTGTTGGTATAAAGGGCGGTGGTTTAAGGATGACCAACAACATTGGAACGCTTAGTGCAGTTCCCAGAACTCTTCCAATTCTGGCATGAAGCTCAAGTCTTCTGCTAGAGGAAGTGTTCCTGATGTTTTGAAGACGGAAACCTTGAACCATGAAAGGGAGGTCTCACCCCGCATAAAAGGGAGAACTTCAACCTAAAGAGGGAAGTCTCAACTTGTGATGGTTTAAGGATGACCAACAACTCTAGAATGCTTAATGAAATTCGTGGAACTCTTACAAAACTGGCAAGAAGCTGAAGTCTTATGCTAGAGGAAGTGTCCCCAATTCTGTTGCTAGAATTCTTCCGAAATTGGCAAGAAGTTGAAGTCGTATGCTAGAGGAAGTGTCCCAAATTCTTTGAAGAGGCATTACCAACTGAAGGCATGCTCAGGGGCATCCTTGTCTCTAGCTACAAATCTGAATCTGGTATGGCAGGTTGTGGCTCATGCTCGCTTGATGTGGCTTTCAAGCTTGTAGATGACCATCATTTCCCCCTTGTCAGATACAAGGTGAGATTATGGAGAAAACTCAACTGCAAGACTATTCAATACTCTTGAACAAGTTCTGACATGTGACTGAAATATCTTCTTGGCTATTGATGCCCATTGCCAAGAAGCGATCCATCCAAGATGAATCTTTGTTCTTGTAGGAGATTTGTTTCTGAAGCATCTGTTTGAAGAATGGTTGGTTTTATGACAATGCTTACATGGATGAACATCAAAACAATGATCTTTCAGATGGCCAACTCGGTCACAGTGTTGGCATTTCATAATCTGTTGCTGTGGAAGGGGGTCAAAATCTGTAACAGCTCGAGGTGAACTCTCATGAAGAGCGGGTGAAGATGAATCGTCCTAAAGAAATCCATCACTTTGAAATTGGATTGGTTTGGAGTAGTCTGGATTATGAAAGGACATGTCCTTGTCATATCCAAGACCAGTTCTGGGCTTGTTGTGGAAAGCTTTCCTAAGGTTTGATGATGGGCTTAGGAAGTGCAAGATGAACTTCTGTATCTACATGTAACTCTGTTGCTTTATTGGGCACTGGATCTGAATGAACTTCAACAATATTGACTTGTTGTTTGGGAGTCTGTTTCAATATTCTTAACAGAAACAGGTTCAGAATGATGACTCCACTACTGTAATTCTTCCTGTTGTAGTTGAGATTCAAGCTGCAAAAATTCAATTTGTTCTTGTGCATATTGTATACATGTCTGAATTTCTGAGAGAGAGCCTTTGCTAATTTGGAATGTTTCATCAACAGTAGAATGTATAAGATTTTTCATGAACTCTAATACTTCAGTAATTGTAGCCATTTTTTTCAACATGAAATAAAGACCTAGAAATGCACCACTAGAAGCTTGTTTTAGTATGAGTTGAGGTGAAAATGTACCTAAATAATCATAATGCTTGCAAAAAATTCTATTGTATCTCCATAAACATTTTAAACACTAGAGACCCATCTTTCCAAGGTGCATGTATAACCAACATCGGCTTCAAAGGCTCAACGTAGCATTCAACCATCAACACAATTCAATAACAATACTATACCGATCCAAAAGACATGATTTCAACGTATAGCCTTGAACACTATATGTGAAGAGCACCTTCAATGAACATGTAAAGAGTGGAGACACACGAACCTTATAACCAGCTTACGAACTCTTTTATCACAAGACAGCTTCAATGTACATTCAATGTTCAATGTACATACAACACATACATTCCCATAGATTAAGAACACAAACCAATATATCTCTGCCAAAATGCAAGGATGAATATGGACTAGAACTCTTCCATTATAAAATCCTTCCCTGTGCCATTTATTATCATTATTCTTCTGTGTGAGTTGCAACACAAGTGCTTACAATGATGAATGCCATGGAGGCCGTCAAAGTGAAATATGTCCCCGTGCAGCACCATCAGTCTATGTTAACCAAAATAAAATCATAGCTGAGCAAAATAAATTGCAGAGGAAGTAAAATATGGCTTGGAAAGCCGGAGAAGCTATCATAAAGACCAAGTTTAGTCCATTAACTAGTAGAGTTAAGTATCAACTTAAAAACCCTAGCTAGCAGCAGAAAGCCTAAAAGTATAATAGAAATAGTTCTGAGGTCGTCCTCTGTAGTGGTAAAACCCCAAACACTCTTATCAAACCTCAATGGTCCAAAAAGCACCTAGATGTCAGAACCCTCAGTTGGAATGGCTGACGAAGTGCGCTAAGCTTGTCGATACCCATGTTGAGCCCAAGAGTGACCTGGTAGGAGAGGCGTTCAAGGCATTCAAGGTAGCATTCAAAACAACGCAGCGTGGGAGCGTTCAAGGTAGTTGAAATGTGTAACTTCATTCATTGTTCATTATATATAAGTGCTCCAACATTCAGAATATATAGAGTTTGGAAATACATATATTTCACCGCAATTGAATGTAGAATGGCCCACACTTATGAATGTAAAATTCTCAGGGTGAGAGTTTCATAAAAGAAATAATGAGATTCTTCAAAATTGATAGAAACATGCAGGTAACCCATGACTGCTACAACCTGTGCAATTCTTACAATAGTTGGAGCTCGAGTGCCATTCACAACGCAGTTAGTTCTCCACGCTTGGATTTGGTCAACCAAAATAGTTGAAGACACTTGCAGCGAGTAATGAAAACCCTTGCAAGCCTTTTCTTAAAGCAGGCTATGCACACACTTGCACCGAGTGATGTAGACCCTTGCTGACACTCTGATACAGGCCTTGCATACAGGTCGATCTAAATTGTTTCCACCTAACTCCTTCAACAAATTTTATAGCTTCCCTCCTACGAATCCATAATGAGTTGTTATTATTTTACAAATTACACTAGAGGCACCTGTAAACACTTATTCACATTGACAGACTTTGTAGGTGGCAAGAAATACCCATTCAGCACACCAAACACGCCACCAATTTTCCAATGAAGCCACACCTGCCATTTCAATAACATATATTAACACTCCATGCAGTGTCGCAGACACGTATGTGACCATGACGTTAAGGATTCAATGCAGCATGGGTTGGTTTGATATTCCTTCACGCACCAACCGTTAGTAGTCATCAACGCAGAAAACAATGAAACAAATATATGATATTCGTAATTTATTGCTACTCAAGGGTGAATCCTTTCAAAAAGGTTATGAGCGCAATCAACAGAGTGCCTGGGATTACATAGACAAAATCAGGAGTTGCAGAACTTATCTTTCTTGAATATGAACATTTAACCTTCCAATCCCTGCAAGAATGCACATCTGCAGAATCAGAAAAGTACCAGAAACTCGCATCAACGACCAAATTGAGCAATGAAACACCCAGAGAGCTCAACTTCCATGAAAACTGGGAGTCTGAGCAATGATATTATACGAGTGTGTTTGGAGTGTGGTATGGTGGGATGCAACAATCGTTTGAGCAGAGCCAAGGACTCGAATCGTTAGCTTTGAACAAAGAGCATGATAATAAGAGCAGGTAGTGGCAGCAGTGTGAAGCAGAGTGGAAGAGAATAAAGGAGCAATGGTCAGCGTTAACAAAACTGCAATAGCATATGGTGGTATGGGTGGCAGTGTTTCAAGATGTGGAGCAGATAGAGAATAACATCAATAGTGCTAAGAGAAGGCCAACCAGCACAAGGTCAGATAAATTTCTATTCAACGCAAAATCTATAATAGAAATCGTCCTCACAACAATAAGAAAATAGATTTTTGACAAAGGCCAAATTAATGGAGCGTTAGATCAGGTGCACATTGAAAATGCTCAAGTTCATGCAAGAATGAACACATGAAGAATAATTACATGCAGATCTTTGAAAGGCAGCGAAGAGGAAAAACTGACAGGTACAAAGAGTAGCGTACTAGGGCGTTATGCTACAGTTTATAGAGAGCAGCGTATTGAGGCATTATGCTGCAGATTCTAGAAAGCAGCGTGTTGAGGCGGTTCACGAATTTCAAGGTATGGTATAATGTTCAACTCTCGACGAAATCATTCAACAACAAATATTTGACAGAGATGGCAATCTAGAACAGAGATACAGGACTCACATGTATAAAAATGCCACAAAAAACAAGTGGCTCACAGTTGAGCAGGGTAGGAGATCACCTGCTCTCATACCATGTTAAACACACACAAGGAAGAGACAAATAGGAAAGATAAAACATGAGAGTAATTTTTTTATTAACTAATGATATACATTTATAGTACATTATGTGACCATTGGGTTCCATATCCGAAGGTCTCTTAGACTTCCTTAGTATATTCCGCTTCCACACAAACCCATAGAGGGTTAGGTGTCCAACAGGTTTTGATTCCATGGTTGAAAAATTGTCAAGATTTTTAATGTTTTTCTAAGTTGTGATATTTTATCTTTAATGTTATGGCTGAAAACAATTATAAATATGTTTTCTTAGCACCATGCTTGAAAATTGTTGGAATTTTAAGGCTTTTCAAAGAAATGATATTTTAAATTTAATGTCATGCTTTAAAATCGTTGGAATTTTAAGGGTATTTTTAATGTTTTTCAAAGAAGTGATATTTTAAATTTAATGTCATGCTTAAAAATCGTTGGAATTTTAAGGGTTTTCGAAGACATGATACTAATGTCATGTTTGAAAATCATTGGAAATTTAAATTTTTTCAGAGTCACGATATTTTTTTAACATCATTACTAAAAAGTGTTGAAAATGTACCCTAAAAAAAAAAACATTATTCCAACATCAACACTTTTCGATTTGAAGGTGTTTTTCGCACCAAAAAAAACGAATTTATTGTTTTTTACTGTTATTTTTAAAAAATACTGGAAATTTACTCTGAAAAAAAAATAAATAAATAAATAAAAAATAAAAATAAAAACTTATGTCGGAATCAACACTTTTCGATTTCAAGGTATTTTTTCATGTTTTTTTGTGATTTTTGGGCTCGAGTACCCGTTTTGAGGCAATAGTTCCTGTTTGATCGATAATTATTTTTATGAGACCACTAGAAATTCATAATGTCTTTGTGCCATTTATTATACCTCCCTAGTTAAGAGGGAGAATTGAAAAATGTGTAAGTAGGTTTGGTCATCATAAAGATGAAATGTACTTTTTATTCTTGTAAAGTGTAAAATGAAAGAAAATTATTATTATTATTATTAGAGAATGGATTTCATGTTGAAGGTATTTTATTTTATAGGTCAAGCACCTATTGAGTTCTTCTAGGGTTTTTCCTAGGTTAAGAAGTCAAAAGAGTCATTGTCACAAGTTGAAGACCCCATCTAGAACAATGTAACTCATAAAGAAAATTATTTTTTTCTTAAAAAGTGTCCAGATACCCTCCAAGACCAAGTTGGCTTGGCAGCTAACAAGACAGACTAAAAGGAAGAGCCACGTCTACCTTGAGTAGCCTATATATAGGAGGGAACTCATCCTCCTTGAAACGCATTCACTAATCGCTAATTCCAGCGAAGAAGAAGGAATAAGAATAAAATGAAGAAGGAAGAGGATAAATAAGATATTTGTTTTATCTATTTCTCTCTCACATGTGCTAAGGAGGATTAGGGTTTTTGCAACAGATCTAGGGTTTTTATCTACATGTTTGATCTTGGAGAAAATAAGGAAATTAGGTTAAGTGAAGGTCACCAAGCGTCATCCTCAAGCTTCAAAAGTGAGGTAAAGGAAAGTGAAGGTTAAAGGAATGCTCATAAGGAAGATCAAATCTCACACATGTGGAAGAAGCAACTGGTGGGAGGGTTGAAATTTTAGATCTACTGTGGAGGCCAAAATTCTACAGCTAGATGTCGAAAAAATTCTACTGGATCAAGGTTAGCACATCATATAGAGAGGTTGGTATTGGCCTTGGAGGAAGAGAAGAGACTTACGGGGTTTCCTCTCAAGAGGAGAGGTTTTTTCCCTCGCTTACAACCTATATGGTGTGTTCTTCTTCTTCTTCTTTTCAGTATTTGTTTGATGATACACTCATATAATAATAAGTAAGAAAGCTAATAAGTAAAAATAAATCACGAGTAGTGACCAAGTGAAGAGAAATCATTGTAATCATTTCCCTATAGATTTCTCAACATCACCGGGGTGTTATCACCTCCGTCTAGTTTCAAATCCCATGAAGGGACACCATTGATGATCAAAGTAAGTCTAAAAGGATAGGCATCCCATTGCAGTCTCGAATTCTAGCTTAAGTTTTCAGTAGTCTCTGGACGTCTTGGTCCTAGGATGAAACATGATTTTGTTATATATGTAGCTTGTGATATGTTTCATATATATATGGAGGTTGTTCACTCACCATCAATTTTTTTTATATATTTTATTGAGAATCATAAAAGATAAGACCTGAGGTTTACTTTAATTAGTCAAGTCCTCATTGTTAAATAATATTTACCATTGAGAGGTCATAGGTTTAATTCTGTCAACACTATCATGGTGAAGCTTCATGGTTGAGATGGCTTGAAGTGATCCCTTCAAGTGGATCTTCCTGGTACAAATATTCCATGGGAAGAATGGTTACTAATCTCTAAGATCCATGAAATTAACTAGATAAAAAAAATTAGAATCATATAATATAAATGTTATATATTATATTGAGATAATATGAATTTATCAATATTATTTCCTAGCTAAATTATAGATATTTAAATGTAATAGTGATTCCTCTTAACCAAATTGATCATGCACTGCAAAAATCCCCAATACTTAATTCAAAAGAGTGAAGTGAACTCTACTTGAAGGGTTCATGAGGTACAATACTTGCTAAGGTTTTGCAAATGGGGTATCCAGCTAACTGGGATTGATTGTGGGGAAAACTCCACAGTTAAGCATGCTCGTGCGAGAGGTGATCTAGGATGGGTGACCTCTTGAGAAGTCTTAGTTATCGGGTGCAAGTCTTGGAAGTGATGATTGATGCTATGTGATTTATTTCACTAGTTTCAATCCCACTTCTTCACTCATGTGAGAATCACTCAATGCAATGAGTGCTAAGTGGACTATTCAAAAATTAAGAGAAATTAGTCAGTTATGACTACCACTAATGAAATGGTCATAGATGAATGACTTACTTAATGCAGTTGAATCCCAAAAGATGATATCTAATAGGGTGTATTTTTCATGCTTTATGGTGACTTTTAACAAAAGTTTATTTTTTAGCTAATGTAACAGTACATGTGAGTTAGTGTAGACCATGTGGTAATTTTGGATATATAATAACCTAATATTTTGGTTATATATTCTAGTACACATTTCATTGTATACATAAACCTCCATGCTTAGGATGATGAGGTAGATAACTATCAGTGTATTGCTTAATTTAATCAAATTTGTATTCCCTCACAACAATGGTTTCTCCCATTCCAACAAATCTAAGAAAAAAATAACCTTGAATTTTAATGTTTGATCATAAATCTCGCAAAAATTTAAAAATAATGGCAATTTCAAAGTTCTCAAAGTTGATAAACTTGAACTTATAACTATGACAAACTCATAGGATTATGTGATCAAGAGGTTTGACCATTTAAATAATAGTGGGAGAAAAAAATGAATAATAACCCACTTAATAAACTTTCCAAGGAAGTAACCAATCTTATCCAAATATGTTGTTGAAGTCGTTGAGAACAAATTGATTACTAAGCACCCTTGATGCCTAGAATCTATGGTCTTCTGCGGATTCTTTAGGAGAGGGCTCCTTTGTGGCATATAGTAAATAGAAATGGTGCACCTAAGCTAGATACCTAGAAAACATCCTCAAGACCTTTATAGATAAAAATGAATCCTTTATCAAAGTTTATGCATTCTTCATAAAAGAACTAAGAATGATAAGGTGGGTCTTCAAAATCCCCTAGTAAACTTTGATGATGTAAGAACACAATCTCTCAAAAATCAACCTTATGACTAGACCTATGGGTGTATTTATAACTTTACCAACCAATTTGGTTCCATTTGGTAGTTTCTTTAAACTGTAATATTTTCATCAGGAGAATCTATTGAAGTGTCCTTGTGACAATAGCTAGTCAAATTCCCCTACTATAAACACTGTAACTATTTTTCTTAGAATTAGAATGGTTGAAAAATTGGGACATAGATTGCAGAGCATAGGGAAGTGATTTTTCTTGGGAATAAAAGTAACGTAAAATTTTTAATGAAAACAAGTAATTCTAGTAGGTTTGAAATGAAATGGACTTGATATGACATTTAATTCAACTAAAAAAGAAGGATAGAGACCATGCTTTTTGTGGAAAAATACACAAGAAAGAGAGGACAAATTTAATAAAAGGATGGTAGTGTTGTTCAAGAAGTCAATGATGGGAAAGTGCATGTAAGGAAATTAACCATCCATTTTAACAAGGGAAAAAATAGGATATATTATGTATAGAAAAAAGGTTATGTGGCAATGCAACAGTGGGAAGGAAATTGTGATAAAACAATAGACCTCCTAAATCTATAAGTGTGGGAAGGACTCGATGGCTAAAGAAACACTAGGTGTGGCCTTGGGTTGGCAACACTAATGCTTGCACTCACTAAAGAGATACCTAAAAAGGTGATATTTGTGCTTCCATGGTAGTTTACACAGTGGAGGAACCTTTCCATATTAACCTATCCTCCTCCTATAATTGATTAGTGACCTTCCTAATGACTGAAGGGTCCACCAAGTTTGGCTTTCCTTAGGAAATTGTTAGGAGGCTTGCGAACAGAAGAATGTATTGATATATCAATAGCTTGGAAGCTCAAGAACTTTCCCATATTTGTTTGAAAACTCTCATCTTGTGACTAGAGTGGCTTATCGTGGGACTGATGAAACCAATAGGAAACTTGTGGATTGAAGAAAATACTAACTTATCGAAAGGTTTTCTATCTAATGAATCTTTTGAAGTTATAATGAAACTATTCTCCTAGATTCAAAATGTGATTCTTTATGTTCACAAAGGACCCCTATGATGAATTTGACCATGTTAAAATCCCTATGATATGACAGTGAGAAACTATTGATAACATTTAAGGGAAATGGATCCCTATGCATTTTAATTCCTAATTACTTGGTGAGTGGAGGTGGTCTAGCCTCGAGGGACCATGTTTTTGCTGCTAACATTTTTTTATATCATTAAGCACACCTCCTGAAACTCTGGAATCTAACTTGGGGGTGATTGGCTACAAGAAAGATTGTATTGCAAGGAAATTTAAGGTTGGGTGGAGAGTTAGAGTCCCAACATTCGTTGACATGTTCTTCATTATTAGCTAAATATTTTTATACCTTCATGTACATGTCTTTTTGATGTTGTGATATCCCTTGGTTTTTTTTTTCATGTAAAAAACTATAAGACCAAGTTGAATGCTAGGAAAAGCATCCTAGTGGGTGTCACTTTGGGTCTCTTATGGTTATGGAAATTGGCAAAGGAAAAGAGGTAATAATTGGCATTTTATTTGTGAAATAAAGGAAAGTAGGAGAAAAGGGAGATGAAGGGTCACATATTTGCATGAGAGGGAAATTGAAATAAAAATGAAGAAATTAGAGGCATCAATAATAAAAAGGCTTATAAGGATCAGTTCAAAGCTTTTCTTTCTGTTTGGATTTGGAATTAGTGTCAGAGAGAGAATAGCACCAAGAGGATAAAGCAAGCAAAAGAATGACAGAGAAAGAAAAGGAAAATAAAGGAAGGTTCAATAGACAAAATTTACTAGGAGGATTTTGTAGGTAATGGTATTGCCTAAATCTATGTCAGGGTGAGAAAGGCAGGTCTAGGGTAACATCAAACCATGCTTAACCTGGTAGCTTGCCCTACCAGGTCGGGAGAGGGCTCTCTCCTTGTCAATCTCAGGAAAATATGACAAATAAAGCTTGATATGACTATTATAAAAACTAATTTTAGGATAGGTATATGCTCAAAAGAGTTTGATTTATTTTAATAATGGATTGCTGGATCACATGTGAAAGACAATTTTGGGTCTGGGGAATGAGCTTTGTTTTGCAGAGGGTTCTGTGGGGAGAGGTAGGAAAGTGAATTAGTACGTTGAATTAAGGGAAATAGAGAGTTTTAAGACTAGTGAGGAGTTGGAGAGGGCATGAAAATGTCATGAGTCCTCTTCAGACAGTAGAAAACATGTAAAACTAAATAAACCCTAAGGTAGAGCACTGCAACATCAATGATTTCCACCTTTATACTTGATTCATTTAGTTAAACAAAAAAGATAAAGATAATGGAACACATAAACATATGATAACTTGATTCACATAAGGAAAAACAATACTAAGTCACCTTTCCACAAGAATCCCACAAAATGTTGCAAACCCTGGTTTATTTCCTTGCCAAACTGCAAAAATGATGTACAATAATGCTCAAAATATTCACAAGAGTCCAACCTTGACAAATGACTAAGAAAGTACAATATATAGGCAACAAACCACCCATGCTAGCCTTTAGGGGTCGAATTCATGAGTTTAGAAGCCATTTCAACAAGATCTAAACTAGGAACTGAAAAATAGGTAGTGGAATAGCTTGCCTCTAAAACTATGGAAATTGATTCATTCAGTTCAAAACTACCTATACATGATGTATCTACCTCCTTGAGTTAATTTTCATCATTTTTACATCAAAGTACATCAATTTACATCATGAGTTTGACCATGAGAGAGAAAAAGTCAAATTGAGAAAAAAACTAGGCGAAAGTTTTGAGTTTTGAGAAAAATTGAGCAAATTGTGCACGATGCACAACGCCATCTTCCTGATGTACAATGCCTTTTCCCAGCTGGATTTGGAGGCATTCCTCTTCACGAAATTTGCTCCAAGTTGGATTGCTGGAAAGTTCTGTCTATCTACTTTCTAGAACAAGTGGAATTGTTGAATTTGGTGTCCATTTTCCCCTCCAAAAATTAGTTCTCCCAACACTGCTTCCTGTGGGTCCAAAAAGTGGCAGAAAGGGCAATGTTGAGGTGTTTTTTGCCCTTTTGGTGACCCAAAACTCCTCCAAAATTCATGAAATTTTTTGGGTTTTCATTTTTTTCATGAAAACTCTAAAAATGTAAGACATTCTTAAAAATTCCTTATCAGCTCAATGCGTAGCACCATCAGAGGAAAATCCCTGTGTATTGCAATTAAAATTGGCAAAAAGTTTTCCAAATTCCTTCAAAATTGACATGAGGCAAGCTGATCAACTTCTTTTCTGAGCCAAGGAAGCTTCATCCAAGATTCTAAGTTTGTATTGCTCCTTTTTGGCCTTTAAGGCTCTCCCTAGCTTAGCTTTGAGTTTTCTTATTCTTGCCTTACAAATTTTGTTCTGGGCCAAATAGTGATAGGCCATGTGCCTCAACATTTTCTTCTCCTTATTAGCCTTGTCAAGAAGCTTCTCAAGGTGGAAATTCACTATTTCCAACCATGATTCTTGGTTAGCTTCTATTTCTTGCTCTAGTGAAGTCAGCTTGACTTTCTTCCTTATTGCCATCTGTTGGTTTTCCCTGATAGTTTGCAGCTCCATGATCATCTGTTTATCCTCCAATTGCTTGTTTTGTTGCTCAAGGTATTTCATAATCCACTTAGCCCTCTCAAGGTTGATGGATAAGGTATTGATATCAACTTCTTGTTCTCTAATGAGCTCCTTGAGCCTTGAGTTTTGGGAGATCAGATTAGTGCCCTCCTCCTTAATCAAAATAAAGTCTCTCTCTTGACCTTCAGAAGGCCCTTCATCATGCAATGGTTTCTTTCCTCTATCCTATACCTACTCTGCTGAAGAAGAAGGCAAAGCCCCTTTCACCCGGGTGAAGATAACATTTTCTTGTTGTTTAGTGAAGAGAATGAGACCGCTTCCACCCCTCGTGGAGATAACACTCGTTTTGCAGCTACAAAAAGTCATCTTGTCCCCTTTTGATAAGTGATAAAAACAAGAATGTGAGCCTCGTAAACTTTTTCTTTCATGCTCTCTTTGTTACCTGGAAGGTCTAGCTTCCTCTTGAGGTTCTACAAATATTTGAGGTCCCTTGAAAATCTCATGGGCAATGAAGGTTTCCCATGGCACTCCCAACTGAGTCAATTGGTGCAAAACAACAATTTTGATGACAATAAAGTGATATATGCTATTGAGCTGCTGTGGGTAGGGTTTCCTCTTTGAAATTACAATCATCCTCTCTATGTTTTTGCAAATGAAGTATGGTATGTTCATCATTCTAACCCTAGTAAAATGCATAAGCAACCTGATATGATAAGCATAGAGTTGGGAGAACCTTCCCTCACATGTGAAGTATTTAATGATGAGTTTCATTAATGGCACATAGCGGTCTTCCAAAAACTTGAAAGGAAACACCCTGCCCAATTGGCTATGATATCTAGCTTTAATGTAGGGTTCATAGTTCTGTTTGCTGATATTTTGTCTCTTATTCCATCTTTCTCCCGCATCTGGCATCTTAGTTTCTTCTGCAATAATTTATGGTGAAAGAGTGAAGTTGATGCCAGCAAGCTATACCATATTGTCCTCCATGTTGATGACAAATTTTCTAACCAATTCATGATGATACCTAACCCTCTCTACCATCTCACAAAACTCAAAGTAGGATTGGTATCTGAAACAAGTGGTGGAAAGAGGACAAGCAAGAAGTTCAGCAATACTAATAGGCTCCTCTCTGATGATCTTCCCACCCTTGTGAGGTCTCCTAGAATGCAAATTTCTGTCTCCTGAACTGTCACTTAGCGTTTCTTGCCCATAGCTTGAGTCACAGTTTTTTGCCATTATGCTTGTTTTGGGGAAAATGATGAAATGAATGTATGATGAAAAATGGTGATGAAAGAGGAAAATAGTGATGAGTATGAAGGGATTTAATTATTGGGAGATGAAATTGGGGAGTGAAAGGAATAATTTTGGGAGATTAGAGTTTAGTGAGGGATTTAGGGTTTGGTAAGGGAAATTCTTGCTTTAGGGGAGTGGGGTATGAGAAAATGTGATGAATGAAGTGTATTAGGGTAGATAAAGAGTGAAAATGGGTTTGATGAAGTTTTTGTGAAGGTGGGATGAAAATTGCACAATTGGATGGCAAACAAGAGAAACTAGGGTTTCACTCTTCACATGCAAGATCTATGAAAAACACCAAAGTGACTTCAATTTCAACCTTAGGAAGATGAGTACTTACTTGTAGAGGGAAAATGTAGAAAATTTTAGGTTTGTTGAGCAATTTGGCACGATTTGGGATGATTTAGAGCAAACTAGACTGATGTGCAGCACCTCTGGCCCAATGCGCGGCGCACTACCTCTGATGCGCAGCGCCAGGCCAAGTTGCCTTAAAAAAATAGGGGTTTTGACTCTTTTGCTCCAAATCGTGATTTTTGACTCTCCAAGAGTAAATTTGCATAATGAAATGACCAAGAGGACCCTTTTCAGTTTAAATATGAATGACTTTAATTTATCACTCATCTCAAACCCACTTTTCTAATGTTAAAGTCACTTTTGGTTTTTACTCTGTTTTTCCATTGAAATTGACTTTTCTTAATCATTTGACAAACTGGTGCTTTGATGCTTGTGTTTTTGCTTTGCAGTGGTTGGAATTGACAAGGTGACCAAGGGTAGCAATTCTGAACTTATTACATATAGGAAAATTAAAATTACATGAAATTTTTATACATAGAACATAAAAACTCTGTTTTACCTCAAAACAGGGTTTTGAGGAAAAATCAATTACTGAGTATATCATTATTGAAATTTTGATGCTGAGACCTTATTAGACCTCCTCATGTGCTTGCTGACCATTATTGAGCTTTTACATTACTATGGTGGCAAACCCTAGACCTAATGAGACCAAAAACCCTAAAAATGGCTTTTTCAAATTTAATGACAAAAGATGACTATAAATGACCTGAACTTGTAAAAATAGGCCAACAGGTAAAGACCATGAGGGAAATTGATAATGAGCCACTACCATCAGATGATCCATGATCCTAATGGAATGCAACTGATCGGATGAGACACCTAGAATGCATGCAAAAAGAGAATTTTGATCACTGATGGAGGGATGAAGATACCGACACTAACAGGTAACAGGTTTCATGTGTGATTTTCTAGCTAAGGTGTGAATGCATGGTACATGCATTTGTTCATTTGGTTCATTTTATTTCAATGGAATGGGTTGTGCCTGGTTCGACAGTGGTTTCAACCTTGCCTTTCCATTTCATAGATAACCATGGTATGATGGGATTATTTTTTTGGTTGAGCTTTGGATTGTGAGAAGGTTTTGAACCCAGATGAGGTGGTCTCAAGAAAATTCTGAAAGGTTTGGGGTGCAGGTGGTTTAATATCTAGGAAGCCCTTGATAGGTGCATGGAGACGTGAAAATTCCTCAAGGTAATTGTGAAGAAACTATGAGGCATCCAAGCTTGCTTTAGGCTTTGTGATCTCTTGACCAGTTTTGTTTAGATCATGGTAACCTAAATGTAGAGGTGGTTTAACATCCGTGAATCCAAAATTCATGCTTAAAATATGGAATGAGGGTGATTGGATGACAAAAAGATTTGTTCTAGCCCAATCTATGGTTGGGTGGTATGTGCAAGTACCTCGCTTGGTTGGATTTCGCATAATTTAATAAGAGATATTTTCCTATTATAATTTATAAGTAGTTGTACCTGTCATTATGGTGATTTGATGGTTGTTTTGTCATGGTTAATAAGCTCTTTATATGTTTCTTATAAGGATGTATCTGTAATGTGCTACAACTATGACTTGTTAATGATTTGATAAGTAATTGTCTGTTAATGAATACATGGGCTAAAAATTTATATTGTAGCAATCATGAGAGGAAATTAGACCTTCTTGGTGATTCTCAGATAAGTTTTAGACTCCTATGATTATATATGCATTCATGACCTATAGTTTATATGTTCACCATATGTGTGATGAAAATACTATCATGGTTGGGGTTGGTTAGGTCAATTTGTTCAATTTTCGTATGGTTAGAATTATCATTATATCATTTATCATTATATGAAGCTTCATGTAGCTTTGGGCAATGGTTTGGACCATGGCATCGAATTGAGCCTCAAATCTCAAGACTGTATGAACTGAACTGAGCAATTTCGGTCACAACTACATAGAGCAAGGCTCATGAGTGTGGTTACATGCGTTCAAACACATGAAAGTAGTGTCAAGGGTATGATTGGGAGTATAGGTCACTCAAACAAAGGTCCAACACAGGGATTGATAGGAAAATAGGAGAAAAGGGAGATGAAGGGTCACATATTTGGATGATAGGGAAACTAAAGGAAAAATGAAGGAAAATGAGGAAATTAGAGCCATCAAGAATAAAAAGACTTCTAAGGATCCGTTCAAATGTTTTTGTCAGTTTGGATTTGGAATTAGTTTCAGAGAGTGAATAGCACCAAGAGGATAAAGTAAGAGAAAGAAGGACAAGAAAAGCAAAGGAAAAAAAGGAAGGTTGGATCAAGCAGCTTTAGTAGGAGAATTTGCAAGTAACAGGTTGGATGTGTGATTTTCTAGCTAAGGTGTGAATCCATAGTACATGAATTTTTTCATTTGGTTCATTTTCTTTCGATGGAATGGATTGTGTCTATTTTGACAGTGGCTTTAGCCTTTCCTTTCCATTTCGTAGATAACCATGGTATTATGGGATTCACTTCTTGGTTGGGATTTGGATTTCCAGAAGGCTTTGAAACTGTGTCGAGGTGGTTTAATATCTAGGAAGCCCTTGATAGGTACATGGAGACATGAAAATTCATCAAGGTAATTGTGAAGAAACTATGAGGTGTCCAAGCTTGCTTTATGCTTTGTGATCTCTTGACTAGTTTTCTCGAGATCGTGATAACCTGAGGGTAGAGGTGGTTTAATATTAGTGAATCCCAAATTCATGCTTCGAATATGACTTAGGGGTGATTGGCTGAAATAAAGATTTGGTCTAGCCCAATCTATCGTCGGGTGGTACATGCAAGTACCAAACTTGGCCGGCTTTTACATAATTTAATAAGAGATATTTTCCTATTGTAGTTTATAAGAACTTGTACTTTTTATTATGGTGATTTGATGGTTGTTTTGTAATGGTTAATAATATCTTTATATGTTGGTTACAAGCATGTATTTGTAGTTTTCTCTAACTATGACTTGTTCATCATTTGATAAGTAATTGTCCTTTAATGAATACATGCGCTAAAAATTTATATTAGCTATTATGAGAGGGAATTAGACCTTCTTGGTGATTCTCAGATAAGTTTTAGACTCTTATGATTAGATATGCATTCATGACCTATAGTTTACATGTTCACCATATGTTTGATGAAATGACTGTCATGGTTGGGGTTGATTAGGTCAATTTCTTGTTCAATTTTTGTATGGTTATAATTATCATATTATCATTTATCATTATGAGAAGTCTCGTGTAGTTCTGAGCAATGGTTTGGAGGTTGGGCTAGAATTGAGGCTCAAATTGCAAGAACACGGGAACTAAACTGAGTAATTTAGGTCACAACCGCATGGAGAAAGACTTGTGAGTGTAGTTAGATGCATTCAATCACATGCAAGCATTGTCAAGGGTATGATTGGTAGTCTAGGTTACCAAAAAAAAGATCCAATTTAGGGATTGACCACCTTGGGCATTTCTTCAGCTTCTAGGTGATCAGTGGTCCCTATAGGATGTAAGTTTGTGGTTAGCAAGTTTCAACTATACTCCCCACTTCCTTAACTATAGCTAAAATTTCAGGCCATTTCATATTGGCACTCTACTTCACATTTACCTAGATGGCTTGTACAAGTGGTTAAATGTGGAAGGGGGCATTGTAGATGTAAATAGTCACTAACATTTATTGTTAACTAAGGGCATGAGCTAATGCTTAAGGATCATTTTTTATTTGTGATAATGAGGAGTACTTAATTCATGTACATTTGATGTGATGCACTTTCTTACTGTTGAAAATGCAACAAGATGATGGAGCTTAGTGGAAAGGAGTCACCCTCACTAAGTGGGCCCGCAGGCTATTTTTGGTGCAAAGTCTATTTTTAGACTATGTCTATTTTTAGACATATCGATCATGGTCTATGAGTTGCAGGATGTCGTTTATGGATGATTGGTCATGTTGGGAAAAATAGATGAACTTCAATTTTTTGGTTCACAGCGGAGTGATCAGAGTATATTTTTAGACTGCGAGGCTAAAAATAGAAACAGTCAAATATTATTAACCCTTAGTAATATTTGGACTCTAAACATTATTTTATTCTCTTGGAGCACTACAGTTCGAGCTACGGATGTGGCACATGCAACTGCCAGAAGGAAATACGCTTTTCTTATGTGTTAGTTGAGCTATGGCATGGAGGACTTCAGTTAGAACTCATGCATGTGAGTTCTGTGGAGTTGGATGTGGAGTTGATGGAGTTGTGTTTAGTTTGACTTAGTTGAACTAGTTGTATTTAGTCTAACTAGAGAATACACTAGTGATGAGTTGTGTGAATTAATTATTAATTAATTCACTAATTATTAACTCATAAAGAAACTAAAGAATACATCAGTTAACTCAGTGCATGGATAGTTCAACAGAAATAGGTGTTAGAGATAAGTGAAAGGGTGAGTTGTGACTATCAGTTGTGCATGAGATTTTGCACATGCATGGATTGAGTAATGCCAATGAGGATTGCGCAGTGTGGGCCAATATCAAGGCAATTGTAGCTTGTGCTGACGTGATTCTCTTGCAGGATTGTGCAGTGGAGGCAGGCAAAGCAGCGAAGGAGATTTGAACTTGTGACTTGTTCGGATCTGAGCTAGTCTTGTCTGTAACAGGTGGAGATAGTACTAATTACTTATGAGGAGTATTGTACTATGTAATGTTACATGTTCTCAATCATTAATATACAGATAGTGTGGGGTTTTCAGCTGTAAGCTTTCCCCGGGTTACATACTGTGTTAATGTGCGCATGTGATTGATGTTTCATTGTTTTCAATGCTGCTAAATTGATGATCAACATAGAGGAGATTATGTATTGTGCATGTATTCCAAAATAGTGTATAACTAGGATAATCTTTGTGAATAAGTGTTTATTATTCAAAATTTCTACATGGTATTGGAGCAGTTGATCATCAAATCTATTATTCAGAAACTGTTTACATCTTATTTCTTCAGGAAGAGTCTATAATCGGGCCAGGTAGCCTCTGGATTCATCCTTCCTTTGGAAGGTGAGATATCCAGTAAAAGCCCATATAGTCAATCTCTGTACGAGAAATACTTTATTCTCACGAATTCTAGATCAGAGGCGGTTGAGTTTGGAGCTGGTGGAATTCGAATTTGCAACAGTGTTTTCTTGGTGTCAAAGTTGAAATGTCTTTCAATGGATTGCAATTGGAGTATGCTCTTGAAGACAGCTCGAACTATATTGCATGGAAAGACAGGATGGAGGCAGTGTTAGATGATAATGAGTTGAAGGATTTCATAGAGGCAGAGGTCCCAAAACCTACTGATGCTGCTGAAGCTGTGGTTTGGCAAAAGAAGATAGCAAAGTGTCGAAGGATTCTGTTGGAGGGTGTGAAGGATGACATTGTGTCCAACCTGCATGGAAAGGCTTCTCCATACTTGATGTGGAAAGCATTGACAGATCTTTTCCAAAGCAAGAACGATCAAAGGAAGCTGGCACTCAAAGATAAACTCAGAAACATTAAGTGTGAGAATGGAGACAGTATGCCCAGGTATCTCACGAAGTTCACCCAGTGTCGGGATGAGCTGGGAAGTGTGGGGGTGACTGTTGATGATGAGGACTTGGTGAGCTTGGCTCTCCTTGGTCTTCCAAAGATTTTGAATTCTTATCAAGACTCTGTTAATGGTTCGGAGAAATTGCCAGGATGGGAGAGACTTTGGTCGGATCTTGTGCAAGAGGAGATCAGACGGAGCACCAGAGACAGTTCTTCATCCATGCATGATGAGGAGAATTGTTCCTTAGCGAGTAAGGTGAAGAAGGGGAAGGTGAAGGGTTCTCTTTCCGAATCCAGTTCTTCCAATGATGGGAATAAGGTTGACAAGTCGAAGGTGAGATGCTTTCGTGGTCATCTACCAATTGCCCAAAGAAGAAGTCCAAGAAGGGATCTGGGGAAGGATCTGAAGGTGAGGTAGCCTCACTTGCTTCACAGTTTGAGTTGGACTTCACACTCTTCGCATCCATGGTTTCATCCATGGTGGGAAGTGGTTGGTTTCTTAACAGTGGAGCTTCTTTCCACATGACCGGTGACAAAAGTTTGTTTAGTACTTTGGAGGAGAAATATCTCCAGATACTCATAGGGATGGGTAATGATGAGAAGTATAGTGTCTCAGGTGTAGACACGGTTATTTTTCAGAGGGAGCATGGAGCTCGCCTTACCTTGACAAATGTCAAGTATGTACTAGGACTGAAGAGAAACTCGGTGTCGATAACGATGCTGGAAGATAGAGGCTATGATGTAGTCTTCAGTAAGGGAAAGGTTTTCCTTAGACACATCATCACTAGACAGGTGAAGCAGATTAGTTCACGGGTCAAAAACCTGTATGCTCTTGAGGTTCAAGATGCATGCAAAGCCTTGAGCAGCGAGGCAACTGATGGAGACTTGGTGGTTGAGAGGAAGCATATATTACCTCTCAACATGCAGAGCCAGAGGAAGTCTCAGATGATTGTGGAGGAGCCACAATTGGTGCAGCAGCTTCAGGAGCTTGTGGAGCAGCCACAGCAAGGGAAGCTGAGAGGAGATTGAGTAGAGACATCTACTCATGCAGAGACCTCCAGTAGGGGGAAAATTTGAGCCAGGTGGGCAGAGGGATTGCATGCAGCCATACCTCCAGGTAGGAGGTGGGGTGATGTGGATTGATTGTCCCAAGGAGGAGGGGCAAAATCCTTGAGGTACCCAACCTCTTAGATGAGACCTTGCTACGGGAGCCCCGATGTGGAGTAACAGGAACTGACTGATTGGGTAGAGACAGACGCGGATGGAGTGGTAGAGAAACCGACAGTGTAGGGAATCCCAGGACAGTGCATAGCTAGCATGCTGCAGCAATGCGAGAGGCACAAGTGTTTTGCACAGTGCTAGGTGGCACAGAGAGGTGTGCAATGGTGCGAGATGCATGGAGATGTTGCAATAGCGCAGATGTCAGAGAGGGAGCACTTGTCAGCAGCAGGTAGAGCTTCAGCATCAAAGTATGTTCGTAGCCCAATAGAGTGGTCAGTTGGGAGCGTTTTTGTTCCAAGTGTTGTGGAGCAAGTGGACCGGGCAAATGTCTTGCATGCAGAACATTCCAGAGTTGCAGGATAGGGGTTGTAGATAATCCATATCTTGTTGAGAGGGAGTGTTGAAAATGAAACAAGATGATGGAGCTTAGTGGAAAGGAGTCGCCTTCACTGAGTGGGCCCACAGGCTATTTTTGGCGCAAAGTCTATTTTTAGAGATATCGATCATGGTCTATGAGTTGCAGGATGTTGTTTATGGATGATTGGTCATGTTGGGAAAAATAGATGGACTTCTATTTTTTGGTTCACAATGGAGTGATCAGAGTCTATTTTTAGACTGCCAGGCTAAAAATAGAAACAGTCAAATATTATTATCCCTTAGTAATATTTGGACTCTAAACATTATCTTATTCTCTTGGAGCACTACAGTTCAAGCGACGGATGTGGCACATGCAAATGCCAGAAGGAAATACGCTTTTCTTATGTGTTTGTTAAGATACTGCATGGAGGACTTCAATTAGAACTCATGCATGTGAGTTTTGTGGAGTTGGATGTGGAGTTGATGGAGTTGTGTTCAGTTTGACTTAGTTGAACTAGTTGTATTTAGTCTAACTAAAGAATACACTAGTGATGAGTTGTGTGAATTAATTATTAATTAATTCACTGATTATTAACTCATAAAGCAACTAAAGAATACATCAGTTAACTCAATGCATGGACAATTCAACAGAGACAGGTGTTAGAGGTAAGTGAAAGGGTGAGTTGTGACTATAAATTGTGCATGAGATTTTGCACATGCATGGATTGAGTAATGCCAATGAGGATTGCGCAGTGTGGGCCAATATCAAGGAAATTGTAGCTTGTGCTCACGTGACTCTCTTGCAGGATTGTGCAGTGGAGGCAGGCAAAGCAGCGGAGGAGATTTGAACGTGTGACTTGTTTGGATCTGAGCTAGTTTTGTGTGTAACAGGGGGAGATAGTACTGAGTACTTGTGAGGAGTATTGTACTATGTAATTTTACATGTTCTCAATCATTAATATATAGATAGTGTGGGGTTTCCAGCTGTAAGCTTTCCCTGGGTTACATACTGTGTTAATGTGCGCATGTAATTGATGTTTTATTGTTTTCAATATTGCTAAATTGATGATCAACATAAAGGAGATTATGTATTGTGCATGTATTCCACAATAATGTATAATCGGATAATCTCTGTGAATAAGTGTTTATTATTCAAAATTCTACACTTACAATTATCTACATTTGAATATTAAATATAGACCATTGTGTTGATATAATGCTCATATTCACATCAAGGGACATGAACCCCTGTGTGAATTACACAGTATGCATTTCCTGAATATTTTACAAGAAATGGTTCATTTCCACTAGATATATCTAAGCTTCAAATTAACCTAAGTTTCCTAAGCATGAACATATGGGTGATCTCTATTAATGATTAATTACATGCAATGAAATGTTTGAATATCTAGCCACTCTAATGATAAATTTCTAATGTTAACAACAAGTAATGTAATTTTTTGCATAGATGTGCTTCATGAATATTTTATCTAGATTGGGCTTATTATTGTACCTATTATGAGCCTACAATTTGGTATAAATTCCTATGTATGGAGAGATAGAAAATCTTTGTTAATCAATCTGATGCTTGTATGAAAATGAAGTGGAAAGCGAGCCTTCATTTTAAGTTGTTATCTTACAATAGTAGATTATGTGTGTGTAGCTAGAGAAGGTTTCATTTATTTACACATATATTTCAATTATATGTTGCAGATTATGCATATGTGTGTCCTAGGCCTTCGCCTTGATAATCTCAAAGTGTGTATATATATATATATATATAGAGAGAGAGAGAGATTTAATGGCAGAGTTGAGTCTTTTTAAATATTAAGAGAGATATCTCAAAAAGTCTTTATATACATATTCTTAAACGTTACTGTGTGGGGTTAAGAACTCTTAAGGTATTGAATGGATATGCTTTAAGCCTTAATACATACATGGGCATATGTGCCTTCACCAATCGTCGAGAGTGGCAACAACTTCATTAAAAAAGAAACGAAATTTTACGTGTTTATATAAGCAACGCATTGTGATCACGTGGTGGAATATTGTGGGCAGAACAGTAACTACGAGACCCCCATTGTGATATCATCACGAGAGGGGGGTCTCTCGTTTCAATGCGAGTCCTTAATTTTTATTGAAGGATATCCATCACTGGCCATTAACAATAAAATTGGGAGATGGAACCATAACTTTGAGACCCTCCCCACGTGGCATCACAAAGGGGAGGGGTGGTCTCACATTTCATCGTAACATGCTCACCACTGCATGAATTAATGGGTTGTGATTTTGGAAAATAGGTAATTATACACACGTATTTCTGCATGAACACCAATGCAAAAATTCACCTAATTCATTGTAACATGAAAAGGTCTGAAGCCCTTGGTGAGCCCAAGCTAGTATGGTGGATAGCGTGGTTAGGAGGGTGATGTGGGACCATAATAGTGTGACACATGGCTCCCAAAATTAATTACTTGGTAGAGCCAATTGGCCTATAAATTAGTGGTGTGGAATTATTGGAGGCGACGTGAAGGGCATGACATCGCCCCAAGTTAATAAAACCTAGGTGATTTCTAGAGGGGCATGGCTCAAAATACCTCAACGGAATTCTTAGAGAAATTTTAAATATTACGGTGAAAATACATGTAACATCCCTTCATTGTATGTAACACTATGTTGCTATCATGTTTGATTTAAGCTAACACTGAGTTATAACATAAAATGTAGGTTAGAGGTGTAAAAATGAGAGTTAATATTTTATTATCAAATAAACAAAGATAATGTAAAACGCTTGGAGAACAAGACACCAAGAGATGAGATTCTTTCCAAATGAAATCCCATTGGTGAATGAGAATGGATAATTCTTTCATGATAATACTTCTAGATCAAATTCTAGAGAAGCATAATGGATGGGAGATAAATATCCATTAAGTTGCTTAGGTGGAGAGAAAGGTAAGCTTTTATAAGAAAACCCTAGGCAAATGGATAAAAATATCATGAAAGAGCGTATTAAATACCCATTTAAGAGATCAACAAGAGGCAGTTGATCCATGGAAAGAACTCTACATTGTAATTAACCCATAGTATTCTCCATAATAATTTGATGTGATAAATCCATATCTTAGAGATAAGACATTAATCTCTTATTATATAAGAATATAAAATCACACTGTACAAGAGAAACTATGTTTTAATAAATTGATGTATGATAAAATTAATTATGTAAATGTCTAAAAAATAATATAAAATACAAGAATACATTTCATAACATTATCTCACAAATAACATTATTTCACAAACAAGGAACTAAAATAAAAATATCACAAACAAGTGATATGGATTATAGAGTTACTCTACATGCACAAAATTTGATCCATTTTTTTAGTTTTTCAGACCAATGTGAAATTTTTTGAACACCAAAATAGATATCTGACAAATGTGGGTTTATAATGCTAGTACCAAAAGTCATCTCTATAATTTCATTCTAATAAACTTTTCTTAATGCTTTTAAGCAAATCATCCTTAACATATCCTATTTTACATGGAAATTTCATTAAATAATTATTAAATTATTTTTCCTGTAATAAATAAATTATTTTTGCCATTAGTAAAAGGAATTAAACAAAAAGTAAGAGATCTAATTAGATTACTAGAATGATAAAAAGGATATGGACAATCCAAAGCCATCCATGGCATTACTTTTGTATATTCAAAGTTACAAGAAGCCGTGTACATAAATCGTCAGCCGAAATAGAAAACAATAACTAAATGGAGATATTTTAATAAAGATACTAATATTTAGCTTTAAGGTATTAGCTGAAATAACTATGTCTAGCCACAAAAATAACTAAAATTTCTTTTCGTTTTCGAACATAATATTTCTTCCGAAAATGCAATCAATCCTTTCCAATTGAATCAAATTTTTACTATAGTACTCCACGGCACCAATACTCAAAATAGTTTCCACCTTTGGCATAAATTCCAACCATCAATCCTTTACAACTTTGACCCAGAAGCTTTCTTATGACAAAATTCCTACCACCTACTTTTCAGCTTAACATAATGGTTTTCATTTTAAATTTTTATTTTCTTATCTATTTTGAAACAGGGATCATCGTCATCTTGCGGTTTCTGTATCACTTCCCAATCATCATTTTCTATATCATCATGATCATTCAAATCGAAATCCAAGATCTCCGTGCCCTTATGCGATGAGCTTTCTAAAGAGTTACCAGAATCAATTCGAAATCCGAGGTCACCGTTGCCCTGGGAAATCTCTTCTAAAGAGTTATCTGCGGTGCCATCGGCAGATTCTTTGTGTTTAACTTTTTGGCCCTCCACAGCGTTCTTCCTTGATTTATCTTTTGACTTCCTTGAGCTTGAGCTTGAGCCCGGACCCTGGATACATAACCAAATTTAGTGCATATTAATATAAAAAACATTACCGTAATATCTCAGATAAATCATTTTCTAAATCATCATCATCATTAATTAATTTCAAGTCCATTATGACCGCGTCGTTCTTCGAAGCCTCCTTTAGAAAGTTATCTGCGCTGGCATCCATAGATTTTTTCTGTCTAATTTTTTCACCATTCACAGCATTCTTCAGTGATTTCTCTTTTGATTCCCTTGACTCTTCGGGTTTAACCGTGTCTTTCTTTGAAGCCTCGTTTAAAAAGTTATCAGCGCAGGCATCACAGCGGTTAATTTTTTCACCATTCACAGCGTTCTTCAATTTCTCTTTTGATTTCCTTGATCCTTTGGGTTTAATTGTTTGACCGTTCACAACCTTCTTTTCTGATTTCCTTGTGCCTGAGTCTATGTCCTGCATACAGTAAATCCAATGAATTAGTGTACGTTGATGTTAAATTTACCACCATATTATCTCTCTCAGCATGCCAGAGTGTAACGAACCTTCATCCTTAAACTTGAAACAACAGCACAAACAGTTTAGAAAATCTGAAAATGAATTATAATACAAGAGGAATTTACTGTGACTTAGAAGCTTTACCAGAGTTTTGACAGATGCGTATTCCAGCTTTCCTTTCTTAGACATAGATGACATTCCAAAGGTGTTTGAAGTTGGTGGAGCCGAAACGGTTTTCTTGTTGTTACTAAAAACGGTTTTCATGTGATGATTAGACACGGCCTTCTTGGGACGATTAGCCACCGAAGGATTATAGGATTGAAAATGGTTGTAGTTATTTTGTACACGAAGGGTGAACAGATTTAGTTTAGGCTCTCGCAAGGGCGAAAGGTGCCTGAGTGGAAAACATTTGCGATTTTGACCGTTGACGACTTTCTCTATTGATTTCCTGCCGACTGTCTCCATACCTGCATACACTAAATCAGATAAAGTAGTGTACGTGAATATCAAAATTATCACCGTAATATCACCGTACTCTTCAACTGTAAACTTAAGACAGCATAAAATGCATCGAAAATCTGAAAATGAATCACTAAAAGAAGAGGAATTTACAGCGACTTTAAAGCTTTACCAGTGTTTTGAGATTTGTATACTCCATTTGTTTAGAGATTGCCAATTTCCAGATTCTAGATGTGGCTGACATTTCTGAGGTGTTAGAACTTCGTGAAGCAGAATTCAAAATGTCGTTTCTAACAAGGGCTTTCATGGGATGATTAGCGACCGAGGGAGTATGGGTTTGAAAATGGTTCATGTAATGTTGTACACGAAGGGTGAACATATTTAGGTTAGGTTCTGTCATGGGCGGAAGGTGAGTTGTGGAAAAACGGAGTGAAAAGGTTTCGCGATTTTGCATGTCTTCGGCAGAATTGCCACGACGGTGAGGTAGAAAATGATAAAGATTGAATTGCTTTGGCAGGAATGCCGCAGTTAGTAGCTACAAAATAAGAATTTGATTAAACGGCTATACTCTTGGAGGGACAACCCAAAAACACTTGCCACTTGCAGAGACAGATAGAGATTATGAAGTCGATATTATACCGCATACCTCATTTGTACAAGACAGGACGAAGTTATAGTACCCGACAAAAAAACAATATCCCGAAAGCTTATGGATTATAAATCATAGTTACAAAATTCATACCAATGAAAGCATCCCCTAAACATCCTTATTTAGGGCTCAAGGATTACCAATCATAATTAAAACCTTCGTACGCATAAAAGGAGATCCTCTAAATTATTCATTTTAGGAATAATTAAGAAAGCAATGAAACTAGTGGTTGCCCCTAAAAGTTAACCTAATAAAATAATAGAATTTAATTTATTATATTTTGATGGTGTTATTATTTTGTAAATTTAATTTATTATATTTTGATGGTGTTGTTATTTTGTGAGTAGGTTTTGTTACAATATTATGAGTCAATATGCTTATTTTAATGTAGATATTATGAACTTGTAAAAAATAGGCTTTGTTATAATACCATGGGTCAATACCATGCTTTATCATTACCACGCGCCCAAAAAACATAACTTATTTCACAAACAAAATATTTAATAACAATACGAAAATATTCTTAACCATGGATATTCTTTACGGTGGATACCATGGGTCAACATCATAGTTTATCATTACCATTAAAAGTGATGGGGGATGAGTGCAAACATTCAAATGTTGACTCAATTAATAATAAAAAGTTAGAGTAATAAAAATAATAGAATTCAATTTATTATATTTTGAATTTGTTATTAACTTGTGAATAGGCTTTGTTACAATACCATGACTTATCAATATTGGGTGTCCAAAAACGATAACTTATTTAAGAATCAAAATATTTTATAACAATCCCAAAATATTCTTAACTATTCATTCTCGGTACTTTATCGTGGATATTATTAACTTGTAAATAGGCTTTCTTACAATCCCATGGGAATAACAATATGACAAGATTATTAACCATTGTTACTCACCCCCACTTTACCATGGATATTATTAACTTGTAAATAGGATTTGTTATAGTACCATGGGCCAATACCATGACTTATGAATACCACATGCCCAAAAGTCATAACTTATTTCACAAAAAAAATATTATATTTTAATTTAATTTTATAACAATATTTTAATTGAATCTAATAGGAAAAATGTTATAATTAGTTTTGAGATATATCTAAACCCTCTATCCTCACTACTACTAAAGATATTCCCATAGAAATTAAATAAATTTTTAATAAAATTAAAAATGAGAATAATTTTGTATTTAAAGATGTGAAATTTATATAATACAAATAGTATTAGTAAGAACCAACATAGATCTACCCTAACTAGGTATCCAAGCGATGACAACAAGAAAAGTGAAGGGAAGAGAGGGGGAGGTGGAGAGAGGAATGGAGATAGTGACAAAGTTGGAGGGCAAAGAGAGAGAGAAAGAGAAACAGAGAGTGATGGGGGGAGACAGAGAGAGGGAGGTGGGAGAGAGAGGGGGAGAGAGAGAGAGAGAGAGAGAGAGAGAGAGAGAGAGAGTGACATAGAGAGATATAGGTGGAGAGAGAGAGGGAGTGCCAAGGGAGAGAGTGAAGTAGAGAAGGGAGGAGGGAAGAGAGAGAACACGAGGGGAGAGAGATAGGGAGAGAAGGGCAAGAAAGAGAGGGGGATGCAGAAAGATGGAGGGGAGAAAGAGAAAGGGAGAGGGAGAAAGGTAGTGATAGAGTTGGAGAGAGAGAGAGAGAGAGAGGGATGGGGGGAGAGACAGAGGGAGGTGGGAGAGAAAGGGAGAGAGAGGAGAGAGAGATAGAGTTGAAGCAGGAGAGAGAGGGAAGGAAGAAGAAAGACATAGAGGGAGAAAGGTAGAGAGAGAGAGAGAGGGAGTGACAATGGAGTGATAGAGAGAGAATGAGGGAGAGAAGAGATCAGGAGGGAAGAGAGAGAGGTGGAGAGGATGGGGGAGGGAGAGAGACAGAGATATATATAGAGAGAGTGTCTATATGTTTGGGCAGTGAGATAGAGACAGGGAATAAGAAAGAGACACATAGTTACAAATATAGATATTATATAGTATTACATAACCAAACTAGATCCATCTTAAGTTAGATCTATCAAGTGTCGAGAGGGATAAAATGTCTCGAGGTGCAAACCTTTCCTCAAGTTTTGCACTCAAAAAATAGTTTTGCACCTTCAGAGATTATATCCCTCTCGATGCTTGATAGATCTGGGTTAAGATCGTTCTTTCATTAATTGTACATGATTTTCATCAGATTCTCATGCATTCATGTACATCCATACAAGAAGACACAACCCAATAACATCGAATCATCATGAAAGAGGCTCTTTCAAAAGAAAATATTGAAGGGGGAGTGGAAATGGAAGTAAAATATTTGGAATATTAGGAAAACATATTGGAAGAGAAAAGTCCCTAAGCACTTATGAAAACACCAACTTCAAATATTAAAGTGAGTGCTTATCAAGGTTAACACCTAGATTCCTACAAATCTATCACAATCCATCCATTCTTGCTCCAATTTTTCTATCAGTAAACAAAATCCCAAGGATTTTTAGTAACCAATTAAAGAATATTGTGACATAGGAAGACACAGCAATGAGGATCACCTTCAATAACTTTTTGAAATTATGGCGAATTAAAGTAGGATTAATTTGATGACAAAGGCATTTTCCTCATCCCCTCCCTCTACTCAACGAAAATTATTTTCTAGAATACGTGAGGCCTAAATTTATTTGAAAAGTAGAGGATTCTAAAGAATCATATTCACCAAAACAAACCCAATATTATGATGATCCAAGAAACTAAGTGTTCTAATGAAAGGGACTCATCCATTTTCCCCAAATGTTTGAAAGGGGCTCATAGTATACCCATTAATGCTAAGGGGAACAAGCTAGAGGATTAACCATCTATTGCCACCCAAATTCAAAGTAATGAGTGTTGGATATTGGATAAACCAACAATCCTTTTGTGTTTCACAACATTTTATTGATCACTTCTCATGGATCCATTAACTCTAGTGATGCATCCATTTACTAACACTTCCAGGTTTTGGTGCAATGGCAATCATGATTCCAAAAACGGGTATCAGAGCTAAAAGTATAGAGTTTGAACCACACTAGGATCACGTTGGTGAGCGCCAGTATTGCAGCAAGAATGTTGCAACCCCTGGGCTGTCAACGTTACTTTTATCAACTTGGTAGTTTGTAACAAAATTGGAAGTGTCAGTGCTGTATGCACAAGTACTAGTTTTTACTACAGGTTGTCACTTGGTTAGTCGGTGCAAGATCACTAGGAGCTCAAGCCAACTTCTGTAGATCTCAGAAGAAGCTCTATGTGTGATGAAAGAAAGAAATATTATTCTACAGAAGTTATTCTAATTGCAGAAAGGAAAAAGACTGGAATGTAAAGCAAGACCTAGTAAACCGTAATTAACAAGCTAATTCTGCTTTTGCCAAAAACATTATGAAAACCATGAAAGTAATGCCATTACTTACTCAAGAAAACAAAAAACGTCTAAACATGCTATTTCTGGAAGTAAATAAGAAAAAAACATATTTTTGGATTTTTATGTGAATTTGACATGCATCTAATTTATTATGTGTGAGTGTGGCAGTGAACACGTGGCATTAAAGGGTAGTTTTTGAGCTTCGGAGGATGGAAGATGGTGTGGATGGGTCGTAGGAGGTCTTAGGTGGCCTTTTGGAGGCTTTTCCCACACTCTACCTTCAAAAGAAAGCCTACAGGAAAAACTATAGGAGGACACAGGGAAACTATAGGACGAAAACATGGAAACTACAGGAGGCCTACAGGAGGAGGCCGAGATCAATTTCCACTATTTTTAGTGTGTGAGAGTGGGTGGAAAAGGTGGATGAAGGTTGGAAGGAGGTGTTAGGGCACCTATGTTCTACCATGAACCACCAAGAGAAAGAAAGATGATTGGGTTTGCTCAAGGAGAGAGGAAGACGTTTTATCAAAAATGCAGGAAAGTAAGGCAGAATTGAGGTGAGGTTTGGGAAGATCTATAGGGAATGGATCAGATAGGCGATGTGATTGCTAATAAGCTAGCCTACTATTGGAAGAGATCTGCTGCAAAGGAACTGACAGTTAACCAAGAAGATCAAGCTAATAATGAAATGAGTGCATTTAGGAAAAACAGAGTTTTGCATTAAAATGATCTAAACTATGACCTATGAAAGGAAATGCTGAGAAATTATGCAAGCAAGGAAAGCATGAAGGAGGACTATTGCAAATCAGGAAGTGAACATAATAAGGAAGATCTGAAGCAAAGAAAAACTGGACTATTAACCTATTAAAAAGCTGCAAACACTAGAAGTCCTATGAATGAGGAAAATCTGTGTTCTGGGGGCAACAAGTAAGGGTCTTTGCCTCAAATCATGGTCCTAGAGGGAGGAAGAGAGGCCAAGGCACTATTTCTAACCTTTTGAATATTTTCTGATCGTTGCTTAACCTACTACAGAAAGCACAAATGGAAGAAAACTACTAAATCATCAAAAGAAACCTATTCTTAACCATAAAAGAAATACATCTAACAACAAATTAATCTACAACTAAAGTAAGAATACAAATACAAGTAAAGAGAAGCTTGGTTGCTTGGATTTGGCCCTAACCCAAGAGCTTCAACCCTCTGAGCTAACTCAGTGCTAGCTCAAAAAGGATTCCATCTTCATTATCAAAAAATTGCAAGTTTACATGAAACTGTCACAAAATAGTAAGCTCGAAATTTGAGCAGAGTTTACATAAGCAAAAATCTGACTTTAGTGATGCCCCAGGCCTCTCTACTTATACATTTGAAGCTACCAACAACTTCCTTAAAATCAGGGAGGCTTGGCTCTGAAAAATCGAGATAACTATTATTCATCCTCCACTTGCTCAGCTGCCTTCTAGTGCATGATTCAGTTGCTTGTACTCTGAGTTGAATGAAGGGGAATTTGAAGTGAGGAGTAATAAATGAGGGGATTCCCTCCTATATGTCCTCTCCTCTATCTACTTCGAGATACTATTGCCATTTGACCACTGGATCCTTGACTTTGACCTCGAAATCCATCAATAATCTGCATTAAATACATGTTAGACCACATGGCATCATAACTAACTCAACTCACTCTATAAGCATAAATATAATCAGAAAATCATACAATAATGTAAGAGAATGGTTGATTTGACTAGGTTAGGAGTAAAATGAGCCCATATATTACCCATTTATGGGGCTCTTCATCACCCCCTACTGAAGGTGTTGTTCATCCTTTGAGCAACTTAGTCAATCTCCTCATATTTTATGGCCCTGGTGGCCTCCCTAGCATCCCAGGCTTCCAATGTGTTCTACTCATGTTGGCCATAAAACCCTGCCTTTCTTTCTATGTCCTCCCACTGCTCCTCCTCCTCTTCTTCTCTTCTACCTTCCAGCATGCCTAAAAGTAGTGGGGGACTCAGTTTGAGGCCAATCCAATTGACCTTCAGCCTTTGCATGGAGCGCTTGTACATTGGCACTCTTTTCAATTCCTCCTTCAACCTCATGGGGGAATTTTATTCCCTAATCTGGAGACTGTGAGTTAAGGTGTTCCATCTTCTCATGCATGCATGCACACAGTCATCCCCAAGTAGCCTTTGCATATCTTCAAAGTGTGCAATGGCTTGTGCCTGATTGGTTAGATATTTAGGGGTAATCTAAGATTCATTAGCAAGCAGGTTGTTTGTGCTGATGAGTGCCATAGGATCTGATGTCTCAACGCTTATCATTAATGGCTCATTCTTCTCTTTATCGTCAATCTTTTCATTTCTACTGCCCTCAATTCTTCATGGTTCATCCATGAGGCCATTTCCATTAATGGTATGTCCCCTAGCTTGGCATTGGGGTCCCACACATTCATGTCTATGAGGGCCATGTTGTGTAGGTAGAACTCTGCCATATTGGCATTATCCTATGAGGTGCTCTGGTCACACAGGTCCATGAACTGCCTGTAGTCTTGGAAAGCAATTGTGCCTCTTTGTGCCAAAGTCTTTATTTGGAATTGAAGCCATTGGTATTTTAGATAGAGGCCACAAGATTTGGCTGGTGTTTTGCATTGTAATGCCTCCATGGATAAGCTGGCCATGTATGCCAGCTGAGTCTCTTTCTCTTGCAGCTGCCTCCTTAGGATTTCATTCTCATTTTCAAGGTGGCTTCTTGTGATGTCTTCTCGGTCTCTAAGAGCACTCAATTCTCTACCCATTTCCCTCGGTTTGTTTTCCATATGGCCAACATCCTCAACCCCTTTGGATTTGGCTATCTTTATCCACCTGTGTGTTCTCACTCTTTCTTTCTCCAATTCAAAAAACAGTGTAATTGCAAATTTCTATGGGATTATTCTGCCTCCCTCAAGTAGATTGTAATAGGAGGCAAGACTAGGGTGGGGTTTAGGTTCTTGTAGCTCTTTTTCTTCCTCCACTTTTGGCTGTCCTTCTATCCTTTCCTCAATCTTTTGGGTCTTTTGTAGTTTAGATAATGTCTCATGTAGGACTGTCTCACCCTCCTATAGGTCTGGATTTGGGTCCTGTAGTACTGCCTTTCCTTTCCATGTAGAAGATCTTGGAGTCCCCCTTTCATATGAGATAGGTGTCTTGGAAGGAGATTATTTCACCTTGGCAGATGGTGAATCTTCAATGGTAATGGGAACTTTTGAAGAGGGCTGAGGTTTGCCTGTTTTAATTTTTGTGCTCTTCCTTGCCCTGAAATACATGGAGGTCTGTTGTTTCCTCTTCTGTTTTGGCTTGACTAGTGTATTGACAACAGTGTGGGCAGCTGTTGCCTCTCTTTCCAAAGTCTTAGGGGACTCCTCCCCTTGCTCTGCCTTCTCTGCCTCCTTTTCTCCTTCTTCTGTCTCTTTTTCTATCTCTTTAACTTTCCCTCCTCTGTTTCTTTTCCTTCCTCCTTCTTTTCTTAATCTGCTATGCCACCACTAGCTTCACCTTCTCCTCCTTGATGTTCTTCCTTTTCACTGCCAGTAGGACTGACATCATAGGTCGACGCTTTTATGTCATCCTCAGCTATCATATTTCGGAAAACTTCCCATGCTATAGGGAGTGTAAAGGTACGGAGGGCTTCCTCTACTAGGAGTTTGATTAAGCCATGGTGAGCTAATTGCCCTGAATTTCCTCCTTGTACCTTGGTGGTAGAGTTGATGAGGGATTGAAGGAGAAAATAAGGGATACTAAGTTTTTGATGTGCTGGGGTATCCATGCCATACCTCAAGTCATGAGATTCTGAAATGATAACCATAGACAATGTTGTGCCTCCCCTCACAAGAAATGTATTTGATTATTTGGTAGCTAACCTCATCCCAGGGATATGGTATACTAGCCCCTCTAGTTCCATTTCTATCTTCCACAGGGGTTTCATTATTTTGGAAGAATTTCTTTTTGGTAGCCTGGCCAATGGGTTTTTCATCTTTACTCCAAGGCATCCCAAGAGGAAGGGTAGTGACCCTATTGATGAATTCTGGTGTTATTTCAATGGAGAGGCCTCTAATGGTTACAATGGCATGTGCTCTTGTGAGAGGGACCAGAGCGAGCAAATTCTTTGGAAATCTCCTCATCAAACCCTCAAAATTTCTCAAAGAAGTTCATCCAGTTTGCCCTTGTGAATATGTCCACTACTTGGGGATGTGCATGGGGCCTAGTGGAGTTAGTGGGCTCCCTTCTCATAAACCCTCCTATCATACTGCCTGCTATCCCTCCTGTAGATTTCCTATAGGTGCTCATGTAGAAAACGCCGAGAGCAAAGATAGGGAGGAAAATGGAGGATGGTGGTTACGAGGCTGTGGGGGCACAAGAAGGCTGATGTAGCTGAGTTACGAGGAGAAAATGAAGAAAATGTGGTGAAAATACGCGGGAAGGAGTGCTCATTACCCTTTATGGATATTTTCGGTTATGAGTGCTGAGCTGGCAAGGTGTACGTTGGCCATATTCGAACCATTGGTCCCCACCTGCTTGGTCATCATGGCCCCTCCTCATAATCATTCCTCATTATTACATCGGAGTTCACTCTTCCTCCACTACCTGTCCTTGGCATCCTTTTTTTAAGTTGACTGTGCGCACGTGTGTGTGACATCTCAGATGAGTGGAGTCAACTAGATGAAGGTGGCCAAGTTAACTGGCCACCTTTTCCTCATTCAATCTCAACCATCTCGTTGCCTTCGTATGACTCCTAATTACACAAATGAAAATAGAGGAGTGATTTAGTTACTTACCTATGATCCGAGTGTATTTGTTGTGAGGTGTTGTGGCTCTCTCTATTGCATGCCTTCATTCTTCTTCATGCATGTTGTCTCTGCTAGCTAATGTGTGATTGTGGAATTTTGCAGGTTCTTCTTTTGCTGGAGCTGAGCTACATGTGCCTTTCCAACCTTCAGATGTGCACTCTTTTGTTGTTGGTGCTGGACTTCTATGGGATCAACTGCTACAGGAATTCCTATAGGAGCTCCTGTAGCTGCTTCTCCCCTTGAAACTTCAGCTTTTCCCTATGCTTGGAGCTTGAGAATAATGCCAGAGGTGTCATGCATGATGGAGGGAAAATAGGTAAGCTTCAGGTAAGGTTATTGGTGCCTTTTTCCTTTTTTTATTTTTGTTTTTTTTTCATATTGGAAAATTGTTTTTTCTGTGTTTTTCTTGGACAAGAAAATAAATGTTTCTTGAGGGTGTGATGCATGCTTGGAAATGATAGCAAGGAGGCTTGAAGGTGGTAAGAGGGATGATAAATTCCTCATGAAGCTCTCCTGGTCCCTCAAATTGCCTTCTGTAGACATTTTTGGCTCTCTATAATTCCTACAGGAGCCTCCTGTAGAAAACACAGTTTTGAAAAAAAAGTACAGTGGGGTGAAAGAGATGTCAAATATGATGGAGGAAGGTGTGGAGAAGGTGAGATAGATGCTTGTGTGAATGTCAAGGTTCCCTTGTCACCTTCTTCTGCTTCCTATAGTACCCCTGCAAACCTGCAATGCAACAAAAATTCATTTTTCTTTTCTCCTTTTTTTTTGTTTTGTTTTTTTTCCGAAAACAACTAGGGCACCTCAGAGAGGTTTTCACCTTAATTTCCTGCCCTGGGCACCTCCAAGGGAGGTTTTCACCTAGGGATATTATTATTTTTTTTCTCTTTTTTTCATCATTGATCCGCCTCGGAAGAGATTTTCAACCCAATGATGTGACTCAAGCACCTCATGGAGGTTTTCACTTGAGTCCTTATTTTTTTATTTTTTCTTTTCTTCAGTGAGTGGGTGAAGTGGAAGCTAAGACATGCTCCACTACCATCACCATTTTATTCAAATCTTTAATAAACTCTCACTTGGAGAGGGGTTTCTTGTAAACTATCAACCGATGTCCATTGACAAGCATGGGGATGGCTTCATCATCAATGGTTCTGATCAGAACTGAACCATTGTCATTTCATTTCTCCATAGTGTAGGGTCCTAACCATCTTGTCCTCAGCTTGCCTTTGAAATATTTGTATCTTGAATCATATAGTACTGCCCAATCTCCCTCTTGGAATTGCTTCTCCTTGATATTTTTGTCATTCCATATCTTTCTCTGAAGCTGAACTACCTCTGTATAGAGAAGGGCTTGCAATCTGTATTCATCCAATCCATTGAGCTGACGTAATCTCTCCTTTTATGCATGGCTGAGGTCTAGGTATAGTTGAGTTGCCATCCTTAGGGTATTGAATTCAAAATCTACTGAAAACAAAGCCTTCTTCCCATAGACCAGTTCATAGGGTGTGAAACCGGTGGTGGTCTTCCATGTTGTGTTGTAGGCCCAAGTGGCCTCTACTAATCTGTCCACCCTGTCTTTTCTGCTGCTGCTCACTACCTTGGTTAGGATCCCTTCCAAAGCTCTGTTAGTGACCTCCACTTTCCCATTGGCTTGTGGATGGTAAGGGATGGAAGTCATGTGCTCGATCTTATGATGTGTGAGCAGGTCTTCAATTAGGCTGGAGGTGAACTAACTGCCTTGGTCTGTGACCAACTCTCCCGGGTACCTAAATTTGTAGAATATGTTTTCTCTCAAAAACTCAACTACTTTTTCTTTTGTCACCGCTTTGATTGCTTTTGTCTCTGCCCACTTTGTCAAGTAGTCAGTGCACACAATGATTTACTGCTTCTGATTTGAAGGGGGGTTGATAGGCCCCACAAAGTACATGCCCCACTTCTGTAATGGCTCAAAGGTCTCTTGAGGTTGCATGGGCATTTCATCCTCTGGAGTGGGTTTCCCCATCCTCTGACACCGATCACACTGGCTCGTGTATCTCCTCACATCCTGATGCAGAGTGGGCCAGTAGTAGCCTGCTTGCAATATCTTGAAGGCAGTTCTTTTTGCTACAAAATGACCTCCACAAGGCCCATCATGACAGGTCAGGAGGATGTCAAAGACTCCATCCTCCCTAACACATCTTCTCAAGATCTGATCTGGGCCAAGTTAGAAGAGATTGCCTCCAATCCAGGTTAAAGGGGTGATTTTCCTTACTATCCTGCTCTTCTCTTTTGAGGACAGGTGTGGTGGGAATTGTGATGAAACCAAGTAGTTTGCTATATCAACAAACCATGGAAAGAGTACTGATATAGAAAATATGTGTTCATCTAGCGGGTCATACACCATTCCTTTTCCACCTGCAGGCAAATTCACTCTAGACAAAAAGTCAGTAACAACATTCTCTTTACTAGGCTTATCAATAATTATCAAATCAAACTGCTGCAGTAAAAGAAACCATATAATAATGCGATCATTTACATCTAGTTTGTTAATTAAATATCTAATTACATCATGATCAGTGTGCACAAAGGTTTGATATCCTATGATATAATGTCTGAATTTGTTTAAGGAATGCACGATAGCTAGGAGTTCCTTCTCGGTCATTGTATAGTTTAACTCTGCCTTTGATAAGTTTTTTCTTATAAAGTATATGGCATAAGGTAAATTTTCATCAACTTGTCCTAAGGCTGCTCCTATCACCTTGTTCGAAGCATCTATGTGAATGTGAAATGGTAGGGCCTAGTTTGGGCCTCTGAGAATTGGGGCAGTCACGAGCTTGCTCTTTAAGGTATCTAGGGCTTCTTGACAGTTTTCCGACCATATGAACTCAACATCTTTTCCTAGGAGGCTAAAAAAAGGAGAGGCTATCTTGCTGAAGTCTTTAATGAATCTTCTATAATATCGGGCTAAGCCTAGGAAAATTCTAACATCTCTCACCTTTTGAGGAGGTGGGACCCTTTGGATGATGGAAATTTTGTTGGGGTCCACCTGCAGTCCTTGGTGAGATATTCCATGACCTAGCACAATCCCTTCAATAATAAAAAATTCACATTTTTCTGGACTGAGGGATAGGTTCATCTCAATACACTTATCTAAGACTTTTCCAAGGTTATATAAAGATTCCAGAAAGTTAGAGCCATAAGGAGTAAAATCATCCATGTATATTTCTACTGCATCATGAACCAGTTTGGAAAATATACTCAATACCGCTCTTTGGAAAGTGGCTGGAGTGTTGCACAAACCAAAAGGAAGGACCTGGTATGCAAAGGTACCCCAAGGACAAGTGAAAGTGGCCTTATCTTGGTCTTCCAGGCTGATTTGAATCTGATTGTACCTGGTAAACCCATCTAGGAAGGAGAAAAACTTTTTCCCTGCCAGACCATCTAACACTTGATCCATGAAAGGTAAAGGAAAGTGGTCCTTTTTAGTGGCTTTGTTCAATTCCCAATAGTTGACATAGATTCTCCACTTACCATTTTTCTTTGGCGCCAGCACCAAAGGAGAAACCCATTCACTATTAAAAATGGGATAGATGAATCATGCATCAAGCAATTTTTGTAGTTCTTCCTGAACAATATCTTTAAGTGTTGGGTTCATCTTCCTTTGAGGCTGCCTGATTGGATCACAATCTTCCTTGATGTATATATGATGAGTACATACTAAAGGGTGCACTCCCTTCATCTCCTTATAGCTCCAAGCAAAGGCATCTAGATGTTTTTTCATTAGGCTGCATAGCTCCTTCTCCTGGGAAGGAGATAGGGATGGATTGATTTGTAATGTTTTTCTGGGCTAGACTCTATATTCTTTACACAGAGAGAAGTAGGGTCAGCCACATAAAGATCAGTTGAGGGGTTGTTTTGGGCTTCTCTTACTATGTCTTCTAATGGTGATACACTGGGAGGTGGATTCTGAATCAAATTTTCAATCACATCATCCTCATCTTGTGGTTTTCCTCCCATGGTGATTTCCAATGCATAAAGCAGTGCAGAATAAACTTCATCCTCATCCTCCTCCTCCAACCAGAGAGGTAGATCATGTTCTAGAAAGGGTTGGGCAGGAGGATATAGGGTCAACTGCTTGGACATATGCCCGTTCTTGATGGTCATGTTCCCAGCTCAGTAGCTGATGTAGGCATCGGCTATAGCCAACCAAGGTATTCGCAGAATGAGAGGATACCCAGTGAGCTTTCCCGTTGGCTAGAGAACTAAGAAATGAGTAGGTTAATCCCAAGAATCAATGGAGACCATCACATCTTCCATAATCCCCTCAGGGGTCACGGTGGAGCAGTTTGCTAGCTGCAGCACTATCATGGTCTTCCTCGAGGAGCACTGGAGGTTAAGTTTGAGCATTGTGTCCTTTGTCATCACATTAATAGCAGCTCCCAGATCAATCAAGGTATCTGGGACCATTGTGCCATTGATGTGGACATCAACTACTAGGCTTCCAGGATCCAGATATTTTGGACGGATTGTCTACCCCAACATTAGGTCGGATAGTTGTCCTATGACATTAATGGTTGGGGAATCTCTCTTGTGCCTTCCTGGATGCCTTAAGCACTTCTCTTTTATCAACCTATTGTAGATAGGCACATCTTTTATGGCTTGGAGAAGTGGTATCTTCACACATAAATGTTTCAATTCTCCCAGGAGTTCAGTCTCTTCTGGGGTAGGTTGGATTGTCATGGATAGTCTCTCAGGAAAGGGTGGATTTTCTTTAGGTTCGCTTTCCTCTTTATCTTCCTCAACCTCCATGGGTGGAGGCTAGCTATCTAGCAGAACTTTCCTAGATCGCAAGTTGATTTCTTGAATCTCCATAGCATACGTTGGTCATGATGGTTTCCCACTATACACTTGTTGAGCCTATCTGCTGATTGGGTTTGGATTTGGATGGGTAGGAATTTGGGATTTCCTTGGTGGAGCATAAGGTAACGGTTGTGGTTGGGTAGGTGGTGGAGGCAGAAGAGCGGGAGGAGAGTTGTATTGGGGCCTCCACCCTTGATGAGATGCATTCCAATGAGGTTGTGGTTGAGCATAGGGTTGAAATGAATGAGCGGCTGGTTGGGCATGATATTGAGATGTGAAAGACCAAGGAGAAGGTGTGGACCAGGAAGGATGAGTAGGGTGTCCCAAGAAGGCATGGAGGTGACTTGGTTTGGGTGGTAGTATTCCTAAGATATCTGTTGCATCCCCTGCTAGTATGGTCTAGGTCCATGCGGCCTCCTTTGGTTTATGTAATAGATCTGTTCAATGGCTCCTTCGGCCCCTCGGTATACAACTTTAATACCGGGCAAGGAAGGGCACTTATCTGTAGATTGATTTTCTTCACAGACTAAATAGACCTCTATAGAGTTCAGTGGGCATTCATTACTAGGATGCCTCCTGGTGCATCTAGGATAAAAAATGGCCAAAGCCCTCTTTGCTTCCTCTTGCTTTCTTTTTATATGTAAGGTACCCATTTGCATGGAAAGAGACTGCAACATCTCACTCTTGAAGTCTTTCAACATGCTTCCAATTTCCCCTTTTATGGATGCATTGGATGAAGAGGTACTTGCTATGGGTTGACCCCCCGTACCTTTCTTTTTGGCTACTCTAGAATGGTTTCTAAAAACAGTCTTTATGTCCTCATAGTATAGTTAGTAAATGTCTCCCCTGGCTAGTAGATGGAGGGTGTCTAAAAGGACTTTCTGGATTCCCTTGAGCAGGACCAACTTTAGAGACTTAGGGTCAAGTGTACACGCGACCCTTTTGTAATTGACTTGGAACCTCTCTTCGTAGTCTTCCAGGGACTCATCACTTCCCATGGTCATTCAAAAGATTTCTTCTTTAGTATCTTTTGACCTACAATAGTCTCGATACTTGTTGTTAAAGGCTTGTTGCATCTGAGCCCAAGTTGTGATGTTATTGCCAGGTAACCCCATGAACCAGCGCAATGTTGTGTCCTTGAGAGTAGAAGGGAATAGTTTCAACTTTTTCTCGTCTTCTGCATAGTCATAAGTTTGACAGATGACAACGAACTCAAACAAGAAGGTGTCAGGATCTTCTGTAGTCAGGCCATGGAAGTGAGGTAGGGCTGAAGGACTTATATTTTTCATTTTGGTGTCCCCATTGGTCTCCCGAATGGGAAAGGTACCCTCTATTCTTTCTCCATTTCCCCTAGCATTTATGTTTTCAGCCATTGGCTCCAGAGGAATGTTTTCTTCTTCTTCTTCCCCTATAGGTTCTTCAAATATGTCTGGTTGTTCACCTAAGGGTTATTCTTGATCGCAGCCACCGAAGAAGAGAGAAGGTTGGATGTGTGAAACAGTGGGGGTGTTGGGAAAAAAATTTCCTGAGTTATCTCTATTCCTACGAGGCATGAAAGGAAATATTTCTGGTTGGTTTTTTTTTCTTTTCCCCATATTGATAGTACTTGCAGAAATTGAAATTATGACTGAACAAAACAAATTCCAACTAGCTGAAATGAACTTGCTGAATGGAAATTTGCATAATTGAAAAGGAAAGAAAGGAAATGCATAACAGAAATAAAGGAAATGACTACTCTACTTTTGTCGAAATGAAATTTGCAGAATTAGAAGGGAAAGCAAGGATATGCAGAAGTGAAAGAAAATAAATGACTAGTCTACTTTTACGGAAATAAACTATTAGCAGAATGTTGTAATAGAAAATAGAAGAAAACGGTAATCACAGAATACTTTGACGCTTCCATGGCAACAACGCCAAAAAGTGGTGAGCGCCAGTATTGTAGCAAGAATGCTGCAACTCTTGGGCTGCCAACTTTAATTTTATCAACCTGGTAGTTCGTAACAAACTTGGAAGCGTCGGTGTTGTATGCACAAGTACTAGTTCTTACTATAGGTTGTCACTTTGTCAGTTGGCACAAGATCACTAGGAGCTCAAGTCAACTTCTATAGATCTTAGAAGAAGCTCTATGTGTAATGAAAGAAAGAAAGATTACTCTACAAAAGCTATTCTAATTGGAGAAAGGAAAAATACTGGAAAGTAAAAAAAGACCTAGTAAATCTTAATTAACAAGCTAATTCTACTTTTCCCAAAAACACTATGAAAACCATGAAAGTAATGCCATTACCTACCTAAGAAAGTAAACAACATCTAACCATGTTTTTTCTGGAAGTAAATAAGAAAAAAACATATTTTTTGATTTTTATGTGTTTTTATGTGAATTTGACATTTATCTAATTTATTGTGTGCGAGTGTGGCAGTGAACAGGTGGCGTTAAAGGGTGGTTTTGGAGCTTGGGAGGATGGAAGATGGTGTGGATGCATCATAGGAGGTCTTAGATGGCCTTCTGGAGGCTTTTCCCACACTCTTCCTTCAAAAGAAAGCCTACAGGAAAAACTATAGGAGGACACAGGGAAACTACAGGACGAAAACAAGGAAACTACATGAGGCCTACAGGAGGAGGCCGAGAGCAATTTCCGCTATTTTGAGGGTGTGAGAGTGGGTGGAAAGGTGAATGAAGGTTAGAAGGAGGTTTTAGGGTGCCTATGGTCAACCATGAACCACCAAGAGAGAGAAATATGATTGGGTTTGCTCAAGGAGAGAGGAGGAAGTTCTATGAAAAATGCAGGAAACTAAGGCAGAAGTGAGGTGAGGTTTGGGATGATCTATAGGGAATGGATCAGATGGGGGATGTGATTTCTGATAAGCTAGCCTAATATTGGAAGATATCTACTGCAAAGGAATTGACAGTTAACCAAGAAGATCAAGCTAACAATGAAATGAGTGCATATAGGAAAAACAGAGTTTTGCATTAAAATGATCTAAACTATGACCTATGAGAGGAAATGCTGAGAAATGCTGCAACGAAGGAAATCATGAAAGAGGACTATTGAAAATCTAGAAGTGAACATGATAAGGAAGATCTGATGTAAAGCAAAACTGGACTATTAACCTACTGAAAAGCTGCAAACACTAGAAGTCCTATGAATGAGGAAAATTTGTGTTTTTGGGGCAGCAAGAGGGTCTTTGCCTCAAATCATGGTCCCAAAGGGAGGAAGAGAGGCCAAGGCACTATTTCTAACCTTTCTAATCTTTTTTTATCACTGCTTAACCTACTACAGAAAGCACAAATGGAAGCAAACTACTAAATCATCAAAAGCAACCTATTCTTAACAATAAGAGAAATACATCTAACAGCAAATTAATCTAGAACTGAAGTAAGCATACAAATAGAAGTAAAGAGAAGCTTGGCTACTTGGATTGGGCCCTAACTCAAGAGCTTCATCCCTCTCAATTAACTCAGTGGTAGCTCAAAAAGGATTCCTTCTTCATTATCAAAAAATTGCAAGTTTACATGAAACTCTCACAAAATAGTAAGCTCTAAATTTGAGCAGAGTTTACATAAGAAAAAATCCGACCCTAGTGAGGCCGTAGGCCTCTCTACTTCTACATCTGAAGCTACCAACAACTTCCTTAAAATCAAGGAGGTTTGGCTCCCAAAACTCGAGATAACTATCAATCATCCTCCACTTGCTCGAAGGCCTTCTAGTGCATGATTCAACTGCTTGTACTCCAAGCTGAATGAAGGGGAATTCGAAGTGAGGAGTAATAAATGAGGGGGATTCCCTCCTATAAGTCCTCTCCTTTGTCTACTTTGAGTTATTGCTACCGTTTGACCACTGGATCCTTGATTTTGACCTCGAAATCGATCAATAATCTACATTAAGTACATGTTGGACCACATGGCATCATAACTAACTCAAATCACTCTATAAGCATAAATATAATCATAAAATCATACAATAAGCTAAGAGAATGGTTGATTTGACTAGGTTAGGAGGTAAAATGAGCCCATATAATTCCCCATTTATGAGGCTCATCATATGTTGGGGGTATATTGTTGGACATTAGACAAACCAATGTTTCCCATGTGTTTTAAGACATGTTCTTAACTGCTTCTCATGAATCTATTAACTTTGGTAATGCGACCATTTTCTAACACATGCAATTGTTCGTGTAATGGAAATGGTGATTCCAGCAATAAGATCATATCAAGAAGGATACATATACAATGTCTATGGGCTGCACATACCTCGTGATATTCCAAGTGTCCTTTGTACGCTATGAGGATAAGCTAACTATTCGATGGAATACCATGGATATTGGGAGGAGATATCATTCTAATTAAGAGTCTTAAGGAGGAAAAGTTAGCATCATGAGACTAGATAATGGTGTTGACACTTGAAAGAGATGATGCATGAATTAAAATTGGTGGAGTTGGAGAAATCAATGGCACATCCACTTGGACTAATCAATTGAAGTTCATAGGTCACCTCTAGACTAGATCGTTTCCTAGTTTCTAAAACACTCATGGAAAATGACCTCTTTTTAGTGGCTTCCATAATTCCTAGTAGAGGTTTACTTAACTAGCCAATTCATCTTACCATAGGTATTAAATCTTCCCCATGAACTAACCCTTTCACTTCAAAATATTTTGGCTTCTAAACCAATATTGATGCAGGATCCAAAATCCAAGTCATTCATTTGTTTCGTAGACCTAATAGGTAATTAAAATTCCATAAGGGAGTGGATTCTATCAATTAAAAAACTGTATAAATTAGAATAAATAATTTCACATGTAAATACAAGGTCCTAGTTCTAGAAGGAATCTAGGTTTGTAATGGAAGTTAGCCTTCCATGAATGTGGAACAATGTGAAAGAGACAAGTAATTGGGTTTAAATGTTACGTAATTTCTAGAGAGGAGGACATATGTAAAAAATCTTTTAGGTAAATTGGTGTTAGCTTCTAGAGGAAGGATAGATTTAGATCTATGAGATGTTGGTTAGCTACATCTTCCATGTTGTAATAGGATTATATAATTAGTTAAAGGCCAAAGAGAATGAGCTTAAGAATAGGGGGATTGACGAGAGGGATATAAGGGCCAAATATCCAATATGGATGCCAAAAAGAGAGAGTAAATTGGCTAGTCATTATAAAATCATGTAAATTAATACAAGTTTTTACGTTAATGATAATTGTGTGAAAACATCTCGTGCCCATTGTGTGTTTGGTCTCTATAAATTTTATGCTAATACTTTATGATGAGTGAAGCTACTTGAATCCTCTCATTCCTATAGTCCCTGCATATTATGCTCCCAACGCAATGAGGATTCTTTTTATAATAGTCAACCCATTGAAGGATTCAACAATTGCATGTTCATATCAAGTTAGTATAGAAGGAGAATCAGTTTTAGGTTATTAGTTAAGTGTGACCATCCAAAGTTTGTAGGTTAATTTTTGGCTCAAATTGAGTTGTGATTTTTTGTTTCACACAAGTGAACGTGGCACCAAAATATCTACCACATTCCCATTAAGTATTGGGTTCTCTTTTCATTATATGGCATGAGTCTAAGGTTCCCATTGCGAATTTTTGTTGTGGAAAATACGATATCTCTATACTGATACAATGGTTAATACAATCAAGTGATGGATAGTTTCATGTTACTTGTTGTCTTGTATTTTGACATAAAAACCTTCAAACCAAGTTGTAGCTAATTTTTGTTCCCAATTGAAATTTTGATCGAGTACATGATTCCTCCCAACATGATCTTTCGAACAAAATACTAGGGTGGTGTGGTTTGTCGGTGGTTTTCACTTTGGACACCCCCATACACCTATGTTAGACTAGGGGGGAATGTGAACTTGGGACATAGATCTAGTTGCCTTAAGATTTTACCATTCGATTTGTTTTATTGTTAAACGAGGGATCCTCGGTAGTCCTTCCACTAGCATTGAAGGTCATAAGAGGTGGTTATATAATGGGGATGAGGTAAGTTCAATGGTCTTCATACCCTTTGGGTTGGAATTAGTCTTAGTTGAGGATCCTATGAACAATATGGGGCTAACATCTGAAGCTAGCATTAAGTGAATCTTGTGGTTTACAGAAAATATTCAATATTACCAACAAGTGGTGATTCATCCTCTCAAATAACCATCTTTGTAGATGGGACATTTTGCATCTATTTCCCTCGTCAGTCTCATGTCATTTCCATATTATGAAAGCACGGTCATTAGCACCAAAAACGACGAGAAGTCTTGTCAATTAATAGATTTGGTGGACGACAATTTTTCCAATGATTACTAGTTCCGTCTTGGCCTCGGGATCTCAACAATATATGGAGCTTCTTATATTTTATAAGATAACACACCAATATGAGAAGAGCATTTTTCTTTTTGATATTAGGCCTTGGATAGAGTGCAGGGTCCAATGGTTATTCTACCTATAGTCACAGTGAGGAAATTTGAGATTTACAATGAGACATTTGGGTAAACAAGAGAGGAGATTGCATGTAATATTGTTTAAATGGAAATATTAACATATTTCATGGGCTCAGAACTGCAAGGATCTAATCAACAAAAAATTCAATTCTAAGGAACTCTTAACATGTTTTCATGAAGTTGTATTAGAGGAGGGCATTTCTCTTTGGGAAGAGGATATATGAAAATGATAGATTCTAAATTACGAAGGATGATATTTTCAGTAGAAAGAAAGCCCATGTGGACTGGAGGCAAAGAGATATGTGTAGTATAGGAACTTTGAAGAACTAAACAATCTTGTAGATTAGAGATTGTTCTAGCTAAAGAGCACAGATAAATGGGAATGTTTGATAATGTCTTGGGAGAAGACCTTGTACATATTCAATATTAAATTTTGAAATAACTTTGTGAAGAATTATATGTGATGATGGTAGATAACACTAGATAAGGTATTTTGGTAGAAGACTATAGGAAGAAGATTGTGATAAATTAATTGGAAGAAATGGATCTCTCAAGTGAAGAAGAGTGTGGAAACATGTGGATTTCACTCAATGAACCTGTGGCATATCATGCACGTTTGTGACATATTAAATAATACCCTTAATTTAAATACATATTGTAAAATATCTCTAAAAATCACATTATTTAAGCCCATACAAACCCAAAACACCTTCCCAAGTTAAAAAACCCCTACTTTCACTAGATATTGTAGGTATCCATTTTTATTAACTTTGAGCTTCCTTTTTTATAGCCAAAAATATAAAAACCCTTTATCCCCTATTATATTCTCAATTTATTATGTCATTTCTTCCTCAATATATATCCCACATTATGAATCACATTGTATGGTATTCCTCCCCTAGTGAAGCTGACATGTGTGGAAAAGACTGTAGATAAATTCCAGCCGAAGTTTCAAGTGTGGAAGAGAGTGGGTGAATTCCTCAAAAGAGTTGATAAAAAGGGTGTAACCTTAGAGTAGCAGAGAAGATTAGAGGGTTCTATAGGGAGAGAACTAGTGATACAAAAAGTCTAGGTCTAGGAGAGTAGACATTGGTGAGTCATTTTGTAACAAGGTGACATATACTTGTTACTATAGAGGATTGCATGCATGTGATAGATAAGCATGAGGAAACTCGTAGAGAAACTGAGAGAAATGACTTTGAAAAATCATGGTATGGGTTCAGGAACAAGCCATAGGAAAATCCACGATGAAGAATTTGAGAGAGAGGTAGCTCAAATCAAGAAACAACTTAGTGTGCTAATGGAGCTACTATAGGAAATAAATGAAGAACAAGGAGATGGTTGGATATTAGGGAGGAATCAGGTTAAATGGTGTGTCTTGCATGAGAAGCTCAAGCATATTTGTCGTAGTTTATTGAAGAAATAAGAATTGAGGGAAATTGAGTATGAAGAGGAAATATTTCACATTTTTCATGAGAGGAGGGAATCATAATTGTAGAGGAAGATGGAGATGAGAATCCCACAAGAAAAATGAAGAGATAAATCTGAAATAAGTGCTAAAAGGATTCTAAGAGTCTCATGAGGTTTTCTATAAAATTATATCAATGTCATGATATGATTCCAGAAGCATTAATAAAGACTCAAGAGTTTCATTGTTTTAAAAATAATGAATTGTGTATTTTTGCGGGTTATGTATGTCAAGTAGATGGAAATTCATTAAAAATTTTCATTAGGGAAGAGGAAAACACTGGATTATCCCAAGGAGATTGAGACAAGAATAATTCGACAAATGAAATAAAGGGAAACACCCTTGTGAAAAAACAAGACGGTGTAATTTCCTAAAGAAAAGAGACAACACTATGATGTAATGCAAAAAAATAAATGATCTTTCTTTCATAAAGCAGTAGCGGATAAAGTGCTCAAAAAATTATGTGCTTATGAAATGGAAGAGATTACTAAATTTTTTAGTATTAAATATGAAGGTTTGGTGATAGCCAAGGAACCAACCATGACTTTGGAGTGGACATTCATCATAAATACTTTACAAATGTTTTTTTTTTAATTCTTCCATATCAAGATATTTTTGAGACACTATCAAATGGAGGCTTGGCATGTATGATCAAGAATGTGTCGTGGTCGAGAATAAATATCTATTGGAAAGTTAAGGTGATGAAAGGCACGATGAGGGAAACGTATGGAAAAGTGAATATTGTACAAAGTCATGGGTAGCAAGAAACAATCTAATGGGAGACGAAAGTCGGTCCCTTGAGGAGAGTAAGGAGAAATCATTAGATAAAACATAAAACTCATCTAGAATTTGATTACAAATAAAGGAAATTCAAGGAATAAAAGTTAAAAAGAAAGGTAAATATGCGATTTCAAAAATGGATCAACAATTTCAATGGATGAAGAGAATACTGAGTTGGCTTAGAGATGCTTCAAAAAGTAAAGTATATGAGGTGCTCAAATGGGGCATGAAAAAATATAGTGTGAATCTTGCCAAATATGGAATGACAACAAAAGGTGATGGCAACAAAGGAGCACCCAACCAATTGTGCATGATCATAGTGGAATTCCTTTTAAAATGACTATATGGGAATGAAAGGACTAATTTTCCACCGATGAAATTTTTCCCAATTAGTTTTGGACATGTTATGAATTAGTATGTAATCCATGAGATTCGAAGTTCAAATCCCCATGGGCCAAGGCAACAAAAAAAGGAAAGGAATATTTTTCGAAGAACTATGATCAATGTAGATAGTGCTGAAAGTATAATAGCTAAGAATTTGGATTTAGAAAAGGGTGAATATGATTAGATATGTGAGGAATTATCATAATTTTTAAACAAAATGGGTTTTGGAAATTATATGAAAAAGTTTGAATAAGTGGTAGATCAAGTGAATCATAACTGAGAGAGGACTAGGTTGAAGAAACAATGTTTGCATACATGAGAATTATACAAAGTGGGAACAATGATGACCAAGGAGTAGGTTAGGTCATGATGTTTAGAAATCAACCTTTTTAGGCTTAGGGGCATTGTATCCAATAATTAGAATATAGGATCCTAGAAGGTGTTGACTAGTAGAAATAACAAAACCACAAAAAATTTAGATGTCGATGACAACAAAGTCAAGTTTTGTATCTAGGGGGACTAGAATAAAGTGACATGACAAGGAGGTCAAGACTATTTTTCCCCTTGGGAGCCGATTGCAAGAGCATAAACCCAAGAATATCATTTCTTTGGTAGACCTAAGAGGTCTTGGTATTTCTTGAAGGGAGTGCATTTCCTTAATTAAAAAATTGTATAAATTAGAATAATGAATTTACCATGTAAATACAAGTGGAATAGTTCTATTCATGGACATTATCCTTCTTAGCCATGTGGCACATTGTGAAAGAGGATATAAATTAGGATGAAATGTTACATAACTTCTAAAGAGGCATATAGATGTAAGAAATGTATTACATAAATTTTTGTTACCTTTTAGAAGAGATATAGATGTACATCTACAAGAGGAATGTTAGTTACAAACTCTATGTTGTATTAGGATATTTTAATCAATTAAAGGGAACAAATTGTCAACTAAAGAAGGGGGGAATTGGAAAGAGGAAAATAATGACTGAATTCTAAGAATGATGCTTGAAAAAGAGTAAAGGGGCTAATCATTGTGTGGTTAGACCAATTTGTATAGGTTTTTATATTAATGATAATTATGGGGAAACATCCTTTGTCCATTTTATGTTTGGTCTATTTTAATGTGCTAATACTCTACGATGAGTGAAGATGCTTAAATTCATCCATACCTATTGTCCCTCCATATTATGCTCCCATTGTAATGAGGATCCATGTTACATTAGTAAACCCATTGAAGGATTGAACTCTTACAAATTCATAGTGATTTAGTTCAAACGATGAGTGATTTTGAGATAATTTGTCAACTGTGAATATTTATGGTTTACAAGTTGATTTCTATCTTAGACTAGCCCATGAATTTTAGTTTCATGCCAATGAACTTGATGCAAAAATCCCCTTCACATTGTTGTTGACTCTTAGGTTCTCTTTTCACGAGATGGCACAAGTTTGAGGTTCATGTTAAGAATTTTTATTGAAACTAATCTAAGAAATCTATGTTGATACAATGGCTAATTTATTGAAGTCACAGATAGTTTCATGTCACTTTTTGTGTCATCTCTCAGCATTGGAACTTTGAAACAAAGATGCAACAAAGTTCCATTTCGAGTCTAAGCTTTTCCCCACTACACAATTCCTCACTGCATGAAATTTTTCCTTAAGGTTCTCACAAAAAATTAGGGTTGTTCTTTTTGTTGGTAGTATCCACTTAAGATCCCCCACCCCTTTTATCCTATGACAAAAGAGGGTAGCCCTGATGTAATTGTAGGTTAGATATTAGGCTCCACTTATGATCATGTCATTCATAGGTGCTTGTAAATTAAGCAGGGATCCCACGAAGATTATTTCCATGATAAAATACCCTATTAACCCACGATATACAAGGGGGTCCCTAAAGTGAACCTAGGCCATAGATTTAGCTACCTCCTGATTATGCCATTTGATTTTGTTGTTTTTTAAAATAGGGGTCCTCGGTAGTCCTTCTACCAACACTCAAAGTGATTGGAGGTGGTCACATGATAGTGATTAGGTAAGTGCATGAGTTATCATGCCCTTTGGTTTTTAATTTTTCTTAATTGAGGGCTATATGCACAGTGTGGGGCTAATACCTAGAGCTACAACTAGGTGAAACTTGGGGTTTACAACCAAGGTTGAACAATACAAATGAGCAATTGGTGGCCATTTATATTGACCATAACAACTATGGGACATTTTTATGTCTATTTCCACCATGGGTCTACAACCATCATCCCACTTTGAAAGCATAAGTGGTTGTAAGTTCCAATGAGTGGAAAATGATCCTATAATTCAATAGATCTAATAGACATAAATTCTCCCAATCAATGTTGGTTTTTTCTTAGCATTGGGATATCGAGGATGTATGGATATTAATAGATTATCTGAGGTAGCATGTTGATATGAGGAGAGTATTTCAATGGTTGGGCTTAGGCCTTGGATATATCACAACGTCCCATTCTTGTATGGACATCACTAGAGAAAAGGAATTTGAAGTTTACGATGATATGTTTCAGTAAATGAGAAAAATTATTACAAGTTCTATTATTTTAGAGGTGAGATTAGTTTATTTTGCGGGACCATTATGTTAGGTCCCTATTTAATAGTGTAGACCCCTTATTGTTATTATTATTGTAGTTGATCATTATTATTATTGTGCCCCATAGAAGCCCACTATTGTTATTTTTGTGCCCTTACATTATTATTGTTATGTAGGCTTTGATTATATTGTGACCATTTAGAATCCCATATATCCTAGAATTTTTTACTTATGTAATGTAAATTAGGTTTCCTCCTCAAAGAGGCTAAATCTCAAGTTGTTTATCTATATTTTGTTTTGTTTTGTGATCTAGTTGCATAACATTTGGTATGAGAGCTTTGGATTCTAGGGTTTCATTGCTTAAAAAAGGGAATTTTGGAGTTTTCTCCATAACTATTTTTAATATAAGGCCTTAAAAGCTTAAATTTTTACCATGTGAATTCAAAATCTTGGTGAATGATTTGTAAAAATTTTAGATCTTGGTACACTATATTTTCTGAGATATCGTTCGAAGAAGTTAGGGTTTTTGCAGGGTCTAGAATTGAGTCTCAAATGAGTGATCTAGGGAAAATTGTCATAACTTTCACTATAAGATTATGGTTTGAATTTTTTAACAAGTAACTAAAATATCATAGGATGTAGTTTTTCATGTATCATTTTCATATCCAAAGGTCGAAACAATGACATGTCGAATTTCGTACAAGTTCGCTCTATTGAACCAGTCCATAATCAGGTCATAGTGGGAGATTGGGCATAAGTTCACCTTGAAGAATCCAATATCAGTCTGACTTGTGGAGTTTTAAATAATACTTAGAGGGTTTTGATAGGAGTTACAGAGATACAATAGTTTCAATATCAATCACCTAAAAAGTAAGAAATTTTTTTGTATCATTTTAGATTTTGCATAACGTTTGTTTGAAAAATGATTTTGAAGTGATTCGAATGTAATAGTGAGTCACATATATCTTTTTTTATTCCAAAATTATTTGAAACAAAAAAATGGACAGAACTAGTAAGAAACCACAAAGCTTTACTATGACGCATGAAGGTGAGGAAGAAATGCAACATGATATATCAAAATTATGAGATCAAGTGCAAAAAATTTATCTCTTGCAAAGAGTAATGAAAAAGGATTTGGAATATAATATTGAAGGTTTGAATGATGTTTTAAAATTATACATGGGACTTTTCAACATAGACATGGATGTAATAAATGTCAACTTGGAAGGGTTGACAAAGTTGTTGCGAGAAAGGCTTCCCAGTGGTGACAAGGTAATCCATGAAAATCATGACGAGGACAAAAGAAATATCAGTTATGGTATTAGAGACTCCAATGTTGGGTTTAAGACACACTAGATTCTAAATATCGATATGAGGAAGTTTTATGGCAATGATATAGTAACATGATATTACAGATGGAGAAATTATTTGATGTAAATGATGTATGACATACACAAAAGTTTTGAATTTCATCTTTATATTTAGGAAAAAATCAGTTTATATGGTATCGATGGCTTTGTTCTCATAAATGAATTATCACTTGGACAATTTCTGTGGAGGAATTTGTACCACATTATGAGGATAGAAGGAGAAATACCTTCTTTAGCCAATTGATAAATCTCAAACAAAAGGGTTCAATGGAAGGGCACATTGAGGACATCAAAATATTGAATATCAAGGTAAATTATATTCAAGAGGAGCATAGGATTGATGTCTTCATAGGACTTTAAAGGATAACATCTAGCATCAAGTTCACATTTGGGAACCTAATTCATTAGAGAATACATTCAAGGTGTCAAGAAAAGTTGAAAGAAAAATAATGGCAACAAGGTATTCTACGACTCCCAACTATAAATATGTAAGTATATTTACTCTTAGCCTCTCGTAACCTAAAAGGTTGACACTACAAAAACTAGAGAAAAAAAGAGCAAAAATGCTTTGTTATAGTAATTATAGAAAATACACTAAGGGTCATAAGTGCGATAAGAAGAAATTATTTTACATAGATTATGAAGAGGAGGAATAAAAAGAACAATAAACATCAAAAGAAGAGGAACTACAACAGGAACCAACCCCTGAGAAACAACCATATCTTGTAATACATTGGCAAGAATTACCACTCCTCAAACTCTCAGGATAGAAGGATATATCAAGAAAAAAAGGTAAAAGTGTTGATCTATTCTAGTAGTACCCATAATATAATTCTATGTAAGTTAGACATGGAATTGAATTGTTTTCTATATCCAACACCAAAGTGTCAATTGGTGGCTGCAAATGAAGGAACTATAATTTTCTCAAGGAAGTTCCATAATATAAATCTAACCATGGGGGAATATGCATTGAATAGTCCAATGATTTCCATTTCAATGGGTACTGTTGATGTTGTATTAAGAGTCCAATGGTTACAATATTTGGGGATTATATCTTTTAATTTTCAAGAATGTTTCTTGAATTTTTATCTACAAAGGAAAGGAAATGGAATTAAGGGGTATCGTAGGGAAACTGGGGAAGATAAACATCTCTAATGGCATCACAAATCTTTTAAATAAATAACACCAAGGCATAATTGCACTACTATGCTCACTAGACGTTCAAAATTCAAAAACATCCATTTCTCTAGATCTCCAAAGAATCTTGGACAATCATTCCAAGTTATTTGAGACTCCCAAAGGCCTTCCACCTATTCATGACCATGATCATGCTATTCACTTGATTCTAGGAAGCATTCCTCCAAGATTTAGACCTTATAGATATCCCTATGCCAAAAAGAGTGAAATTGAATGTATGGTTGCAGAAGTGCTAGAGGCAGTTATAATTCAACCCACACAAAGTTATTTTTTTGCTAGAGTAGTATTTGTAAACAAGAAGGATGGATCATTTCGTATGTGTCGAAATTATCGGGACCTCAACAAGCTCACTACTAAAGATCAATTTCCCATTCATATAATTAATAAATTTTTGAATGAATTAAATGGAGCAATTTACCTCACCAGGTTGGATCTTGATTCGAGATATCATCAAATTACAATTAAGACTAAAGACATTCTAAAAACAACATTCGGAACTCATGAAGGTCATTATAAATTTTTGGTCATGCCTTTTGGCCTTACTGATGCACCTTTCACGTTTCAAGGTTTGATGAATTCCATTTTCAAACCCTTCCTTACAAAAAAATTGTTAGTATATTTTGATGATATGCTAATCTACAACAAGTCTTGGAAGGATGATGTTCAACATGTTGACATGGTGCTCAAACTATTGGAGAAGAAACCAGTGTATGCATAAACCTCTAAATGTTTCTTTGGGGTACAGGAGGTGGAATATTTGGGTCATATTATATCTCATCATATTATTAAGGTAGATCCTAACAAAATTAAATGCATCAAGGAATGGAAAATCCCCACAACCCTAAAGAATATTTGATTATTTCTTAGGTTGAGAGGGTATTATCGCAAGTTTGTTAATACTTATCAGAAAATAGAATCACCTCTAACAACACTACTAAATAAAGATGAATTCTTTTGAATCGAGAAGAAACTAAGTCTTTTGGACATCTTAAAGAGGCAATGTGGGAAGCTTTGATTTTAGGTACTATATACTTCACAAAATCTTTTATGGTGGAATGCGATGCCTTAGGAAATGGAATTGGTGTTGTTCTAATGTAAGAAGGAAGAGTCATTTCTTTTGAATGTCATTCAATCAAGGGAAAGTATTTACACAAACCTATTTATGAGAAGGCAATGTTGGAAATACTACATGCCCTGAAGAAATGACACCATTACCTAATGGGATGACACTTGATGGTAAAAACCGATCATGCTAGTCTTAAACACTTTTTGGAACAAAAATTATCTTCATAGGAAAAACAAAAACTGGTCACTAAGATGTTGCATTATGACTTTTAAATCATCTACGAAAAATGGTAGAAAAATGTTTTTGCAGATGCACTTTCAAGAAGGGATGAGGATGTGGAAGCATTGGTCTATGCCATTTACATTATCCAACTTGACTGAATAAATCAGACAAGTGAGGAATGTGATAATGAATGAAATGAGTGGACACAAATTCCAAAGTTGCAACAAGATCCTAGTAGGTTTGATGCATTTATATGGGAAAATGACTCATTAGAGTATGAAGATTTCTTATATATATGCAATAATTCCCAACTCAAACAAAATATTCTTTTGGAATTTCAAAATTTCAAAAATTTACCACATGGTCAAGAAGGAATTATTTTTTGATGGAATATTTAATCTGATATCCATAAGTTTATGGCGGAATGTTTGGCTTTCCAACAAAATAATGTTAATACAATTAAGACCATAGGTGTATTATAACCTTTAGCCATTCCAAGTTAGTGTTGAGAGGAGGTCGTAATGGATTTTATAACAAGTTTACCCAAGTCTGAAGGATATATTATCATCATGGTGGTAGTTGATAGACTTACCAAGTATGCACACTTTTGTGTATTATCTCATCCTTTTAAACCAATACAATTGCTACTGATTTTATGGAAACAATTCAAAAGATATATGGAAACCCAAATATTATTGTGAGTGATAAGATCCAATTTTCACTAGGAATTTTTGGACAAAATTATTTTCCTGTCCTCATACTCAATTAACTCATAGCTCATCTTATCATCCCCAATCTAATGGGAAAAATAATATATTGATTTTTTTTGGAAGGATATATTCATTGCTTTGTATCTGATAAACAAACACAATGGGTTAAGTGGTTACCTCTGGCTAAATGGTGGTATAACACTTCATTCCATACTACAATAAAAATAACCCCATTTATGGAACTTTATGGATATCATCCACCATCCATCACACATCTTTAAGAAAAAATTCTAAGGTTCCTACAATGGAAGATCACATCGAGCATCGACAACAAGTTCTTTGATTCTTAAAGGATAACCTCTCTCTAGAGAAGAATTGAATGAAGCAATAGGTATATCAACATGGAATCAAAAGAATGTTTACGTAAGTGACTGGGTATTTTTATGAATACAACCATACAAGAAAATTTCCATCAAGAAAGATAAGAAGAATAATAAATTATCACCCAAGTACTATGGTCCTTACAAGGTGTTGCAAAATATTGGTGCTATGGAATACAAATTGAATTTGCTTACATCTTCTCGAGTACACCCAGTTTACCATGTTTCATGCTTAAAGAGGGTTATCTGTGAGAAGCTCCCAATTGAAACAATATTTCTAGAACTTGATGAGGAAGGAAAAATCATATTGGAGCCTGAAGAAATCATGAAAAAAAGAACCCAAAAACTACAAAATCGATAATTTCAGAGTATCTCATTAAGTGGAAGAACTAACTTGCTAAAGATTACACATGGGAGGATAATAATTTTATATAGAAGTATCCATAACTACTCAAATGTTGAGGACAACACTTTTTGGAAGGAGAGGGGCATGTTAGGTTCCTATAATACGAATGTAGAACCCTTATTATTATTGTTAGTGTAGCCAAGTTTGGTTATTGTTGTTGTCATGTAGACCCCATATTGTTATTTGTGGGCCCCATAGAATCCCACTATTGTTATTAATGTTCCCTTACAATATTATTATTTTGTAGGATCTTATTATATTGTGATGCTTTAGACTCCTATATATACCAAGGAGGTATTTTCATTTGTATCATCCAATATGTATTCATTTATGTAATGTAAAGTAGGTTCCCCCTCATTAATCTATCTTTTCTTTTCTTTTTTTATATGATTGAATAATACATTACCCATAAGCTTAAGTTTAGAATCAACAAAAAAATAAATTTGAAGGATTCCCTGAATCCGTTTTCATCAAATATTTATTTTTAAAATCACAAAATTCATGGTCAGAATCTCCCTCAAACATGCACGTGACAATAAAATTGTTCCAAGAAAAAATAAAATACTTGAAAAGCTACATTAATACATAAAACAACTTAGACTCTATGAACATATTTCAATACCAAGGTATCAATGAAGAATGCATGAAAGGAATGAAACAAAAAATTATTGTAGAAGGAAGATCAGAGGCTTTAGTTGTAGAAGATTAAAATGTCATCATGCAATTGGAATGTAGATGGAATCAGGAGGAAATCCTCTAGTTTGAAAAATACCCTATTAGATGGCTAATGTGTAAGAAACTCCAAAAGTTTCCATCATGTTAGCTACCTATACCAATAGGTTTCATATTTCATGATTGGCAAAGAAAGTTCCAAATATGCTCTGCTTTGGTGATACAAAGATCCCATATTTCCATGAGAAGACAAGGTGTGTACACAAGCTTGATGTTGTCTCAATTTTGATGGATGGTCCAAAAGCCTAATCTGAATCATGCCATGTTTCAATTTATCTGTTGTAGAATAGAGAAAGAAGTCTGTCCAAACTGTTTAATCTTGGCAGACCAGTAGCTTAGGTAGAGAATTGAGGTTCCCAACTGCTTAATCTGGGACCTTGGAAGCAATAAGGGTAGCCTTGGATAGAAAATCAAAAGGAAAAAGCCAAAGAAAAGAAAAGACACATAAGGGTCTGCAAGTCTAAGTGCACCCTCCATGAAGAAACAAACAATGCTAGGCAAGTAGATGGGTAGGCAGATGGGGTTGCAGAAATGTCATTCCTTACAATTGAATGTGTGCTAACCTATTCACAAAGGAAAATCAATGGATTGAGAAGGTCTTCTTCTCCATCATGTTGCAGAAAAGCAAAGGAGCATGTCTAACTTCACATTTTCCCCTTTCACATTCATTACTAACATCCCTTCTTCAGTTGAGATTCATGAAAGAATTTGAGGTTTTATGGTGGTTCTTATTCCTTTAAAAGCCACATTTCTTGTCTAAAAATATTTTCATTTTGATCTACTCCCTAAGCTAAGTTATCTTCACATAAACTTAGTGATTTCACTCCTCATTCACCTTTTCCATCCATATTAACCCCTAACTTCTATTATCTAAATCCCCTATGTTACCCTTTCCCTACTATTATAACACTATGGTGTATAAACCCCAAGCATTGTATAAATATCCCTCCCCTTGGCATTATAGCCATATGATTCACTATTAGGGATTAAATTTACATATGGTCAGTTTGAGAACCCTAAGCCTTACCCGTCTTTCCCCTTCAGAAGTCATTTAACCCATTGAACCCTTCATTTGCTAAAAAAACCTTGTAAAAACCCCGTTTTCACCCTTAACCCGCTCAATTGCAAAATACACATGAAAACCCACTTCTTCCGATTTATCCAAAGTCTGGGCGCTATGCGCGATTTTATAAAAAACATTGAAAAAACCACGCAAATGCGCCAATGTTCTAACGTTCCCGCCGGGTGCATTTACCAAAGAAAATATTATTTTAATCCCCGCCCGTACCCGTATCCACCTGGCAGCTTAACGATCCGTCGACCGTCGGATCGGGCCCTTTTCATCCGACGGCCCACATGAATATCGGAGCGGCTCCGACGTCCGAAGAATAGCTTCCGATATTTGTCAGAGGGTGACGTCAGGCCTCTGCCACACATCACCCCCACATCGTATCGGAGCCCCCTCTGACAATTTCGCCTCCGTATAATAAGCAGTGTGATATGATACCGCTGACTGTTTCCGGTTTCCGCCAACCCGCCCTGCCAACGTCGCTACCACGTCACTGCTACATCATCGCCGTGTCAGCGCCCCCGTTAGCCATTTGCTCCACCTGTCCGCCACCTCACTGTACCCATGGACCGTTTGCAGGCCGCCACGTCACCCGATGACGTCATGCTGACGTCATCCGACCTTGACCCCACCAGATGACGTCATCCAAAAAAAACGCCAATGTTCCAAAAAATCCATATTTTGGCCAAAAAGCCATGTTTTTTGCACTTTTCGCATAAACAACTGTTGTTTCCTCTGCATGTAATTTACGTCCAAACTGTCGCCAACCTGCTGAATTCGACCTGGATACCATTGGCACGCCAAATCTGCCTGCATTGTCACCATTGCCAAGCAAATTTACCAGGTATTTATCAAATTCGTCTCCCCTGTGTTCGGTTGTATCCAGAATTGTCTAAAACAAAGCTTAAAAGAGTGAAAAACACATAAATTACCGGCAAATCCCCTGTACCTAGTCTCCATTTGCAACTGTAAGGTCGAAATTCACCTGCTAAGCCTTGTTTACCCGAGTTTTCACAAAACCTGCATTCTCTTCGCGCAATTGTGAACGGGAATCCAAACTGCACCAATTTGCTGTGAAAAAGAGTTTAAGGCCAAGCATTTGTCTCATCAAAGCTTTGAGCAGTATTTCAATTGCTGCAATTGACCATTCTATCCTCTGTTCCTCAGTAATTCACCTTACTTTTTCAAAGAATACTCTTTTGTATTGCTCTGCACAGTGACACCAGATTATACAGCAGAATCCTAAACTAACTATGGATACTCCAGTAGCACCTGTAGCCTTCAATGTTGCCCCTTTAAATGCTCCTCAAAGACAATTGGATTGGCAGCCATTAGCAGACCTGGATTATCAGATAGCAGAAGAAATGCTAATGCACAACAAGTAACACATTCATTTGCTGAATGAGTTGAAGATTAAACATGAGGCTGGAACAAATGTATTGGGCATTTGGGATTCTTTCCTCCCTCTATTCAAACTCCCTCAGGTCAACCAGTTTCCTGACCTAATCCACCTATGTGTTGAATCCTACGACGCCACTCAGAGGGCTGTGGTTGACCCTTCAGGCTCAGTTGTCTTCTATGTCACCCCTGAAGCCATCAGAGAGATGCTCCATTTCAAAACTGAGAAGAAATTAGTCCCTTTATCACTGGCTGATCTGATAAAGCAAGGAGCCAAATTGACAGATGCCCAGATCACCAAATTAAATCAGTTGTACATAGGGTCTGACACCGTGAAGTACCCTCCCATTTCTCATGTTTACCTCAACCAATTGGGCAGGGACCTTGTAGATATGATCAGCGGCATTCTGGGCTATAATTCTATTGAGTTTGTTGATGAGACTGTGCTGGTGATGATTCTCATGTTTTCCCCTGGAAAGTCTCCAATCTGCTATGACTATTCCACCTACATATCTGACAAATTACATGAGCAATTAATGAACTTGGCAAGAGAAAGGGTGTTCAGATACACCTCTTACATCTACCACTTGATTTTGTATTATCAACATGAGAATTTCCACTTTGCTATGAAGAGAGTGGATGCACAAGGAAATCCAAGGTCAGTGGTGTATTGGTCCTCTACTTTCCACTCCAGATCTGTTTCTCCATACATTTGTTGTAAATTTATAGACCTCTTCATCCACCCAGCCATGTCTCTGCTCATGAGCTCACCTCCTCCTAGGCTAACTGATGAGATGCAGAGGATTCTTCAGCTGTCCAAGGCATACAACATCGGGGATTGGTACTATTACCAACACCACACAGTCATCATAATATATGGGTGTGAGCTGCCCCCATACAGATTGCCCAGATATGTGCCTATGAGATTATTTGCCCTTGAATATTTCAGGCAGTTTGGGAATGCTGATGTGCTAGATTTTTCAGGCAAAGGCAAGAAAGCACAGCTCAAGGTGAGAAACCAATTAGGCCACTTCATCTACAACAAAAGGGAGGATGGTTGGCAAGAATCCGACAGCATGTTAGGATCCCTTGGCCTACAGACCAGTTTCCTTTGGAAACCTTATGACCCCAATCACTTCATAACTTTAAGAAGGGTCAAATATAGGCTGTTCGGGTATGACCATGTAAGGTTGCCTCACATAGAAAAGTATGAAAATCAAACTAAGTGGAGGAGAGGAACCTTAGAGGAGGCTGCTATAGAATAAGAATTAAATCAGAGAGCAGTTAAAAATATCCAAAAGATGGCTGACTTGGAGCTTTGTGCACAGGTATTTGCTCTTCCAGGCACTCAAGTGGGAGCAATTGCCTCATCCTCCACAGCACAGCAGCAAACAGCCAAAGCTACTGATCAAACCTCCAGCAAAGGCAAAGAGAAAGAAATGGAGCCAGAGTAGCCACCTCATGAAGAGGTGCACCATGAAGAGATGCAGCATGAGCAGGCACAGCAGCAGGAAATGCAACAACAACAACAAGAGGAGCAGCAAGAAAAGGAGAAATCGGGGCAGCAAGAAAATATATCACAAGCCCCAATTTCCACTGAGCAGCAGCCCCAACAAATTGTGCCTCCTAGGCAAGAGACAACAGTGGAGGCCTCAGTCCTCCAAACCCCACAAAAAGAAGACATAAGCAGGAAGAGGGACAGAGAGACTCCCCTCACAACATCAACAACTCATGGGGAGAAAAGACATAGAATGAATCCCTTCTCAGAGGAAGAAATGCCTATAGGGCAATCTTTGGGCATGGGTCCACCTAGCATGGAGGCATCTGCAAGTTCCTTCCAGCAGGAACAAGAGAGGATAGTGGGAGGAGAAGTCAGCTCCTCAAGCCAGCAAAGAGGAGCTGACGTGGGCATCAAGAAGCAATTCATTAACATAAAGAAGAGGAATGAGCCCATAAGAGTACAGCTATACAACCATCTGTTGAAAATGGCCCCCACTAACCAGCAAAGACTAATGTCTGCATTTGATGTCCAGGAGGGAAAGATGATCATGAGCCATTTTATGCCAGCAGTGTTGCAGCCGCAGTCAGCGGCAGGTTACATAAGGACCAACCTTGAGGTCCTTGCCAAGGACATCCACCCAATGGACAAAATCGAATTGCATAAGCAAACGGGTGAGATGGTGTATGCCTCCTTGGCAGACAAGACATTGGATAACTACAGGCTAGAAAATAGCCTAAATAATACAGCTGCCCAACTTGAGTTGGAGAGAGAATCCTCTGAAGCAAAGGACAACAGAATTAAAGCCTTGGAGGAAATAATCATAGAACTTGGGCATGATCCCAAGGACATCAAGGCTGTGCAGGCATTGTTGAAATTAAGAGACGCGGATATGGCAACATTAAAAAAAATGGTGAAAGTCCCAGCAACCATTCACCCACAAACGGAAGAAGTTGCCCAGCTGAGACATGACCAAGATGCATCAGCTATGCTGGTGTCCCTGTACAAACAACTGATCTAAACACAAGAAAAAATTGGGAGAATCAAATGCTGCACAAGCTGCACTGCAGGCAGCATTGCAAGAAAAAGAAGGAGGACAAACATCTCAGCCTCCTCCAGAAATAATTAACCTGGAGGAACCTCCTTAGACTACAGCTCCTCCTACTGAACAGATAGCACCATCCACATCAGCAACAGCACCAACGACAGAGCAGGCTCCAAGCGTAGATATGCAGAAGCTCAAGAATGAAATACAAGCCCTGGAAACCCAAATGGCAGAGCTAAATGAGGCCAGGGAGAGTCTAGCCAAGCTCAATGAAAGATATGATAAATCCAAGCAGACTGTAGCAGAAAAGGGCAGGGAAATAAAGGCCCTTAAGGATAAGATAAAGGAGCTGGAGAAGGAGCTCACACTTGACAAAGTGACAGTTGAGCTCAAGACAGTCTTATGGGCCAACATTGGCCAATCCATAACTGATCAATGGCAATACATTGAGACAATTCATGAGCAAATAGAGCTCATAGGAAAAGCACAGAGGGAAATCGAGAGATCAAGGGCATCTCTAGGCAATATGCCTGAAGTTGCCAACAGGATGATTAATGTGCTTAATAACAGAACAAGTGCTCAGCTGGCGACAATGGGAATCACAAGCAGAACTGAGACCATCCAGCTGATAAAGAGGGTTCTTACACTGAGAAGCCTGGTACAAACGCTGGAAAGAAGAAGCCAGGACATGCAGACAGAGGTGAATAAGTTCATGGACAAGTTCACAACACTACAGGGCAAAGGTCTTCCTAGCTTACTGAACAGCGCAGGGAGACTACTTTCACATGAGAATTATGCCAAGAGGGTCAATACATTCACTACTAATCAGGTCACTGAAAGGCCCGGTACCTCAGAAGAAACAGGACCAGCAACAGGACAAAGTCTCTTCAACAGGGTAGAGAATTTATTCTTTATAATGAATGAAATTAAACATCTGTTTGAAGTGCCTCCAAACTTCTACAAATACACAGAGGCAGATGAGACTTTGGAGGAAATTCTTAGACATCAATTTCCCACACAGGAATGGTGGACTAATGCAATACAGATGATCTTATAGACTAGAAGCCATTCACTAAGTTTTTTTCATCAAAAATACAAGTTATCATGCACAGGAAAATTTTGACAAAATCAACATGCGTAAAGAAGAATGGGCTGAGCCAACTCAGCAAAACCATTTCGGTCACCAGAGCAGCAGTGACAGTCACAGGTGACAGGGCCAAAAAACCACAGCACGACAGCCATAAAGGCACATTTTTCCAGAATTAAAGCAGAATGTTCAGACCGACTCAGTGGCCTCCAAAGGTCAAAATATCTTCTGACATACATAAAGAGCACTTATTCTGTATTCAATGATGTAATAACTTTCTTATCTACTATCTTAAAAAGTTGGTGAATGTATTCATTTCTAAAGTGAATCAACGCTCCAGATATTTTGTATGACCGATTGTATATATTCCCCCCTCGCATAATCATGCAGGGGTTGTTGTTGATCTCTCTTCAAGAGTTTCTTATGCTGTAAATTTCCAGACTATTAATACAAAAGCTGATAGAATTTCCAAATCTCTGCGTTATCTGAGTCGTTGTGGTGTTTTGCTGAATGTTACAGGATTCCTGCGTGTTTCATGGCACAATAAGTCCTCTTTAAACTCTTCGTTATGTGTTTTGTCATCTTCTCATAGCTCATTCATATTCTGTGTTTTACAGTTAATGGCAAGGAAAAAGAATAGTTCTAGGATTTAATCACAGATTACCCTAGACTCAATCTATGCCATTATAAATGTTTTCTTCAGTTACAGTTATAAAGGTGTAATTCTTAATTTCTGCACCTTTACACTATATCTTTCACAGTGATTATCGTTTCAGGAAATTCAAGTCAGCTTCCTGTGCAGTATATCTCTTTCTCACACTCCCAGCTTAGTGGAAAATTCTCAATTGCTTTCCACTGGTTAATACTCACTCCACCATCACAATTCCAAATTTGTTTCATGAAGTATTTAAATGGCCCTGTAATTTCAGTAACTCAACTCAATATTTCAGACAACCTGTAGCCACAAACTCCATTGCCCAATGGGCTAATACTGCCTGAAAACTTACACCTTAGATGTAGAAGACATCCCTCAACCAAAACATAAAACAAAACCCTGAACATTATAGCTAGCCTAAGATACTATCAAAACAGAGACAAATCATAAAGAGAGAGCCCTCTCTAATTACAATTTGGCTAGAAATTGTAATCCAAAGATTGGTTAGTGGTTACCCCGGCCGTATTCCCTTGGGAGTCATAGGGAACAACCTGGGTGTTAACATAATTGGCGACTCCGCTGGGGACAAAGAATATTATTTTTCAACTGTGGTCTGTCCATAGACTGTGGTTCTAAAAGCTTGAGCAGTCCCCTAAAATAGTCCTAGAATATCCTAAAAATACCAAAAAGAAATTCAGAAGCTGGCTCCCAAGAAGAATCCACGATATACAAGGTCAAATCCTAACCCAAATCCGCCAGCTGTTTTTGAAAATCCTAATACAATCTCTAAGATCATTAGGAAGCAGCAGGGACAGGAAACTCTTGTTGATTCAAGTCCTGAGACAGCTCATCCAAACCCTGTTCCAACTCCAATCAAGGTTCTATTTCTGTCTACCCTTGATTCCCCCATTTCACCATCTCAAAGCCCTCCTTTCACACCTCCATCCACTGCACATATTCCCTTGACCAACACTCTAGTTTCCACCTTTCCAACTACCCCTGTTGTACCAATCATTCATGCTATCCCAGTTATCCCTATCAACCCTATAAATCCTGCAAATATGGCTAATAGATATGCACCCCTGCAATTACCTGCCAATGCTCCAGCTCTACCTCAGGACTATCAATCCATGATCTCATATTTTGACTCCACTGGCCCTTTCACAGCAATTCAACATGCCAGAAGGATGCAAGACCACTTTGAGAACTATGAAATAGATGATGCCAGTGTGAGAATGAGAATCTTTGTTCAGAGCCTCACAGGGGATGTAAGAACTTGGTTTAGATCACTGGCTGCAAATACCACCACAACTCCTGATGACCTTTATCAAGCCTTTACTAATAGATGGGAGAAGAAGAAAGATCCATTGCACATACTTGGTGAATATGACACAATCAAACGAGGTCCTCAAGAGACCGTTTTGGAGTATTGTGCAAGATTCAATAATGTATATAATGCAATACCACAGAATTTAAGACCTCCCCCTGATTTAGCCTTGTACAAATTTCCTGATGGTTTTGACCCTGATATGGCATATCAATTAAAAGAAAGGGCACCTGAAACCCTTGAAGAAGACCAAAAGGTTGCTGTCACAGTAGAGGCTAACCTGATTGCCGAAAGAAATAGGGCAAGATTGGAAAAGAGAACCACCTTCAAAGAAGAACCCTCAGCCTTTGATAAAAAAATGGATCCAATACTTACTGGTATGAAGAGATTGGGTGATAGAGTAGAATCAGTTGAGAGAAAGTCATCATGGGAAGCACCACAAAATAACCCTATCAGGAATCCAAATTTTAGGAGAAATAAAAAACCCAAGCCATGGAAAATTTTAGGGGCTAATGTTCGCTCAGTGGGCTAATTTTGCATGATTTTTCCAAAAAAAAGATTCGCCAATTTCCAATTTTATAAAAGACGATTCGCCCAAATTTTAGAATATAAAATTATTTTACCTTAAAAATCGCCAACATTATAGAGAGACTATATAAAATAATTATAAATTTGATTAACTTTACAAATATATCAATAAACATTTATAATTTGCATATTAGGGATTAGTGAGCATCAACTTTGAATGAGCAAACAGATGACACCCACATTAACCTAATGGGCCTGAATGATGAGCAGCAAGTTTTCTTGAGTCAAGAGGATCATAAAGATGATGACATTCAACAATTCCAAACCAGGTCAGGTGAGTCATTTGACTTTAAACAAGGATATGACACAGCTGTTTATGAAGTTCATAAACAATATAAGCTAAGAAGCAGAACTATAAATGTGACACAGCCTGACAAGACAAAGGACACTACACAGCCTAAGAAAGTTATTATAATAGAACCAAGTGACAAAACTTGTCCAATTACAGATGAGGTAACAGTTGAGGAAATAGCTGAAACTTCTCCCTCAAAATAGCAACCAATAGATTCATCACCCTTGCAGCCCAATCCAAGTAACACTCCTCAAGAGATGAGTAAGAAGGACAAGCCACGAGACCGAGATAAGAATCAAGAAGAAGACTTAGTGAACAAGGAAAAGACTGTCATCCACAACCCCAAAATCCAATCTGAAAAACCCTTTGACTTAGAAGCTGAAATTGGCAAACTAAAAGTAGCTATTCCTCTTTCAGAACTAGCCAAGCATGGCATTTATAGACAACAAATCAAGAAGTCCCTTCAAATTACTCGTAATAAAGATAATTTCAATGTGTTGTATGACACCCCAGAATTACTTTTCGGTCCAGAAGTTGATGGAAAAACAACAGTCACAGGTATCTTACCTTTCTATGTCAGCCTGCATGTTCATGACAAGATACTACACAACGCAATGTTTGACTCAGGTGCCTCTCACAACTTGATGCCTAAATCAGTCATGGAAAGATTGAATCTAGATATTACAAGACCATACAAGGACTTATTCTCATTTGACTCCAGCCAAGTTAAGTGTTTAGGTCTGATAAAAGATCTATGTGTGTCCCTAGTTCAGTACCCAAATAAAACAATTCTAATGGACGTTGTAGTTGCTGATATCCCACCCAAATATGGGATGCTTTTATAAAGGTCATGGGGGGCTAAACTCCAAGGTTCCCTACAAGTAGACATGTCATATGCAACCATCTTAGTCTTTGGTCAACCCAAGAGGTTATATAGAGAGTCACTTATGAAATACATGGTCAGCAGTGAAGAAAAACCTCAAAACTTTCCCATATATGTTGTCCATTCCGATATAGATTCATATATTCTCTTCAATGATAATTCAGGTCTTACAAATGATGAAGAAACCAAGACACATAAACAAGATCAGGACATTAATGAACAAGCTGCTGCTCTAGAAATCAAGCTAATTCAATCCAGTGATCAGACTCTCCTAAAAGACAAAATAAGTAAAAAACCAGAACTTCAACTCACTATCCCAGATCACAGAGAACCTATGGTCTCTAGAATTTGATGGGTCAGTTAAAAAATTAGGGGCAGGAGCTAGGGTTTGGATACATAACAAGCAGAACAATCATGCAGAAGGTCGAGCCTATAGACTAAATTTCAGATGCACTAATAACATGGCAGAATATGAAGCTCTCTTGCTAGGCCTTAATCTAGTAAAATCCTTACAAGCCATAAAAGTTTCAATTATGGGAGATTCAGACTTAATCATCCAACAAGTAAAGGGAAATTTTGTTACTAATGATAAAAGACTGAGATCTTATAGATCTGCTGCTGCTGAACTACTACAGTCCTTCACTGAATTTCAAATTACCAAGATTCCCAGGACCCATAACCTGCATGCTCATAGCTTGGAAACATTTGCAAGCACCTGCAAGTTACCTTTCGAGCCCCACCATTGCTTTACAGCTGAGGTAAAACACAGACCTTCTGTCCCAAACAATGTCAAAGACTGGCAAGTATTTGAAGATGATGCAAAAATAAATAATTTCCTGACCTTGCAAGAGGAATTTGCAGGACTAAATATTGACACTGAGGGAGCAAGTCAATCACAAATACTTGAAAGAGAAAGTCAATCAAAAATACAGAATGAACAGAATAGCAAGCCAATATCACCTAAGACAGCTCACCAAATCCTACATCCAACAATTTTTAACAAAAACAACATACAAGAAATTCAACAAATCAGTTGTGAAGAAGTGGCTGATGCTGAGGCTGAAGTGATACAATTGAAAGACAATTTTCTTCCAAGAGGCCTAACTCCACTAGAGGATGTTTTTGATTCAAATTATGTCCCTAGAAAACCAAAAATGCAGCCCCTTAACTCTGCCATTGAAGAATGCAACATTGGAACCATTGAAAAGCCCAAGATAATAAAATTATCTGCTTCCCTACCCCCTGATTAGAAGCCCAAATACATTGACCTTTTCAAAGAGTTCCAAGATGTCTTTGCATGGAGTTATGAGGACTTAAAATCCTATGACACCTCTATTATCCAACATACCATCCCTCTCAAGCCAAATCAAAAGCCATTTAAGCAAAAATTGAGAAGAATAAACCCTATGCTTCTCCCTGCAATTGAGAAAGAGGTACAAAAAATGTTTGAAGCTGGTATCATAGCACCAATCAGGTTTTCTGATTGGATTTCAAATTTAGTGCCCACAAGAAAGAAAACTGGTGAAATAAGACTTTGTGCTGATCTTAGAAATCTAAACCAAGTGTCCCTCAAAGACAACTATCCCTTACCTAAGATGGATCACATTCTCCAAAGAGTGGTAGGAGCCTCAAGGATCTCATTACTTGATGGATTCTCAGGTTTTAATCAAATCCTAGTGCACCCTGATGATCAAGACAAAACTGCATTCACAACCCCATGGGGAACTTTTATGTATGTAAAAATGCCTTTTGGATTGAAAAATGCAAGGGCAACATTTCAAAGAGCAATGGATATTGCTTTTGCCAAGGAGATTTATGACTTTCTTGTCATTTATTTAGATGACCTCACACCTTTCTCAAAATCAGACCAAGAACATTTGAAGCATTTGAGACAGATCTTCCTAACATGTAGGAAATATGGAATTTCCTTGACCCCAAAGAAGTCTCTATTTGGTTTGGAAGAAGGTAAGTTGTTAGGACATATCATTTCTAAGGATGGCATAAGAATTGACCCAGATAGGATACAAGCTATCTTACAAATGCCCCACCCAAGAAACATCAAAGAATTGCAGGCTTTCTTAGGAAAGATCAATTTCTTAAGAAGGTTTATCCCAAACTTAGCAGAATTGATCAGATTGCTAAATAACATGCTAAAGAAGGATTCAAAAGTGAAATGGACAGTTGAAGCAAATCAAGCCTTTGAAGGTATAAAATTGGCCCTTACCCAAACCCCAGTCTTAGCAAATCCTCAATTTAATAGAGAATTTATCATTTTCTCTTTTTCCTCCCAGCATACCATTGCTGTTGTTTTATTACAGAACGATGACCAAGGAAATGAGAAACCCATTGCTTTCTTTAGTAGAGCTCTTAGAGATGAACCTCTGAAATACCAAATCATGGAGAAGCAAGCATATGCTCTAGTCAAGGCCATTAAAGACTTCAGGATTTACATCCTTTATTCCCATGTCATAGCTTATGTGCCAAGTCCCATTGTGAAAGACATACTCACTCAAGAAAACTTAGAGGGCAGAAGAGGGAAATGGATTGCCAACATTTTGGAATTTGATATTGAAATAAAACCTACAAAATTAATAAAAGGGCAAGGTTTGGCAAGACTAATGAAAGAAGCAAACGTCCAAGCCCTAGACCTAAAACAGCTGGACAATGAACCGGAGCTGGCGACTCCAAAGATCAATGTAGCCTTTGAACAATCCCCTTGGTATTCTGATATCTGTTATGTGTTACAAAACGTGTGTGCTCCCCCAGGATTGTCCAGAACTAAATGTAGGTTCCTAAAAATGAAAGCCTCAAGATTTTGTGTCATGGATGGCAATTTGCTTTGGAAAAAGCATGAGTGTATATTTTTAAACTGCTTGATTGAGAATGAGACTAACAATGTTACCAAAGAATTTCATGCAGGTGATTGTGGTGGACACTTGTATTGGAAGTCCACTGTGGATAAGATTTTGAGGGCTGGTTATTATTGGCCCACTGTTTTCTCTGATGTCAAGAAATTCACCACCTCTTGTCATAAATGTCAAGTGTTTGAGGGAAAGAGAAAGTTACTGCCACTCTCTTTGAGGCCTATTGCAACAGAGAGACCTTTTCAACAATGGGGCTTGGATTTCATAGGGGAAATTCATCCCTCATCCTCAGGACAACATAGATGGATTCTAACAGCTACAGACTACTTTACTAAGTGGATTGAAGCTGTTCCATGTAGACAAGCAAATGATTCCACTATCATTCAGTTCCTTGAGACCAATATTCTTGCTAGATTTGGCTGTCCTAATAAGAGAATAATAGACAATGCTGCTGCTTTCAGATCTAAGAAGATGGTGAATTTCTGCCACAAATTTCACATTACCTTGGGCCATTCTACTGCATATTACCCCCAAGGAAATGGCCTTGCTGAATCATCAAATAAAAGCCTTGTAAACATCATAAAGAAGGTATTGGAAGAAAATAGGAAAAATTGGCATAAGAAGCTTGTGAATGCCTTATGGGCAGATAGACTAACAACCAAAAGATCAATTGGGATCAGCCCATATGAGTTAGTTTATGGATTAGAAGCCAAATTTCCTTCATCACTAGGGATCCCTGTCATGAAACTTCTTCAAGAAGCCAGGCAGAACCAAATGATATGCAAAGAAGGATCAATCAAATAATATGTTTGCAGCAAACTAGAGACCAAGTTTACAACAGAGTTAAAGTTTTACAAGAAAAGTTAAAGAAAGCCTTTGACAAAAGGACCAAGGCAGAAGATTTTAATGTTGGAGACAAAGTCCTCAAGTGGGATTCAAGAAGAGAAGATAAGGGAAAACATGGAAAATTTGATTCCCTTTGGAGAGGACCATTTGTTGTTCAAGCAGTACAAGGAAACAATACTTACTTCCTTAAAAGTCTTGATGAAGCTAATTTGGATGAAGGTCCTGTGAATGGCAGGATGTTGAAGCACTATTTTGACTACTATCCATAAGTGCAGCCTGAGTTTCCCTTGTACATATTCAGGTGTATATATTACTTTCTGTTAAAATATAAAAACGCAGTTTCTCAAGTTTTATTAGTTATCAACAAAAGGAAAATAAGTTCAAAGATTTACCAAGATGGGAAGAGTACAATTTGGCATTTCAAAGCAGCACACTTCAAGTTTTGGTAAAAGCAGTCAAGGGCTAAGGCATTCTGACCTGCTGTTCTTGGCCTTTCAAATGGAAAAGCCATCCCCATGTGGAGCCACGGTTAGCTACCTATACCAATAGGTTTCATATTTCATGATTGGCAAAGAAAGTTCCAAATATGCTCTGCTTTGGTGATACAAAGATCCCATATTTCCATGAGAAGACAAGGTGTGTACACAAGCTTGATGTTGTCTCAATTTTGATGGATGGTCCAAAAGCCTAATCTGGATCATGCCATGTTTCAATTTTTCTGTTGTAGAATAGAGAAAGAAGTCTGTCCAAACTGTTTAATCTTGGCAGACCAGTAGCTTAGGTAGAGAATTGAGGTTCCCAACTGCTTAATCTGGGACCTTGGAAGCAATAAGGGTAGCCTTGGATAGAAAATCAAAAGGAAAAATCCAAAGAAAAGAAAAGGCACATAAGGGTCTGCAAGTCTAAGTGCACCCTCCATGAAGAAACAAAAAATGCTAGGCAAGTAGATGGGTAGGCAGATGGGGTTGCAGAAATGTCATTCCTTACAATTGAATGTGTGTTAACCTATTCACAAAGCAAAATCAATGGATTGAGAAGGTATTCTTCTCCATAATGTTGCAGTAAAGCAAAGGAGCATGTCTAACTTCACATTTTCCCATTTCACATTCATTACTAACATCCCTTCATCAGTTGATATTCATGAAAGAATTTGAGGTTTTATGGTGGTTCTTATTCCTTTAAAAGCCACATTTCTTGTCTAAAAATCTTTTCATTTTGATCTACTCCCTAAGCTAAGTTATCTTCACATAAACTTAGTGATTTCACTCCTCATTCACCTTTTCCATCCATATTAAACCCTAACTTCTATTATCTAAATCCCCTATGTTACCCTTTCCCTACTATTATAACACTATGGTGTATAAACCCCAAGCATTGTATAAATATCCCTCCCCTTGGCATTATAGCCATATGATTCACTGTTAGGAATTAAATTGACATCTGGTCAGTTTGAGAACCCTAAGCCTTACCCCTCTTTCCCCTTTAGAAGTCATTTAACCCATTGAACCCTTCATTTGCTAAAAAACCTTGTAAAAACCCTGTTTTCACCCTTAACCCGCTCAATTGCAAAATACACATGAAAACCCACTTCTTCCGATTTATCCAAAGTCTGGACGCTATGCGCGATTTTATAAAAAACATTGAAGAAACCACGCAAATGCGCCAATGTGCTAAGGTTCCCGCCGGGTGCATTTACCAAAGAAAATATTATTTTAATCCCCGCCCGTACCCGTATCCACCTGGCAGCTTAATGATCCGTCGACCGTTGGATCGGGCCCTTTTCATCCGACGGCCCACATGAATATCGGAGCGGCTCCGACGTCCGAAGAATAGCTTCCGATATTTGTCAGAGGGTGACGTCAGGCCTCTGCCACACGTCACCCCCACATCGTATCGGAGCCCCCTCTGACAATTCTGCCTCCATATAATAAGTGGTGCGATATGATACCGCTTACTGTTTCCGGTTTCTGCCAACCCGCCCTGCCAACGTCGCTACCACGTCATTGCTACGTCATCGCCGTGTCAGCGCCCTTGTTAGCCATTTGCTCCACCTGTCTGCCACCTCAGCGTACCCATGGACCGCTTGCAGGCCGCCATGTCACCCTATGACGTCATGCTGACGTCATCCGACCTTGACCCCACCTGATGACGTCATGCTGACGTCATCCAAAAAAAGCGCCAATGTTCCAAAAAATCCATATTTTGGCCAAAAAGCCGTGTTTTTTGCACTTTTCGCGTAAACAATTGTTGTTTCCTCTGCATGTAATTTACGTCCAAACTGTCGCCAACCTGCTGAATTCGACCTGGATACCATCGGCGCACCAAATCTGCCTGCATTGTCACCATTGCCACGCAAATTTACCAGGTATTTATCAAATTCGTCTCCCCTGTGCTCGGTTGTATACATAATTATCTAAAACAAAGCTTAAAAGAGTGAAAAAACACATAAATTACCGGCAAATCCCCTGTACCTAGTCTCCATTTGCAACCGTAAGGTCAAAATTCACCTGCTAAGCCTTGTTTACGCGAGTTTTCACAGAACCTGCATTCTGTTCGCGCAATTGTGAACGAGAAATCCAAACTGCACCAATTTTCTGTGAAAAGGAGTTTAAGGCCAGGCATTTGTCTCATCAAAGCTTTGAGCAGTATTTCAATTGCTACAATTGACCATTCTATCCTCTGTTCCTCAGTAATTCACCTTCCTTTTTTCAAAGAATACTCTTTTTTATTGCTCTGCACAGTGACACCAGATTATACAGCAGAATCCTAAACTAACTATAGATACTCCAGTAGCACCTGTAGCCTTGAATGTTGCCCCTTTAAATGCTCCTCAGAGACAATTGGATTGGCAGCCATTAGCAGACCTGGATTATCAGATAGCAGAAGAAATGTTAATGCACAACTAGTACCACATTCATTTGCTGAATGAGTTGAAGATTAAACATGAGGCTGGAACAGATGTATTGGGCATTTGGGATTCTTTCATCCCTCTATTCAAACTCCCTCAGGTCAACCAATTTCCTGACCTAATCCACCTATGTGTTGAATCCTACGACACCACTCAGAGGGCTGTGATTGACCCTTCAGGCTCAGTTGTCTTCTATGTCACCCCTGAAGCCATCAGAGAGATGCTCCATTTCAAAACTGAGAAGAAATTAGTCCCTTTATCACTGGCTGATCTGATAAAGCAAGGAGCCAAATTGACAGATGCCCAGATCACCAAATTAAATCAGTTGTACAAAGGGTCTGACACCGTGAAGTACCCTCCCATTTCTCATGTTTACCTCAACCAATTGGGCAGGGACCTTGTAGATATGATCAGCCCCATTCTGGGCTATAATTCTATTGAGTTTGTTGACGAGACCGTGCTGGTGATGATGCTCATGTTTTCCCCTGGCAAGTCTCCAATCTGTTATGACTATGCCACCTACATATCTGACAAAATACATGAGCAATTAATGAACTTGGCAAGAGAAAGGGTGTTCAGATACACCTCTTACATCTACCACTTGATTTTGTATTATCAACATGAGAAGTTCCACTTTGCTATGAAGAGAGTGGATGCACAAGGAAATCCAAGGTCAGTTGTGTATTGGTCCTCTGCTTTCCACTGCAGATCTGTTTCTCCATACACTTATTGTGAATTTATAGACCTCTTCATCCACCCAGCCATGTCTCTGCTCATGAGCTCACCTCCTCCTAGGCTAACTGATGAGATGCAGAGGATTCTTCAGCTGTCCAAGGCATACAGCATCGGGGATTGGTAATATTACCAACACCACACAGTCATCAGAATATATGGGTGTGAGCTGCCCCCATACTGATTGCCCAGATATGTGCCTATGAGATTATTTTCCCTTGAATATTTCACGCAGTTTGGGAATGCTGATGTCCTACATTTTTCAGGCAAAGGCAAGAAAGCACATCTCAAGGTGAGAAATCAATTAGGCCACTTCATCTACAACAAAAGGGAGGAAGGTTGGCAAGAAGCCGACAACATGTTAGGATCCCTTGGCCTACAGATCAGTTTCCTTTGGAAACCTTATGACCCCAATCACTTCATAACTTTAAGAAGGGTCAAATATAGGCTGTCCGGGTATGACCATGTAAGGTTGCCTCACATAGAAAAGTATGCAAATCAAACTAAGTGGAGGAGAGGAACCTTAGAGGAGGCTGCTACGCAAGAAGAATTAAATCAGAGAGCTGTTAAAAATATCCAAAAGATGGCTAACTTGGAGCTTTGTGCACAGGTATTTGTTCTTCCAGGCACTCAAGTGGGAGCAGCTGCCTCATCCTCCACAGCACAGCAGCAAACAGCCAAAGCTACTGATCAAACCTCCAGCAAAGGCAAAGAGAAAGAAATGGAGCCAGAGCAACCACCTCATGAAGAGGTGCAGGATGAAGAGATGCAGCATGAGCAGGCACAGCAGCAGGAAATGCAGCAGCAACAACAAGAGGAGCAGCAAGAAAAGGAGAAATCAGGGCAGCAAGAAAATTTATCACAGGCCCCAATTTCCACTGAGCAGCAGCCCCAACAAATTGTGCCTCCTAGGCAAGAGACAACAGTGGAGGCCTCAGTCCTCCAAACCCCACAAAAAGAAGACATAAGCAGGAAGAGGGACAGAGAGACTCCCCTCACAACATCAACAACTCATGGGGAGAAAAGACATAGAATGAATCCCTTCTCAGAGGAAGAAATGCCTATAGGGCAATCTTTGGTCATGGGCCCACCTAGCATGGAGGCATCTGCAAGTTCCTTCCAGTAGGAACAAGAGAGGACAGTGGGAGGAGAAGTCAGCTCTTCAAGCCAGCAAAGAGGAGCTGAGGTGGGCATCAAGCAACAATTCATTGACCTAAAGAAGAGGAATGAGCCCATAAGAGTACAACTATACAACCATCCGTTGAAAATGGCCCCCACTAACCAGCAAAGACTAATGTCTGTATTTGATGTCCAGGAGGGCAAGATGATCATGAGCCATTTTATGCCAGCAGTGTTGCAGCCGCAGTCAGCTGCAGATTACATAAGGACCAACCTTGAGGTCCTTGCCAAGGACATCCACCCAATGGACAAAATCGAATTGCATAAGCAAACGAGTGAGATGGTGTATGCCTCCTTGGCAAACAAGACATTGGATAACTACAAGCTAGAAAATAGCCTAAATAATACAGCTGCCCAACTTGAGTTGGAGAGAGCATCCTCTCAAGCAAAGGACAACAGAATTAAAGCCTTGGAGGAAATAATCCTAGAACTTGGGCATGATCCCAAGGACATCAAGGTTGTGCAGGCATTGTTGAAATTAAGAGATGCGGATATGGCAGCATTAAGGAAAATGGTGAAAGTCCCAGCAACCATTCACCCACAAACGGAAGAAGTTGCCTAGCTGAGACATGATGAAGATGCATCAGCTATGCTGGTGTCCCTGTACAAACAGCTGATCCAAACACAAGAAAAATTGGGAGAATCAGAGGCTGCACAGGCTGCACTGCAGGCAACATTGCAAGAAAAAGGAGGACAAACATTTTAGCCTCCTCCAGAAATAATTAACCTGGAGGAACCTCCTCAGACTACAACTCCTCCTACTGAACAGACAGCACCATCCACATCAACAACGGCACCAACGACAGAGCAGGCTCCAAGCCTAGATATGCAGAAGCTCAAGAATGAAATACAAGCCCTGGAAACCCAAATGGCAGAGCTAAATGAGGCCAGGGAGAATCTAGCCAAGGTCAATGAAAGATATGATAAATCCAAGCAGACTGTAGCAGAAAAGGGCAGGGAAATAAAGGCCCTTAAGGATAAGGTAAAGGAGCTGGAGAAGGAGCTCACACTTGACTTAGTGACAGCTGAGCTCAAGACAGTGTTATGGGCCAACATTGGCCAATCCATAACTGATCAATGGCAATACATTGAGACAATTCATGAGCAAATAGAGCTCATAGGAAAAGCACAGGGGGAAATCCAGAGATCAAGGGCATCTCTAGGCAATATGCCTGAAGTTGCCAACAGGACGATTAATGTGCTTAATAACAGAACAAGTGCTCAGATGTCGAAAATGGGAATCACAAGCAGAACTGAGACCATCTAGCTGATAAAGAGGGCTCTTACACTGAGAAGCCTGGTACAAACGCTGGAAAGAAGAAGCCAGGACATGCAGACAGAGGTGAATAAGTTCATGGACAAGTTCACAGCACTACAGGGCAAAGGTCTTCCTAGCTTACTGAACAACGCAGGGAGACTACTTTCACATGAGAATTATGCCAAGAGGGTCAATACATTCGCTACTAATCAGATCACTGAAAGGCCCAGTACCTCAGAAGAAACAGGACCAGCAACAGGACAAAGTCTCTTCAACAGGGTAGAGAATTTATTCTTTATAATGAATGAAATTAAACATCTGTTTGAAGTGCCTCCAAACTTCTACAAATACACAGAGGCAGATGAGATTTTGGAGGCAATTCTTATACATCAATTGCCCACACAGGAATGGTGGACTAATGCAATACAGATGATCTTATAGACTAGAAGCCATTCACTAAGTTTTTTTCATCAAAAATACAAGTTATCATGCACAGGAAGATTTTGACAAAATCAGCATGCATAGAGAAGAATGGGCTGAGCCAACTCAGCAAAACCATTTCAGTCACCAGAGTAGCAGTGACAGTCAGAGGTGACAGGGCCAAAAAACTACAGCACGACATCCATAAAGGCACATTTTTCCAGAATTAAAGCAGAACGTTCAGACTGACTCAGTGGCCTCCAAAGGTCAAAATATCTTCTCACATACATAAAGAGCACTTATTCTGTATTCAATGATGTAATAACTTTCTTATCTACTATCTTGAAAGGTTGGTGAACGTATTCATTTCTAAAGTGACTCAACGCTCCAGATATTTTGTATGACCGATTGTATATATTCCCCCCTCGCATAATCTTGCAAGGGTTGTTGTTGATCTCTCTTCAAGAGTTTCTTATGCTGTAAATTTCTAGACTATTAATACAAAAGCTAATGGAATTTCCAAAGCTCTGCGTTATCTGAGTCGTTGTGGTGTTTTGCTAAATGTTACAGGATTCCTGTGTGTTTCATGGCACAATAAGTCCTCTTTAAACTCTTCGTTATGTGTTTTGTCATCTTCTCATAGCTCATTCATATTCTGTGTTTTACATTTAATGGAAAGGAAAAAGAATAGTTCTAGGATTTAATCACAGATTACCCTGGACTGAGCTATTATAAATGTTTTCTTCAGTTACAGTTATAAAGGTGTAATTCTTAATTGCTGCACCTCTACACTATATCTTTCACAGTGATTATTGTTTCAGGAAATTCAAGTCTGCTTCATGTGCAGTATATCTCTTTCTCACACTCCCAGCTTAGTGGAAAATTCTCAATTGCTTTCCAGTGGTTAATACTCACTCCACCATCACAATTCCAAATTTGTTTCATGAAGTATTTAAATGGCCCTGTAATTTCAGTAACTCAACTCAATATTTCAGACAACCTGTAGCCACAGACTCCATCGCCCAATGGGCTAATACTGCTTGAAAACTTACACCTTAGATGCAGAAGACATCCCTCAACCAAAACATAAAACAAAACCCTGAACATTATAGCTAGCCTAAGATACTATCAAAAAAGAGACAAATCATAAAGAGAGAGATCTCTCTGATTACAGTTTGGCTAGAAACTGTAATCCAAAGATTGGTTAGTGGTTACCCCGGCCGTATTCCCTTGGGAGTCATAGGGAACAACCTGGGTGTTAACACATCACTCCATGACAATTATAGTAGAAACTATCTAATTTAAAAAATATAAAATGGGCTAAAGTTTTGAAGAATGATGGTATTGAAGAAAGTTATCTTGTTATTACAATAATCTCCTATCTTAAGTTCTCCAACTAAGATTGTGGAATGCATTGCAACACTAGTTAGTCAAGCACAAAGTGATGCCTTAATTTGTCCAATTACAATGAAAGAGGTATAAACGGAAGTCTTTAATAAGTCATAGAATAAAGCTTTGAGTTCAATGAATTCACCTCTAACATTTATTAGGTATGATATCCCTTCATGAATAAAGAAATTAAGGAGGCGGTAGAAGATTCCTAGTGGATGAAAATATATATTAATGGCTCCTAAGGAAACTCTTCTAGTGTTGCCCCTCACAAAGAAAAATTCTAGTACCTTAGTGGCCTTTCCCCATTCCTTTTTCAACACCATTTGAAAAATTGTATTGAAAGTCATTGTTGATAAGATAAAGTCAATAGTCCCTTCCATCATTTCTGAAGAGACAAGGGGCTATAAAAAAGGAAGGAAAATTTTAGATGGAATAGTTGTCACATATATCTCACATATTTCTTGTGCCTTTGGTTTTACATAGTAAAGACCAAATGGGTCCTTACTTATCTCCACTTATTTTTATAAATTCTTTCTAATGGATCCCCTAATTCTATTTTCAGTCCTTCTTGAGTGGTCCATAAATATTACCCCCTCCAACCATTCATTTTAATCTTGGCCAAAAATATTGAAAACAAGTAGTAGAAATAGGAGCTATCAAAGGACTATACATTTCCAACTCAACATAGAAATCCTCACATCATTAGTTCATCGATGAAAAAATGATCATAGGGGTTTCATCTATTAAAAAAGAATTTCCTTTTCATAAGGTCTTGGAGGAAATTATGGCAACCTCAAGTACACACCTTAATCCTAAAAAAGCATCACAACATTTTTTTCAAAAAATCATTAATTATCCAAGGTCACCTCACTTGACTTTTGGGTTTAAATAACTATACCTTACATTTTAATGAGCTCAAAGCCCATCTAACACATAATTATTTAATGACAAAAATATGGGGTAATATCATATATAAACTCTCCAATAGATTATATAGTTGGACTCTTAGATCACTAAACATTATTAGTTAAATGATCCTTCAAAAATATTGCATTATTTTCCCATGTACCCACTCTCACTTCTTGTAGCACCTTAGAATGTTATGCATAAAATAAAGTCTATCAAAATATAATTCCTATGGGGAGGTGAAAAAATAGACAAAATGGGGCCATTAGACTCATGGGAGAAATTGTGCTTACCAAATTTTTTTGGAGGATTGGTACTCCATGACCTAGAAATTCTAAATTCTATGCTAGGATTAAAACTATGGTGGACATGGCTTTGAGGACAATATTTGTGGAAGAGAATATGGTCTAAAAAGTATAGTAATCATATTCAATATGTATAGTGAATACATAGTCACCACATTCAAGTAGGTTCATCCATTTGGAACCTATCATTTAAGGGGTAACACTTCATACACTAACGTTATTTCTGTGAAGTCAGGTGGAAGGAAAACATGATTTTGGGAAGACTTGTTTCATAAATTTATAAATCTCTAAGCATAATTAAATGTAAAATATATTTATCACACTCTACAATCCCATAATAAAATGAAAGTGGTCAACTACTAGGAAGGTATCCTACTAAAAACTAATCAAAGAAGGTGGAAATATCCTTCAATCTAGGACTCTTCCTTCCTTGCACAAGCTCAACATAAATTAGAGGAAATCTTTCTAAAGCATAAAATATCCTTCTCTGAGAAACCTGATAGACTCTGATGGCAATATCAACCATAAGGATTCTTTACTATTCATAGATGTCGAGCACAATAAATTTTAGAGTTATTGTTTATGGTCCAAGGTCTTGAAAAAATTTTTATTAACTAAGGTCAACGACCTCTGAGGGATTCACATCTTAAACAAAACTATGATGTGGAATAAACTACTATCTAGGGGATATGTGGGGCCATCACTTTGTTTCCTATGTCATGAGATAGCCAAGATTAGGGAGCTCATTTCTTTAGAACACTTTCCTTTGCAACCATAAAGAAACTATCCTCATCTCCAACTAGACTACATCATATTGGGAAGTAGAAGGATCAAGGGATCCAATCTTTGATGACCTTCAACTACATACTTCTCTTGGTAAACACTCTCCTCCTCCAAGAACTTGTGTACCTCTTACCCAAATCATTAGTATTTCTATCCCTCAAGTTTCATCAAGCTTAACTTTAACAGTCCTTCTAAGCGAAACCTTGGTCCAATGTGCTTTGAATGGAACCTTTTCTTCGACATTGGAAAAATAATTCATATATATTGGGGTATTCGCGACATTATAGAAATAATGTAATGGAATTATAGGCTTTATATATTGGTCTCTTAATAACAAAACTATACAAATGGTTCTCCAAATACCACAACTATAGAATCCAAAGCTCACAATAGTATGTAAATTTGTTAGTATATCTATACATATATATTGAGCAGTTATTTTTATGAGCAAGAACCATAGCTTGTTTCCTATCAAAGGAAACTAAATACCCAAAATTTGAGATAAAATATAAGAAAATACAACAATAAATTCATTTTATGAAATATAACACATGGATCAAAAAAATCACATGATTTTGTCTCGTAGAGAGAACTCTTATCACTTGGTTTAAGAACAAATGGAAGAAAGACTTCACGCTGGTGGTTAAGGGATTTTTCATTTTAATTTTCACCAACTTGGACGATTGCATCACGATATTTTATGGAGGACCATATTTTATCAATTTGGTTGCACTATATTTACAATTGTAGATGGAATGCTTGTTCCCATACAAGGAAATTTTCACGATACCTCTATTTTGGATCTAGTTATACTCTTTACCGAGGGAATAAGAAAACCTGAAATATATTGGATATATCGTAGGTCATTATCTTGAAGCTTTGAAGGTCACCAAATGTGGCAGATTTATTTCATATTCAGGTATTTTTCTATGCATGGACATGTAACATCCCCTTCCAACATACATAGATATAAATTAAAGGGAGAAGCTCTGGCAATAGTCATTGTACTATGAGAACATCCCCTTCCACTATAGATGATTACATCAATACAAGAATGTATTCAAAGCTTTCCCACTAACTATTGTATTGATGCATCACAATGAGAATCCCTCTAAATACCATGTTGTCTTCACTACGATCAACTTCATAAGAAAAATACCAAATATTAATCATCTTAAGAAATCGATATGGAGATCCAAAATTATAAGAGTTTTTAAGCCCTTTAAACAACATCTTATAACAAACCACAAGTAACTTATATGAATAATAACCATATCTATCTTTAGTTAGAATCAAAAGACATAAATAAGACATGGTCATGCCCACAAGTTAAACCATTCTAATATATTCATACAAGATGAAAAAACCATAGAAAAACTAAATTCATCATGATAAAGAACCCCTCAAAAGAAAATATTGAAGGGTGAGAAGAAATTGAGCTAAACTCTTTGGACCTCTAGTAATTGGAAATATATTGGAAGAACAAACACCCTAAGGGAATATACAAACACTAATTCTAGATTTGACGCTGAGTGCTCATCACAACTAAGATTAATTTTCCTACACATATTGTACACTACAATAATTCCCACTCCCTCTTTGGTCTCAATATAAAAAATACAAAGGATTTTCAAAAACTAATTAGAGAATATCACCTCAGAGGAAGACTTAGAAACAAGGAGCTCCCTCAAAAACTTAGAAAATTATGGGGAATTTAGGTAGGATTAATTTGATCAAAAAGTAATTTTCATCAACCCCTTCTTCTACTCAATGAAAATTATTGATTGGAATATGTGAGGCCTACATTTCTTTGGAAAGAAGAGGCTTATTAAGAATTTTATTCACCAAGACAAACCTGATATTATTTTGATCCATGACACTATGTGTTTTAATGAAAAAGACTCATCCATTGTCTCCAAATATTGGAAGGGGTGTTGTACTATAGCAGTTGATGCTAATGGCTAGAAGCTAGATGATTACCCATATGTTGGCACCCACAGGAGGTAGTTCTCTAAGGTAGTTAGGCAACCAAAAATATGTATAAGCCAAATTAAAAATAATGAGATTAGATCATGAAGGATACATATCCAATGTCTATAGGTCACACAAACTTGGTGATATGTAATTTTTTATTTTGTATGCTCTAAGGATTAAGCTAGATGTTGGATGGAGTACCGTTGATAATGGGAAGAGACATTAATCTGATTAATCCTCTCGAGGATAAAAGTGGTGGAATTAGGAAAGTATATCATGATGCTAACAACTTGAAGGAGACAATGCATGCATTGAAATTGGCTGACTTGGAGAAACTAGATGGCACATTCACTCGGAATAATTGATGCAAGATCTCATAATAGGTCTCCTCTAGACTGATAACTTCCTAGTCTTTGAAGCAGTCTTGAAAAATAACCTCTCTTTAGAGGTTTCCATAATTACAAGTAGAGGTTTACACGAATGAACAATCCATATGACCATAGATAGTAAATATTTCCTTACGAATTAGCCCTTTTGCATCAAGAAGTGAACCAACAATTTCTAACCTTATAATATTCATGAGTAAATAATAATAATAATAATTAAAGAAGAAATTAGAACATTAATATCCATGGCTTATCCTTTTAACTATCTAGGAGAAACCTAAACCCACCACAAATAACATTTTTTCATTCATTCATTAGTATAAAATTAAAACATTAATATCCATCACTTGTCCTTTTAAAATATTTAGGAAAAATAACTAAATAAATAACAGTGTTCATTCACTAATAATAATAATAATATAAATGTTTGGAAATCTTTGAGGAGGTGAGCCAGATTTTGCTACAAATTCTTAAATAAAAGATAATGTGCGATGGGGATGGACAAACAAAAAATAGACAAAGGTGGGCATGTTTTGTAAATAGGCACACGGTGGTGTTCTTTCACTGAGCAAAACCTCAGTTCAAGGGGGCACATAAAGGAATGGAATTTCGATAGAAGCCCTTAGAATTAATTAATTAATACACATATATGTGGGTGTATGGCTGGAGGGAAGTGTTGGTGAATTCCTATTTCAAACTCACCACATTTCAATTTTTATAAGAGTGATGAACCGCCTCACCTCATTACAGAAAATGTGCTACAAGCTATGAAATAAAATTCGTAACATATAATCCCATCCGATATTGATATCGATATCCATATCATTAGTGTACGCGGGCCGCATTTGGGAGGGAGGTTGTGCAGGTGAGGTGAGGCGAGGCTGGGAATTGTGTTCTTTCTTTATGACACACAGGAACAAGAAATAAATGTACAGAGGAAGGCGGGTTTTGAGAGGTGTGGCTTTTGAGAGTCACTAGGCATTGTGTTCTACCTTGGCTGATTATGCCCCTACTTTTGGTACTGTTCTATCTATATTCCCATCCATTGGATGCTAAGAGTGGAGCGTGCTTCACAATCCTGGGACCCATGGAAGGAATTTGTGAGTTGACGGAGTAGAAGATTGGACACGGTGAGGCTTTTTAGGCTAGTAGAAGAAGAAAGCAAAGCCAAAAAGAAGTTGGGATTTATTAGATGTTTTCACTTTCTTTTAATTTGGTTTTTTTTTGAGCATGGCTATGTTTAATTGAACAATTGTTGTTTCATGCTTTTGTCTGTGTCTCTATTTCTTTTTTGGTTTTTGGTTTTGCTTTTAGTTTTAGAGTTGATTTTTTGTTTTTGTTTTGGTTTTGTTATTTTAGTCTGCGTTTAGAGGGAGAGGAGGCTAGTTCTAATTGGTTGGGATTGAGGAGGGAGGATGATGCTAAAGAGAAAAGAAGAGAACATGAGATGGGATCCAGGTATGCATCCTTTTATTTTTTATTTTTATTTTAAAATGGTTTGGTAATAGGTTGTTTGAATTAATTTTGTGTGGTTGGAATATTTTATTATACACATTTATTTTCCTAATACTTCCTGCTTTGGCTTTGTGTTTTCAGTAGAGAAGCAAAATTACAGTGTAGAATGGATACTGTGGGTGTGGGATTTTGCTAGCATCTCGCTTCCCTAATTAACAATTTATTTATAGATAAAGCTGACTAAGGTTTAAATGCACATGTGCTACTATTATAGTTTTCCCTTGTACTCCAACTTCTACTCCAACTCCAACTTCATTTAAGGATTGACCCAAAAAAATCCATCTCTGATGCCCTTCGATTTCTGAGAGCTGGAAATAATGGTTATGCCTTCTTTTCCTTCAATTTTCTTGGATAGTTACTTATTATAATGTTTGTTGTTAACAGAATAGAGTTATATTTTTTAGTATCGTTGTTTTGTTTTTGCTTTAATAAAATTTAAATCTATGAAATCTTTTTAAAAAATTATTGGGGGTTTATATGGTTTCGTTCCTTCTCCAGCTTTTAGTTCAAAGATATGGTAGGGTAGGCACTTTTATTTTTTCAAAGATGAAGCAAATTACTACCTCCGGTTTCATGCATGTTCTTCATTCTTTGCGATTCTTTGATCAATTTACTAGGAACATTTTTGTGGCCTTGGCCCATATAAGTGTGTTTTATATTTTCAAGTTGATAGATTACAACACAACTAATTGAAATCATGGATGGTTTCATGCATGTTCCTCATTCTTTGTGATCCCCTAATCAGTCTACTAGGAACATTTTTGTGGCCTTATCCCATATAAGTGTCTTTTATATTTCAAGTTGAGAGATTATAGCACAACTAATTGAAATGACAGATGGTGTCATGCATGTTCAACATTCTTTGTGATCCCTTGATCAATCTACTAGGAACATTTTTGTGGCCTTAGCCCATATAATTGTGTTTTATATTTCAAGTTGAGAGATTACAGCACAACCAATTGAAAGTAAAGATGGTGTCATGCATGTTCAACATTCTTTGTGATCCCTTGATCAGTCTACTAGGAACATTTTTGTGGCCTTAGCCCATATTAGTGTGTTTTATATTTCAAAATGAGAGATTATAGCACAACTAATTGAAATAACAGTGGCATCTAAGGATGTCCATGTCAACTGAATTGAAATGATAACAACATTGACAACATTCTCTAACACCCCTGAAATGAGCTTTAGGAAAAGTAGATCAAAATGCTTTGGAAAGCCAAGAGAGTAGATGTCAATTGCAAAACATATGCTAATAAATATTTTTACTATGTTGTAACTTTGAAGTATTAGGTGTAGATATGTGCCATAAAAAGAGGCCTCCTATTATTAGCTAGCTTGGGTTTAGGTTGCTGATATTGTGAGAAGAAAGATGATATTTAGTTTTTTAAGACTTAAATTGCTTTTAGTGCTCTAGATAATCTCATATTATATATATATATCTATTACAATTTACTATTTTGGATTTCATGTGAAATGCTGGGGGATATTTATAAAGGAGAATTTTTTTATTGCTTATAACATTTATTTATTTTGAATTGGATTCGAAAAGAATATTTAAATTTATTTAATTTGCAGTAGATATGAAAGAATATTTCATTAATTGTATTTTGTTTTTAGTGTATTTTTCAAAAAAAATGTTATTAAACATTTAACTTTCTTATGATATGAAACAGATTGATGGAGGAGCAGAGATGGAAATTGCTTTAACAAAAGAGTGACATCTTTTGGGGGAGTTGGAAGGTAAGAATGTAATTAGTGATGAATCAATAGGATAACAGTTGGATTTGAAAGTGTATTTAAATAATCATTTTTTTTTTTATTAATTGAGAGTAAAAGTTCTATTAAATAATTAATTTTCTTGTGATATGAAACAGATATATGGAAATTTCTTTTTACAAGAGTAAGATCGTCTGCTAAAGAAGGTACATGGAGAGAAGGTCGATGGATGGTCCAAAGCATATAGGAGTAGCAAGTAGATGAATAGCCTTTGACCCAAAAGTGTAATTGGTGAAGACACTTGTATTATTGTAGATGTAAAGAGCCAAAAAGAAAAAACTGTAAAACTATAAAAGATATAAATAAAAATTTTTCTTTTTGAGAAGGGGTTGCCCCTTCTAACAACCTTCATGGATAGCCATGGTCAAAGCTATCATGGAGGAGTGTCCCATTTTATTATGTTTATGATGCTTTCTAGTTTAGTTTTTAATTTTTTTTATTATTTTTTGTATGACTTCATCATTTTATAATATCAGTTTTGTTTAATTATTTATTTTGATCTTAAAAGATTAGTAAAATGTTTTTACTATCAAGTGTTTTTTTTCCATAATAATTATATAATAAAACTGGTAACCAAATATTACCTTCAAAGTTTATTGTACACTACTCTTTATGAAATGTTTTTTTGATATATTTAATTTTCAACCTGACATTTGAATTTTATTTTTTTTTTGCATTTTCATACTTGATTTGTAGCACAACCGCTTGGCTATTTCAAACTTCACATTTCAGAATTCAAATCTTAACACACTAGCTCATACATATAAATAATTTGTAGCACAACCGCTTGGCTATTTCAAACTTCACATTTCAGAATTCAAATCTTAACACACTAGCTCATACATATAAATAATGACAATTGTAAAATTACATTGAAAAAGTTCAATGTTTCATGACTCTACAATTGCATTTTTAATAGAAATTAATTTTGGAAATTCCAAAAATTACTCAAAGTTGCTTTTACATGCCCACTATATTTATGAAAATCACATTAAAAATGTTGCATTGTTTGATGACTTGGACAATTAAAATTTGATGCCTATACACACATTTATATACTCCAATGACATTTACAAAATTACATTTGATAACTTTTTCCTTGTTAAAATCTTATCTATATATATATATATATATATATATATATATATATATATATATAATAGAGGAGAACATTATAAACAAAAGCTTAAATTGATATATTTGTGTTGTGTTGTGTAGTGTTGCAGTGTTTTGTGTTGTATCCTGTTTGTTAAATGTGATGTTGTGTTTGTGTGTATAAGGTGACACACAACATTGTTTATTTAACTTGATTTAACTATTCGAAATTTGATGTTTGAGAAACAAATACTCTTATTACATTCATATGATATTTAATTTCTAATCTAATTTTATCAAAATAATATAAGTATTTTTGATATTTTACTTAACTAAGCTGAAAAGCATTGTATCTTAAAGTATAATTTTATAAAAAAACATGTGATTTTTGTATGAAATGTTTGAATATAATGATTATATAGTTTTATCAAATTTATCTTTTAATATATTGTAATATTGAGTTTGTATGGGAAATTTGCATTTCAAAGTAATTTACATCCATTTGTAGTGCATTATATGATATCCAATTATATAATTGTAAATTGAATTATAATGTTGTGAGGAGTTTTCCTTTTCTTTTTTATCTTTTTATCTTTTTAGTTTGTTTTCCTAAAATATTATAATGATGCTACCTTTTTTATTAATGAAAAATTTAGGTTTCAATTTAATCTAAATAAATAAAGATTGAAATTTTCTGCACTTTATACATAAATATCTAAATTTCCTCTGCACCTAATGGAATTTTATTTTAATTTTTTTTTCTTTTTCAATCAAATATTTAAATATGAATTTTTAGTTTTTAATTAAACAAAATTTTGATGTATTTTAAATTCATTTAAGAGCTTCTATTTTAAAATTTATTCTCACATTTTAAAACTTACTTTTGTATTCTATATTCCATATTATAAAATTTACGAGTTTGAATATATTTTAATGAGAATTGGAAAATGAAATTTAAAATTAATTTTTTTAGATTGGATGACTCTACATAATTACATGTTAAAATTTTGATATAGTTAATAATCATAAATTTCAAAATTTGAACATTTATACAAACAATGCAAATATCATGTTTCAAGTTATAATGTAAGAAAAGATTGAAATTTTATGAGTTGTAGACATGAATTTCTTTTGCATCTGAAGACATTTTTTTATTATAAAATTTTGCTTATCCCATCAAGTATTTAAACACTGAATTTTCAGTTTTTAATTAAACTAATTTATATCTATAATATAATGTACTTTAAACCCGGATGCGGGTGTTAGCCTGAGGAGCGAGTGAATCAGTTACACAGGGCAGAAGGCATCAACTTAGGTCACGATAGGACAGTTCTAGCTATGCATTAAAGTTCATAAATGCTGAGGAGACTGAAAGGAATTTTGGTGATGGTTTCAAGTATGGCGAATTTAAATGCCCTGTCCTCTGAATCCGAGGGAGAGGCTCTGTCTTGTTCCAGACAGTTCCAAGCGGGATTCTATTTAATGGAGCATTGGCTCCAGGTTTGGAATGCGGGTTGTGTTGTTTTGAATTCAAGTGATAATGGAAGGAAGGAGCCCTATTCTAGCTCTGTGAGGAGCTGCAGAGGTCTCACCTCCGTCCAGAATGCGCTCTCTGTCATTTATAGGGTGGGAAATTCTTCGCTTTTGGCTGTGCAGGGGAAAGTGAGGTGTCATAATTCTGTCTCGGGTTCTCTTAAAGATTTTCTGGGTGAAAGGGTCACGGATTTGCTTCCCTTTTCAGGGATTACTGGTTCTGTGTCACGTCTTGGCACTAAGTCTCTCGGTGTTAATTGCTTGAGGTCTCCCCTGCTCATGGCCCCGCGTCAAAGAGGAGTCCCGAGAAGAGGGGGAGTCTGGGGGATAAGAAGAAGGCAGGAAGCTCGAGCTAGAGCAATTCCTCCGCTAGCCATTGTTGCGCCACCCTCTTCTCCCTCAGAGGAGTCTGATCCCTCGGAGAATTTGCTAGGTTCATACCTCCCGCTTCACCTTTAGGTGCAGGCGAAATCAATCACTTGTTTCAATCATGATAACAGTGATTGCCATAGAGGAAGAGGACGAAAATGTTAGCCAGGAGGAAGACCACGGGGAGAAAGTTCGAACACGGAATGTCCAGATGAATGAGGAGGATGGTAATGCAGCAAACCCTCCTCCGGATGATATCAATCCTGTTGCGCCTATTGGTGGATTGGCCACACATCCGCAGCCGGTCCCTCCACTGGAAGTTTGCCTGGAAGATATAGGAGATGTTACTATGCTTGACTGGCTTCCTCTCCCGCCAGAAGCCGATAATAACGCACAAGGGCTTGTCGTGTCTCCAGAACTCTGGAACTGATGGTCTCCTTACTCTCCTCCGCAACACTGCTACCAACAGCAAGCCACAAGCCACAAGCTATGAATCAATGGTTAGACAATTCAGCTTACTGTTGTTCTTTTGATGGGGTCTTTTTCGTAAGTCAGGTGGCCACTTGCACCTGCTCAGCTTATGTTCATTTCGATGGAGTCTCTTTTTGTAATTCAGGTGGCCACTTGCACCTGCTTTTTTCTTCTGACAGAGGGTGGGCTCATGCATCCTCAGAGGCCAAGTCCTCTTTGTAAATATTTTTCTACTTTTTAATACAATAGCTTAGTCTTTACACAGAAAAAAAAAAAAAAATTATGATGTAGTTTAATTTCGTTTAAGAGCTTGAATTTTAAAGCTTACTGTTGGACACCTAATCCTCAATGGGTTAGTGTGGAAGCCGAATAGACAAAAGGAATTCCAAGAGACCTTGGGATGTGAAACCTAATGGTCAATCCATGTACTATAAATGTATATCTCTTGTTAATAAAAAATGTATTCTCATGTTATATCTTTCATATTCTCTTGTTGCCCATGTGTGTTTAACATGGTATCAGAGCAGGCTTATTCCTGCCCTGCATAATTTCTTTGAGCCATTTGTTTTATGGTATTTATGAGTAGGTCCTATTTTTAGTATTCCTGCCTTTGTAACTCCATTTTCTGCCTATTTTCTTGTTCTGCCCATATTTCAGAATTAACACCCCTGACCTGGTATTTTCTCTGGGCTCTCTGCCTTGAACGTTGAATGCTACCCCATTATTATAGCATTTGTCAGAACTGAACATTGTATGCATAATGCATCAATATTCCCTTCATCACGTTATTTCTGACGATCTAACTGAGTTTGATTCCAAAGGAACCTTAGTATTATGGAGAGAATTTGTCATTGCATGTGGGAAAACTTCCTCATTGAAAGAGGTTGAAGTTTCAGCTATCCAGCAATACCAAGATGTTTTTGAAGGACGAATTGCATGAGCATCTTTAGAAATTAATGTGCCAAGGAAGAAGCCAATTTTTCCTTCACCAAAGAGGCAGAGTATTCCTGTAATTCATTGGCTCAAATTTTCTAGTCCAAGAAGGTCGCCCTCTATTCCATTGGTGCCATCATTTTCTATGGTCTGAGTTCTGCTTACCAAAGGGTTGAGTTTTCCACTGTGAGAGAGGCCTGCACATTGATTGAAGTTTTGTCGAGCTTGGAGGATTAGTTTGGTGTTAGAGGACGGGGTCTTTATTATCAAATGCAGGATCAATTTATGTGGGTCGAGTTCAGAAGATTTTAGTGGGCCATGGACTTCTCCCCAAACAGATTTACACCCTTGTATGTGGGCTAAGCATTCCTTATAATCTTCCTTCACAGTCTGTGAGTCTTGGGGGATGACTTCCTGAGTATTTGGGTTTTAGCTGACTGTTGTATGAAATTTGGCATTTACTGAGCCTATATGTATCAGATTTGAGACTCACTACTGTAGCTACTTGTCAAGTAAACATTGTACATTCACTATAGAAAAATGAAGATGAGTACACAAATATTTGGAGCCTATGCTTTTGAAGAGTGCCTTGTTGGAATATATTATTTCTATGGATGATACATCAAAGCCTCCTTGTTGAAGATAATCCCAGGTTCCTCTATCTCTGTGTATTGTAAATTCTATTTGTGAGTTAATGAGATATCTGATCATTTTTAATAAAAAAATGTGTAGAATGTGTTCACAATATTCAAGAGTTGTGCTAGATGGTCCATTGGAATGTTGCCCCTATTCGTTGTCTTGGTGATTTGTAAATTCAAACCCTGTGTTGATTTGAGCACTAGTAGTTCTTGCTCGTGGTATCAAATCGCTGCTAGCATCTACAACATCATTGTGTAAATTCTGAACGTGTATTTCAGTGAAGAGTGAAGAAGTTTGTGGTTTCTACACTTGTTATTAGTATTATTTATGCTTGCTAGGTCTAAAGTTGATATTAAATTAATATTTTGAAGTTCTTCCACAAGTATTTGTCCCGGCATATTATGTATTTACATGAGCCAGCAACAAGGAATGCACCTACAACATTTGATACACAAACTATTTGTTAAAATACTACAGTGGACCAAACCATACAAACTCAGGACTCTTTGTGGTTTTCTCTTAGTTATTCCAGTTGGGTTTCTTACAGTGGACTATTGTTTTCTTTGAAGAAAGTGGCAAGATCAGAGAATATTGATTAGTACCCTAGTCAAAGTATTTATATATGAGCATTCAAGTCCTGTCCATGACATGGTGCTATAGTTGTTGAAGTTTTGATAGCCATCATTTTTGCTTTGAAAGTGAAGGAGTATTTGAAGGATCCAAGCAAGTTTGCAGTTGCTGCTGCCCCAGTTGTGGCATTGTATTTAAAACTCATTATAGTTTCTGTCTACATATATATGCATTGATTCCTTGATTCAACTGATGCATAAGAACTGTATAAAAGCAATGATTGTTTTGACAAATAAAAATAATCTTTTGTGGAGAAAAGTTTAGTTAGTTGTATTGTCAGAACATAGTGTTGATCATGAGTAAACTCTTATTTTGGTGATTGCTGGTTGCACACTGATAATTTGTTGCACATTTATAAAGGATATTGTTGTGTACTCTGAGTGGGTATTACTTTTTGCATTGAGTAGTAGTTGTGATCAGTTTTTAAGGTGTAATTCTGACATTGGAAAAAAATGGCCAGAATCAATGAAGTATTAGAGGTCCTCAAAACTCTCATATTGTCTACTACTCATGATACATTAAAAGAAAATTGATTTTTTGCAACTCGAATCTCAACTACAGCAAGAAGAATTAAAACAGAGGAGTCATTCTGAACATGTTTCTGTTAAGAACAATGAAACAGACTCCCATTAATAGCAAGACAATATTGTTGAAGTTCATTCAGATCCAGTGCCGAATAAAGTAGCAGTTGTACATGTAGATGCAGAAGTTCAGTTTGCACTTCCCAAGCCCATCATCAGACCTTGGGAATAGCTTGTCCACAACAGACACTGAACTGGTCTTGGATATGAGAAGGACTTGTCCTTTCATATTCTAGACTACTCAAAGCCCATTCAGTTTTAGAGTGCTGGATTCATTCATGATAGTTCACCACCAGCTATTCCAGATTCTGCTCCTCTTCCACAACAACAACAACAACAACAGATTGTGAAATGCCAACACTGTCACCGAGTTTGCCATCTGAAAGATCACTATTTTAATCTTCATCCATGTAAGCGCTGTCATAAAACTAGTCATTCTTCAAACAGATGCTTCAGAAACAAACCTCCTGCAAGAACAAAGATTCATCTTGGATGGATCACTTCTTGGCAATGGGCATCAACAACCAAGAATATATTTAAATCACATGTTATAACTTGTTCCAGAGTATTTAACAATCTTGCAGTTGAGTTTTCTCCATCATCTCACCTTGTATCTGACAGGGGGGAAATGATGGTCATCTACAGGCTTCAAAGCCACAGCAAGCGAGCCTGAGCCACAACCTGCTGCACCAGTTTCAAAGTTGTAGCGAGAAACAAAGATGCCCCTAAGCATACCTTCAGTTGGTAATTTGGGACACTTCCTCTAGCAGAAGACTTCAGCTTCTTGCTAGTTTCAAAAGAATTCTAGGAACAAAATTGAGAACATTTACTCTAGTAGAAGAATTCATCTTTTTGCCAGTTTTGGAAGAGTTCTAGGAATTGCATTAAGCATTCCAGAGTTGTTGGTCATCCTTAAACCATCACAGGTTGAGACTTCCCTTTTTAGGTTGAAGTTCTCCCTTTTATGCAGGGTGAGACCTCCCTTTCATGGTTGAAGGTTTCCCTCTTCAAAACAATAGGAGCACTTCCTCTAGTAGAAGACTTCAGATTCTTGCCATTTTTGGTAGAGTTACAAGAACTAAACTAAGTGTTCCAATTTTGGTGATCATCCTTAAACCACCGCCCTCTATACCAACATTTCAGAGAACCCATTCAGCCTAGTGCTGCCATGCATTTTTGCACATTTTGTATTACATCTCTCTTCTTGGACTCATACATAACCCTTCAGATTAAGGGGGGCAATGTTGGACACCTAATCCTCAATGGGTTAGTGTGGATGCTGAATAGACAAAAGGAAGTCCAAGAGACCTTGGGATGTGAAACCCAACGGTCAAACCATGTACTATAAATGTATATCTATTGTTAATAAAAAATGTATTCTCATGTTTTATCTTTCATATTCTATTGTTGCCCATTTGTGTTTAACACTTACATTTTTATTTTATATTCCATATTATAAAATTTAATGTTTGGATATATTTTAGTAACATTTAAAGGTAATTTTTTTTATTTTTATTTTGGATGACTCTCTACAATTACAAGTTAAATTTTGATATAATTAATAGTGATGAAGTTTCAAAATTTGAACATTTATACAAACAACTCAAACTTTATGTTTCAAGTTAATCTAAACAAATATTGAAATTTTATGGGGTGTAGACATGAATTTCTAAATTTCTTTTGCATTTTATGACAATTTATTTTATAAATTTTTGTTTATTCCAACAAATATTTAAATATTAAATTTCCATTTTTTAATTAAACCAATTTATACATATAATACAATGTATTTTAAATTCATTTAAGAACTTGCATTTTAAAATTTATTCTCACATTTTAAATTTTAATTTTGTATTTTATATTCCATACTATAAAATTAAAAGATTGGATATGTTTGAATGAGAATTGGAATATGACATCTAAAATTAATTCTTTATAATTTATGACCCTATACAATTACATGTTAAAATTTGATATAATTAATTGTCAGACCATGTGGTAACTCCTCTTTCTTCCTTGCTTCATGATTCCTACTTGAAGTGACGTGAAATCATGTTTTATTTGAGATCCCTTTGTCGTCATGTGGATGGGATACTCATGTTGCCGCCATGCATGTTTGCATTGAGATCCCTTTTATGCCATGTTGGCGGGATGCTCACTATCATCATGCATGAGTTTATGTCATACTGATAGGAGTCCTTTAGACTGAGAGTTCCTGTAGCGGAACATCTCTTGGAGCCACTCTTGCGTGAGGGCATCTCCTTGTATGATAGTAACATCACCTCTTATGTACATCATCACTATTAACAACAGTTATTGCAACAACCTACACCATTTTGGCATCGGGGCCGGGAGACGTAGTCCCTCCTGGACGAACTCCATTATCAATGGCTTATGTTTTCATGTGCTGATGATTGTCATGTTCGACTTCTTTTATAGCATAATGATGTATTCATTTATGTTCTTTTGAAAACGCAATTTAACACAACACCAAAGTAAAAGGTCTTGGAAGCGTCCTTTGTCACACCCAGACCCGGATCAATTCAAAATAAATTAAATTCAAAATATTAGAAAATTAAAAAAAAATTGCCACCTTGCAGCCTAGGTCGATTCTTGGGAATCAAACTAGGCATCCCTCGGCCATGGTCGCCCACGGCGCGGAGCCCCATAGCTTGGATGACCTAGGTTGATTTTGGGAATCGTCTTAGGTCACCCTGGGGGAAATTCCTTTTGATTTTTTCTTATTTTAATTTTATTTTATTTTTTAAATTTACTTTTAATTTTTAATTATGATTTTTTATTCTTTTATTTTTTTAATTTTTAATTTTTAATTTATTTTTGTGTAACTTTTAAATATTTTTTTGCAATTATTTTTAATTATGTGGCTTTTATTAACTTAAAAAAAAATAAAATTTGATGTTTATTTTTTTGAATTATATCTTCTTCTTTTTTAAATATTTTCGCCATTTTTTAAAGTTTTTTTTCATATTTTTTTTTTTTTTTTGTTTAATTTTTTATTTTTTAGAAGTTTTTTTTTTAAGGTTTTTCTTTTGTATTTTTTACATATTTTTTATATTTGATTTTTTTGTCATGTTTTTTTTTTTTTACTTGTTATTATTATTATTATTTTTTTGTGTTTTTGTTTTGGTTTTTGTTTTTATTTTTATTTCTTTCAATGTTTGAATTTCGTTTTCTTTTGTGTTTTACATTTTTATTTGTTATTATTATTTTTCCTTGTAAGGTCATGTCGATGCCTGACTAGCAACCCAATCCCATTATGCACAATTTGATAGTTGATTTTAAAATTTTCATGATAATGAATTGAGTCTGCCCCACAATGTGTCAATTTCTTGGTTGGTCTTTAAGTTTTCATTACAATGGGTCAATTTCACCTACATTGTGTGTCAATTTGATGGTTGTTTTTTTAATTTTTTTTGCAATGTATCGAGTTGCCTTATGCTAAAATTTTAAAACCACTATACATTTAGCATTTAAAAAATAAATTACTCTTGTTATAATAACTCTTTCATTCAGGTGTTCACTTTTAAAGTTTTTTTAGTCAATTTTTTCCCATAATGTTATGCTTGAAATATTTTCAAAACTTAAAGTTTTTGTGTAGACATAATCTTTGGTTTTAATTCCATGGTTGAAAAATTACCAAGCTTTTAATGATTTTCTAAGTCATGATATTTTATCTTTAATGCTATGGTTGAAAACAGTTATAAGTATTTTCCCTTTAGCACCATGACTGAAAATTGTTGGAGTTTTAAGGTTTTTCAAAGATGTGATATTTTATATTTAATGTCATGCCTAAAAATCATTGGAATTTTAATGTTTTTGAAAGACGCGATATTTTATCTTTAATGTTATGATTGAAAATGTTGGAAGTTTAAAGTTTTGTAGAGTCACAATATTTTATCTTTAATGTCATTATTAAAGTATGTGGAACTTTACCCTAGAAAAAAAGATGTTATTCCAACAGCAACACTTTTCGTTTTCAGGGTACCTTTTGCAAAAAAAAAATTGGTTTTTATAGCCATTTTTAGAAAATGTTAAAAATTTACTCTAAAAAAAGAATTGTTATTCTAGCATCAACACTTTTCGTTTTCAGTATTTTCATGATTTTTTGGGTTTTTGGGCTAGAGTTTTCATTTTGAGGTAATCATTCTCGTTTTATTGGTAACTTTGTTAGCTAGTAGGTCGGATTTCATATTATTCAATATAGATAGGTTGTCATAGTTGTTGACACCAAGTCCTAACTATATTCCTTATATTAGAGATTGTATGATGACCTTGATCCTTGGTACAAGAACCCTAGAAAGTTGTATGACATTTTGTTAATGTAACAAATTGGGTTATTGAAAAATTGTTAAAAGTTGTATATCTGTGGACAAGTTGATTTATTGCTTTTTGTTCCACTTTGGAAAGAAGTTTGTTGTGACATTTGTATTCAAAGTGTCATAGATTCTAACACCCTAACCTAGATTCTCCAGTGTCATGGAAAAAAAAGAAAAAAACCCATGCAATTGATATTCTAAAAGTTAAGCTTAAAGATTAAACGCAAGTAAAAATATTATTGACAATCCACTAGATATAAATAATGTATGATTCTTTGGTATGATATGTAAGTCTGTGTGACGGGTTATATTATGAAAAACATGAATATGTTTTTATATTATGCAAAGCATGAATATGTTTTAATATTTTGCATAATATCACCTCCCATCCTCACGCTCATATCATATGTCTGTGAGGAAAGGGTGCAGGATAATAGTATAAATATTTTTTTCATAATATCACTAGCCACTCCCACCGTCATATCACATGATAGTGGTGGAAGGGGGTGAAATTATGCAAACATATGAGAATGGGGTGGGCATGTGAGATTGTGCAAACATACGAGGATGGGGTGGGGGTGTGAGATTATGCTAACATATGAGGATGGGATGCAGGTCATATTATGAAAACCTATGAAGGTGGAGGTAGCAGGAATATTATAAATACATTTTTGCATAAAATCATCCTCCACCTCCACTTTCCTATGGGGGTGGGATGTGATATTAGGAAAAAAATATCTATAATATCAACTCCCACTCTTAGATTCATATGATAATAATATGAGGGTGGGGGCGAGGAATGATATTATGAAAAATATTTACTAATAATTGGTATCAGAGTGTTCTTCTCGCTAATGTGAATTGCGAGTCTGAAGGATTGAGCATGCAACTAGAAAGAAAATGGAGGATGACAAAGATCCATAAGAGGCCTTCTACAGGATGTCAAAAATGGTAGATTTAATTTATGCAGCCTATAAGTAGAATATGGTAAGAGAGGAATGGGAGAAAGAAAGAGCAGAGGATGATGTTCCATTTACCCCCTCGTGTGAACATTATTCATCTTCATCATATTTTCATCATTCAAATCAGGACATCGGAGAATGGTGAATTGAGGATACTTCTACGAGAAGTGAAAGGAGAGAAGAAGAGATTGCAACTTCAGTTACAAACTGGAGAAGAGGCCTTGGAAAAATTCAAGTGCAATGAAGGCTTAGTGAAGCCATGATCACCCATTTTAGAATCGACATCTGAGGTAAAAAATGTTGATCATTCTTCAGTTTTATTTTCACATGACATTATTTCTGTTTGAAAAATGGAGGTACCCATTTAAAGAACTGACATGAGACTCCTTACAAAGATGGGATATAAATGAGGATGACATGGTATTAATGGCCAAGGAATGAATCAACCATTTCCAATTAGAGGTTCTACAAAGACCTTAATTTGCAGGTTTGGGGTACACTAAAGGAGAGTGTTCGAAGGTGTTAGAAGCTTCTAAGACATTCTTGAAACCATCGAGGAAGGAGAATGATAGGAACACTTCAACATACTCCCATGGCAGTGCACATTGTAAATGGAGAGCTAAGGCCAGCTCTCATCACCAGAATCACAATAGAGACAGTCAAGAGAGATATACTCAATCTTATTATTCTAGAGTTCATTTTGACTACAAGCATGTTAATGATGAAAGCAAATCATGGCATATAAAAATATGTAGTTTTTGAGGTTTACATAACCATGTGGTTGCTGAGTGCTAGAAGAGAATGAAAACAAGAAAGAGGATGAAGCGTGAAAACCCTTCTCTAATCAGGGAAGGAAGTAGATTAAGTAGTTCTAGAGTAAGAATACTTTTTGTAGTCATTGCAACAGAGGTGGTCATCAAAGAACCACATGTTGGAACCTCCATCTAGAGGATTGTCTTAAGGAGAAAGCATCCATGCAGAAACCAGTTGGTCAAGGTGTTGAACAGAAAAATTCATCAGATTCATGGTTGTCCACTTTGTTGAGTAAGATATCTTTTTACTAGACATGGTAGCTTGTCATGTCCGCATTATGTAAATCATGTGTTGTAATTTAAGTTGTAAAAGTGATGATATGTTTTCCATCCCTTGTTAAAGAAAAGATTATGCTTTTTCCTTTATTAATAACTGGGGTATTTATTTCTATTCTTATGTAAACTTGACTAAAGATTTTATCTTATAAAATCTTGGAAAGTATGGGGATGCTTGGGTCATGGTTGGTTATGTAATTAAGCATGTAATTTGTGAATATTGTACTACAAGTTTGTAGAGGATGCAAGTGTCGGCTCATCACTTATGGCTTTGAAGAACAAGAGTGAAGTAGAAGGAAGGGTGACTTGTGAGGATACTTGTAGTGCAAATAATGTAACACAATAGTTGCAAATTATGTTCATGGTTTTGCAGGACCAAAATCTACTGAGTGAGGAGGAATGATCCAGGAGGATCCAAAAGTATAAGTGGCTTTGAGAATTGATAAAAAAAAAAAAAAAAAAAAAATCAGGTGGAAAAAAAACTATGACTAGATTGTAATACTTGTTGCCCTGATTCTAATAGTGCGAATGACACTTAAATTCGAGTTCGTATTGTCGAGTTATGGTTGCTCAATGTTTTGGTCAAACTTGGCTAAGTGGCTAGTTAACAAGGAAACAAATTGATTGAGACCTGGCGTACTGAATCCGACCACGCGAACATGTAAATTTTTTGAATAGTTAAAGAACCCAATCACCCTTCTTTTTGAAAATTTTAAAAATGTTTTATTTGTTATTAAAAATGAAAAAAATATAATAATAAGGGTGCCAAGCTGTGACCCATGCAACCCCCATAATTTATTAGAAATATAGAATATAAAAAAAAATAAAAAATTAGGTGATTGGCCACAACCCCTCCCACCCCCAATGAAACCATATATATTAATGCATCATTCATAATGTGAAGTCACTAGGGTTTGAACTCACCCCCCAACATCAATTGGCTCTAGATGGGCAACAATGCAACCACCGAATGTGACGTTAACTTCCAACCCAGAGTTAACAAAAAAATCCATGGTATATTACTAACACCATTCCAAGTTTAAAAATGACAATTAAAACAAAAACACTAACGCACATTCCAATTGGGGATCAGTGGGGTTAATACCAAAAACCACCCACACCAAACTTGTTGCATCCATCGTTAGGCTAAACAACCTCACTTTGTTAAACCCACCCAAAAAACTCCATATAAACTGACATAGTTCACTCGATTGGGAGGCTAGTGGAGGATAGTGGAACCAGGAGAAAATCAGAGGTGTAACCGTGACCAGGGGATTTACAAAGATGCAAAAACGATTCCCTTAGAGGGCCTAAGGTGCCAATGTTAGAACTTGACAAGTTGATAGTAATTTGTGTACATTTTCTCGCCAAGAATCTAACCATGTGGTTTATTTATCTATCTGACCAGTATAAATTCAGGGCCCATTAGCAAGAAATATTTGTAGAATCTTGTGGGATCTAAAAGATTCGTTTGAAGGTTGATTTTTGACCAAGGTAGAATGTTGCCAACTTTATAATTAATTTTCACATAATTTCACAGGGAGCACAGTGGTGTGCTCAGAACATTCATCCAAGCAGTGTATTCTTCAGCCATCTTTAGGATGGAATCTTTAAGGGAATATTCAAGATTCCTGAGGGTCAAGAATTTAACTATGTCAGAAAGGGGTGCAATTTATATATATTTGACACAGTTTTGTGCCACGAATTTAGCGTTGGTGTCTGTTTTAGGAGTTGAACTTTGCACTTTTAAGCTGTCCCCGAAAGTGGACGTATATGATGCAGTTATTTCATGCTTTTCTTCTGATTTTTTGAGATGATGTTTTTTTGAGATCCCTAATTACCATTATGTTGAGTGATACTTATATGCCACATCTTGTGAGATTTTATTAACTTTTCATTCTGAAGGGATACCCATATGAGTGAGTGTTCCTAAGAACGTCTGGTGGAGAGACATGTCACTCTAGTTGAGGATAACCATTCTTGTAATAAAAAATAACATACCATGTACATCATCATCATTTGCAGTATTTAATGAAGAAGTCTCCCCACTCTTAACACCAGGGCTGAGAGACATAACCCACACTGGGTGAACTCCATTATCAATATATTTTGTGTTCTCTATTTGATGGATTTCGTTACAATTCATCTTCTTTATAGTATGCACATGTGGCTTTTCATGCTCTTTTGAATGCAGTTTTGCTAACATCACATAAATAAAATATCTTGGATAATTCCAGTAGCTGAAGAGATCCAGATCAAGTTTAGTATGAAGGGCCCTTGCTTTTATTGGATATGTGGAAGGATATGTATTAAGACCTTATTGGGTAAGCATCTTGCATCTGATTCTCCTTGAGGATGTATTATGGTATCCAAGATAAGAATAGTCGTAGAGGACCGATATTCTTTGACGACTAGGAATCAAAGATAAGAATATTCCTGGTGGAACACACCTTGAGAACTGTTGGGTCTTGAAATTGTCATTTATTTCCATTACACTTTCGCTATTATGTCCATTATATCACCTAGATTTCACCTCGATTTCACCTCCATTTCACTATCATGTCACTACATTCATCCCACTTTCATTATCATTGGGTCACATTTATGTTTTTCCAAACTTTATTAATTCTTAGCATTTTTTAGTGAATTTGTGGTTAAAAATTAGAAAATAATGTGCATATACTTATACCTAACAAGTGGGTTGAGATTGTTGACATGTGTAGGTCAAAAGGAGGCTTCTAGAAGGCCTTTATGGGGCACCCTAAGGCCAAATTCGAATTGGAGTGGAGAGAATCATGGGATCATGAGGATATGTGTTACATCTCCTATTTGTATTGAAAATCTAAAAAGACATGTGTTTTATTAGTTCCTATTTTCATTAGGACTCTAGAGGTAGATGGAGAGATTCATAGACTCTCATTAATGAGATGAATTCTCATCTTTTTGTATAAATAAGAGATCTCTTTCCTTCATTTGTTAGTTCTTAAGCTTGTAGCTTTTTACTAGCTCTTTAGCTTGGAGTTTGTAGTTCTTCCTTGATGGCTTTGGAAAGCTTTGGAGGGCTTTGTTGTAATTTGTAATTTTGAATAATTTGAATAAAACTTTGATGTTCTCAACATGGAAGGAGATGTGAAGTAGATGTCATGGAGCATATTAGAATGTAAGGTATAGTAGATTTTATTTTGTAGTTTTTCTTTGATTTCATTTCAAGTATGTCATTTTATATCTTTCAAGTTTGAGAGTTTGGATTTTCCATTCATGCAATTTTAATTCATGCAAATGTGTTCAACCGTTGACTGTAGATTAGTTTTCTTTACATGTTTCTTGTATTTGCTTATCAGATTAGTTTCTTATGCTATATGATGATATTTCCGGAGCCTTTAGCTTAACATTGTTTTAGAAGTTAATTTGTGAAATATTGTGATTATAGGTGAGATGATTGGCTTTGCTTGTCATTAATGTGCAATTAGATGGTTTAGATGTCATTTCTTTCATGCTATATGATGATATTTCTGGAGTCTTTAGCTTAACACCGTTTTAGAAGTTAATTTGCGAAATATTGTGATTATAGGTGAGATGAGTGGCTTTGCTTTTCATTAGTGTGCAATTAGATAGTTTAGATGTCATTTCTTTCATGCTATATGATGATATTTCTAGAGCCTTTAGCTTAACACCGTTTTAGAAGTTAATTGGTGAAATATTGTGACTATAGGTGAGATAATTGGCTTTGCATTTCATTAGTGTGAAAATAGATAATTTAGATGTCATTTCTTTCATGCCATATGTTGATATTTCCAGAGCCTTTAGCTTAACACCGATTTAGAAGTTAATTCGCAAAATGTTGTGATTATGGATGAGATTATTGGCTAACCATTAAAAGTAGTTGCAAGTTTTTACTTTTTAATTGCAGTAATTTTATTTTTGCTTTCTTGGATTTCATTTAGCAGTTATCATTTTTTCTTTCATTTCATAGACATCTTTCCAACTTAGATTAAAGTTTTGATTTGTTACATTTTCTCCTTTCTTTAGAAATTAGGTTCTAACATTCGAAGTCATTAGATTTAATTGTCCATTAACATTTAGAGATTTGAGCTAGAAGCATAGCTTTCCTTTCTTAGATTAAGCATAAGAAACAAAACCCCCAAAAATAACAAAAAACTATAAAACAACAAAGTAAGAAAAAGATTTAACTAAGCACATATGGTGCACCACACTTCATTAGTTTACGATACCCAGATTGATAATTTATGTAGAGAAATTTAGGACACTAAATTGACTAAACATTTTGGCGCTGTTGCCGGGGAAGTGTAATTAGGAGACCTTATTTGTTACGTCTAAATTTTTTTTTAATAATTCTTGACTATGCTCTCCTCCTACACTTTGTGTGATCTAGAGGATCAGAAAAAGAATTGTTATGTTTAAAAAAAGGGGGAAAAATAAACTTCATCATTTCATTTGATTCAAAAAAAAAAAAAATCCAACTGCTTTGATAGGTTCAGCTGTCCAAGATTAATTGGTTATGGTTTGTAGCAGTCCTCAAAACACTGTGTCCTGTTTTAATAAGATTATGCAAATTAGCAGTGGAATGCAACCTGATTCTGCAACTAACTGTGAATTCTGCACCTAATTCCAACGTTTGGCAGGTTACAAGCATCCAATGAAGAAATCAACCACATGGGCATCTCCATAATCATCCTGACATGGATCCTATGCTAGTCACCCAGTCCAGATCGATAAAAAACTAGCCTAAGACCTGAGTCAAAGTCCTGTTTTTAGCATATTTACCTTTAATTCTTTGCTACCTGAAATTGAAAAAAATTAATCATTTTAATAAATTTTACAATTTTAGAGAAAAAAGAAAAAGCAATTCAATGGAATGACTCCTATGGTCTTTATTGATGATATATTCGCTCTGTAATACACTCCACAATAGTTTCACATCCACTTTGTATGGATCCCTCATGCTGCCAATAAGTCGAACCAATGCATCGCTGACCTTGCAATATGATTTCCATGGCCTCAACATGTCAATTGTTCCCAATCCAATGACTTCAATTAAAAATTACAAACGCCATGCATAGTCTCTCGGTCATGGCTTTGTTCAGTGATTCCCCACTCTTCTTTATGAAATGGCTTCGCGAATCTATAAATAGTGTGTTCTTCATTAGTGTGCCTTTCCTGTGGTTGGATTGGAAATTTCTTATCTCCCACATAGATTTCCAATAATGATCAACAGTGTGCACACTACCACTATCAAACAAAGACGTATTGTCTTACATCTGATTTGAAATTTCACAGCCCAATGCAACAATTCAGGAAAATGCAAAATAGAGAAAAATGTTAAACATCAACTGCACGATCTGGCCAAACGAAGATGAACTAGGGAAAAATAAAACATTAGTTTTTTCAGAAATAGAGTCAATTAGATAACCCTGAAATTGTTTTAATAAATTTGAAGCGGTTTGGGAGAAGTTTGCAGTTCTTTGAAGCCCATTTTTGCATGCCGCGAGAGAGAAAAACATAAATTGAAACATGAATAGGCTGATTGATTTAATTCGGCTTCTTGGAAAGGGAAATTATAATTTGATTATGTGTTGCCATTTACTCCACCACGTCTCTCACCTTTTAATGCCACCCGTCTGTAACTCATTAACACCTATTAATAGCTATCCCAATTGAAAGAAGCTTTGTTTAGTGATTAACTCCATTACGTGAACTGGTTGGATATGGCTCTTCGCAACCGATTGATAGACATGGCATGGAGCTTCTTGGCATTAAATCTTGACTTTAATGACTAACGGTTTCTCTTCTGACTCGTACTTTAGTTAGGGCTAATTATATGTATCCAAAAATCACGCGACTATTCTCTTTATTTCCACATTGCAGAGTTTTAGATTTGGTGTGATCTTATCGAAGTTGGCTACTTTACGTATGGCACGGAGTGGAATGAATCCCATGCAGGTAGTTGGTGTTGTTAGTTTTCAGAATCGTCACCTTAATATTCCTAGGATTTGTCTTAAACATGAGCTATGGCTTAGTATATGCATGCCTGAACCAAAAATAGCTAAACTCTATTAAAGGAAATGTAGAAGACAATGGCTATCTCATTCAGCAACTATGAAATTTTGGGAAATGGTTTCTTGAGAATTGTCAAATCCAAAACAAGTTCGACTGTTGCAGTAGTTGGTCTATAGAATAATCCTCTGTACATACAAAACAAATTGAAAATTGATTGTTGGTTGTCTTTTAGCTGCAGAATGCAGCTCTATTCTGCGGCTAACCGGACAATTCTGCAACCATTTTCATACTTTTGTATGTTACAAGTGTCGAAAGATGAAACGAGCCACATGGATAGCTAGCAAAATGTCAATACATGGATGGTGTCCTATCCATTTGATCCAAGTCGATGAAAAAGACCCCGATCAAAGGGAAGTCAAGGTGTGTGTTATCACTAAGTCGCCACATGTCAAGAAAAAACAATTTAGAATCAATGAAATGAATAAGTTATTTGCTCACTTTTCTGAAGGTATTGATTAATTTTGCACTGATGATGAAAAATGAATGGCTAACTTTTTTTCAAGATTTTTAGCTACAGAAATTGTGCACATTCTACAGCTAAAGTCATTCCACAGCTAAAGCCATTATGTAGCTAAAAAACGTCATTGTTCAAATCAGCCTAACTTTCTCATACGAAATCAGATTTTGATGATTCAAGTGTCATTGGAAAGATCTCGACAAGATATACACAATGAGAAATCCATAATCATATTTTTAAAATAGTAAATAATGAAATAAATTGTTGAAAATAAGAAACATTCGACTTGAGGCACTAATTCCAAAGCAAGTATAAATTATTTTGATTTTCCTTTGAGAACTTGTTTCATTAATACAAATTCTTACTTTTGTGTGTAAATATCATAACTAGAGAGGTTGACCATCTCTCTCCTTTGATAATCTTACATTCCATTGCAGAAGAAGTATTAGTTTTTTTGCAGGTTCCAGGAGGAATGAAAAATGACTATAAGAGAATGGTGTCTCTTTTAAGAGACCAATTTGTTTCATAAGAGGATGATCAGCAACAAAGAGGAAATATTCTAATACAAAATCAAATCCAAATACTTGAAAACTTTCAAATACTATTGTCTCCATCACATCCATACTTCATAATAAACCATTCACCTCATTTCCCTTCATATTTTCCATTTACATTCACATACATTTTCCATTACTTTTTGTCCATTCATAACCCACAAATAAAATCAAGAGGCTCATTCACATGCTTATTTCCCATTGCCATTTCTATTCTCCATTTCCATTTTCCAGTTTCATCTTCCCTTTCTTGTGATTTTCACTTCGTAAATAAGCCCTACTTGAGTCCATAATCCTTTCAGTCTAAGTTCCTTGTAAAGACACCTTGAGGCTTGCATTCCTTAATGGCAAGTCCTAATGCTGACAAAAAATGGGAATACATTAATGTCCCTTGTTCATCAGATCTTCTAGGTGACTCGACATTGGAAAAATTATTCGTACCTAACAAGATGTGTTTGGGCATCTTGACTCTCATTGTCATCAATGGTGAGAGTTCTCGTGTTGACTAGTGGCATCCATTAATGGCCACTAAGTCAACAATTTCCTGCTATGTTCGACATTAGAACATCTTTTCACATAGTAGGAATTGTGCCAATGAGTTTTGAAGACATGAAGACTATTATTTTTAGCATTTTGGAGCAGATTCAACAAGTTTTACTAGAAGCAATAAAAATTCAGTTTGACACTTTTATCCATGACTCTTTTTGTCCAGCCACTTGAAGAATAATATGATTAGAATTTTATAGCCACCACACATACAACTCATCCATTTCAAAGGATAGTTAAGGTACACCATTTTCTAGCTTTTGACTATAGAATTCCATAAAGAGCTAGAATGATAAATGTTGGAAAAACATTTCTCTTCCTCATTTCATAAAATTGCCAATACCATCAGTTGTGGGAGAATACATCCATATTCATATCTTTCCGTGTTCATATCATATTCAGGAGCCCACATACTTCGAAAATATATTAATTATTGCATTGTTGTTATGAGCATACAATGGCTTTTCAAAAGTTCTTAAAGGATAATTGGATACAAACACAATCATGGTTGTTACAAAAGAACCAACCATAATGCAATCCAATAAAGATATATTTTGCAAACAAAAATCAAATTATCATTATACAAAGTTCAAAGATCAAAATAGAATGCAACAACAAAATATGGTTGTAACACAAGAACCAACCATGTTGCAATTCAAGTAAAACACTTTGCAAAAGTATGAAGTTATCAAATGATATCGTGCAAAGTTAAGCCAAAGCTCAAGGATCAAAAGAATTAATGTAATATATATTGGATGAGGACATGCAATAGCTTCAGTTGGGGAGTATGTTGGGTCTTGAAATTGTTATTCATTTCCATTACACTTTCACTATTATGTCCATTATATCACCTCCATTTCACCTCCATTTCACTACCATGTCACTACATTCATCCCACTTTCATTATCATTGGATCACATTTATGTTTTTCCAAACTTTATTAATTCTTATGATTTTTTAGTCAATTTGTGGTTAAAAATTAGAAAATAATGTGCATATGCTTATACCTAACAAGTGGGTTGAGATTGTTGACATGTGTAGGTCAAAAGGAGGCTTCTAGAAGACCTTTATGTGGCACCCTAAGGCCAAATTCGAATTTGAATGGAAAGAATCATGGGATCATGAGGATATGTGTCGCATCTCCTATTTGTATTGAAACTCTAAAAAGACATGTGTCTTATCAGTTCCTATTTTGATTAGGACTCTAGAGGTAGATGGAGAGATTCATAGACTCTTATTAATGAGATGACTTCTCATCTTTTTGTATAAATAGGAGATCTCTCTCCTTCATTTGTTAGTTCTTAAGCTTGTAGCTTTTTAGTAGCTCTTTAGCTTGGAGTTTATAGTTCTTCCTTGATGGCTTTGGAAAGCTTTGGAGACCTCTGTTGTATTTTGAAATTCTGAAGAATTTGAATAAAGCTTTGATGTTCTCAACATGGAAGGAAATGTGAAGTAGATGTCATGGAGAATATTAGAATGTAAGGTAGAGTAGATTTTATTTTGTAGTTTTTCTTTGATTCCGTTTCAAGTATGTCATTTTATTGCTTTCAAGTTTGATAGTTTGGATTTTTCATTCATGCAATTTCAATTCATGCAAGTGTGTTCAACGGGTTGATTGTAGATTAGTTTTCTTCACATGTTTCTTGTATTTTCTTATTAGATTAGTCTCTCATGCTATATGATGATATTTCTATAGCCTTTAGCTTAACACCATTTTAGAAGTTAATTGGAAAAATATTGTGATTATAGGTGAAATGATTGGCTTTTCTTTTCATTATTGTACAATTAGATAGTTTAGATGCCATTTTTTTATGCTACATGATGATAGTTCCAGAGCCTTTAGCTTAACACGATTTTAGAAGTTAATTGGTGAAATATTGTGATTATAGGTGAGATGATTGTCTTTACATTTCATTAGTGTGCAATTAGATAGTTTAGATGTCATTTCTTTCATGTTATATGATGATATTTCTAGAGCCTTTAGCTTAACACTGTTTTAGAAGTTAATTGGCGAAATATTGTGGTTATAGGTGAGATAATTGACTTTGCTTTTCATTAGTGTGAAATTAGATAATTTAGATGTCATTTCTTTCATGCCATATGATGATATTTCCGGAGCCTTTATCTTAACAGTCATTTAGAAGTTAATTGACAAAATGTTGTGATTATGGATGAGATTATTGACTAACCATTAAAAGCGGTTTCAGGTTTTTACTTTTTAATTGCAGTAGTTTTATTTTTGCTTTCATTTCATAGACATTTTGTCGGCTTAGATTAAAGTTTTGATTTTTTTCATTTTCTCATTTCTTTAGAAATTAGGTTCTAACATTAGAAGTCATTAGATTTAATTGTCCATTAACATTGAGAGATTTGACCAGAAGCATAGCTTTTATTTCTTAGATTAATCGTAAGAAACAAAACCCCCCAAAAACAACAAAAAACTATAAAACAACGAAGTAAGAAAAAGGGTTACCTAAGCACATATGGTGCACCACACTTCATCACTTTACGATACCTGGATTGATAATTTATGTAGAGAAATTTAGGACACTAAATTTACTAGACAAGAACCCGGGTGGAGTATGTTCAAAGAGAGAAAATGATGAAGGTGTCTGTACATCATTAGTATCACCAACATTGTGCTCAGATCTCGTAGAGAGATAGAGTTATTATTCAAGCCCTTGCTATGTGACAATGTTGGTTGATATGATGCTATACAAATGGCTTACCAATATTACTCTTCTTATGAGAAATTCTTCAGATTAAGAATGACCATGTACCACTATGAATACCTCCATAGTTAAAATGGAGTGTTGAAAAATTTAACTAGGTTTGGTATTCACAATGACATCTGTAATTGTGATTTTATGTAATTGATGAAAAGAAGAAAAATAAAATTATTATCGTAATGCTTGTCTCATGGGTTTCATGAGCAAGGAATTTCATTTCTAATTTGACTCTCAATGTGAGTGCTTATGATTGTTCATAAAGTCAAATTTAGTAAGTGTCATGTTTGAAGGACCATTCTTGGGCATATTATATTTATATATGATTCAATGAATATGTGAAGTATCCCTCCAAGATGAAGCTCAAGCATTAACCTGAAGTCGACTTCAAAGTGGAATTAATTGTCTCCTCCAATAGTCACGTTGACTCACTTGCATGTCAGCTCCTCTAATTACCTTGGGAAACAACTATAAATAAGAGTGCTGACCATCATTTTAGAGGTAGATTTTTGCATATCACAGTCTAAATTTCGAGGATCATCTAGGGAGTTGAGTTCCTAGCGAGGAAGAAAGATAGATTAGCGAGGAATTTTATGTTCATTTGGGATTGTCTTGTAAGAAGTAAAGGTTGAGAAGAGGATAATTCTATTGGAGTAGTGAAGGTCGAAGTATGTTGCAAGAGTGGTGCAGTACTCCTAAGGAGATGAAGTGGAAGAAGGTTGAAAGTCTAAAGCAAGCCAAGGTTGAAGAAGAAGTCGAGAAGGAGGAAGGACCAAAAGTTGGAATATCGTTGACAAAGGACCTTTGTGTCTTGGACTTGGGAGAGGAAAATATGTCAAGGATCTTGTTCTTGGTATTCATCAACTGTAATCTCTATAAGAAGAATAATTTCTTCGGGTTTTCCTCTAAAAGAGTGAGAGATTTTGGCCCTGGTTGATAGTCAATATTTTTTGTCTCTTAACTCTTTATGGTTTATGCATTGGTAGTTGTTTGATAAATAAGGACACCTATAATGGAAGTAAAAGAAGATCCTAACCTAAAGAAGTAAAAATTGCTCACAAGCAGTTTCTAACAGAAGAGAAATCACATAACTACTATGCCATTTTGCTCATTCCTCCTCTACTTCTTCAACTATGGCTTTCTTCTGCTTTAGACCTTCAACCTTCTTCCACTTCACCTCCTTAGGAGGACTATACTTATCATTGGCTTCCACTACTGCAACAGACTTTGGCCTTCACTGCTGAAATAGACCTCTCCTCTTCTCAGCCTTTACTACTTCAATAGACTTCACCTTTCCTCGACCTTCATTTATGGAATATATAGGTCTACAGTTTTGTGTCTGTGGAGGTAAGTTGGCCCACAACACAATCCGAAATCAACAAAAAATACCTCACTACTCTTTCTTTCTTCCTCACTTGTAATTCAACTCCCTTGATGACCCTCGTACTTCATATCTTGATCGAGTTGTATCACTGAAATTATGTCATCTAAACTTAGGTGAGGCTTCATATTTATATAGTTTACCTCTGTAATTAGCTGACATGAGTGTATGTGAACTGACATTTCCTTTGGAGGGTTTCTATTATTTCTTTTTGAAGCCGACTTGAGGATACTTTTCTAGGTCTTGGAGGGCTAATGATACTTGTCTAATGACATAAAAAATGTAGTATGCTCATGAAGGGTCCTTAATACATGAAATTTGTTCAATTTTACTTTATGTCCAATCCTAATGACTCAAAATGGGAGCCATACTAAAAATAAAATTTCTTGCTCATTGTTGTAGCAGCTATAACCATCCTCCAAAATTTTTCCTTAGCTTCATTTGGGAGCCTCCTTACCAACCTTTCATAGCAGCATGGCTTGCTTTTTCAAGTACACAAGCTTTAGTGTTTTTCTCGCACAATGACAACCTGTCCATGAGTACTTGATGAATCCCCCTCACAATTTGTTTCTACGAACTTGTTCCAACTGTAGGCTAAGTAGCTTCCTCAAGAAATTGTGCAATTTTGAAGGGAACCCATCCTTCCCTCTAGAAATTGTGCAATTCTCTCTGGCAGCTTGCTGGGCTCCAAAATTGCGCAATTCTACCAATGAGGCTTCATCTAGAAAGTTGTACAATTATTCCGAGCAGGGCTGCTTCGCCCAGGAATTGTGCAATCCTAAGCAGCAGTCAGCTGCTCTACCCAGAAATTGTGCAAATATCCAAGGCAGCCAACCCAGCTCCCTCCTAGAAATGTGCATTTTCTCCTAGCAGTTGAGTAGGCTCTTGCATGTGCAGTTGAGTTGACGTTTCCCTTCAGGAATGAGAAAAACTAATTTGCATGAATGGGCTGCTCCTCCCAAGGAAACATGCAAAGGAATCCCTTGATTCGGGGATCTATTTTTAGTAGTTGGAGGTTACATACAAGGACCATCTAAGAAACCTCCTGCCAAGTGTCGCTTTTCCTAGATTTGTGGCATGCACATCACAACCTCGATCTTATGAAAACTCGTCAACTAGATGTTGTAGAGCTCATTCCTCACATCGACCTTGCAACTTTGGCATCCCACACTGCATATAGGAATCGTTGGCACATTTAGCTCAGTTGTATTGGGGTAAGCTCAATGTGCATGACTTGCACAAAGTTTCTGTCGCTTTGTGTTTCGCTTTGCGTGATTGCTATCTACTTGATTTCAGTGAGTGCTTGTTATAGTTTTGAAGCATGTTAGCTTGTAGAATCATCATTTCAGCTTTCATTCACATCTCACTACTGTCGCATGCATGACATTGTTTTGCACAAACGATCACCGCTGCGGCAACTCACTTCACACACATGCATGCTTTCCCATTTTCTAAATCCTTTTCTTTTTGTTTGCATGAATGATCATTCACTCCTTTTTTCACTCATCTCATCATGCATTCACACTTTTCATGTTCTTAGTCGCCCGTCGGCCGGATTGGGTTGCCTTGGCCCAGACTGTGCCTTGCCTGGCTAGCATTGTGCATTTCCAGAAGTGAAGGCTCTTCCTTCCCTTCAGAAATTGAGCAAGTCTAGCCAAGAACCGACCTCCAGGCATGCATTTTGCAATTCTTTGAGGAAGTGTCCTATTGGCGCCAGAAACTACACAATGCAATTTGTTGGTTGCATGTCATTACTGACTGAAATTGCACATTGCACAGTTTCAGTCCCTAGTAGGCCAGGCTAGACTGTACATTTCTCACTTCTAGTAGTCAGTCAGCCTCTTGACAGCCAGGACTGTGCCTTGCGTAATCTTGGCAGTCAGTCTCCCAACCTCCTGGTGGAAATTATGCAACCTTCATGATCAGTCACACAGGTATGTTGCAAGTATGTTATGAAGTTCATTTTGGTTTTCAACTGACGAATTGCTTGCCATGAGTGTTTCCATGTCTCCAAGTATCGCAAGTGTTCATATACCTCTCAGTAGCATAGGTACAATGGTTTCCAAGAGAGCAAAGTTGAAGACACCATTTAGAGTATGCTTGGGGATGGAGTCGATCAAGTATCTATGATCTTTCCTACCCATGAAGAAATCAAGTAGTTTGTAGAAAACGACATCAATATATGATGGTAACAACATCAAAACAAGCAACACCATCAATAGAAAGCTCATAGATCCACTTGTGATGAAAGAAACTTTGGAGACTCGGGCTATGAGGTGACTGCGCGACATGAAGATTGTGCGAAGGCGGATAATAGAATAGAGAAGGAGTTGCATGTGCTCAAGCAGCAACTCAAGGAATAAAAAGAACTGCATAGACAAGAGAATGAATTGCAACAAGAATAGGTACACCATGGGGTTTAACATGCACAGACGGATGAAACTGCACCCATACAAGTTATAGATTCATCCCAGTAGTTGGCATAGAGTAGACATGGTGAGTGGTGTTGTTGATCGCATGCAAGGGAATTTAGCAGCATGAATGTCATTGCGTGCACACATGTGTTCTAAACCATTTGGCACAATCACCGAGGCAAAGACAAGAATAAAATCCAACTGGAGCTAAACATGTAGTTGATGGTTGATGCGCATGACCATCGACACACACTAGAAGATCAACATGGACATTATGTATCAATGTGTTACCAGTTCAGCCGAACCCAAGAAGACCATCTGCATGCTAGCAGACGAGTTAGATGTAGGAGCCATACCAATGCACTCGTATGTAATGGAGGCAAGAGTTTGCTTCAACAAGACTTCACCATGGAGCACATTCACACCATCACAGACAACCAAGCTTGGCATCATCTCACCACCTTCACCATAACAAGAATGTCAAAGAATTGGTCTCGCCACAACAAGTCAAGTGTCATTGATGTCTTGCATGGCTTGCTCAAGCTAATTTGTCTCACATGAGCACATGTGCATTGTAATGTAACATTTTGTCAAGTGGAATTTCAAGTGTTGATAGTTGGATGTAACATTCATAGAGTAGATGAAGAGTCATGAGGGTAGATGAACTGTCACAAAGGGAAATATGAAGGGTCACCCCACTATTTTCTATAAATAGAACCTCATAACTCATTGTAAAGGCCTTTGGTCAGCCAAGATTCCAATAGTTCTATCTTAGAGAGATATTGGAAAGTATTGTAATGAGCGTTGGCTTCTCCACTACGCGGAGCTAGTACATCTCTTTGGAGGAGCAGGCGGTCGTGGCTGTAATGTTCTACTGTGAGAACTAGTGGTTGGACATGGATGTATTATATGACTGGATGTTATAGACATTTTTGTGCCTTACAGCATCGAGCATGAAATGTCCATAATCTAAGGGATCCAAAGTCCCTAAACATGTTCTTCCTACCCCTAGAGGAACAAGGCCAACTAACCACATCAATTCACAGAAGTTCTCCACCTGAAACCACTCAAAAACAAGTCAATTCAGGGTCATGTCAACTGCTCCACTGAGCATCTGTGCTAAATGTCAACTGATCCACTGTCTACCTGCGTTGAATGTCAACTCCAACAAAGGCTACCTGTGCTGAGCGAGTTTGGACAAGTGGCAGGCTCATTCCTTAATGTGTCAATGCCCAGGAAGCTTCCAAAATGACACTTACCTCAGGGAATTCGACTGGTGATGAGTAAGAGGTTCCAAATCTCCAAGTGGAAGCAAGAACCTCCAAGTGGACTCAATAACTGAGAGAGGGAGAGGGCACTAGTTAGATCACAAGCTGACTCATCCTCTCTCCAAAATAACTATATATAGATCTCTCCTCCATGAGATCTAGAGGCTGGAATTTTGTTATTGCAAAGAATTTCTGTTGGTTTGAGACTGGAAACATTGGGTGCTTAATGATTTGAAGGGAGCTGAAGAAGGAATTCCATTCTGCTGGGAAGGAGATGTTGGATTGGAGCCCTCTGGGTTGTATCTCTTCCTGAACCTTGTCATCAATCAATAAAGCTATCTTGGTTCTTTCCTATATGCTGGTGTTTTTGTATGATTGCATTAGTGTATTTGATTTATTTCTAATCCTGAATCATTTATGAATATGAATATTTGCCTCTGTGTTGTGTTCTTCTCTTGTCGCAAGTAGCTGTTCTCTTGTCACAGGTAGATGTTCTCTTGTGATCTCGTGGAAATCAAGTAGCTGTTCTCTTGAGCAAGCGAGGAGGCAAGTAGCTGTGAACGCCCAAAGAGAAGAGGATCTAGATCGAGGGACAAACGGAAGACAACGGTAAGTCTATCAATCTCCCCTCTTTCACATTTCATAAAGGAAGAAACCATAATAGCTGTATCTGTTTGTTGCTAAGGCACTGTCACACCTTAGGTGGATAGGATCATCCTGCATAGGAATTTTTCCCCACAACAAATTGGCGACTCCGCTGGGGAGAATTTGTTTATTCATTTCATTTGTGTTTCTGTTATTTGTTTACTTCATAGACTTGACATCAACTATCGAACTGCATCTTCCCGGACGCAAAGTAGAAAGTTGTTGCTTTGATCCAGTTGTTGGACTTGTCTATGATCTAAACAATGGATCCACAAATGATTTGATGATCCTTGTGATAGTCTGTAGTACCCTCTCAAAGCGTCCCTCTGTTTATACCTTGCTTGTGTTTCTAATTTGGCCTGAAACAATTGATTTTTGAGCATTTTATGACCCAGAACCCAAGGGAAACGAGAGTTTCTCCTTCAGCGCAGACACTGTGAAGGCAGTCTGCATTTCAACGCAGGTCCCGTGAAGGCTACCTGCGTTGAATGTCAACTCTACAGTGTTGGACTTGCGCTGAACCAGTTTAGCCTTGTGCAGCTGGGGTTCTCTGCTGTCTGTTGCCCTGTTTTGATCTCTGTTTTTTGCAGCCTTTAACCAACATAGGTACTAGTCAGATAACTCTTTTTCTTTGCTTAGATTCCGCCTCTTTTTGTACAAAAATACTGTGAGTGTTTTTATGTGTTTGTGGCGTGATTTACAGTTTTCCTTTGCATGAGTAAAGTAGTCATCCTGTAGCCTTTGATTCAGATCTGATTGATTGTGATCTTAGAAGGGAGTTCATTGGTTGTTTGCAGATTGATTATAGATTTACTTTTTCTTATTGGTTTGAATTTATCTCTTTTGAAGTGTCAAAAAAAGTCTTTATTTCGAAAATCGTTAAGTGTTGTAATCTCTTCTATCTTCTCTGATTTCGAAAAAGTGAACATGTTTGTATTGATCATTTTAAAAGCAAATTCAAAGTTGTACAAAAAGCTTTCTTTGTAGGCATTAATACTAAGAAAGTGGAAAACAAACACGTGCATTGTGCATTTTGCATTTGATAGTTTGCATGTTGGATTTAGGGAAAGTGCATTAGAGTGTGCTGATTGCTCTTTGAGAAAAGATAATGTTTTTCTTTTCCCTTAGTAGCTAGGATTTTCAAAGTTGAATAGATAATAAAGCTTGCTTATCATCTTAGACTGCATTTAGGAATTTGTATCATACATCTCGTGGTGAACCTTGAAAGGCAAACTTTAAAAAGATCAACCTAAAATAAACTGAATGAACCTAACAATGCTTTGTAACATAACGCACAACATAGATGTCTAGGCTAGAGACGTGTTCCGGCGTCATTAAGCCTAGTGACTGTCGATCTCGTGGAAGGTGGGTGATCCGTCCTGAGGGATGATAGCGCTAGTACGAATTGTGATCCCACATACCGTCGCTTATATATTGGGAGACCCCTATAGGCATATATCCTTTATCCTTAGGAAGCCGTGTCAGCCGCCCTACTGATCGCAATGCAGTGAACACAGCATTCACGAAGATCGACCGCCCGTACCCTAAAAAGTATTCTGCGGTTTTGCGAAAAGTTTGGCACACCCTCTGCCTAGAACTCCGGAGCAGTTTCTTTTGGCCTTTTTCAGAATCTATAATAGAAAAAGTCCATCCGAGCATTTGTCACTTCGGGCTCGTTAAAACTTCGAAGGAGACTAGAGTCATCTTTAGCTTTTTCTCGACTCTTTAAAAGTGAAAAAGCAAGTTATGTCTAAAGCGTCTAATAAAATTCATTCAATTCGGAAACACCAATTTCCCCTTTTTGTATTTTGGTTGATCGAGTAATCCGCAATCGTGGAAGAAAGTCAATTGAAAACCCGTCGTTCGCGGAGGTTTACGAGTCAACCGTCTTTGTCTCCGGAATCGAAAACAGTACGGACAAAGCGAACTCGTTTAACCGGTTCAAAATCTCCCATCAAAGTTAGAACAAGTGTTCCAACTACATCTGAGAGTCCGGTTACTCCAAACATTTCTGGAAACCCTGCCTCTATAGAAGAAGTTCAGCAGCCACAGAGGGACAGTAATACTGATCCTAGTCTGGGGGAAAATACTTGCGTTACTGAACCAGTTACATCTGTGACCGGTTTAGAGATTCTTGCTCCCCAAACAACTGTCACTGTCGAATCAACCCCTTCTTCGGCACCAGAAATATTTTACGGACCTGACGGTCTTCCTCTTCCACCGGGTTTGATTGCGATAGAGGAAATTGTAGAGGATCCGCAAGCAAATACTCCAACTCATTTTGGAGTCGGGATCACTCTATTTCCTTCATCAGAAGTTAATTCACCACAAGTGGAAGTTCCTATAGAATCGCTAGGCAATCTATTGGATAGACTCAAAATTTCTGAAAAACCGTCAACATCTAGGACTGTGTCGAATGACACAGCGAAAACAGAAGCACCTACCGTCACTCTGACAATGTTTGTCGGCATACCATCTGTCCCGACTAGCTCGCAACCGCTAGAAGGAGTCCACCAAGGGACTATTTCGATAGTGTGGTCTGTTCCAGTTTGTTCATCCGGAATAATATCCGGCAACTCGTATGTTGAGACTCACCAGATTGATCCTTTTGGAGGTCAATTTGGGCAATCCAGTCCCCAAGGACAAACAATCCCCTTGAGTTCCGGATTGCTACCGTATGGGGGGCAGTATGCCCTTTCATTGCCCCCTCCGGGAGGGTATCCATACGGGAGTTCGCAACAGTATTCAGGTTATACTGGGATTACATCGAGTGGTTGGGTACCTATGATACCTCAACAACCAAGGGTTGTGTATTCTATGCAACAGTGTGTACCTATGACGAACATCTCGACCACACCGGCTATTGTAACAGTGTCACAAGTTCAAGCGATGCCTGTTGCATGTCAACCTCAGATTTCTCAGGTTGTAATGCAACAGCCCCTTGACCATGGGTCACAACCACAATCGCCAACTGGTGGGGCGACACAGGTCCAAACGGGTACAATTACCCCACACCTTGGTCCAACGGTTAGCATAGCGCAACAGAACATGGCTTCACAACCATGGCTGGTGCAATACCAACAACCACAATTCCAGCAACTGTACCAAGGTTCTAAGCAGCAGATCTTTGCGAACAGTGGACAACCGTATATTCAAAACGGTCAAAACCAACCGCTTTACAGTGGTCAAGTCCACCAACCGTATCAGTCATACCAACATCAATTGCATTATGCTGGTATGCAAAGGCCCACTACTCAAGCGATTCCATCGTACCCTGGTTATGCTTCACCTAACCTGAATCAGCAGTTATCGCTCGTGGCAACTTTAGAGTTACCCGATTTACACCGGTTAACCAACGATCTGATTGCTTATGACCCTTGGTGGCCAGCGATTCCTCACAAACTTCCATCTGACATTCCTAAATTCAATGGAAATCCAGGTGAAGACCCATCGAATCACGTGATGACTTTTCATCTGTGGTGTTCGTCGAACACCCTGAATGATGATTCGATAAGGCTTCGCCTTTTTCAGAGGACATTAACGGGTCCAGTGGCAAAATGGTATATTGAATTACCTAGAGCCTCATTCGACAATTTTAGCTCCCTAGCCACGACTTTCTTGACCCATTTTCAATTACCAATAAGGTATGAAACGGGAACAGAAATATTAACCAACTTCAAGCAGACAACTGCCACTCATATATCCGATCATATACATGAATGGCGTCGTGGTCGTAGGATGGTGAAAACATACGTTCCCAATCAGCTTTTAGCTGAATGGTTTATAAAGTCGTTACTTCCTGCTATAACAGAAGATATGAGTGGGGGGGTCGTAACAGAGGAGCAAGTTATTGCTCGTGCACAATACCTAGACTTAGTTTATACTCAGTCTGGAACACTCTACAACAAAATACCTGACGCCCCTAGACCGGAATTTTCAATTCCTCCTCCTCCTAAATCCAATAGTGACTCTCATGCTGGCGATGGCGTGATTGGCACAGCAAACGCGAAATCGACAAAGGCTTCGTCCAAGAAAGCCCGTAAGAATTCGGATCAAAATGCAAAAGAAGAAATTCTTGCTTCGGAAGTAAATGTCGTATCAGAAGATAAAGGCAAAGAAACCAATCAACCAGGAAACAAGAAGAAGCAAAACAAAGGGAAGAAGAAATAACAGGGTGAGTCATCTCCTGGAAAAACTTCTTCAAACCCTCCTAATAAAGCTGAGCTTAAAAGGGATCATTATACAAGGGATTGTCCCTATAAAGCTGAGCTTAAAAGGTTCTTTAAAAGTTCACAAACCTCAGCTGTGTTAACTGATCCATTTCCCAACCCAGGTCAAAATCTGGTTGATAGTGGAAATGCTTCCCCGTCACAAGTACTTATGTTGTCGGTTTCAAAACAGCAGAATGATGCTTTGATTTCGACAAGGAACAAATATTACGGGAATCCGCAGCTGTCGAACGACAAAGGTAAAGATCAACCAAGTAGTTCGACGACAACTTCGACAGAAGTTGTACCACCCATCATTCCTGAATTAACAATAAAACCGTTAAAGGGAGTAGTACACAAGTCGACATTTAATCCTCGCGCCAGAGCGACGCAGCATTATAACATAGTGGAAGATTTGGCCCAATCGCCATCCGCTATGTCAACTCTTGAAGTACTACAGAATTGCCCATCCCAAAGACAGGCTTTGTTATCGGCTATTGGTGGGGTTGATCCTAAGGATTCCAATCTTGTATCCTTTGATCACAAAGGATATGATCCTCAGTTACCAGCTCAACTAGCTTTCCTTATTCAAGTGAAAGGCCTCAACAAAACTGTTCACCGAACAATTATTGACGAGGGGGAATCTACATGTATTATGTCGATGAGTTGCTGGAAAACTTTAGGATCTCCAACCTTGTCGCGATCTTCGACGACATTAAAAGCTTTCGACGGAAGGACTTATACCCCGTACGGTATCCTTAATAACTTGAAGGTTGAACTGGGAGGAAAAACAGTAGAAATAGATGTTGAAGTCATCGATGGGAATCTTGACTACAACATCCTACTGGGAAGACCATGGATCTATGCCATGGCAGCTGTTGTGTCGACTTATTTTAGGAAGATCGCATTCCAGTTTGAACGAGGGATTACGATCGTCGACCAAAAAAACTTCCTCCCTAATGGTTCACAAGTTACAGGAAGCATTCCCATGATCCATGAGAGCAACCATTCGCTTCAAGATATCAGACTAGGCCTACTGAAATACCCCACAATGATGGGAACTTTCACGCTTCCACCTCCTATATACATAGGAAATATAGCATTAGTAGCAACCTGCAACATGATATCTTCCACAAAGGTCACAAAAGACGATGTCGACATGGATCATGCGATGGTTTTGCCCCCAAGCCCTATAGAAATATTGTAGTAATCAATGTTTCGAGCATGGGAGGCGAACCCAAATCAACGCTCGTCAAGCGTTTGGGTGGATAGGTCTAGAGAATATGGTACCCCATTAGATCCTTGGTCGAAAGTGCATGGGACTGACGAAGGAATCTTACAATCAATGTTGATTGAGGGGAAACCATGGAATGATCACCACCATCGTTCCCTTCTTCCAGAATATGAAGAAGATACTCAACAAGACCTTTATCACCCTTCAGTTTTTGAATTCCTATCAAATACTATGAATACGGTGGATTCCGAGCGAAACTTATCCAATATTGAAGAGACTATAGCCATAAATATCTCGACTAAAACAAATGTTGGAGAGAATATTTATGTCGGTAAAGGTTGTTCCCCTTCAGAACTGGAAATATATAACGCTCTTTTTCGCGAATTCAGAGATGTCTTTGCTTGGTCATATGATGAAATGCCAGGCATTGACTCGAATATCGTTGAACATGAAATTAAAATGTATCCTGATGTCAAACCAGTAAGACAACGACTTCGGCATGTGCACCCCAAGAAAGCCGCTGCCATTAAGGCAGAAGTTGAAAAGCTTCTCCATGCTGGTTTCATCTACCCAGTTCCTCTAACCAATTGGGTATCGAATATTGTCCCTGTTATGAAGAAACAGGGAACGATTAGAGTGTGCGTCGACTATAGGGATGTAAACCAAGCTTGTCCGAAGGACAACTACCCTACACCCTTCATCGACCAGATAATTGATGAATGCGCCGGATGTGAAATCTTTTCATTTATGGATGGATTTTCCGGGTATAATCAAATAAATATCCGCCCATAGGACCAGTCAAAGACTGCATTTATTTGTTCGTGGGGCACATTTGCTTATCGAAAATTACCTTTTAGTTTAAAGAACGTAGGGGTGACGTTTCAGAGAGCAATGAATTATGCTTTCCATGACATCAAGAACATCATTCAACCATATCTCGAAGACCTTCCGGCTCATTTGTGAAAGAGGATTGATCATCCGCAGCATTTAAGAGCGATATTTCTACGTTGCCGACACTACAAGATAAGACTCAATCACACACAAATGTGTTTTTCGTCGTCGTTCTGGTCGTTTACTTGGCTTTGTAGTCTCTAAGGATGGGATTCGTCTCGACCCTTGCAAGGTTCAGGCAATCATTAATTTGCTTCCACCTTCAAATTTGCTTCAGATTCAGAAACTCCAAGGGAAAGCAAACTTTCTGAGGAGGTTCATTCCAAATTACGTAGAACTTGGTAAAGGTTATACTCGTCTTTTGAAAAAGGATGTACCTTTTGTTTGGGATCAGGTGGCGCAAGCTCCCTTTGATGCTCTGAAAGATTCTCTAGTAAAAGCATCATTAATGTATGCCCCGGACTATCAAAGAGATTTTAACCTATATTTGGCTGCAGCAGATACGACCATTGCGATGGTCTCAGTTCAAGAAGTCGATGGAATTGAACATCCTATATATTATTTAAGTAAAAACTTGAATGATACAGAAAGAAAATATTCTTATGTCGAAAAACTAGCGCTTGCAGCTGTTCAAGCGATTCAAAGATTTCGACATTATGTCCTCTTTCGAAAACTACCATTTTATCATATTGCAACCCCATGACGTATATACTGTCGCGACAGTTGCTGGGGGGAAAATATTCAAAATGGATAGTGATCCTTGAAGAGTTTGATCTGGAATTCGTAAAATCCAAATCAAAGAAAGCTCTAGTTTTCGCAGAATTATTGTGCGATCTCCCATCGTCGTCCAATGATGAAACCTCCGAAGAATCAATCGTGGACGAGAATTTGTTTATGATATCTACAAGAAATGAGTGGTATGGAGATATCATAATTTATCTCCAAACCCAAAAGTTCAGGCCTAACACCTCTCACTCAGAACAGAAACGTATACGATACCAAGCTGAAGACTACATGATCGTCGGTGATACGCTTTACCGTCGTGGTATCGATACAGTCCTGAGGAGGTGCCTTACCCATGAGGAGGCCGAAAAATCCCTGAATGAATGTCATTCAGGTGCGTGTGGGGGTCATCAATCTGGATATGCAACAGCACAAGAAATCTTACGAGCAGGATACTTCTGGCCAATCATGTTCAAAGATTGCATAATCGCAGTCAGAAGTTGCCATGCTTGTCAAATTTTTGATAGCAAAACCAGAAGACCACCCACACCTTTACAACCAATAGTTGCTGTTGGGCCTTTCACCAAATGGGCATCGATTTCATGCAATGTAACCCCACCTCGACTGGGGGGCATGGGTATATTATAGTCGCCATTGACTATTTTACAAATGGGCCGAGGCGATGCCTACATTGGATAACACTGGTGAAACAGCTGCCCTTTTCTTTTTCAATCATGTAGTCACCAGGTTCGGCGTACCACAGGCTATAGTGACAGATCATGGATCGCATTTTCGCAATCACATGATGGTTGAATTAGCTGCCAAGCTAGGGCTATCTCACGACAGCTCTACCCCGCATTATCCGCAAGCGAACAGACAAGTTGAAGCAATCAACAAGGTCCTGAAGCGTATGTTGCAAAGGATGATCGGGGTTCACAAAAGAAGGTGGCACCTAATCCTGTACTCAGCCTTGTGGGCTTACCGAACATCGGTAAAGAACGTGACCGGGTTCACACCTTTCCAACTGGTGTATGGCCTGGAAGCAGTCTTGCCAATCCAGTGCGAAATTTCGTCGTTTAAACTCTCAATTGATCTCCTCCCCAGAACTTCGGAAGAAGAGGCTCGTTTCTTGGAATTAATCCAATTGGATGAAACCCGTCATGATGCCGCTTTGGCTAACGAAGCCCATAAGAAACGAGTCAAGGCGCAGTTCGACAAAAATGTCAAACCCCGTGTCTTCTCAGAAGGTGACTTGGTCTTGCTCTACGACCAAGAATCCGATAAATTGGGAGCAGGTAAATTTAATTCCTTATGGATGGGCCCCTATATTGTTAAATGAGTGTTAGCAAAAGGAGCCTACGAATTAATGGATTATGACGGAATTCCAGTGGCGCAACCCCGTAATGGGTTGTACCTCAAGCGTTACTATGCTTAAATAGTAACCTGTATGCTTTGGTTGTATTTTGTTTTCGCTAAAGTACTTGTTTTGGTCGAATGATCCACCTCTTTACATTTATTGCAGATGTCAAACCTTCTGGAGACATGTGTTGGATATGCCGACGGAGCGAGTCGTAGTTCGCGGAACCTATCCTCCGCAGCCTGGGCCATTTTTGATCCAAGCGGCGAGTTAGTAAGTTTCAGAGGTGTGTGTATTGGGCAATCAACGAATAATATCACTGAGTATAGCGCGTTGATAGAACTACTCTCTGATGCCATCACCCATGGTATATGCCGAATAATTGTCAGGCTAGACTCACAACTCGTAATACTACAACTCAATGGTATATATTCCGTTCGCAATCTGGCTATTTATCGCATGTTCCTAAGGGTTAATATTTTGGAAAGACAGTTTGATTCAATTCAATACCAGCATATTTCCAGAAACTTGAACACATTAACCGACTCGTTAGCAAACTATGTGTTAGATAGACATTTGCGACATTTATAAAAAGAGACACATCATCAATGATTGTACATATGGATCATATAACTCAACCAGAATAAAACTCGAAAATCAAAATATATATAAGTTGTTTATCGTTCATACCGAATGTTCTGTAACCAAGACAAAAATCGGTCATATGACCCAAAAACTCAAAAGTGCTAGGGGGCACCCTAGCCTAGTGATGCTCATGATAGCAAGTCACGGCCTGTGCGATCATGCGCAAGAGACGAGTCCATCGTCTAGGCACACCAGTAGTATGGCGCTGCAACTGTAAAGGTAACTCTTCGATCCGTACATCCGGAATACCGAGAGTAAGGCTCTCAACCTACTCCTGCACAGCTGTAAGGGTCTCGGCCACGTCAAGGTCGCGAAGAATAACTCTCCCAAGAGGCTCCCCTGCTGGGGCGGCAACTGGCAGTCTCGGACGAACTGTTGGACGAACAGGACCAACATCTGCATGCACACAAGAGTTTGATTAAAAGTCTTGATAGAATAAAGCACATCAACATTATGAATAAAAGCAGTAAACAGCGATATGGTCAGAGATTTTACCAATAGCGCCCCACTGTTCGCCGTCCAGTAACACCAAATCCGCATCACCTCGGAAATCCATACCCACATATGGATACTCGGAATAAACCATCTCCTGGTGCTCGAACCACCTGAAGAAGGTATCAATGAAAGTAATCTGAGATTGACCAGCATGCCTAGACATGTGGTCAACCCATCTCTACATGCGTGGCTCGGTAGGAGAAGGCAGGTCGAGTGCAATATACTGAGGCTGCATCAGTGGTATTTTCTCCAAGGCAAAGGCAGTCAAAACAGAACCAAATCTAAATTTCTTCAGCTTCCCATCCTTTACCTTGGTCAATTCATTTTTCATCTGAACAAGTACTGCATCACACCCGTTGAATACTTTCGGTTGGAGACACTACAAGGCGTGCTGCACATAAGATCTGTTGGCAACATGTAGAGATGCGCTACCGGCCATCCTACCAATAGTATACAGAATGGACCTGAGAGACCTGTCAGTAATCTCACGGATAACAACCTTGCCATCTCTGCTCGGCTGGGAACCTTCCCTGCAATACTGGCGGACATAATCTCTCACGGAGTCATTCCCCCGGGCCGAACCTGACAAAGAAATGGGGGCACCCCGCCTTGACAACCCAGTCAAAAAGTAAATGTCTACGATGGTCAAGGGGATGGATTTTCCCCTAATCTGGAATACTTGGTTGATGGGATCCCAATCATCAAGAATATACTGCAGTAAAGAGATCTGTGCTCTCATGCTAGAGATACGGAAAAACTTCAGCAGGCCACAGTTCTGCAGCGCGTTCACCGTGACAGGGTCATGGAGAGCAATCATATCTTCTTCTTCATGTTCTCGTTCTCGCCATGTAAGTGACATTTTACTCAAAGGTCCCTGCAAAACAAACAAGAGAATGAGTAAGATCCTGGATTTGATGAGAAAATGGCGAAATTTCATCAAAAACTGTGCCACAAAATCAGTTTTCTAGTCCCAACGCAGGTAGACATTGTTCCACCTGCGTTGAAGGTCAAGCTGTCTCAAGGCAGCTTGACATTCAACGCAGGTTTCGAGTGGACAACCTGCGTTGATTACAGGGCGCCCTGGCGAAACCCCAAGTGCTCAGAAAGGCAAGGAAACAGGCACAGAATGGGAAAATGAAACCATGAAAAGAAAGAGCTAGGGTTTATCTCCTAACTGGTCCAGACGGCGCCGAGAATCGTCCACAGAACCTCCCGAAATCAGCTGGTGAAAATCAAGGGGAAAGAGGCACCTCCAAAGCTCCAACAAACCAAGTTCAAATGAAATGGTAAAATGAGAGATAAAAACACTTTTTAAATGCTTTTTGCGTAGTTAAAAGCGAAATATTAGGGTTTTAATCTCATTTTCAAGAAACGTTATTCATTTCTAACTAAGTTTGATGCAGCAATTGAGAATGCAGTACTATCCTTGAGAAGAGAAAAGCTAGTTTTGGTAAAAAATCAAAATTTGACTATAAAATCGAGCAGTTTTAGCATAAAGTTCATGCTCGTTAAAAAATAAACGCAAGATCCGAGCAGTTTTAGCACATAGTTCATGCTCATTAAAAAATAAACATAAGATTCGAGCAGTTTTAACGCGGAATTTATGCTCGTTAAAAAATAGAAAAGCGATTGTGAGCAAACTTTCCCCTAGAGTTCAAGCTCATCCAGAAAAAATGAACCGGTAAATAACCACTGTGATCGTAAATTTATCAGCCATAAAAGCCTTGGTTGTGTTTGCACCTGCCACCTCCACTTTTCATTTGGCCGACCGTTCACCTCCATATGATTGCTTACCCATTTTGAGGAACAGCTGCAAAGAGTGATTTCACCTAGCCATCCTTGTGACACTGCCGTGATTGGAAAATTCCAACCTGTACCTGGAATCTGCTGCTAACCCTGTTTATCACTCATTCCTCAAAAGACGAGTCTCCTTTAAGCTCTTTTCAATTGACTCGTAAAATATGAAAAGATTGCCGAGTTTTGGCCTTCCAGCTCGTTAAAGCGACCGGAAGTGCTATCCCTCCTCTAGATTTTAATCTTTTTGGACCTGAGGGATTATTGCACAAAAAGATCGAGCGCTTGTTTTGTTCGGCTCGTTAAAACTATCGAAAACTCATCCCTTCTGTATTGTTTTATACCTTTTCGGAGTTAAGGGATTAGATGACGAAAAAGGAATTTTGGAGTTAACTTTATGTACCTTTTCAGACTCTCTAAAAATGAAAAGGACCGAGTTATCCTTGTCGTTAGACTCATTAAAATTATTAAATAGCGACAAACTTGTCTTTAGACGAAAACGAGTTTCACTATCGCTAGGCTCGTTAAAACATAGAGATGGGCTTGCCCGAAGGGCAGGTTATAGAACAAGCATATGTTATCCTCCTCAAGCTTGACAAAAATAAAGAGGTACTGGTCAGCAATGACTGGGGAAAATTGGGGGAAAATTGAGAAAACTTTGATGGTAGCAGGTCACTCTTGAACATGACACTTTTCCGCCGTACCACAATCGGGTTGGGTTGTCTAATTCACCGGTCACATCACCATGGTGTCGCCATACCATCCATATTTGGGGTAATGCTACCGATCCATCGCATTAGTGTCACCATATGTTCAAGAGAAGTTGTTCAGAAAGAGTCAACCGGGTCCCATCCACTACCATACATTATCCTTCATCCATTCATGACCGCCACCCTAAATCATATGTCACAGATCGTTTTCACCTCCATTAAAATCATTAGCTCCGTTCCGTGTCACTGATGTGGGATTCATCAAGGCCCTCCTTTGACGGATCGCTTCTTGTCGACATCAGCTCATTATCAAAGAAGTTGATCTAGGAACAACCCCTTCAGTACTTTGAAGCTTGCATGCCTCAATGGCAAGTTTCTCACTTCCAGCGACAGGTATACATCAATGACCTTCGACCAGAATATTTTGCATGGTGTTCGACGCCAAGTCCTTTATTCACACCACGTGAATTGTACTGCAGTACCTTGAGGGTCATTATCATTATCGGTGATTCCTCTCGCACTTGTTAATGGTTTACATCATTGACCGTAATCAAGCAATGTCTTTCCATGTTCGACTTCAGCGCAATTTCTCACATGGATCGACTTGTACTTAGAGTGAAGATCGAACGAGTTTGAAGACCCCGGATCTAGTTTCATCCATCTGGGCTGCGATATATATTCAGGAAAGATAAAGACATTTGACATGTACATCGTTGCAGCAGATGATCATCCTACTCAAAGGATGATGATTTCGCCAAAATTATCAGTCTACCATTAGACGATCGTCTGTTCTATGTACAAAAATGAATTTATAAAGTTGAGCATGGGAATGCCCGCCTCAGCTAGATCATGAAAGCAGTATGAATCATAATGTATTGTATTGTATCTTATTACAGGTCTCCTCCCAGCAAATGGATGAACTTCGGACCCTCTTGGATAAAGCATTTCACCTCATAAACGGCCTCATACTTTAGGGGGCAACTGTTATAGACATTTTTGTGCCTTACAGCATCGAGCATGAAATGTCCATAATCTAAGGGATCCAAAGTCCCTAAACATGTTGTTCCTACCCCTAGAGGAACAAGGCCAACTAACCATAGCAATTCACAGAAGTTCTCCACCTGAAACCACTCAAAAACAAGTCAATTCAGGGTCATGTCAACTGCTCCACTGAGCATCTGCGCTGAATGTCAACTGCTCCACTGTCTACCTGCATTGAATGTCAACTCCAACAAAGGCTACCTGCGCTGAGTGAGTTTGGACAAGTGGCAGGCTCATTCCTCAATGTGTCAATGCCCAGGAAGCTTCCAAAATGACACTTACCTCAGGGAATTCGACTGGTGATGAGTAAGAGGTTCCAAATCTCCAAGTGGAAGCAAGAACCTCCAAGTGGACTTAAGAACTGAGAGAGGGAGAGGACACTAGTCAAATCACAAGCTGACTCATCCTCTCTCCAAAATAACTATATATAGATCTCTCCTCCATGAGATCTAGAGGCTGGAATTTTGTTATTGCAAATAATTGCTGTTGGTTTGAGACTGGAAACATTGGGTGCTTAATGCTTTGAAGGGAGCTGAAGAAGGAATTCCATTCTGCTGGGAAGGAGATGCTGGATTGGATCCCTCTGGGTTGTATCTCTTCCTGAACCTTATTACCAATCAATAAAGCTATCTTGGTTCTTTCCTATATGCTGGTGTATTTGTATGATTGCATTAGTGTATTTGATTTATTTCTAATCCTGAATCATTTATGAATATGAATATTTGCCTTTGTGTTGTGTTCTTCTCTTGTCGCAAGTAGCTGTTCTCTTGTCACAGGTAGCTGTTCTCTTGTGATCTCGTGGAAATCAAGTAGCTGTTCTCTTGAGAAAGCGAGGAGGCAAGTAGCTGTGAACACCCGAAGAAAAGAGAATCTAGATCGAGGGACAAACGGAAGACAATGGTAACTCTATCGATCTCCCCTCTTTCACATTTCATAAAGGAAGAAACCATAATAGTTGTATATGTTTGTTGCTAAGGCACTGTCACACCTTAGGTGGATAGGATCGTCCTGCATAGGCATTTTTCCCCACAACGCTGGAACTTACACTTCTTAATATAATAGAGCCAACAAATTTTCATGCATATGTTGTTATTATAGTTGGATTATTCTGGTTGTTGTAGTAATGTATGTTATTTAACTTACGCATTTGTGTATGAACTATTTTGTATGCAATTGTATGAATCTTGTTGCAGATGTGTTGTTGGTTTGAACATCACTTTGAATTAATATCTATCTTTCTTTCCAGTCAATGATACATCTTTTCTTGTGTGTTCCGTTCCAATATGAGTAGTATTACAGGTTTCCAAGGGGCACACTCACCTCACCCTCTTTGTGTTATAACCTCTCATGCACCTTCCTTGACTTACTGTAGTTGTCACACACTTGCTACCAATAGATTTATCTTACTTGCCTCTGTGAAAAATCGTGGTCAAGGAATTACCTTATGACCCACTACTGGGACTCCTACACCAAATAGTCTGAGTTCTAATTGGGACTTCTTAATGGGGAGATCCCCTGGCATGTTGGTGGGTCCACAACCATCAAGATTTCTAGCACTAGAAGGAGGGACAGATAACAAGTTGTGTCCTCTCATCCTATTTCGAACCTTTGCATATCTATCATGGAGTCTTGTGCTCTTCTCCCTCTGCAATGTTTTTCGAACCCAGAAGATGTCACCATCATGAGGGAGTTTTTTTATCACTTTTCCACTTACACGTATGATGGTGAAGGAAAAGTGGCATGGCCTGAGTTCTTACATAACTTTATTTCCATGCTTCATGAGCAAGATGGATGTTCAGACGAACAAGCCAGTTTGTTGCTTGCATACACACTTTACGAATCTCCACATTGGTGGTTGTGCAGCCTACCGGCTCACAGCATGCACTCACTTGAGCACTTCTCTAATCTCATTGAAGGTACATTCTATCATTTTGATCGAGAACATCTTGAACAAAAACTGTTACAACAACATAAGGCTCCTTAGGAATCTCCTATGGATTTTTAGCAGTGCTTCCGTGACTTTCAATTTCAAGCTCCGAATAGCGAGATGAAATTCTTCTATCTTTGGGACCGATTCAAGTATTTCCTTAAGAAATATGATGGTCCGAAGAAGAAGTTTGAAATCAAGCCTCTCTGATCATTCTTCAGTTATGGAGTTGCGCAATCTCAGGCGTAGATGGTTGCTGTCACAAGTGATTGTTCATCGTCCCCTCATTAAACAACTCCACCACTATAGAGTGATGTGGGAGATCATGCTCACACATTAGTTCAACTGTCACATCCTCCCAACATCTCTTCGCTTAATTTTCGTGTAGATTTGGTTGTGAGTCCATCAAAATGTCATATGCATTTTGTAACACAACCTCTATCTTCATACTCAGCTAATCCTCTAGATGATACTGCCTTGTCTTCTTCCATTCCAGACTCTACACTTATTGTGAATGAGGATCAATGCACTGATGAAGTTGGTGTTTCACAACCAACATGCGCTATCATTCATGAAGAGTATGACTAGGAGCTTGAGTATCAACACTCAACAAAGGATAACTCCCCTCCATCTGAGCCTCCTCCATTATTTCCTGACATCTTTGGTGAACTTACCATCCATGATTCTGCCTATGTATCTTCATTTACGGATGCATCCACTGTTGATCACTCACAAGACACATTGGATGTCATTCCATCATCTGACAACGGAGAGGATAAGTTATTCATTGAAAATCCACTTGATCTTTAATCTGCCTTTTCCATAAACACAGAGGATGAATTTGTCTAATTTTCATCTACCCCCCTGTTTGATTCACCAGATCATGAGGATGCCGATGAAATCATTGATTTTTTTGATTGTGGCTATCATGATCCATTTACTCCCATATTTGATCATAGTCATGATTCTATCACAATTGATTTTTCGAAGGCACCATTTATGATGATTTATTTGTCAATGAAGTCAAAACACCCCAAAATGTCGAGGCACTTTAACCCGAGCTGATGGTTATGTTAGGCCCTCGTTGTCAGGAGTCCAGTTTCACTTCCGATCATGAAATTGTTTAATCAATCGAGGTTCCTCATCACTCAGTTGTTTGCATTGAAGATCAATCTCGCACATAGATCATGCTTCCTCCACTTGAATTACACGATCCTATCGCTCATGTATTGGAGGAATCTTACATCACAAGCACACATGCACGATGCAAGTTGTCTATGTTTCTTTCGTTTGATTGCATGTCATAGTCAAGAATGTGCGTATGACTCATAGTTCCATGTAGTGTCGCACAACACCATGATAAGTCCACAGACTGCTTGTGATGTTCTTTCCCTCACTTATGTCCTATGGGAACTTTTAAACATAGAGTGTGTTTGTCTTCATTGTTATACCTTTCTTGCTTGCTGGTTCACACAACCGAGTTTCTTGTGGACCAAGCCTTCACCAACATGGGTCAACCAATGCGCTAGTGGCTACATTGGAAATATCACTTCACGTGATCAATCCCATGCACTGTTAGCTTAGGAGTAGGAGTAGTGTTTTATTTCAGTCTGTTTGCTTGCATGATTATTTGCTTACTTGCTTTGTTTGTCTATTTATCTTCTTGCTTGTTTTCTTACTCCCTTTGTGTTCACTTTTTCTTTTGCTTCTTCTTTGCTTTGTTGTTTGTTCGATTTTTTTGTTCATAGATTAGTTTCACATGGAACCACGTATGACTCGTGAAACAAGTTGCGTAAAGTACAAGAGGCCTTGTACAACTATCACTACTTGGTTATATGTCATCTTGCCTCTGGATGAATAACTTGTTACTTTTATTCCATGATACGTCGATGGAAAATACGTGTTGTTCGAAGTTAACCTTGGTGAAAACACAACCCTTGTGTGCTAACTAGTGTCACCTACTCTAGTCCGTTGTTTTTTGGGTTAACCCATTTCAGCTCAGTCAAGTAGAGTAAGGTGAGGGGGAAACCTTAATAAGCATGTCAGAGGTATAATAAACTACTTCTCTACAAGAAATAACTCTTCTGCTCTCAATAAGTTGGGATCCCTCTTCCGCCTCTGAAACGAATAAGTTCTATGCACAGTTATGAAAAAAAAATGAAAAGTGAAAAATTTCAAAAATGAAAAAAGAATAAGGCAAAAGAAGAGAAAGGCTTCCTATGCGGAGAGGTGATGCAAGTAACTCCACCGAGGTATTGACTAGGCTCGCTGCTAGAAAATCCATGTTTGTGTTCCTATGTGACTTCATCGGGGTACTATCTAGGCCTGCTAGTAGCGGAGCAACACCAGAGATGAAGCTAAGACTCTGACGACTATATTGCTTCTGCATCAATATACCCCTCAACCCCAATCAAAACAACTATCTTTCCTTGGCTTGGAATGTGTGTCAATCGACCACGAGCTTGGCAGATGCTACATCCTAAAATCAATCAACTGCGGAAACCAAGACGAACTGAGAATTGAACAATACTTCCGGAGGTGTTAGACTTTCTTTTCATGAACAAGGTCCATTCAGAGAAATGGAGTTCTACCAGTATGTCACCAAGTGTTGTAGTGAATACAACCACCCTCCAAAATTCTTCCTTAACTTCGTTTTGGAGCCTCCCTACCAACCTTTCACAACAGCATGGCTTGCTTCATCAAGTACACAAGCTTCAGTGTTTTTCTTAGAGAATGAAAACCTGTCCATGAGAGCTTGACGTATCCCCCTCATAGATTGTTTCTCTGGGATTGGTTCGACTGTAGGCTGAGTAGCTCCCTCAAGAAATTTCATAATTTTGGAGGGAAACCATCCTTCCCTCCAGAAATTATGCAATTCTCTTTGGCAGCCTACTGGACTCCAGAATTACGCAATTTTGCCAGTCATGATTCATAAAAAAATTATGCCATTCTTCCCAGTAGTGTTGTTAAGCCCAAGAATTGTGCAATATTTGGTAGTAGTCAGCTTCTCTGCCCATAAATTTCACAAATATCCTAGGCATCCAGCCTAGATCCCGCCTAGAAATCTGCATTTTCTCCCAGCAGTTGAGTAGGCTCTTGCATGTGCAGTTGAGTTGACTGGCTCCCTCCGGGACTGAGAAAAATGATTTACATTCATGGGTTGCTCCTCCCAAGGAAACATGAAAAGGCATCCCTTGATTCGGGAATCTATTTTTACCAGTTGGAGGTTACATGCAAGGATTATCTCAGAAACCTCCCGCCAAGTGTTGTTTTTCCTAGATTTGTGGCATGCACGTCACAACCTCGATCTTATCCAAACTCATCAGCTAGACACTGCAGAGTTCATTCCTCACATCAACCTTGCAGCTTTGGCATCCCACATTTCATCTGGGAGTCATTAGTACATTTATCTCAGTTGTATTGGGGTAAGCTCGATGTTCATGAGTTGCGCTGTGTTTCTGTTGCTTTTTGTGTTTCTCTTTGTGTGATTTCTATCTGCTTGACTTCAGTGAGAACTTCCGGTTGTTTTGATGCATGTTAGCTTGTAGAAGCACCGTTTTAGTTTTCATTCGCATCTCACTGTTGTCACATGCATGACACTGTTTTTCATATACAGTCACCATTACAGCAACTCGCTTCACAAACATGCATGATTTCCAATTTTCTAAAGCCTACACTTGTTTTTTGCATGAATGATCATTCACTCTTGTTTGTGCTCATCTCATCATGCATTCACAATTCTCATGTTCTTAGTCACCCTTCAGTCAGACTGGGCTGCCTTGGCTTGGACCATGCCTTGCCCGGCTAGCACTGCGCATTTCTGGAAGCGAAGGTTGTGCCTTCCCTCCAGAAATTATGAAATTCTAACCAGTGTCTTGCTAGCCCCATAAACTATGCAATGCAGTTTGTTGGTTGCATGTCACTGCTAACTTAAATTGCGCATTACACAGTTTTAGTCCCTAGCAGGCCAGGTTGGACTATAAATTGCACAGTTCCAGCAGTCAGTCATGCTTCTCACAAACCAAATTGTGCCTTGCATAGTCTTGGTAGTCGGTTTCTCGACCTCCCAACAGAAATTGTACAACCTTCATGATCTGCCACACAAGTATGTTTCAAGTTCTCAAGTCCATTTTGGTTTTAAACTAACAGATTGCTTGCCATTAGTGTTTCCATGTCCCTAGGTATCACAAGTGTTCATCTGCCTCTCAGCAGCACAGGTACAATAGTTTCTAGGAGAGCAGAGACGAAGACAACATTTAGAGTATGCTTGGGGAAGGAGTTGATCAAGTATCTATGAACTTGCCTACCCAATAATACATGAAGTTGTTCATAGACAAGGACATCAAGATATGATGGTAGCAACATCACTACAAGCAGCACCATCAACAACAACTGAAGAAAGCATATCGGATGCAATGAACGCAAGAGGAAGGTTGTTGACAACATAGAGATGGAACAAAGTTGCAAGCTCAAGCAGATCCACCTGTGATGAAAGAAACTTTGGAGACTCAAGCTATGAGGTGACGGTGTGACATGAAGATCACGTGATGGTGAAGACTTGAATAGAGAAGGAGTTGCATGTGCTCAAGTAGCAACTCAAGGAAGAACAAGAGTTGCATAGACAAGAGAATGCATTGCAGCAGGAAAAGGTACAGCAGGGGGCGAAACATGCATAGACAGATGAAATTGTGCCCATAGAAGTAATAGATTCATCCCAGCAGCTGCCACGAAGTAGACATGGTGAGTGGTGTTGTTGATCAAATGCAAGGGAATTCAGGAGTGTGCATGTCATTATGCACATGCATGTGATCTAACCCATTTGGCACACTCACCGAGGCAAAGGCAAGAAGGATTTCCGACTAGAGATGAACATGTAGTTGATGTGCATGACCACCAGCACAGACTAGAATATCATCACGAACACTATGCATCAGTTTTTTTCCGGTTCAGCCGCACCCAAAAAGACCATGGACATGCTAGTAGACAATGTGTATGTCGGATCCATACCAATGCATGCAGATGCAACAGAGGCAAGAGTTCACTTCATCAAGATATCACCATGGAGCGCATGCACACCATCATGGATGACCAAGCTTGGCATTAGCTCACCACCTTCACCATCACAAGCATGTCAAATAGTTTGTCATGCCACAATGGGCCGAGTGTCAGTGATGTCTTGCATGGCTTGGTTAAGCCATATTGTCTCACATGAACACATGTGCAATGTAATGTAGCGTCTTGTCAAGTGGAGGTTCAAGTGTCAATAGTTGGATGTAACAGTCATAGAGTAGATGAAGAGTCATGAGGGTAGATGAACTGTCAAAAAGGGGAATATCAAGGGTCATGCCACCCTTTGCTATAAATAGAACCTCATAACTCATTGTAAAGGCTTTTGGTCAACCGATCTTCCGATAAGACTATCCTAGAGAGAGCTTGGCAAATATTGTAACGAGCGTTGGCTTCTCCACTGTGCAAACCTAGTACATCTCCTTGGACGAATAGGAAATTGTGGTTGTAATGTTCCATTGTTGGAACTAGTGGTTGGACATGCATGTATTGTATGACTGGAACTTACACTTCTTAATATAATAGAGCCAACACATTTTCATGCATATGTTGTTATTGCAGTTGGACTATTCTGGTTGCTATAGCAATGTATGTTATTTAACTTATGCATTTGTGTATGAACTATTTTGTATGCAATTGTATGAATCTTGTTTCAAATGTGATGTTTGTTTCAATATTACTTTGGATTGCTAGCTATATTGCTTTCCAATCAGTGATGGATATTTGCTTGTGTGTTCCCTTCCAATCCAAGTACTATTGCATGTTTCCAATGGGTGCACTCACCTTACCCTATATGTGTTAGTGTTGGGTGTGGAGCCTGATTATCTTCTGTATTAAAGGGTATCGCCACATTGGACCCCATTTTGTAATGGGGCGGCAACGCCGCCCGTAAAATATTCGCTGCAGGGGGGTCCAGTGGGGGTTGGCTGCGACCTTTGTGAGCCCTCGCTTGGCGGGGGGATCAAGGGCAACGCCCCCGAACCTAAGAATAGATGTAAAATTGCGTTGTAAAATGCTGTAATTTCATAGTCAATTTGGGACGTTCATTAGGCGAAGATTTGATGGTAGAATTTATGTTTAATTTAGGGTTTTTTGCCCTAGAAGGAAACCCCTCGCTATATATGAGGGAATCATATTGCGTCTACGTATATCTGTATTCTGAGTGAGGAAGAGAGAGGATATTTAGAGTGAAGAGGGAATTACAAAGAATCTGTTGTAGGTTGTATCTCTTCAGTTTGTTGGATAATATAAAAAAGAAGGACTGGCTATTTCTCCATGGACATAGCCCAAACTGGGTGAACCATGTATATTTGTGTCTCTCTTGTTTTATGTGTTTTCTATGTTTATATTTCTGCAATATTTTATGTGTTCCATTGCTCTGTAATATATAATTCTCTAACAACTGGTATCATAGCAGAAGGCATTTTTGGCTGATAAACTTGTAGGAGAGAAGGATTCCTGGTTCGAGTGGGAGCAATGGTGGAAGATGGTAGGTTTAGGGTCAAAAAATTTAACGGCCAAAATTACCAGTTGTGGAAGATGTAGATGGAAGATCATTTGTACCAGAGAGATCTGTACCAACCATTGAGCAGAAAGAAAAATAAGCCGATGAGTATGATAGACACAGAATGTGATATTCTTGACAGGAAAGCACTTGGAACAATACAATTGTGCTTAGCGGCATCAGTAGCGTTTAATATTTCAATGGCAACGACAACAGAGGGTTTAATGTCAACATTGGCCAAACTATATCAAAAACCCTCGGCCTCAAATAAGGTCTTTCTTATGAAGCGTTTATTTAATATGAATATGCCAGAAGGCGGATCTGTTGCTGACCATTTAAATGAGTTTAATAAAGTTACCAGTCAGTTAAGTTCTATAGGGGAAACTTTTGATGATGAAGTTAGGGCTCTGTTAGTTCTGTGCTCATTGCCAGAAAGTTAGAATGGTTTAGTTATGGCCATTAGTAACTCTGTCCCTAGATCTAGTACTTTAGAGTTTGATGATGTTGTCGGTGCAATCGTTAGTGAGGAAATGTGATGGAAAAGCTCTAGTGAGACATCAGGTAATGCTTTGACTGTAGAGACTAGGGGAAGAAAAATGGAAAGAGGAAGGAGCCTTAGATATCGCAGTAAGTCAAGAAAAGGTAGATCCAAGTCCAGATCGGGGATAGTGTGCTGGAAATGCGGGAAGAAATGACACCTGAAGAAATACTGCAAGTATCGAAAGGGAAAAGAAGAAGATGCACAACAAGAAAATAATCATGAAGCGAATGTAACAAGTGATGTGTTCCGAGATGCTTTGATTCTTTCATTAGAAAATGTTTTTGATTCCTGGGTGGTAGATTCAAGGGCCTCATTCCATGCCACACCTAATAGGAAACATTTTTATGATTATGTTCAAGGATATTTTGGATAGGTTCGATTGGGTGATGATAAACCCTGTAAAATCATTGGAATGGGTGTAGTTTTCATAAAAAACCAAAATGGAAATCAGTGGCTATTGAAGGAGGTAAGGCATGTTCTAGATTTGAAGAAAAATCTGATTTCAACATGGTAGTTGGGAGGTGAAGGTTGCATAACTACTTTCATAGATAAAACCTAGAAGGTCACTAAAGGATCCCTGGTAATAGCGAAAGGAGGAAAGGTCGATACATTGTATTTATGCAATGGTATTTCTAATTTTGTTAATGCTTTAACCTCTATAGGAGAAGATACAACATTGTGGCATCATAGGCTCGGGCACATGAGTGAGAAGGGGATGCAGATTCTTCACTCAAGAAATTTGTTGCTAGGTTTGAAGCATGTTGATTTAAAATTTTGTGAGAATTGTGTTTATGGAAAACAGAGGAGAGTCAGATTGCTTAGAGTTGGGAAAGAAAAGAAGAGCGAAAAATTAGAGCTTGTGCATACAGATGTATGGGGACCTACTCAGGTATCATCTCTTGGTAGCTCTCATTATTATGTTACTTTTATTGATGATGCAACCAGAAAAACTTGGATTTATTGTATTCAAAATAAATCTGATGTATTTGATACTTTCAAGAAATGGAAAGCTTTGGTTGAAAATGAGACAGGAAAACGGTTGAAGTGTCTTAGATCAGAGAATCAAGGTGAATATTGCAACAAAGAGTTTGATAGGTATTGTTCAGAGAATGGAATACGTAGAGAGGATAGTTCCAAGAACACCTCAAGAAAATGGTGTGTCAAAAATGATGAACAGGACAATTATGGAGCATGCAAGGTGCATGAGATTGCATGTAGGATTGCCTTTACAATTTTGGCCAGATGTTGTAGATACTATTGTTTATCTAATAAAAAGAGGGCCTTCAAGTTCCTTAGATGGTGGCATTCCAAAGGAGGCATGGACAGGTAAAAAGATAAACTACTCTTTTTTAAAGACTTTTGGTTGTGAAGCCTTCGATCACATTAATAAAGAAAATAGAACAAAGCTTGAGGCAAAATCAAAGAAATGTACCTTTATTGGATATGGTGTTAATGATTTTGGTTATCACTTTTATGATTATGAAAAACACAAAATCATTAGGAGTAGAGATGTCATATTCAAAAAAAAAGTTTTCTATAAGGATCTGCTGCAGGAAAAGAAATAGGAAAAAGAAAACAGACAATACAAACTGCTTGACAAGATCACAAGAAAAGTGATGGTGCCTGAAAATCATAATGATCAACAACCAGAACAACAACCACAATAGCAACAAGTACCTAAAACACCTGAAAATGGTGTTTGAAGAACTACTAGGATAAGTAGACCCCCTGAACGATACTCTCCTTCATTATATTATGTATTGTTGACTGATTCTGGTGAAATAGAATGTTATGAAGAAGCAGAGCAGGTAGAAACCAAGAAGAAGTGGGAGCAAGCCATGAAATAAGAGATGGAATCCTTAGCACATTACCAAACTTGGGACTTAGTTAGGTTCCTTACAGGTAAAACAACATTGTAGAATAAATGGGTTTATAAGTTGAAGGAAGAAGATGGAGGTAGAAAAAGGTATAAAAATAGACTTGTGGTGAAAGGGTTTGCACAAAAAAATGGTATAGACTTTGATGAGATATTTTATCCTGTTGTTAAAATGACTTCAATCGAAACTATTTTAAGTCTAGTAGCAGCTGAAGATTTGCATCTTGAGTAGTTAGATGTAAAGACAACCTTTCTCCATGGGGATTTGGAGGAAGAGATATATATGCAGTAGCCACGAGGATATGAGGTAAAGGGGAAGGAGAAACTAGTGTGCAGGTTGAAGAAGAGCTTGTATGGCTTAAAATAGGCTCCAAGACAGTGGTATCTAAAATTTGAAAAGTTTATGTCTGAACAACGATATACTAGATGTCACTCTGATCATTGTGTTTATCTCAAAATGAAAAATGATGGCATCTATATTATATTGTTATTGTATGTAGATGACATTCTTATTGTAGGTTCTAACATGCAGGAAATAAATGTGCTCAAAAGAAAATTGGAAAACACATTTGCAATAAAGGATTTGGGTGCTGCAAAACAAATCCTTGGTATGAGAATAACTAGAGATAGGAAGAATTTCAAATTAACAATGTCCCAAAGTGAGTACATAGAAAAGGTGTTGAAAAGGTTTAATATGCAGAATGAAAAACTATTTAGTATACCTTTGGCTAGCCATTTCAAATTAAGTAAGGAGGAGTGTCCCAAGACTCAGGAAGAAATGGCTCATATGTCTAAAGTTCCATATGCATCAGTAGTTGGAAGCTTAATGTATGCAATGGTCTGCACAAGGCCTGATATTACACATGCAGCAGGAGTTGTAAGTAGGTACATGAACAATCCAGGAAAGGAACATTGAATGGCGGTGAAGTGGATTCTCAGGTATTTGAGAGGTACCACAAATCAAGCATTATGCTTTGGTGGTTCAAACATTTCTCTACAGGGATATGTTGATGCAAATATGGCGGGTGATAGAGATAAAAAGAGAAGAAAAACAGGGTATGTGTTTACTATAGGTGGAACAATTGTTAGTTGGGTCTCAAAACTGCAAAGTCTTGTTGTACTCTCAACAACAGAAGAAGAGTATGTTGCTGCTATAGAGGCTAGTAAAGAAATGATTTGGTTACAAAGGTTTCTGGATGAATTAGGTAAGAAACAGGAGTTGGGCAAGTTATACAGTGACAATGAGAGTGCCATACATCTTGTAAAGAACTCTGCATTTCATTTCAAGACTAAACATATACAGCTCAAGTACCATTTCATACGATCAGTGTTGGAAGATGGACAGTTGAAGCTGTAAAATATACACACTAGCCAGAATCCTGCAGATATGTTAACAAAAGTTGTAACCAGGGAGAAACTGAGAATCTGCTCAGTTTCAATTGGTCTTCAAGTATGATGAAGAAGATGAGAAATAGCCAGGTCCAAAGTGGAGTCACTATCCAGCAAATGAAGTAACGGTGGAGTTGCTATAATCAGTCTCCAAGTGGGAGATTGTTGGGAGTGGAGCCTGATTATCTTTTGTATTCAAAGGTATCACCGCATTGGACCCCAGTTCGTAATGGGGTGGCAACGCTGTCCGTAAAATATCTGTTGTAGGGGGCTCTAGGGTTGGCTGCAACCTTTGGGAGCACCCCCCCCCCCCTGGCGGGGGATCGGGGGCAGCGCCCTCGAAGCTAAGAATAGATGTAAAATTGCCTTGTAAAATGTTGTAATTTCGTAGTCAATCTGGGTCATTCATTAGGTGGAGATCTGACGGTAGAAGTTATGCTTAATTTAGGTTTTTTTCCCTATAAGGAAACCCCTCGCTATATATGAGGGAATTGTATTGCGTCTACGTATATCTGTATTCTGAGTGAGGAAGAGAGAGGAGATTGAGAGCGAAGAGGGAATTACAGTGGATCTATTGTAGGTTGTATCTCTTCATTTTGCTAGATAATATAAAAAAAGGACTGGTTGTTTCTCCGTGGACATAGCCCAAATTTGGTGAACCACGTATATCTGTGTCTCTCTTGTTTTATGTGTTTTTTGTGTTTATATTTCTACAATATTTTATGTGTTCCATTGCTCTGTAATATATAATTCTCTAACAGTTAGAACCTCTCATGCACCTTCCTTGACTTACTGCATCTGTCACACCCTTGCTACCAATAGAGTTATCTTACTTTCCTCTGTGCGAAATCACGGTCAAGGCATTACCGTATTACCCACTATTGGGACTCCTACACCAAACCATCTAAGGTCTAATTGGGACTTCCTACCAGGGAGATCCCCTGGCATGTTGGCGGGAATGACACCATTAACACTCATGAAACCCATGAGACAATAATTACAATTATAATTTTAGTTTTCTTCTTTTCATCAATGACCTAAAATCAAAATTACACGTCATTATGAAAGTTGAACCTAGTTACTTTCTCCAACACTCCCTCTTAACAAGGGAGTTATTCTTAATTATACACCTCATCGATGAATATTCCCAAATTGAAATATTCTCATAAGTAGAGTGGGATTGGTAAGCAATCTATAAGCATTAACATTATTACCAGCAATGTCTTTGAGACCTAACTAGACAAGCTCAACTTCTTTCAAGAGCATTATGCCAGAAGGATTTATGTAAGATACCGCATTATGTGGTCATGTGGTCAAGATGATAATGTGAACATCTTGGATAAGAAATTGTTTTAATAATTTTTATTTTTATTTTTCAAAATTTGATTAAACAAATTAAACAATTTAACTATATCATTAGTTTATTTCTTGCCATAAATTTAAAGTTCAAAAAAATAAAAAATATTTAGTATATCACAAATTTCTATAATATATATAATTAAATATAAATTTCAAAAATATCACAATTTTAAAATCTTCCAAAAATGCCAAACTTTTTTTTGTTGAATCATTATTTTACATACAATACTCAACAAATTATATTGCACTAATACTTGGAAGTCTTTGCGTTGTTTGTTAACAAAATTAATAATGATAAGGTAGAGCTTAATGATCCCCTACTAAGCTTTGATGCGGTTTTCCTTTTTCCGAGATGCTTACCAACAAAGCATTTCAATGATTAGAGAGATATATCACTCTTGTATGTCTGAACTTGTTGAAATTTATCTTAAATCTATTTTATTCACATTGCAAAGTTATGGACAAGTATGTGGCTTGGGAATGTGCTCTCCCTTGTCCCTAATTGTGCCAAATTTACTTATGATACATTTTTAGAAAAATAGTATTAGCTTCTTCCCCTTCAAACCAAAATGATGGGTGAAATTTGATGATACATTTGTTACTTGGTGGCATGGTTGTGAGAATTTATTTAAATTTCTAGAATACCTAAATAGTAAATATCAACACATCTACTTTGCAATAGAAGTTGTAGAAAATTTGATGTTTTAAATATCAGAAAAACTTCTAGAATTTTTGGAAACAAGGTATTTAGGAAGAAGACTAAAATAGAACAATACTTACATGCCGATTTCCATCACTTGTAGGAACACAAACTAGGAATCCTTAAAACCATAACAACTAAGGTTTGAGGATGTTGATGATGAGAATTCTGAAGTGCTTTCCATCTTCACAAATTTTCTAACAATAATGGTTGCAATGAACACCAAGTATCAAAATAACTTTATAATTCTACCATACAAAAACATAATCATGAGCAATCCCAAAGGCTGCCCAAATTTTACTTTATTGTGTCCATTGAACAACCTACAACGTTGCTAAGGTCCTTAAAAAAATGGAACATATATGCCACATTTATAATTTTGACTCGAGTAAGAAATTTTGTAAGATGCATAAAAGTTATTATTGACCAAAAGTGGAGGGGAGGACTCTAGAAGGTTCTAGTTCATGTAGAAAACATTACATTGGAGCGAGTAGTTTTTCCATAGGAATCAGGATGAAGGATCATGTTGCATACAAAAAACATAACCTTTGCTTTCTTATTAATAGGTATTAGCTTATTGGTAAAAAAAAATAGAGCACAATATTGGAATTGAGTATACCAACATGTTGGAAAACACCAAGCATTATTGTCAAGAAAAACTAGAGAGTAGAAGTAAATGGAAATGAGAGACGTGTCAAGAACATCAACCAAGATGATAGATGGAATAACACTAAAACTTATATTCGTCAGCTTCATTATGTAAATTTTTTCTTTATCTTAAATCTTCTTTTAATGTTCATTATAGTTTACATTTTATGTTAATATATTTTCTTATTACATTATCACATTCATTCATATTTTACTTAATTACTTATATATATTGTATTTATAGTTAACATTTGTATACATATATATTTATATACTAACACTTATTTATATTTTAAATCACTTGCTATTTTATAAGACCTTACCTCTATCAAGGATGATAACAGTCACCTCATAGTCAAAGTCCTTTAACCCTCTATTTATTCCAGGCATTTTCATGTGCGTAACCAAAATTTTCAAGGATTTTTTTGGTTTTCTTAACGATTTTTCTTAAATTATTAAAACAATGTTATAATTTTTTTAATTTGAAATTCTTATTTTCAAATTGACCCATAGATCTTTTATGGGACATAATAGCCCTGGTGGACTGCATTTGTATTTTCCTATTTTCTATTGTCTGAAAAAACATTTTAACCTTAGAAAAGGGTAAATTTGTAAGTGGCCATTCCTTCATGAGTTCTATGACACTTGCACTAACATTCTTATGCTTCAAATTAATACTGCTCTTCCCAATGATGCCCGAATTGATGGAGTTCTAGGACCCTTATGTAAGCAAGGTGGTGTGGGGGCGAAACAAATATGCAAAGGAAGCTTTTATTACAGAGATTGCATAGTTGCAAGTGATGGTAATGTTTGGTTGCAAAGCCTAACTAAATATTATTTCAAATAGGCTTAGCATACTTGGGAAGTGTTTGGATGCAAGCATATTATTTGTCACCAAACCTTTCATTGTGTTATAAGTTTTCCTTGGAGTAGAAGAAGCTTTCATTATGTAGAGCGGAGGTGTGGGAGTGTCTGTTGGAGTGAATTTTTATTTTCCTATTTGTCGATGTCTCACAAATAATTTTAAATTGAAAATAAAAAGATAATTTTGTAAATGTACATTCCTTGGATAAGTTCTTTCAAATGATGTGAAAATTGTTAGGGTTCTGGGAGCTTAAAAAGTATGTAGAGGAACCTTTCATTCTAGAGATTTCATATGTGCAAGTGATAGTAACGTTTGATGGAAAAAACTAACTCAACATTATTTCAAATAGACTTCATGTACTTGGGAAATATTTAGATGCAAGGATATTATTTGGGACCAAAAATTTCATTATGCTATAAGTTTTTCTTGGAGTGTGAAGGTCTAGAGGAGGCGTGCATTGTGTAGAGTGTGGAGATATGTGAGTGCACAGGTAAAAAAGAAGCCTAAATTTTGTGGTACTTAAATTTCCAAGTATGCAGATACAAAAGAAGCCTAAATTTTGTGGGACTCTATTTTGAGATTCTCACATCCTGTATGAGAATTATGTTGGTATTGGGAAGGGAATATAGTGTAGGAGCATGCAATCACGTCATTGGAAAAGATCAGGGGTTTGGGTATGGGGATATTGTCTTCATGTACACCTGCATTCTGGGAGGAAACCTTTGACTTTTGGCCATGCTCAGTTGGAGAGGGGATTGTAGGGACCCTAGAATTTGGGAGAACGAGGACATAAGCCATGGGCATGAATGGTGACAGGGCATTGAGACTGGATATGTTAGAACTGCAAGGAGGTGGGATGAATGTTGTGCTACAGGGCGCGGGGATGGCTAGCTACCTTTGTTTGGTACTCACTATGCTTGTCAGGATGGAAACAAAGGGAAACTCAAACAGGTTGCGTTGCTGGCTAGAGGGAAGTTGGGTCACTTTAATTGGGGCTAGAGGGATAATGCATGCATGGGCGGCACTAAGGGAGGGATCCATTTAGGGCTTAGACCCTCATGTGTGAGGCATGAGCAGGGCCTATTTGGGTATCCTACTTCTGGTGAAGAGGGGAACGCAACTGTAAGCATCAGGGGAGTGTTAGAAGTTGGGGGGATGGAGCGGCACAATTCTACCACCCGTAAACATGAATTATGAAGTAGCACAATTAAGATTAATTGTTCAACTAAACGTCTTGTCTACGAATCAGGTCCACTGAGTGGTAAAGCCACCTGAACACACAGAAATTCTAGGTCTGACTAGGTAGCAGCACGTCAATCTGCTAATCAACCTCGCACTATAGAGGCTAGGCCGGTGAGATCATGGAACAAACAGAAAAGTCTCCAGGTAGAGGTAAGGGGGCATGGGAGGACAATGAAGGACACAAAACCTGCTCTTTGAGTAGTCAACAAGGTCAGAAATCTATTAAGTGATTAATCAATGAAGCGGCCACCACCTACCAAGAGGGAACTAATGAAGAAATTTGGAAATTAATAGAAGAATCAAAGGAAGACTTGAAAAGGTAGGAGAGTGAGACAGATACAAAGCAGGAGGATTCGAGAGTCCTCGTCTTTGAACCTAGGAACACAAGAGGGAGAATCACTCAGTTCAAACAGACCCTCTACTTCTACTAGTTGATGAAAAGCCTCTTGGGAAAGGCAGTGGAATAGATCTCAGTGAGAATGGCGGTTATGATCTAGGTACTCCCAAACTACAAGCAGGAATTTCAAAAAGTGTAGTTCGAATTGTATGCATAGGACATCTGCCTTGGCCAAATTGAACAACACTTGCTTTGCATCCTGGTTCAGACAGAGTATCCCGGATTGAATACCAAAGATCCTACTCTAGTTGAATCAGTGTCAGCTGAACAACATGATTAGCATGCCTACTTACTGATAGTTTTGTTTATATATGCGGTTAGATTTTAAATTTGTCTATGTATTTGCATATGAATGTAGAACTCTAGAGTATGGATGTGGACAACAAACTGAAACTTATATTGATTGGATATAGTAACTTAATATTTTTTGCTACTGGATGGCATATAATGTGGATAGGTGGCCAATAGACTTGGTTTCCCACTGGGAAATTTAAGGCCACCTAGCCAGTTCTATGTGGTGTTAATTTTCTTTCTATTAATGAAAAAGGAGGATCTACCAAACTTAACAAAAAAATATTTGGGTTAATCAGAGACTCAATGGTAGGGAAGTCCAATTTACCACTGAGATTTACTTGTAATTATTTCAGTCAAGCTCAATCTTCTTAATTCAAACTTGATTCAAACTCAATGAAGCTATCACTAGAGAAAATGGTTTTTGCACTCAACCTTGCTAGTTTAGTTCAAACTTACTTGTACATCATAGTGAGATGGTCATCCATTCCTACCAAGATTATGATATAAGGTTTCAAACTATCAATCACATATGTTAAAAGATGCAGAACAAAGTCTCATCATGAAACCAATCGTGAAGCCCAACACATAAGGACGTATTTAGTGGCGAAGAGAGAGGAAACATCTAAGAACTAAAATGATGGTTGAATCGAACAGAAAGGAGTAAAGTTTGGTTGCAAAGCCTAACTTGATATTATTGCAAAATAGACTTCACATACTTGATAAATCCTTGGATGAAAGAATATTATTTATCACCAAAGCCTTCATTTTTCTATCATGTTTGCTATGAGTATGGAGGTGTACACGAAGCTTTCATTCAATGGAGTGTGAAGATTTCTGCCATTTTAAATTAATTTTTTTCTTAATCACCATTCATTAAGAACAATGAATTCCAAATTATTGGTGGCAAACATGATAATAATTTTTTTAATTTAAATTTGATTTAATGTATTAATATTAATTTTTACGTTAAATTAATAGCTCATCTTAACAATATTAACAATTTTTACATAATTGGAATTCTACTTCTTTGCGAAAAAAGGGAAATTTAATTGGAATTTCATCCCTTTAAGTAGGCTGAATTAAGAAAAAATACTTTGGGAAAAACAATGGGTTGTTAGTTTGAAAACCTCTCACAATTTGATGAAGTCAAAATGTTTAAATAACCTTATATAGGGATAACATAATAGTAAATTACAACCTCTCTTCCATACTATTAGAGAACACCTCTCTGGAAAATTACAAGACTGATACCCATAAAAGTTCATCCTCTCATTACAAAGTTTACGGATCATATCATAAATACAACATTGATACCCATGAAATGGTATCCATAAAAGGTGATCCCCTAAATTATTCCAAAGATAATTAGATAAGCAATGAAACTAGTTTATTACATGTACAAATGTTTCATGAGAGGCTTTTTAAATTATGGGTGAGGGCTAATTTTTAATAGCAACCTAGATCCATCTTAACTCTCGATATCTTGTGATAATTTACATGTATATAAGTTGGTTTAATTTTTATTTATGATTAATTATAAATATATTTCTTAATTTTGTTATGTTATGTTATTTTATTTTAATTTTATTTTATTGAGGACATTACAATACAATACAGCATCTCTATCACATTGGGGTGGACATGACCTCTCTACACAATGAGCGATATCAAATTTTTCTTTTTACTAATTCAAACCAAAATTCTTTAAACAATAGTCGTTAATTATTATAAAAAAAAAATTCATATTATTAAAATAAAAAATTATCTGAATCCTTAAAAACTTGATGTTTTTAAGTAACAAACATCAAGAAATACAACACCCCATAATCTTATATGTTATTTAACAACTTTAATATACTCATTTAGATCCATCTTAACTTTGAATCATTAAGTTTCAAGAGGGATCATATCTCGTTTCACACTAAAAATGTCTACATCTCAACCCGTCTAACATGGTAGATTCAAAATTAAGATTTTGTTATTAATTATAATTAATTATAAATATAATTATTAAAATTTGGTGTTTTTTATTTTAATTTGTTTTTAATTATATGTAATTTGACTAAGTCAAAATGTTTTATCAATATTTATACATATTATTTTTTTTATTATGTTTTAATTTATTGTTTTATTTTTGTGTCTAGAGGCCTTATCCAACCTAGTACGTTAGAGATGTTGTAATGCAATGTTTAACATTTTGACTAATTCAAGTTACATAAAAATAAAATAAAATAAATTAAAAAAATTAAATTAAATAAAAAGATTAATGTAATGTAAACATTTTAACTAGCTCAAAATAAAGTTAAAAAAAAACAAAATAAAAATAACTCTATAAAAATAAAATAAAATAAAAAATAAAAATGGCATCTTAACTTCATATCTACCTTGCGCTATGAGGGATCAAATATCTTGATATGCAAACCTCTTTTAGAGTGGAAAGAGATTTGATCCCTCTTAGTGCTTGGTAGATCTGGAGTTAAGACGAATCTTTATTTTAGATTGAGGAAGTTAAAATATTTACCCACACCTTTTGATTTTATACTTAATTTTAAAAATGTTATACTATTAAATTAAAATAAAATATTTATAGAATATTTTCACTTTGAAATGAGTTATGGTTTTTGGACATGTGGCATTGATAAGTCATGGTATTACAAGTTAATAATATTCATGGTGAAATGAGAGTGAATATCCATGGTGAAGAATCTTGTTATATTGGAAGTTTATTGTAAGTTTAAAGTTTTCATGTGCTTATTAATTAAATTTTAGTATGGTTATAAAATCATTATTTTACACTAGTCCATCTCTCCATACCTTTTTGCTTTCAAAAAATATTATAAAATTAAATTAAAATAAAATATTTATAAAATAATTTTAAAATGTTGACATACAATCTTTCTTAGATTACACCCAACGCCTACACATCTCCCCTAGATTGGGTTGTAGACCATCGCTCCCTGAAATTAACGTGGTTTTTTTTATCATATGATGCATTTAATTTCCTATTTGTTGATTTTAAGAGGGTTTTTTTACCCTGGAAAAAAAGACGTTATTCCAAAGTTAGCACTTTTCGTTTTTTGGGTGCATTTTGCACATAAAAAATTGGTTTTTATAGTTGTTTTAAAAAAATATTGAAAATTTACTCTGAAAAATGTTATTCCAGCATCAACACTTTTCGTTTTTAGCCTATTTTTACATGATTTTTTGGGGTTTTGGGGCTAGAGTTCTTTTTTTGAGGTAATAGTTCTCATTTGATTGGTAACTTTGTTAGCTATGAAGTAGACTAGATTATCTAGTAGGTCAAATTGTATATTATTCAGGATAGATTGGTTGTCATAGTTGTTGACACCAAGTCCTAGTTGTATTCCTTATATTAGAGATTGTATGATGACCTTGATACTTTGTACAAGAGCCCTAGAAGGTTGTATTACATTTTGTTAATGTAACAAAGTTGGGTTATTGAGAAATTGTAAAAAGTTGTATATTTATCGACAAGTTGATTCATTGTTATTTGTTCCACTGTGAAAAGCAGTTGTTGTGGCATTTGTATTCGTAGTGTTGTAGATTCTAACATCCTAACCTAGATTCTCTAGTGTCATGAAAAAAAAAGATAAAAACCATGCAATTGATATTCGAAAAGTTAATCTTAATTATTAAATGCAAGTAAAAATACTATTGACAATCCACTAGACATAAATAATGGATGAAGCTTTGGTATGATATGTAATCCTATGTGACGAGTTATATTATGAAAAACATGAATATCATTTTATATTTTGCATAATATCACCTCCCATTCTCACGCTCATATCATATGTGGGTGAGGGAATGATGCAGGATGATATTATAAATATTTTTTGCATAATTTCACTAGCCACTCCCACCCGCATGTCACATGATTGTGGTGGTAGGTGGTGTTATTATGCAAACATATGAGGATGGGGTGGGGGTGTGAGATTATACAAACATATGAGGATGGGGTGGGGTTGATATTATGAAAACATATGAAGGTGGAGTTAGTAGGAAACTTTATAAATACATTTTTGCATAAAATCACCCTCCAACCCCACTCTCCTATGGGGGTGGGATGTGATATTACGTAAAACGTATTTATAATATCAACTCCCACCCTTTTCATCATATAGTGATAATACAAGGGTGGGGGTGGGGGTGAGGTATGATATTATTAAAATTATTAACTAATAATTCATATCAAAGTGGTCTTCTCGCTAATGTGAATTGCGAGTGTGAAGGATTGAGCATGCAGCTAGAAAGAAAATGGAGGATGACAAAGATTTGTACGAGGCCTTCTATGGGATGTAAAATATGGTAGATTTAATTTATGCAACCTATAAGGTGAAGATGGAAAGAGAGGAATGGGAGAAAGAAAGATCAGAGGAGGATGCTCCACTATACCCTTGAGTGAACATTATTCATCTTCTCATCATTCAAATCAGGAGATCGAAGAATGATGAATTGAGGAGACTTCTATGAGAAGAGAAAGTGGTGAAGTAGACATTGCAACTTCAGTTACAAATGAGGGAAGATACCTTGGAGAAATTCAAGCACAACAAAGGCTTAATGAAGCCATCATCACCTGTTTTAGAATCAACATCTGAGGTAAATGATGTTTATGATTCTTCAGTTTCATTTTCACATGACACTATTTCTGTTGGAAATATGGAGGTACCCATTTCAGGAACTGGCATGAAACTCCTTACCGAGATGGGATATAAAGGAGGATGACTTGGCGTTAATGGCTAAGGAATGACTCAACCATTGGAGGTTGTAAAAACACCTTAATTTGCAAGTTTGGGGTACACTAAAGGAGATTTCTCAAAGGTCTCAGAAGCTTCCAAGACAATCTTGAAGCCATCGTGGAAAGAGAATGATAAGAACATAACGCCATCCTCCCATGGTAGTGCACATCATAAAGGGAGAGCTAAGGCCAGCTGTGATTTCCAGAATCACACCAAAGACAGTCAAGAGAGATATAAACAAATTTAGTATTCTAGAGTTCATTTTGATTAGAAGCATATTAATGATGAAAGGAAATCATGGCATATAAAACTATTTAGTTTTTGAGATTTACATAACCATGTGGTTGTTGAGTGCTAGAGGAGAATGGCAGCATGAAAGTGGATGAAGAGTTAAATCCCTTCATTTCAACAAAGGTGGTCATGAACAAATGACATGTTAGAGGCTCCATCTAGAGCAACGTCTTAAGGGGAAGGCATCCGTGCAGGAACCATTTGGTCAAGGTGTTCAACAAACAAAATTCCTAACATCCATGGTTGTCAACTTTGTTGAGTAAGAGATGGTTTTACGAGACATGGTAACTTTCCATGGATGCATTCTGTAAATCATATGTTGCAATTTAAGTTGTAAAAGTGATGATGTGTTTTCTATCGCTTTTTGAAGCAACGATGATGCTTTAATCTTTCTTGATAACTGGGTATTGATTTCTATTCTGATGTAAACTTGACTAAAGAGTTTTTATTATAAACGCTTGGCAAGTATGGGGATGCTTGGGTCATGGTTGGTTATGTAATTAAGCATGTAATTTGCAAAAGTTGTACTACAGGATTGCAAAGGATGTATGTGTTGGCTCATCACTTATGGCTTTAAAGGACAAGGACGAAGGAGAAGGAAGGATGACCTCTGAGGATACTTGTAGTGCAGATAATGTAACACAATAGTTGCAGATTATGTTCATGATTTTTCAGGACCAAAAGATCCTCAATGGGGAGGAATGATACAGGAGGATCCAAAAGTAGAAGTGGCCTTGAAAATTTCTCAATAATAAAAAATCATATGAAAGAGAAACTAGGTCTAGATAATAGTACTCGTCGCCCTGATTTCAATGGTGTGAATGACACTTAAATCTGAGTTTGTATGGTCAAGTTATGCTTGGTCAATTTTTTTCAAACTAGGCTAAGTGGCAAGTTTAATGAGGAAAAAAATTGACCGAGACCTACTACATGAAATGTGACCACTAGAACATGTAAATTTGTTGAATAGTTAAAAATACCAATGAACCTGATTTTCAACAAATTTAAAAATGTCTAATTTTTTATTAACAATGAAAAAAATATAATAATAAGGGTGGCGAGTTGTGACCCTTGCCACACCCGCATTTTATTATAAATATAGAATATAAAAAAATCAAAATTCAAGTGACAGGTCAAAACTCATGCCACCCCCAATGAAACCATATATGTCAATGCGTTATTTATAATTTTAAGTTAGCAGGGTTTGAACCTGGCTCCCCACTTAGGCTGGCCCCGGCCAGGAAACCCCCCAACCACCGGATGTGACATTAACTTCAAATGTAAATTCAACAAAAAAAGTCATGGTATATTACTAACCGCCAGTCCAAGTTTAAACATGACAGTTAAAACAAAAATACTAAAGCACTTTCCAATTGGGGGTCAGTGGGGTTGGGAACCCTAACCACCCACGCCAAACTTATTGCATCCACCGTTAGGCCAAAAAACCTCACTTTGTTAATTCCACCGAAAACACTCCATATAAAACTCATTTAGTTCATTCCATCGTTTATGGTGATTTTTAATATTATTTTTTTTGTGTTTTTAGTATATAATAATCTAATATTTTGGTTATAGGTTTCTATTATGTATTTGATTATATACATATACATTCATGGTTGGGATGATGAGGTAGATAATTATCTTAATTAATCAAATTTATTTATATTCTTTTACAACAATGAGGTTCTCCTACGCCCAACAAACCTAAAAGATAGAAGTCCTTGAATTTTAATGTTTTATCATAAAACTATCAAATATTAAAAAATAATGGCAATTTATAATTCTCAAAGCTCATAAGCTTGGATTTCTAGCTATGATGAACTCATGGGATTATGTGGTCAAGATAATTGAACACATCAAATCTTACTTAAAAGATTTTCCAAAGAAGTAATCAATGTTATTTATATATTAATAAAGATATTAAGGAAAAATTGATTATTAAGCTAGTCATGATGCCTAGAATCTATGGCCCTCTAGAAATTCTTAAGGAGAGTGTTCCTTTCAGGTATATAGAAAATACAAGTAGTGGACCTAGGATGGGTATGTAACAAACATATAGGCCTTTTGTAGGTGAAACTTAATCTTTTATCAAGGTTTCTTCATTGTTTGTTAACGAAACTAAGAATGATAATCCCCTACTAAGCTTTGATGCAGTTTTCCCTTTTCCCTAGATGCTTATCAACAAAGCATTTCAATGATTAGAAAAATATATCCCTCTTGTATCTCAGAACTTGTTGAAATTTACCTTAAATCTACTTTATTCACTTTCCAAATTTATGAACAAGTATATGGCTTAGGAATGGGTTCTCCCTTGTCCCTACTTGTGCCAAATTTACTTATGATACATTTTTAGAAAAACAGTATTATCTCCTTCCCATTTAAACCAAAATGATGGGTGAAATTTGATGATACATTGGTTATTTGGTCCCATGGTTGTGAGAACTTAATGAAATTTCTAGAATACCTCAAGAGTTAATATCAATACATATAGCTTGAAATAGAAGTTGAAGAAAAATTGATGTTTTAAATATAAAAAAAACTTCTGGAGTTTTTGGGAATAAGTTGTTTAGGAAGAAGACTAAAATATAACAATACTTACCTACCAATTCCAATCACCTCTAGGAACAAACATAGGAATCCTTAAAATCATAGCAACTAAGGTTTGATAATATTGATGATGAGAATTTGGAAGAGCTTTCCATCTTCAATTTTTTTTTGGAAATAATGGTTGTAGTGAACAAGAAGTATCAAAGGAGCTTTATAATCGTACCATACAAAACTGTAATCATGACCAATTTGCATGTATGGACATGAGATCCAACCACCTCCTCATTTGTGGGACTCCTGGATCTACGAGCTTGAGTGGTATATGTTGCAGTTGGAGAAATGGAATCCACTCTAAGTAAAATGAAATCAATATCAAACCATAACCAAATTTCTTCAACCATCCATCCTTTTCCCTGGACAATTTTTCCTTCATATTTTCCAATGCTCCCTCGCTCTAGCTGAATATTGCTAGTGCATACTGCATATGAGACCTATTCACCAAATGTAGAGTAACACTACCAGCCAATCTAGAAATTATGAATAGCGTTTTTGTCAGAGGAAAATGTACCACATCCTTTATATAGATTTTCCCATCCTTGGTCAGTTGGGATCGAGGTATATAGTGTGCATCAATGTAATCCTTGATTGTCTCTCCACCCCTCCTTGAACCGGAATGAGATGGGTGCACCTCACCTTGATGGAACATTTAATAAGTATATCTCTTCCACCTGTATCTCATGCATATATGCTCCAAGTATAAAATCATGTGCCTGAACATTCCATACTAGGACAAGATACTCCAATAACTACATTTTTTGCCTTATCCCAACTTTGAAGAAGCCATAAATATTTCAAGAGCCCACAATCTCTCAATTCTTAGATAGGGGATTGATCATCAAATGCATTCATATCTTGTTCCTCATGTTCTCTTTCTTTCCACATTAGAGCCATTTTGTTCAGATGTAAACTTGAAACATAGCAATAAGAATCATTAAAGTGAGTTTCATGCAAAAAATTTTGGAAGATTTTGAGTAAAACAGGCAAAAAACATTTGTGAATTGAGCACAGTGCACCTCTCTGAGGTCAAACAGTGAATTGCAGTACCCTAAACAGTCCATTTGTTTCCTACCTAATGTACCTTTCAACACTGTTAGGGTGTGCTAGAGTTAGAGTGAAAATTAAAGCCCTAAGTGTCACAAAACTTGAAAAAATGTGCATGAAATGACAAAACATAAGGCTAGAATGAAAGAATAAGGTGAGATATCCTACCTGGAAGTGACGACACTCGAAGTGATCGACCAGATTGGCTATAATCAATTGTAGAAGATTGAGGGTAAAAAGCACTAAGACCTCACTCACCAAGAAGTAAAATGTGAAAGGGTAAAAATGAATTATGTTTTTGCCTATTTACAACCATTTTCATAATTATTTTATTAATATTTTAATATTTTGACCTAAATGTGACTCAATTTTATCTTGGATCGGGTATTTTTAATCTTTTGGTGGTGTTTTGAGAAGGCTAACAACTATTTAGCAAATCTAATGATGTCTAAATTGAAACAAGTCATTTTGACAAAAGAGCATGCTTTTCTCACTTCTTCGGGCTCTTTTAGCTCTTTTGAGACTCCCAAAATATGGAAATCTTGTCGATCACTTGTATTTTTGAACTTGTTAAAGTGAATGAAACTCAATATCATTTTAACCATTTTCCGGACTGAGATAGACTATTTACGAAAAAGGAATACATTAGTCAAATATGGATAAGAGGTTCTCCTGAGTATCATTTTCTTTCTTCTTTTACTCAAATGACTATTTACTAAAAGGAACTTTTTGATTTTCCTTTTTCCCCTATTTTTAAAATTCTCTAAACATGAAAAGGGAGTCAAGTTAGACCTTCTCTAGACTCGTAAAAATATCAAACAATGATGGACTTGTCAAACATGATGGGACCGAGCCACTCCTTTTCAGGGTTTGTTAAATATACTCAGATGGATCGATCTGAAGGATGAACTTACATATTAAGAATATTTTATCCTCCTCAATCTTGTTATTAAATAAAGAGGTATTGACTAGAAATGGTTGGAGAAATCAGGAAAATAGGGTACTCTACCTATTAATGGAAGTGAGTCAGTCTTGAACATGATTCTCTTCCACTTCATATCCATCGTCATTGGGTTGGGAAATATTCTTCTTTTTGGATCATCATACCATATCAAAGCCTCTCAATGCTACCAACTCCATTCAGTGTTGCCGATATGTTCAAGAGAAGTCATTCAATTGATATTTGATATGATACTCTTAGGATCTCATTCCATGTTTGTTGTTCCTGAACTATTTCCACATCATCATCATTCTATCTCAAATCATGATACGTATTTCATGTCGTTGATGGGGGATAAATTGAGGCCCTCTTGGGATGGGTCGCTTTCTGTTCACATCATATCATTATCTAGGAAGTTGACTTAGAAATTATTAGTTCGGTACCTTGGAACTTGTATACATCAATGGCAAGTTTCCTCACTCTTGGTGACAAGGTTTCATCATCAACCTTCGATCGAAGGATTCTGTGTGGTGTTCGAAATCAACTCATTCATTCACACTGTATGGATTATACTATTGTACCTTGAGAGCCATTAAAATCATTAGTGGTTTCTCTCACATATGTTAACGTCTTCCATCATTGGCCACTAATAATATGGAGGCTACCATATTCCACTCCATATCTTTTATATTCATGGTTAGACGTGTACATTGGATGATCGAGTGAATGAGATAGAAGACCCCAGATCTAGTTCCATCCATCTATACTGTTCTTTCAGGATTAATGCAAGAATTACAAAGTATGATGAGTATGATCATATAGAAAGACATCCAATCATGGGTCCATACTTTTCCATCAGTGGACATGTCTTCTTGATCATTGTACATGTAATGTTAGCTTATGTGTTGAGCATGGGTATGCCTCCCTTAGAAAATATATCATGATGAAAGTTTATTATAACGGATAGTTACCTTGAGCAGTTGTTCTTGATCCAAACCTATCACAAGGTAAAGAAATTCAGTCATGAGCCATCATTTTTAACTTTGTGCTTTAGAGGGAAATCTATTATAGGCCATTTGGTCGCACGTGGTCAATAGTCCTACAAACTGGATCAATCACCATCTGTGAACATATTGTCTTCATCCCTACAAAAACCCTAATTATGACCTTTCAAAACAACTCACTTTTTGGGTCTAACTACGAGAAATTAGACCTTTTAAGCCTTAGTATACCTTACCCATTTAGAGACTTACATTCAATGACAAGTTTCTCCTTTTTGCACTAGTGTTGATTAGCAACACCTTAATCCTTTTTGGGGGTGCGGTGATTCTAGAAATTTGAGAACTTGTAAGAGTTTTTTTAAGAATTTACCTTGGATAAGAAGCTTGAATCATATCTAATCCTATCTTGGAGATCTCACCTCTTATCCCTTGAGCTCATTATCTCATCTTAAGTGGATTTCAATCCTAGATTTTTAAATAGATAAGAATTCTTAAACCACCATACCTCTCTTATAAAGTTAATTCCATCTACAACATCAGGGTTGGATTTTGGAGATTGGTCATGCCCTCATGTGACTGCCTTGAAACTACGAGAGTCATCATCTTCATTCATTAGGGTGATATTTAGGTGTTCTTTTTTACAAGGAAGGACAACCCAACTTGGGGAGATCTCTACAATATAAAATACTATTCTTGGTTGTAAACTCTCTCCTATTTCTATCAATACCAACAATATATTGTTTTCATATATGTGTTATGTTACATTTACATTCATGTATTTCAATGCTTCATTGATCCATTGAATAGCGTAATTGAATTATGCTACATAGACGTTGTGCATATTTGGCTTTTTATGAGTGTATGTGTAGGTTCTAATGATAGAAATTAGAGCTACAATTGGAGCTTAGAAGTCGAGAAGAAAGTAAAGCTTGCGACGGATTCCAAGTAAGTGCCTTTCCCATCCTTCAATTTCTCTAAGGGAAACTTTGTATTATTTTCTTTTTATTGTTCTACACCAGTCCCCTAGGTCTAGGGAATATACCTTTTTCTGTAATCCTAAATTCTGCATAACACACATTATTTACAAGAATTACAATTCATAATAAAATTTACAATTTGGGTAGCAAAATAGATACCACTAACCCCACCCATTTGAGGACATTGTCATAGGTGTTTTATACACATAACAAAAAATTTAACAATAAGATTTATATACACATAGCTCACTTTACATTTATTACTTATTAAACAAAAATGGGTATTATTCCCTTATCCGATCATCCATATCCCAAGTGGCTTTTGTAATAACCTTCGTGAAAATTCCATGTAATAAAAGTTAGTAAAGACAAAAATAATAACCACAGTTGATGAGACACTTATTCCAAGATGAATGTTGGGTAAGACATCCTAGGGGTGTTCACTTGGTTGTTTATGGCTAAGGACATTGGAAAAGGAAATGGCTAAGGGTTTGGAAAGGAAAAATGGCATTTTTGGTACATTTATTTATGAAAAGAATGAAAATTAGGAGAACAAGGAGGTGAAAGGTCATAGGTTGCATGTGAGGAGGAAAATGAAGGAAAATAATGGAAAGTGAAGAAAATAGAGGCCTCATTAGTGAAAGGCTTCTGAGGATCAATTGATAACCTTTTTTCAGTTGAGGTTTGGAGCTCTCTCATTTCTCTCTCTCTCACTCTTGGACACTTAGAGTTTTCTTGGAGCATTTTGGCATTGAAGCAAGAAAGGCAAAGAATCCAAGAGGAAGCAAAGATCAGGTTGGGAAAGGTAGGATCAAGAAGCTATAATAAGATTCATTACAGGTATCGATTTGCATGTGTATTTTCATTGCTAGATTTGGCATGCATGGTATTTCATGTGGTTCTTTGTTGTTGTGGCATGAGTTTTGCCAGATGTAACAATGTTTTCATCCTAGCCTTTCCATTTCTAGATGGTCATGGTGTGATGGGGTTCTCATGTTTTGGTTGAGCTGGATTACCAAATGGATTCAAAGCTGAGTGAGGTAAATCTATGAACTGATATAACACATGACCTAGTAACCCCTTATCCAGATGGCATAAGAATCCTTGCCAGTGAATGAAAGGATATATGATAGGGCCAACATGTGGTTTGCTCTCTGTGGGCCTAGTAATCTTGGGTTTGGGATATGCGGTAAAGCCTAGAGAGTGGATCTCGGTTTAAGGCCCAATGATCTAGGTTTGGATTACAATAAAGCTTGAGAGACTAGGAGGCAAGAAAATTCCTCATGATGTAGGTCGAGAAATTTGGTGGAATCCATGCTTATTTGGCCTAGTGATTGGGTGGAGATCATGGTAAAGCCTGTTATGATGTGCTCATTATGTTGGCCTAGTGATTCGGGATGGACTACGATAAAGCTTGGTTTTTATTAGTGATGGTGAGGTGGTTTAGCCTCAATATTCCATGGTTGGCTCTTTTGGTTTGAGTCCCACATTCATGCTTGGAGTATGGAACAGGGATTAATAGCTGAAGAGAGATTTGGCTCATACATTCTATGGTTGTGTGGAATGTGGAAGTCTCATCTCGGGTTTGGTTTTGCATCATTAATGAAAGGTTATTTCTCCTTTTATTTCTATGAGTATTTTTATTGATTATATGTGGTCTATATGGTTATACTTTCATGAGTATTCATGCTGTTATTATGTTGGTTATATGTGTGTTTTATGACAACAACTATGTATGGATCTCAGTAAGTTATTACTTGTAAAGGAGTGGATAATGTATCTATGGCCTAGTAGATGTTAATGCAGAAATTGGCATGAGGGACAATGGTTCATAGTGATTCTCAGATAAGTATGAGATCCCTACACATAATTATGTTGTTTAATCTTGTAGGTTACATGTTGATGATATGTTTGACAAAATTCCTGTCATGGCTAGTAGGGATACAATTAAGGTCTTGTTCAACTTATTTCTTTTGCATCATTGTTTCCCTATTAGTTTATTGTTCCTGAGTTATCATCCCATTATGGGAAGTGAGCTAGGCTTTGGGCCTGAAAAGGTGGCTCAAATCTTAGGGTCGCTAGCACAGCACTGACAACTTTAGCCTATGATCGCTTGCAGGCAAGCCTATGAAAGTGACTTTTGGTTTATGGACGCTCTTTTTCGTATAACATGGGAGCGACTAAGGCCTAATATGTCCACAACATCAGTGGGATCCAGGGACAAGATGTCTGAGTGGCTAACATGTCTCTTGAGGGTTCTTTTTCTGATGTGGATAGGTTGGTTGATGTGTTTCGTCAATTCCACTTATTTAAGGTCACATAGGAGGTTGAATCCAACCATAGTAGCCTCTCCTCACATGTCTACCTGGCTGGCATGGTTACTTGGATAGATGTGGGAGGAGGGTGTTACAAAATGGTATCAGTGCATGGTTGCACTCTCCTTGATTTGATTTTGTGGAATTCATCGTCATGATTATATGATTGGTTGCATATGATTTTATGTCTCCTACTTACATCCTTGTACGTTAGCCTACATTCTTGTAGGTTTGACTACATGTATCAGTCTTGTAGGTTAATTACAAGAATTGATCACTTATGCTCGACTACATGCATCTATGCATATGTGTAGCTGATTTGGCATTGCTTATGCATGTTGATGGTTGCATGTGGCAATGTGTACAATGGAGTAATGGTTGTTGTCATGCATGAGGTCATAGCATCCATTGTTGATATGGGATTGCATTAATGACCGGAACCTACCTAGAGTGATTTTTATGTGTTGATGCATTTAATTGCATATGTCTATATGTTATTATGATTATGGTATACATGTATCATGTTTATTTGATGGTCTTGCAGATGAGGCATCCTCCCCAAATTATACTAAGGTACGTTGATTTATTGTGATTTGGTTTATCTGACATATTATGTATTGTAGGAAAGAGATCAAATGGCTAGCAAGGTGGTGGACTACATAGAACCTACCTATGAATCATATGGGAAGCATGGTGTGGGGGACTCTTCTCATTTGGCAGATACACTGAGAATCTTGAAGCAAGAGATAAGGATTTGTAAGGTAGATAATGACCAGACCATATAGGCACAAGAGAAATAAGTATAGGTTAATGTTATACTTCTTTAGAGTTCATCACACTTGCAGTGAAAAGGGCCACTTTGGATCAACCATGGACATGAGGATAGAACTAATGGGGCATGTGGCAGTAGGTCTCCTAGTAGACACAGGTCAGATATATATGATATCGTGAGAGATGGAGCGTTGTTGAATACTCCATATAGGAGAGGTGATGGATACAGGTACTATTCTAGTTTTGGTTCTGATATACATCATGATGGTCATTTCTATCATCCTTATAGGAGGAATGACACAGGATATTGACCAGATGAGTTTAAGAAATTGAAGCCACCTACTTTTGATGGAGATGTGAAGAAGCTGAAAGATGCATAGGATCGGATACTTGGGATGAACAAGTTATTTAAGTTGCATAATTACACAGCTAAGATGAAGGCCATAGTAGCGATCTTCAACTTGAAGGGTAAAGCAGAAATTTTGTGGGAAGATGTGAAGTGGTTCGTAGACATCAGGATGAATGATTTTAGTTGGCGAGAGTTCAAGAGGATTTTTAGGAAGAAGTACTTGTCAGAAAGATACTACGATAGTAAGGCTAAATAGTTATATGAGCTAAAGATAGGATAAATGACAGATAAAGTGTACATGACCAAGTTTCTGGAGCTATTGAGGTATGCATTTTATCTTACCGATGAGAAGGCTAAAGCTCAATGGTTTGTTAGTAGTTTTCCATTAGCATTTAGAGATCAAATTGAGTATGATGAACCTCGGTCACTTGAGGAAGTTATTGGTAAGTTGAAGCATTGTTATGAGAATTCAAAGCATAAGAATGAATCTTAGGATGGATGGAAGGGAAAAGAAAAAGGTTAAGTTAAATGGCATCCTAAGAGAACAAGGCCTTAGAATGGAGATGATACAGTAAATATGGTAGCACAAAAGATGTTTAATGTAGCTAGACAGGGACATGGGTCGTAGCAGGGACATAGAGGTGTCGGTATTGGTCAATTGGAGTGTTGAGCATGCGGTAAGGAGCACCTTAAGAGATATTGTCCACAAAATAATTTTGGTAGGCCTTAGATATATAGTGCGCAGTTGGCACAAACTGTTAGGGATAGTCCTCAGATTATTTTGTGTATCTATGCAGCAGTGGACCTAGGGACAAGATGCCTGAGTGTCTGACATGTCTGTTGCAGGTTCTTTGGCTAATGTGGATAGGTTGGTTGATGTGTTATGTCGATTCCACTTCCTTAAGGCCACATAGTGTTGGGTTGTGTTATATTCATTCCATGACTAGCCCTCGTAGTTAATCGGGGGGTTAGAGGGGGGGCACAGCCCCCCTTCGTTTCATCGATTGCGTAATGGGGGGTCACAAGGGGGCGGTAGCCCCCATATTTGGTTTTTTGAGGGGGGTGGGTAGGCCCCCTCAACGGGGTCTAGGGCAACGCCCTACGAAATTTTTTTTGGATCCTATATTAGGTTGGGTGGACCTACCAATGGTTTTGTGCATGGTTTTCACACATGGGTTTGGACGCGATGGTTTTCGGTCCATGGATTTGGATGCAATGGTTTTTGGTCCATGGTATTGGATGCTTCGACATGTATAAACATGTATTGTAACATTGAAAGGAATATAATGAAAAATCAAGCTGGTAGTCCCCGTTTTGGGATCCAGGGGAAAATCTCTGTGTATATGTGTTTTATCTATTATGCTCTCATGTTGTTTATTTTTTGTGTTTTAGAATTCATATGCAAGTAATTTCTGTACAGGGTTAAAACCTACATTTGGTATGAGAGTTGTTTTAGCTTCAAGGGGACGCGTTTGTTATTGAGGGTTTTTGCTCAGGGCTATGGTAGGCCCTATTCAGTTGGAGATCTGCGAGATCGATTCTGGTGGTGAAAGAAGATGGCGAGTAGTGGAAAGATAGAGATTGAGAAAGTTAATCGTCAAAATTTTTATTTATGGAACTCAAGATGGAGGATCTATTGGTGGATAAAGATCAGTGGATTGTAGTAGATCCAGGTACTAAACCAACGGGAGTGTCCGATGAAGAATGGAAGAAGTTGGATCGAAAGGCAAATAGCACAATACGATTATGTGTCTCAAATTCGGTATTGCTAAATGTATCAGGGGAAGCTATGACTAAGGCTTTGCGGGACAAGTTAGGGACTTTGTACCAATCTAAGTCTCTAGTTAATAAACTATTCCTACAGAAAAAGTTGTATAACTTGAGGATGAAAGATGGAGACTCGGTGACAAAGCATCTAAACACATATAACACTGTGGTAAGTTAGTTATTATCTGTTGATATCAAAATTTCAGATGAAGATAAGTGCATCAGTTTGTTGTGTTCTTTACTAGATTCATTGGATAGTCTAGTTATTGCAATAGGTATCAATGCAATTGCCTTGTAGTTTGATGAAATAGTCTCATCCTTGCTAATGGAGGAAATGAGACGGAAATATATGGAGAGCCAAAATGGTGATGCCTTGTATGTACGAGGACGGTCCTAGAACATAAACAAAAATAAGTCATCGAGTGGGAGATCTAAATCTAGAGGGAGATGCAAATCTCTAGGAAAACCTATAAAGGTGGTGTGCTAGAAATGTGGAAAGGACAGGAACTACAAAAGGGACTATAAATCTAAAGCTCCTGACAAAGGAAAGGGATCTAATGATGCTCCTTTTGTAGAGGCAAAAACCACCTCAGATGAAGGTGGGGATGTGTACTTGGCTTCTTCAAGTACACATGTCGATCATGAGGCATGGTTGATTGAATCAGGTGCATCCTTTCACTTCACTCCCCATAGAGAGTGGTTTTGTGAGTATGAGAAATATGATGGTGGTGATTTCTTCTTAGGGGATTACATGAAGGCTTAATTGTTTGTCGCGGAAAAGTAAAGTTGAAGTTGCCAGGTGGAAGGGTTAGAATGCTTCTGGGTGTTCTGCATATTCCTACATGGGCCAGAAATCTTAATTCTATAAGCATGCTTGATGATGCAGGTGTAAAAATAGTTTTCGAGAAGGATACTTGCAACATGGTTTGTGGAGCATTGGTATTGATGTGGGGAGTTTGGATTGGAATTTTGTACAAGCTGTAAGGTAGAACTGTTGTTGATGGGTGCAATAGTTCTGTGGTTCTTGAAAGTGGAGCAGAAAATATAGTGGTATCTGGAGAAAATACCATTCTATGGCATCAAAGTCTTGGACACACTGGAGAGAAGGGCCTTCGAATACTTCATGGTAAAGATATGGTAGAAGTTATGACTAATATCTCTCTGGATTTTGATTTCTATGAAAATTGTGTATATGGGAATCAGAATCAGGTGAGATTCCCCTCTGGTGGTAAGAGGGTGAAACAAATATTAGAACTTGTGCGTAGTGATCTATTTGGACCTATGAAAGTTCCATCTCTGGGTAAGTCTGTGTACTATGTATCATTTATAGATGAATTCTCAAGGAATACATGGATATATTTCATCAAGAAGAAATCTAAAGTCTTTGACAAGTTTAAAGAATTTAAGGCTCTGGTGGAAAACCAGATAGAGAAGAAGATAAAGGTGTTGAGGACAGATAACAGTGGAGAGTTTTGCAGTAAGGAATTTGAAGAATTTTGTAAGAAGTGTGGTATAGCACAACAGAAGACTACTCCATATACACTTGAGCAAAATGGAGTTGTAGAAATAATGAACAAGACGTTGATGGAAATGGCAAGAAGCATGCTTAGTGGTGCCAAGATAGGAAAGGAATTCTGGGTAAAGGCGGTGGAGACTACCTGTTACCTGGTCAATAGGTCACCTTCATCAGCGTTAGAAGATAAGACTCCACAAGAGGTATGGACTGGTAAGAAACCCTCTCTTTCACATCTGAGGGTATTTAGATGTGATGCATATGTACATGTTCTAAAGGAGAAAAGAACAAATTTGGATAGTAAATCTGAAAAGTGAATTTTTATTGGGTGTAAGGATGGTTTAAAGGGTTATAAAATTTGGAACCCAGTAACAAGGAAGGTTGTGTACAGCTGAGATGTGTTGTTCAGAGAGGTTAAACATGTTATTAAACATGAAGTCCAACCAAAGGAACCTGAGAAGATAGAGTTTGAGCTTAAGGAGGAAGACTCAAACTCTACAGTAGAGGAGGAGTTAGAAGATGAAGAGCCACAAACTCCGGGTGTGAGAAGATCAGTTCGAGAAAGAAGGAAACCAAAATGGTATAGTCCATATGCTTTCTGTTAAAATTTTTATTTATCTATTACTGATGATGATCCCAGAACTATGAAGGAAGCAATAGAATGAAAGGATGGAAAACTCTAGAAAGAGGCCATGGTTGATGAAATGGCATCTTTTCACAAAAATGAGGCTTGGGATCTCGTGGAGTTGCCAGCTGGAAGGAAACACATTGGCAGCAAATGGGTGTTTAAGAAGAAGAGAAATGCAGAAGGAAAGGTGGAGAAATAAAAAGCTCGGTTGGTAGAAAAAGGTTATTCCTAGGTGCCAGGAATTAATTTTGGTGATATTTTTTCTCTTGTTGCCAAGGTAGCTTCTATAAAATTACTTTTATCTATTGCTACTACTTTGGATTTTGACGTAGAATAGATGGATGTGAAGACAACATTTCTTCACAGAGATCTGGAAGAGGAGATCTACATGAAGCAATCTGAAGGCTTTGCAGTGAAGGGTAAGAAAGAACTCGTATGCAAGTTAAATAAGTCATTGTATGGGTTAAAACAATCACCAAGGATGTGGTATCAGAAATTTGATACATTTATACAGGGACTTAGCTTCACAAGAAGCAAGGAAAATCACTGTGTGTATTTTAAATTAATTGATGATTGTGTTATTTATCTGGTCTTGTATGTGGATGATATGTTTCTAGTTGGAAATGACAAAAGAAGTTATGTAGGATTTGAAGACCAATTTTTCCTCCAAATTCGACATGAAAGATCTTGGTACTGCAAACTATATTTCGGGCATTGAAATTAAAAGAGATCGGGAAAAGAGGAAGCTCTAGTTAAAGTAGAGGAAGTATGTCAAGAAAATAATGCAGAGGTTTAATATGAAGGATAGTAAATGGGTGAAGGTTCCTATTCCTATTGGTGTAAAGTTATCTGTTGAACAGTGTCCCAAGACACAAGAAGAGGAAGAGGACATGTCTAATGTTCCATATGAAAGTGCAGTGAGAAGCTTGATGTATGCAATGATCTGTACTATACGAGACATTGCACATGCAGTGGGAGTATTGAGCAAGCTTATGTAAAAACCAAGAAAATAGCATTGGACAACAGTGAAGCGGGATTTTAGGTATTTGCGTGGCACTAGTGATGATCCAGGTGGATGTTGGTGGCCACCCACCTATCCCATTTGGACCCCCACAACTGTCTCTTTTAGTTTTTCTGTTTCCTTAATTATAGCACAGTTTACTATTTTTAGCAGTTTTTCGGGTCTAAAAATCGTCTTTTCTATTGTAGTCCTTGGGGAGATCTTTCCAACGGGCTATCATGTGCATCAAACAGAGATAATACGACCAATTCGCGACCCCGGGAAGTTGATGTACCAACTTACCCAAAAGCGAGGCCCACAATTTGGTGTTTCATCTTCTAGGGTTGGGTTTTGGAATGTGAAGGGTTTTCCATTGTTTCTCAACAATAAATAGGCCCTCGATCCTCATTGTAACACAGTTTTTGGAGAACACTTCAGAGGCATGTAGCCGACACATCTCTTCTCAGAGATAAGCTACCATCGCCCTAGCTGGGTTATTTCCATTTCTATTTGTAAGCATATTTCAGTACTTTATAGTAATGAAGTATTATTTCCGCTGCATATTTGTCTTTATGGTTATCTTTGTATTTTATTGCGTTCCTGTTTAAATACGGATCTATATTTTATGGTTTGTGCTGCCAAGGAAGACCAGGATTGGACAGAGTTTTGGATATCCATGGATTTGTTGATGCAAACTCTGCTGGGGCTGGATCAAAGAAGATCTACAAGTGGGTATGTGTTTAACCTATTTGGAGGTGCAGTCAGGTGGATGAGTAAGAAAATATGGAATGCTAATATCGAAAAAAGGAAGTCTAAGAGTCCAAGAAAACATAAATGGGTCGACCATACAAAATCTGGCATTTGAAAACAAAGAACTGATAAGAATTCATAATTTCTAGGAAATAAGGGGATAAGGCAAAGCCAGATTCTGACAAGAGGACGCGAAGCAGACAGAGAAGTTACATAGTATGCTAGACCTTGCGGAAATATGCCAATTGACCAATAACCATACAAACCAGACGGTGAGAAATTATTGGGCAACGGATACAGGGGAACACTTAAGAAAATGTAAGTGGAAACAAGACTAGTCGGGCGCTCCAGAATCGATTCAGTGTGCATCATACGAGAAGGAGATGGAGTCTTGAAGAATAGTGATATCAGAAGGACCGGATATAATAAGGTGGGGATATAGAATAAAAGGGATGTTCAACATCCAAGAAGGATACCACCTGCAAGAAGCACACCATCAACAACAAGGGCCACCCATTTGGGAACGAATATGGAAGGACAAACTCTAGTCCAAAATAGATTTTTTTCTTTGGATAGTTCGGCACGGTAGAGCACTCACTTGGGACCAACTACAGATAAGGGAGATGCAAGGACCATCGGCCTGTTGCATATGTGAAAGACAAATGGAATCAATGGAACACTTAATAAACTCTTGCAGTTACAGTGAGGTTCTATTGCAGTATCATGAGTAGCTTTTCATCCATAGAGACAGGGATCAAACAAGTACGAAATTAACAATGGAAAAATGGAGAGGGAAGCCTTACGAGAATCCCATCCTGAACCGAGCATGCAAGATATCCCTTGGATTCCTGCTTGGGGCAGTGTGGAAGGAAAAAAACATAAGAATTTTCAGAGGAAAGAGAACAACAACAAAGTTATGGGGAATGACAGTCTAGAACATCAAAGAAACAATTACGGCAGAGAACTAGTACCCAGAAGAATGGGAAACTAACCTTCAAGAAGATTGTATATTGGCAAGGTTAAGTCTGAATCCCAGCATGTTGATGGACAACTGAATAAAATAGAAGCCCACTCCGAGTGACTCCCCAAACCTCTTCATGTTCCCCCAGCAATAGTTCATCAAACTAAATTTTGACAGAGCAACTAAAGGGAACTCGGGGGCTACAGGTTTCGGAGGGGTGTTCTGAGATTACCATGGCAACACCATCCACCTTTATGCTATGGATTATGGCATAGCGAGTAATAATGAAGTATAGCTCTATGTGTTAAAGAGAATAAGGGTAGAACGAAACATGAGACTAGAAATAGAGATGGTTAAAAAACTCCAGCAAGGAACAAGATGGGAGAAAATAAGCCAAAGTTGGAGGACGGAACGGTTGGTTCAAGGAATAGGAAATCTAATACAAAGGATAGACTACATTGTCCCAACAAATGTCCGCAAATCAGGGAACGTGGCAGCAAATAACGTAGTTAACTAGGGGTGTGGACACATGGGCAGTAACCTAGATATAAGGGGCAACGAGTTAAGTCAAATTGAATGAATGAGCAGTCTAGAGGAAATCCTAAGAATACACAAGGAAAATGAAGAAAATTCCTAATCGGGGTGCTACAAGCCATGTAGGATAGAGAGGAGAGAGGTCATCTAGTTGTCTCGGTGGGCTAAGGATAGAGAAGTCGGTCAGATGGCATGGTGGGCAGCGAGAAGAGAGGTCGAATAGGGGCTGCAGGAGCTAACAAGAGGAAGTGGAGGACCAGAAAATTCAAGGCAGGATCAATTGCCACGACAAATAGAGGAGAGAGAAGTTGTCCAGATGGCACGGCGGGCAGAGGGACTAGGGCTCATACAGTTGGCACGAGAGCCGACAAGTAGCGAGGGAGAAATAGACAACTCATGGCAAGAGCAGCCGGTGGTATGCATGGATTAATGAGGAAGGGAGGCGAACAATGGGCTTCTAAGAAGGAAGACCAGGTAGGTGGATGAAAAACTTAAAGGGAAAGGTGGTAAGATCGAGGGTCATTTGCATGCAAGAAGAGAGGGCACAACGTTTAGTTGGAGGTGGCAAGAGCCAAGTGTTGGGGGACGTCAAGCAACGTTCGGCTTTTGCTTGTGAAACCTGGTATGTGCTCCCCGCCTTCCTTTGTGTCAGTTCAGAAAACATGAATTGGCATCTACGAGAAACACAGTTACAAAGCATTGTAATGAGTTATTTAGACGATTACTGGTTAATATTTATGGTGATCCAACACAGTTACAAAGCATTGTAATGAGTTATTTAGACGATTACTGGTTAATATTTATGGTGATCCTTGTCGATTTTAAAACTGAGGCCTCCTGATAAGCTTGGGTAATTGGCTTGTCAACGTGGGGCAGACTTGACTGGTTAGCCATCTAGGGAGGGGGGAAGGGGCATATGTTTCTAGTCTAAGTGTAGCTAGGTCCCGGGGTGGAAGGAGAATGCTGGGACAAATTGATGCTACCAATAATGTCATCCTAAGCAGTTTCATTTGCGTCTATATGAAGAACTTCTTTTGGCAATTAAGGATGGTTATGTGGATTAAGAGGGAAGGTTTCAAAGAATATTGTAGGATTCTTGAAGCATTATTTGACCCTAGTGCCTCCTCCACCCCAACGACTTGGCTGCAAACACTTAGTACAGTGTCGATGCAAGACTTGGAACTCGCTAGTAGAAGACAGAGCAGTAACGGGCCCCTAAACCGGGGATGGGAGAACATCCAAATTGCACTTTGGCTCAGTTGCTTTGAGGGGATTGACTGGAAATGGGTATGACTCTCGTGGGTTGGGGACAAAACTGTAGTTTGGTGGGAAAGAGAGAAGCATTTTCTTTCCCTCTGGGGTGGAGATACCAAGGAAAGGCAGAGTGCCTCCAATTGGAAGGGTTAGGAGTATAGAAAGTTGGAGTTGCAAGGTAGTCTTGTGGGAGACAGACAAAGGAGCAATTCAATAGTTCATGGGAAGCAACCTGGAAGATGGTGTTGTCACCATTCAACAAAACCTAGAGGGAAACATGTGGAACGTGAGTGTCGACTCGGGTAAAAACATTAAAGACAACACAGAGCGGATGAATGAGACTGCTCCTAAGGTATCATTTGGAGTTGGGGAAACATGTTGGGAATCCCGAAAGGAATTATGTCAAAACCAAGACCAAATTACAAAGCATAAATTATTATGTGTTCGCTATCGAAAATTTGATGATGGTTCATAATGTTTTAATTCTAGTTTCTGTTATAGGTAGATTTAAAACCAGTTTCGAGAAGACTCTAACGACACGACACTTGTACCAGAAGAGTGAGTACCAAGCCCCGATCTAGGTGAGTCACTTGGACAAGAAAGAAAAAAGCAGTGAGAAGAGTTGGATGGCTAAGGAATGTAACCAACAAGGAAGGAAAGGAAACACAAGGTCAGGAAAGACAAAGAAAAAGACGAAAGGCCAAGCAAAGAACCGTGGAAAAGAGGTAGAAAACAGGAAAGGAAAGTGCATAACCTCATCAATGCATACTACGTAAGAACCCTAACTGAGGTGAAGGCTTTCATCTCTGAATGGGAAAGAGAACTAAGTGCAAACATTGAAAATGATGAGATTCAAGCACAGGAATTAGAGACAATTGTCAAAGATCCAGGTAATACCACAGGCTGCCAAAGTTTTTTTCGGTAGACCATCTAGCAGCATTGGGCCATAAAAAACATCCTCACTCACGCTACTACCACCTATAATGAAAGAGAATATCCGGAAGAGAACAGACAAAAGGAGCCAAGTCTGAAAGATCTTGAGACAAATGGCCAGTTTTGTTGAAATCAAACTTATTATAATGAAATATTAATAGAAAAACCTATCTACCAAACTTACACAAAAATAATATATTAAAAAATAACAAATTAAATATCATGTTAAAAAAATATCACAATTTTAAAATCTTCCAAAAATACTAACAAACTCTTTAACATGAATTATTCTTTACCTACATTACTCAACCGATTATACTCATATTCAACAATTATAATGTCAAAAAATATCACAATTTTAAAATCTTCCAAAAATAACAATTTTTTTAGCATGAATCATTTTTTTACCTACATTACTCCACAGATTATACTGCACACAACACTTTTTCGCATGAATCATATTTTTACCTACATTAATCAACAGATTATAATGTTAAAAAATATCACAATTTTAAAATCATCCAGAAGTTTGCTTACTCAACAGATTATACTGCACTCAAAAGATTATAATTTTGAAAAATATCACAATTTTAAAATCTTCCAAAATTCCTAACAAACTTTTTCGCATGAATAATTTTTTTACCTATATTACTCAACATATTATACTACACTGGTACTCAAGTCTTTCCACCTTTTGCTGAAATTCCTACCATCTATACTTTTTCAGCTTTGACATAATCGTTTTCATTTTAACTTTTAGTTTCTTATCTTTTTTGAGATTGGTATCGTCCTCATCTGGCGTTTTGTCTATCACTTCCCAATCACCATCGTGATCACCACTATCTATATCATCATGATCAATCAATTCGAAATCCAAGATTAGTGCGTTCCTTTGTGATGATTCTTTTAAAGAGTTATCAGCGGTGGCATCGATAGATTCTTTCTGTTTAACTTTTTCAGCCTCTAAAGCGTTCTTCCTTGATTTATGTTTTGATTTCCTTGACTTCAATGAGCCCGACTGCATAGCCTGCCCAGAAAAATTAGTGCATATTAGTATCAAAATCATCACCATAATATCTCAATTAAATAATATTCTAAATCATCATTATTAATTAATACCAAATCCAATATCACCTTCTCCTTATTTGAAGACTCCATTGAGTGATCAGGCCTCGGATCCATAGATACTTCGTGTTTAATTTTTTCACCATTCACAAAGCTTATCCTTGATTTCTCTTCTGATTTCCTTGATTCTTCGGGTTGAATGTTTTGATCGTTCACGATCCTCTTTTCTGATTTCCTTGTGCCTGACTCTATGCCCTGCTTACAGTAAATTAAATATATTAGTGTACATTGGCATCACATTTATCACCATGAATATATCTCTCTTACAATGTCAGATGCTAACGACTCTTCATCCAAAAGCCTGAAACAGCAGAAAACGTATAGAAAATCTGAAAATGAATCATAAAACAAGAGTAATATACAGTGACTTAAAAGCATTACCGGAGTCTTGACATCTGTATATTCCATATCTTTAGAGTTTGCCAACTTCCCATTATTAAACAGAGACGAAATTTCTGAGTTGTTCGGACTTCGTGGAGCTGAATCATTCCGTTTATCCAAAATGTTATTACTAAAAGCGGCTTCCTTGGGATGATTAGAGACGGCCTTGTTGGGACGATTAGCGACCGAGGGAGTATGGGTTTGAAAATGGTTATCATTATTTAGTTTAGGCTCTAGCATAGGCGAAACGTGCTTTTCGAAAAAAGCGAGCGGAAAACTTTCGTGATTTTGACCTTTAACGACCTTCTTTCTTGACTTCCTTCGGCCTGTCTCCATACTCTGCATACAATAAATTATATAAATCAGTGTACATTAATATCAAAATCATCACCATAATATCTCAGTTAACTTCCTAGATTTTAACTACTCTTCATCCGGTAACTTGAAACAGCAGAAAAAGCATAGAAAATTTGAAAACGATAAGCCTGAAACAGCAGAAAACGTATAGAAAATCTGAATATGAATCATAAAACAAGAGGAATATACAGTGACTTAAAAGCATTACCGGAGTTTTGACAGCTGTATATTCCATATCTTTAGGGTTTGCCAACTGCCCGTTATTAAACAGAGATGAAATTTCTGAGGTGTTCAGAGTTTGTGGAGCTGAATCCTTCCATGTATCAAAAATGTGGTTATTAAAAACGGCTTTGTTCTGATGATTAGAGACGGCCTCCCTGGGACGATTAGCGACCGAGGGAGTATGGGTTTGAAAATGGTTATCGTTATTTAGTTTAGGCTCTCGCATGGCCGAAACGTCCCTTTCGAAAAAAGCTAGCGGAAAATTTTCGTGATTTCGACCTTTAACGACCTTCTTTCCTGATTTCCTTCGGCCTGTCTCCATACTCTGCATAAACTAAATTATATAAAGCAGTGTACATTAATATCAAAATCATCACCATAATATCTCAGTTAACTTCCTAGATTTTAACTACTCTTCATCCGTTAACTGGAAACAGCAGAAAATGCATAGAAAATCTGAAAACGATTCGCCAAAAGGCGAGGAATTTAGAGTGACTTAAGAGTCCTACCGGAGCTTTCACATTTGTACACTCCGACTCTTTAGAGATTGCCCACTTCCCGTTGTTAGACGTTGATGGCATTTCTGAGGTGTTTGAACTTCGTGGAGCCGAATCCTTACGTGCATCCATAACGACTTTGTTGATATGATTAGCGACCGAGGGCGTATGGGTTTGAAAATGGTCACTGTTAGTTTGTACAGGCAGGGTGAACATATTTAGTTTAGGCTCTCGCATGGGTGAAAGGCGAGTTGTGGAAAAAGGGCGCGGGAAAGCTTCGCGATTTTGCATTGTTCAGAAGAATTGCCACGGCTGATAGGTAGAAGATAAGAAGGATCGAATTGCTTCGGAGGGATCGCTGCGTTTGGTAGGTTGAAAATGATAATTTAATTAAGCGGCTACTCTTCTTAGAATGACAACCCAGAAACGCTTGTTGTAGAGACAAATTTATCTTCGCCATACTTGATTTATAAGAAACCGAGCGACGTTATAATAGCCGACCAAAAAATTAAAATATCCTTGAACTTCGGGATTATAAATCATAATTACAACATTGATACCAATAAAAGCGGATCCCCTAAACATCCGTAGGCTTACGGATTACCAATCATAATTAAAACCTCGGTATCCATGAAAACCGTTCCCCTAAATTATTCCAATGATAATTCGGAAAGCCATGTATAGAATTTTCATGAGACGCTTCTCACATTATGCATAAAAGGGCTAATTTTTTTAAGTTAAGGTGGTTTTCTTTATGATATAATTTCTTATTCGGTGGTTTTAACAGTTCTGTTTTAAAAAATATTTATTTAAATTCCATATAATATTAATATTTCTAGTTATTATTATATACGTTTTTCAAAATCAGTATCTGGGTAATTACTCAATTTTTTATGGATAAATTTAAAAAATATCATATATATAAGAGATAAATATTATATTATAACATATTTAGAGATTATAAATGTATTAATATTAGTTTAATTATTATAAATATTTAAATGTACCAATAATTATTTTTAACCATATTATCTTGGTGTAGACATTTATGTAGGTTCTATTTATCATGGTTTAGGGTGATTTTTAATAAAAAAAAATTGTGTTTTTACTATATAATAATCTAATATTTTGATTATATGTTGCTATTATGTATTTGATTATATACATATATATTCATGGTTGGGATGATGAGGTAGATAACTTTCTTGATTAATCAATTATAGTTTTTTACAATAATAAGGTTTTCCTACGCCCAACAAATCTAAAAGATAGAAGTCCTTGAATTTTAATGTTTTATCATAAAGTTATCAAATACTAAAAAATAATGACAATTTATAACTCTCAAAGCTCATAAGCTTGGATTTGAGGCTATGATGAATTCAAGGGATTATGTGGTCAAGATAATTGACCATTTAAATAATAGTTGAAGATAAAAAATTAATAAAATCTTACATAAAATATTTTCCAAAGAAGTAATCAATGTTATCTATATATTAATAAAGATATTAAGGAAAAATTGATTATTAAGCTAGTCATGATGCCTAGAATCTATGTCTCTCTAGAAATTCTTAAGAGAGTGTTCCTTTCCGGCATATAGAAAATACAATTAGTGGACCTAGGATGGTTATGTAACAAACATATAGGATTTTTGTAGGTGAAACTTAATCTTTTATCAAGGTTTTTTCATTGTTTGTTAACAAAACTAAGAATGATAATCCCCTACTAAGCTTTGATGCAATTTTCCTTTTTCCCTAGATTCTTAACAACAAAGCATTTCAATGATTATAAAAATATATCCCTCTTGTATCTCCGAACTTGTTGAAATTTACCTTAAATCTACTTTATTCACTTTCCAAATTTATGAATAGGTATATTGCTTAGGAATGGGTTCTCCCTTGTCCCTGATTGTGCGAAATTTACTTATGATATATTTTAGAAAAATAGTATTATCTCCTTCCCCTTTAAACCAAAATGATGGGTGAAATTTGATGATACATTGGTTATTTGGTCCAATGGTTGTGAGAATTTAGTGAAATTTCTAGAATACCTTAAGAGTTAATCTCAATACATATAGCTTGAAATAGAAGTCGAAGAAAAATTGATGTTTTTAATATAAAAAACCTTCTGGATTTTTTGGGAACATGCTATTTAGGAAGAAGACTAAAATATAACAATACTTACCTACCAATTCCCATCACCTCTAGGAACAAACATAGGAATCCTTAAAATCATAGCAAGTAAGGTTTAATAATATTGATGATGAGAATTTGGAAGAGTTTTCCATCTTCACAAACTTTTTGGCAATAATGGTTGTAGTGATCATGACCAATCCCAAAAGATACACAAGATTTCCCTTCATTGTGTCTATTGAGCAACCTATGACATTGCCAAGGTCCTTAAAAAATGGAATATACATGCCACATTTATACTTGTGAATACAATAAGATATTTTGTAAGATGCATAAAAGTTATTATTGACCCAAACTGGAGGGGAGGAGTGTATAAGGCTCTAGTTCATGTAGAAAATATTACATTGGAAAGAGTAGTTGGTCCATAGGAATTAGGATGAAGGATCATGTTGCATACCAAAAACATAACCTTTCTTATTACTATGTATTAGCTTATCACTAGAAAAAAAACACAATACAAGATCATAATTGAGTATACCAACATTTTGGAAAACAGTAAGTATACCAACATTTTAGAAAACATCCAGAATTATTATCAAGGAAAATTAGAGAATAAACGTAGTTGGAATTGAGAGACGTGTCAGCAACACCAACCAAGATGATAGATGGAATATCACTAAAAATTATATTCGTCATATTCATTATGTAAACTTTTTCTTTTTCTTAAATCTTCTTTTAATGTTAACCACAGAAGTCTTAAATCCAGAATAATTTCCCTATGCGGAGGGGATACATGGAGTAAAATCATTTTACTCGAAAATTTTAGGGTGAAGATAGCAAGAAGAGCTGCAGACCTTCAATTTCTTAAAAGTTGTCCCTCATAACTATTTATATCTCGATCTCAAGCTCTTCTTCTATCAACACCCAATAGTTGTCCTGATGATGGATCCCTGTTGGGATTTGAAACGTTGACAGAATTAATGGTTTTTATTGTGGGTTCTCCGGTTTCTAAAGAAGATATTAACCACAGAAGTCTTAAATCCAGAATAATTTCCCTATGCGTAGGGGATACATGGAGTGAAATCATTTTACTCGAAAAATTTAGGGTGAAGATAGCAAGAAGAGCTGTAGAGCTTCAATTTCTTAAAATTTGTCCCTCATAACTATTTATATCTCGATATCAAGCTCTTCTTCTATCAACACTCAATAGTTGTCCTGATGATGTATCCCTGTTGGGATTTGAAATGTTGACAGAAATAATGGTTTTTACTGTGGGATCTCTGGTTTCTAAAGAAAATGTTCATTATAGTTTAACTTTTATGTTTATATTTTATTTATTACATTATCACATTATCACATTCATTCACATTTTACTTATTTACTTATATATATATTTTATTTAAATAAACATATATATATATATATATATATATATATATATATATATATATATATATATATATATATATAATATATATATATATATATATATATACATTAATACTTATTTATATTTTAAATCATTTACTATTTTATTAGTCCTTACCTCTATTAGGGATAATAACAATCACCTCAGAGTCAAAGTCCTTTAACCCTCTATTTATTCCAAACATTTTCATGTGCATAACCAAAAGGATTTTTTTTTGTTTCTTTAATCGTTTTTCTTAAATTATTTAAAAAATGTTATAATTTTTGAAATTTGAATTTCTCATTTTCTAATTGCCCCATAGCACTTTTATGGGACATAATAGCCCTAGTGGACTGCATTTTTATTTTCCTATTTTTTAGTGTCTGAAAAATCATTTTGAACTTAGAAAAAGGTAAATTTGTAAGTGGTCATTCCTTCGTGAGTTCTCTCGTACTCACACTAAGATTGTTGTGCTTGAAATTAATACTTCTCTTCCCAATGATGCCATAATTGATGGAGTTCTGGGACCCTTATGTAAGAAAGGGCCGTGGGGGCGAAACAAATATGCAAAGGAAGCTTCCATTGTAGAGATTGCATAGTTGTAAGCAAGGATAATGTTTGGCTGCAAATCCTAACTCAGTATTATTTCAAATAGGTTTAGCATACTTCCAAAGTCTTTGGATGAAAGGATATTATTTGTCACCAAACCTTTCATTGTGCTATAATTTTTCCTTGGAGTAGAGGAAGCTTTCATTGTGGAGAGAGCGGGGGTCTGGGAGTGCCTAGTGGAGTGAATTTTTATTTTCCTATTTGTGGGTGTCTCACAAAAAAAAAAACCTAATTTTGTAAGTGTACATTCCTTGGATGAGTTCGCAGACACTGACACTAACACTGTTAGGCTTGAAATTAATATTGATCTTCCAAATGATGCCACAATTGTTAGGGTTCTAGGACCCTTATGTAAGCGAGGGGGTGTGGGAGCTAAAAAAATATGCAGAGGAAACTTTCATTGTGGAGATTTCATAGGTGCAAGCAATAATAGTGTTTGGTGGAAAATCCTAAGTAAATATTATTTCAAATAGACTTTGCGTACTCACGAAGTCTTCAGATGCAAGGATATTATTTGGGACCAAAAATTTCATTGTGTTATAAGTTTTCCTTGGAGTGCAAAGGTGCGGAGGAGGCGTTCATTGTGTAGAGTGTAGAGATATGAGAGCGCATAGATACAAAAGAAGCCTAAATTTTGTGGGACTTAAATTTCCAAGTATGCAGTTGCTTGATATATAATATTGTTGGGTGTTTTCCTCACTTCCATTTAATCTAGCTTCTTAATACAAATTTCATATATGCCATGGAAAATTTCTCTATATCTTGAGTAGTACAGGGCAGCTACTATAATGATTGTGAATTTTGTGTATCTCAAGGTTTAGTAGTAAAAAAGGACAAGAATTATTCTGATTTTGATGTTGACTATTACATATATTGTTTGGATTGCTGTAATGGCTTATAAAACATAAGAGGATTGCAATTATTTATTTAAGGTTATGTTAATCAGAGACTTAATGGTTGGGAAGTCCAATTTACTACCAATATTTACTTGTAATGAGTTCACTCAAGCTCAAGCTCCTTGATTCAAACTCAATGAAGCTATCACTAGAGAAAATGTTTTTTGCACTAAACCTTACTAGTTTAGTTCAGACTTACTCCTACATCGTAGTCAGATGATCATTCATGCCTACCAAGCTTATGCCATAAGGTTGCAAACTATCAATCACATATGATAAAAGATGCAAAACAAGCTCTCATCATGAAATCAATCATGAAACCTAACACATAAGGATGTATTTAGTGGCGAAGAGAGAGGAAACATCTAAGAACTAAACTAGTGGTTGAATCAAACGAAAAAGAGTAAACTTAAGTTGCAAATCCTAACTCAATATTATTTCAAATAGACTTGAAATACTTGGAAAATGCTTGGATGCAAGGATGTTGTTTTCCACCAAAGCTTTCATTTTTCTATTAGTTTTGCTATGAGCATAGATGTTGAGTCCCTATAATACTAGTGATTACCCCATTACTATTGTAGTTATATCCCTTATTAATATTGTTGTGCCCCTATTGTCCCCATATTGTTATTACAGTGCCCCATAGAATCCCTCTATTGTTATTTTTGTGGCTTTATATTATTATTGTTAGGTCGGCTGGGTTATATTGTGACTCCTTAGACTCCTATATATAGAAAGGAGGTTTTTTCATTTGAATCATCCAAGAATTGCTCATTTGTGTAATGTAAAGGAGGTTGCCCCGTCGAAGAGGCTAAATTGTAAGGCGTTGATCTCTCTTTTCTATCTTTTTGTGAGCTGGTTTCATAACATTTGGTATCAGAGCTTTGGATTCTAGGGTTTCACTACTCCAAATAGGTCATCGTGGCATTTTCGCTATAACTTTTTTTCTGCGACGTTTCAGAAGCTAAAACAAAAGCCATTTGAGAAGAAATCGCGCTGAATCTCAGGTCCGAATTTCATAAATTGTCGTGCTATATTTGCAGAGAAATGATCTGAGGAAGTTGGTCTTTTTGCAGAATCCTGAATTATATTCCAAACATGTGACCTGGGGAAAATCGTCATAACTCACTCTCTCTGAGCATCGGATTGAAATTTCGTAAGAAGGTACGGAAAGAGGACAGACTATAGTTTCTTGTATATATTTTCAGAGCCAAAGGCTAAAACAGTGACTCGTGGCACGTCATGCAAGTTCGCTCTACTGAACTAGTCTATAATCAGAGCTGAGATCAAATCTGACTGCTTCCCATTAAAAAATAATAATCATAAGTCAAGAGTCATGCCAATAATGGCTACAAAAGAACAAAACAGAGCTGGCAGCTTGTAGTGCAAAATGTGCAAAAGTTTTTCCAGAAGTCCTCTTCGAAGGCTGAAGCCTTATCAGTTATACACCACGAGGCCCAAGCTGGCCTCCTAAATCTATGGGACTTGGCTGACCAAACTAGGAGTGAACAATTGCTTCCACAAAATCTGTTTGGCTGCCTTCTAGATCCGGTTTTGGTAGCCTTTGGAGTCCGGAGTTGGGGTGAAGATCCCGAGGGAGGCTATTTAATGCCATAGACAACCCCCCTTCGAATCCTCAACCCAAGCTTGGTTGTCTCCTAGCCCTTGTCTGCTTGGTTTTGCTCCACATGTGTCAAAAAAATCCTGAAATGAGCACGTGTTAGCCACCTAGGAATAGTGACTACCCTTATTCGTACAAATGACATAAACATACTAAATAATGATGCAGAAGTTATGAAAAATGAAGGATTGAGCAAAGGTAGTTAGGCCAAATGAGCCCAAAATTTTACCAAATTTGGGGCTCATCAGTGGACTAGATTGTCTAGTAGTTTAGATTGTATATTATTCGGGATAGATTGGTTGTCATAGTTGTTGACACCAAGTCCTAGTTGTATTCCTTATATTAGAGATTGTATGATGACCTTGATACTTTGTACAAGAGCCTTAGAAATTTGTATTACATTTTGTTAATGTAACAAAGTTAGGTTATTGAGAAATTGTAAAAAGTTGTATATTTATCGACAAGTTGATTTATTGTTATTTGTTCCACTGTGAAAAGTAGTTGTTGTGCCATTTGTATTCGTAGTGTTGTAGATTTTAACATCCTAATCTATATTCTCCAGTATCGTGGAAAAAAAAACTTAAAACCCATGCAATTGATATTCTAAAAGTTAAGCTTAAATATTAAATGCAAGTAAAAATATTATTGACAATCCACTAGACATAACTAATGTATGAAGCTTTGGTATGATATGTAATTCTGTGTGACGAGTTATATTATGAAAAACATATATTTTGCATAATATCACCTCCCATTCTCACGCTCATATCATATGTGGGTGACACAATGATGCAGGATGATATTATAAATACGTTTTGCATAATTTCACTAGCAACTCCCACCCGCATATCACCTGGCAATGGTGGTAGGGGGTGTTATTATGCAAACATATGAGGATGGGGTGGGGGTGTGAGATTATAGAAACATATGAGGATGGGGTGGAGTTGATATTATGAAAAACTATGAAGGTGGAGCTAGCAAGAAAGTTTATAAATATATTTTTTCATAAAATCACCCTCCAACCCCACTCTCCTATGGGGGTGGGATGTGATATTACGCAAAACATATTTATAATATCAACTCCCACCCTTTGCCTCATATAGTGACAATATGAGGGTGGGGGTGAGGGATGATATTATGAAAATTATTAACTAATAATTCGTATCAAAGCGGTCTTCTCACTGATGTGAATTGCGAGTGTGAAGGATTGAACATGCAGCTAGAAAGAAAATGGAGGATGACAAAGATTTGTATGAGACCTTCTATGGGATGTAAAAAATGGTAGATTTAATTTATGCAGCCTATAAGGTGAAGATGGCAACAGAGGAATGGGAGAAAGAAGGATCAGAGGAGGATGCTCCATCTACCCCCTTGAGTGAACATTATTCATCTTCATCATCTTCTCATCACTCGAATCAAGAGATCGAAGAATGATGAATTGAGGAGAATTATATGAGAAGAGAAAGAGGAAAAGTAGACATTGCAACTTCAGTTACAAACTAGGGAAGATATCTTGGAAAAATTCAAACACAACAAAGGCTTAATGAATCCATCATCACCTATTTTAGAATCGACATCTGAGGTAAATGATGTTTATGATTCTTCAGTTTCATTTTCACATGACACTATTTCTGTCGGAAATATGGAGGTACCCATTTGAGGAACTGGAATGAAACTCCTTACCGAGATGGGATATAAAGGAGGATGACTTGTGTTAATAGCTAAGGAATGACTCAACCATTGGAGGTTGTAAAAACACCTTAATTTGCAAGTTTGGGGTATACTAAAGGAGATTTCTCAAAGGTGTCAGAAGCTTCCAAGACATTCTTGAAACCATCGAGGAAATAAAATGATAGGAACACAACACCATCCTCCCATGGTAGTGCACATCATAAAGGGAGAGCTAAGGCTAGCTTTGATTGCCAGAATCACACCAAAGATAGTCAAGAGAGATAAAAACAAATTTAGTATTCTAGAGTTCATTTTGATTACAAGCATATTAATGATGAATGGAAATCATGGCATATAAAACTATTTAGTTTTTGATATTTACAAACCATGTGGTTGTTGAGTGCTAGAGGAGAATGACAGCAAGAAAGAGGATGAAGAGTTAAATCCCTTCTCCAAATCATGGAGGGAATTAGGTTAAGTAGGTCTAGAGTAAGAATAATTTTTGTATTCATTGCAACAAAGGTGGTCATGAAAGAACAACACGTTGGAGGCTCCATCCAAAGCAATGTCTTAAGGGGAAGGTGTCTATGCAGAAACCAGCTGATCAAGGTGTTCAACAATAAAATTCCCACATTCATGGTTGTCGACTTTGTTGAGTAAGAGATGGTTTTACTAGACATGGTAACTTTCCATGGATGCATTCTGTAAATCATCTGTTGTAATTTAAGTTGTAAAAGTGATGATGTGTTTTCTATCGCTTATTAAAGCAACAATGATGCTTTAATCTTTCTTGATAACTGGGTATTGATTTCTATTCTGATTTAAACTTGACTAGAGAGTTTATATTGTAAACTCTTGGCAAGTATGGAGATGCTTGGGTCATGGTTGGTTATGTAATTAAGCATGTAATTTGCAAATATTGTACTATAGGTTTGCAAAGGATGTATGTGTCGGCTCATCACTTATGGCTTTAAAGAACAAGGACAAAGGAGAAGGAAGGGTGACCTCTGAGGAAACTTGTAGTGCAAATAATGTAACACAATAGTTGCAGATTATGTTCATGATTTTTCAAGACCAAAAGATCCTCAATGGGGAGGAATGATACAAGAGGATCCAAAAGTATAAGTGGCCTTGAAAATTTCTCAATAATAAAAAATCATATGAAAGAAAAACTAGGACTAGATAATAGTACTCGTTGCCGTGATTCCAATGGTGTGAATGACACTTAAATTCGAGTTCGTATGGGCGAGTTATGCTTGGTAATTTTTTTTTCAAACTAGGCTAAGTGGCAGGTTTAATGAGGAAAAAATTTGACCGAGACCTACTACATGCAATCTGACCACCAGAACATGCAAATTTGTTGAATAGTTAAAAAGACCAATGACCTTGATTTTCGACAAATTTAAAAATGTCTGATTTTTTATTAAAAATGAGAAAAATATAATAATAAGGGTGGCGAGTTGTGACCCCTGCCACCACCACATTTTATTATAAATATAGAATATAAAAAAATCAAAAGTCACGTGACAAGTCAAAACCTTGCCACCCCCAATGAAACCATATATACCAATGCATTATTTGTAATTTTAAGTTAGCGGGGTTCGAACCTGGCTCCCCACTTGGGCTGGCCCCAGACGGGAAACCCCCTAACCACCGAATGTGATGTTAACATCCAACACGAATTCATTTGAGCAGCGTAGTTTTTGGCCATCTTCAGGAAGGAATCTTTGGTGTAATCTTCAAGATTCTTGAGGGTCAAGAATTTGACGGTGCTAGAATGAGGCACGATCTATAGTCATTTGATACAGTTTCCTTCCACGAATTCACAGTAATGTTCATTTTAGTAGCTAAGATTTTCATTTTTAGGTTGTCACCGAAAGTGGAGATATATGACGCAGTTATGTCATTCTTTCCTTCTGATTTGCTGAGATGATGTTTTTGTTTTTGAGATCCCTGATTACCATTATGTTGAGGGATACGTGTATGCCACATCTTGTGAGATTTCATTAGTTTTTCATGTTGAAGGGATACCCATATGAGTGGGAGTTCTTAAGAACTTCTGGTGGAGAGACATGCAACTCTAGTTGAGGGTAACCATCCTTGTAACGACAAATAACATACCATGTACATCATCATCATTTGCAGTATTTAATGAAGAAACCTCCCCACTCTTAACACCACGGCCTAGAGACATAACCCACATTGGGTGAACTCCGTTATCAATGTGTTTTGTGTTCTCGATTTGATGGTTTTCATTACGATTCATCTTGTTTATAGTATGCACATGTTTCTTTTTATGATCTTTTCAATGCAATTTTGCTAACATCACAAAATAAAAAGATCTTGGATAATTCCAATAGATGAAGAGAACCAAATCAATTTTAGTATGAAGGACCCTTATCTTTATTGGATATGCGGGAGGATATGTATTAAGACCTTATTGGGTAAGAATTTGGCATCTAATTCTCTTTGAATATGTTTTAGGGTATCCAAGATAAGAATAGTCGTAGAGGACCCATATTATTTGAGGACTACGAATCAAAGATAAAAATACTCTTGGTGGAACACACCTTGAGAACCAGAGTGGGGTATGTTCTGAGAGAGACAATCATGAGGGTGTCTATACATATTTAGTCTCAACAGCATTGTGCTCAGATCTTGTGGAGAGATAGAGTTGTTAGTGAATGCCTTGTTATATGACAATGCTAGTTGATATGATGCTATACAAATGGGTTACCTATCCAACTCTTCTTATGAGAAATTCTTCAGATTAAGAATGAGCAAGTATCGTGATCAATACCTCCCTAGTTAAAAGGGAGTGTTGAAAAAATTAACTAGGTTCAGTCTTCATAATGAAAAGAAGAAAAATAAAATTATTATTGTAATGCTTGTCTCATGGGTTTCATGAGCAAGGAATTTTATTTTAATTTGACTCTAATTGTGAGTTCCTTAGGATTGGTCAGAAAGTCAAATTTAGTCAATTTCATGTATGAAGGACCCTTTTTGGGCATATTATATTTTTATATGAGTCAATGAATATGTGAATTATCTTTCCAAGACAAAGCTCAAGCATTAACCTCAAGTCGACTTCAAAGTGGAATTAGTTGTCTCCTCCAATAGTGACGTCGACTCACCTACATGTCACCTCCACTAATTACCTTGGGAAACAGCTATAAATATGAGTGCTCAACATCATTTCAAAGGTATATTTTTGTTGATCAAAGTCTGAATTGTGAGGATCATCCAAGGAGATGAGTTACCAGTGAGCAAGGAAGATGGAGCAAAGAGGATGCATATGTTGATTTGATACTATTTTGTAAGTAGTAAAGGCTAAGAAGAGAATAATTCTATTGGAGCAATGAAGGTCAAAGTCTGTTTCAAGATTGGTGTAGTCCTCCCAAGGAGCTGAAGTGGAAGAAGGTTGAAAGTCTGAATCAAGCCAAGGTTGAAGAAGAAGTTGAGAAAGTGGAAGAACCAAAAGGTGGAATATTGTTGAAAAAGGAGCTTTGTGTCTTAGATATTGGAGAGGAAAATAAGTCAAGGGTCTTGTTCATGGTATTTGTCAATTTTAATATCTATAAGAATAACTTGTTTGGGTTTTGCTCTCAAAGAGTGAGAGGTTCGGCCCTGGTTGATATTCAATATTTTGTGTCTCTTATATCTTTATGGTTTATGCATTGGTAGTTGTTTTATGAATAAGAACACTAATTACGTAAGTAAAAGAAGAACCTAACCTAAAGAAGTAAAAATCACTCACATGTAGTTACGAATAGAAGAGAAATCACATAATTACTATGCCCTTCTTCTCCTTCCTCCTCTACTTCTTCTTCAACCATGTCTTTCTTCTACTTTAGACCTTCAACCTTTGTCCACATCGACTCCTTAGTTTGAGTGTACTTCTCCTTGGCTTTCACTACCGGAATAGACTTCAACATTCAGTACTGCAATAATCCTCTCCTCTTCTTGTCTTTTACTGCTTCAATTGACTTCACCTTTCCTTGACCTTCATTTCTGCAATATATAGGTCTACAATCTCGTGTGTGCGGAGGGAAGTTGGCCCATAGAATAGTCCCAAATCAACACAAAATACCTTGTTTCTCTTTCTTTCTCCCTCGCTCGTAATTTGGCTCCCTTAATGACCCTCATACTTCAGATCTTGACCGAGATATATCACTAAAATTATGTCATCTAAACCTAGGTTGAACTTCCTATTTATATAGGTCTCCTCTGTAAGTAGCTAACATGAGTGTATGTGAACTGACATGTCCTTTGGAGGGTTTCTATTATTTCTTTTGAAGCTGACTTCAGCAGACTTTGCTTGGTCTTGGAGGGCTAATGATACTTATCTAATGACATACAAAATCTAATACACACATGAAGGGTCCTTCATACATGAAATTTACTCAATTTTACTTTATCCCCAATCCTAAGGACTTACAATGGGAGCCATAATAAAAACAAAATTCCTTGCTCATGAAACCCATGAGACAAGAATTACAATAATAATTTTATTTCTTCTTTTCATCAATGACATAAAATCACAATTACACATGTCATTATGAATACTAAACCTAGTTATTTTCTCCAACACTCCCTCTTAACTAGGGAGGTATTCTCAATTGTACAACTCATCGAAGGATATTCTCAAATTGAAATACTCTCATAAGAGTCAGATTGGTAAACCATCTATAAGCATCAACATTATAACCGAAATTGTCTTTGAGACCTAACTAGACAAGATCAACTTCTTTCAAGAGCATTATGCTAGTTGGCTTATATGTAAGGTACCACATTATGTGGTCATGTGGTCAAGATGATAATGTGAACATATTGGATAAGAAATTGTTTTAATAACTTTTTTTTTTTTTTTCAAATTTTGATTAAACAAATTAAACAATTTAACTATATCATTAATTTATTTCTTACCATAAATTTAAACTTCAAAACAATAAAAAATATTTAACTTTTTGATATTATATATAATATATATAATATATATATATATAATAATATATATATATATATATAGATATATATATAATTGTCAAAAATATCACAATTTTAAAATATTCCAAATATGCCAAACTTTTTTGCTTGAATCATTTTTTTACATACATTACTCAACAAATTATATTGCACTAATACTCAAAATTCTTTCCATCTTTCTGAAATTTCATACCATTAATAGTTTTCAATTTTGAAATAAGCATTTTCATTTAAACTTTTAGTTTATTATTCAAAACATGATTATGGTTTTATGTTTTACATACCCTCACACTCATATCATATGTGGGTGAGGGTAGGGGTGCATAATGATATTAGAAATATTTTTTGCATAACATCACTAGCCACTCCCACCCTCATATCACATGTGGTAGGGGTTATATTATGCAAACATATGAAGATAAGGTGGGGGTGCGATATTATGAAAACATATGAGGATGGTGGTATTAGGAAATATTATCAAGACATTTTTGCATAAAACCACCCTCCACCCCGACTCTCATATGGGGTGGAGTGTGATATTACTCAAAGCATATTTATAATATAAACTCCCACCCCAGCCTCATATGATAAGAATATGATGGTTGGGGTGAGGGATGATATTATGCAAAACATATTTAAGATCACTGCCTATCATAAGGTGTGCATAGGGGATGGTATTATAAAAATAATGAATTCATCTTCTAAAAACACCCATATTTTAAAAAAGATATGGATATCTCAAGAGGAATTTAATGTCAAAGTTGTTAAGAATTAAGTTAGGCTTGGATGGTATAACTAATCAACCATGTCATGAATCCATTTTGCCATGTTTAGTTTGAAAATGGGTACAAAAATCAATGGCTCCCTTTTTTTCTCTCATTCCCCGTTTATATTTCTCATATGCAAGCTTTGCATATTCTTGTGAAAGTGATATGTTTTAGGAGGCACTAGTTTTTTTGTTGTCAAATTTACCAATTTTTAAATATGAAATATGGAAGATATATATAATTGATTTTTAGATATTCAACCAAATTTACAAGGATTCTTACTTGAAATACAAGTGTTTTTTATCATAATTGTTCATTTTTTTCATATTTTAAAATGAATTATCTTACCATATATTTCTTTTCCCATGAAATATATTTATATTATCTTAACCCATATATTTCTTTCCCATGAAATATATTTTTATTGAAGTAATATATGTATTAGTGTTAAAATATATATTCATGTTCAAATTTTAAAAAATATGTTTTAATCTATAAAATACATTAATATAATTCATAATTGTTTTAATAAAATTTATATTTATTTTTCAAATTTTGATTAAACAAATTAAACAATTTAAATATATCATTAAGTTATTTCTTACCATAAACTAAAATTCAAAACTATTAAAAAAACTTAGTATACCATAACATTCTATAATATATAAAAAATACATGTAAGTCTCATAAAAAACTGCGAAAACCCTAGGAGCTCTATGCCATGGGATTGTCCAAACCCTAAGGTTTGAAACCTGCAATTTTTGACAAACACAGTAGGAGCAGAAGATAGTAAACAATTAGAGAGAATGAGATGACAGATGCGGATGGGGAGGGCGGGGCAGAGATCCCCTCATACCGGGATGTAGCGGCTGGAGAATCAAGCTATAAAACCAAAAATCAGTCGACTTCCCAAGAAATGGTTAATCAAACAAATGGCCCAGTCCTTGGAGTGCGATGGCAAGAAAGAGGTAGAGGGAAATATCTGCCATGTGCAACAAAAAAGCCAGATTTGTAATCTCTCTAAATAAACTGGAAAGATTTGTAATCCCTTTAAATAAATTGGAAAGATATCATAACTTCATGAAGGACCATGCGATTATCTGCAAGTTCATATGCATGTGGCTGACCAAGGACCTAATTAAGTGGATACAACAGAAATGGCAACCCAAAGTCCATATCGAGCTCAAGCTCAGAGCCAAAGGCTTCTTCACGGTAATCTTCTCAAACCTACAAGATAAGGAAAGAGTCTTTGAAAATGGTCCATATTTTCATTATAATGCAAGTCTGTTCATGTGATACTGGGAAGAATGTTACAACCCCGGTAAAGAGAAATTCCTAGTAGCCCCAGTCTAGGTACGATTCTTTGGGCTCCCAATGGATTTCTAGGATCCAGAAATATTAGAAGGAATGAGGAACACAATAGGAAACTTTTTCAAAATAGATGAAACCACAAAAAGAGGTTGATATACCTCATACACAAGAATCTGTGTGTATATGAATATAGCAGAGCCCATCCCTGAATCAGTAGAGCTAGAATATCATGAAGACATTTGGCGACAGACCTTGGACTATGAACATATCCTGTTTCGATGTCAAAGGTTCCATGAATATCGTCACTTAGTCAAAGAATACCTGTTGAACCAGGAAGGTCTGGGGCCAAAAGAAAAACAACCAAAACCTCCACAGGAAGGAAATGAGGGGTTCCAAGAAGCGAAGAACAAGAGAAGGCCACCAAAGGGATCCCACAACCTAGAAACAGTCAACCAAACCCAGTGGAGTAGTGAAAATAGATACGAGGTATTGCAAGAGGAAAAAGAAACAAAAAATGAAACCCAACTCATGGATTACAAGAAAAAAGAAAAATAAAGTAGCCCAAGTCATGCAAAAACAACACCAAAGAGTAAAGCTCAAATAGATCTCACAAATAAACAAGAATGGGCAGGAATGGAGCTCACTACAAGGAAATAGACCCAAGCAAGGGGGAGGAGTTACGTATGGAAGAGGAAGTTGTAAAGAAACTATTAAATGATTGGAGGAACTTAGATGAAATATTTATCCCAAAGGACCAAAAGAAACTATACAAGGAGACCTTCCAACAATATAAAGCCAACCAAGGACAAAGACAAGTAGAGATTGTAGAGAAACTGGGTATGCACCAACAAACCCCTTAGGAATATCAAACCAGAAAAAAAGGAGGAAACAAAAGAGGAAGGAGAAATCCATGGGAATTGATCCAGAGAATGGGAGAGATGTTGGTGAGCACTAAAAGGGTGGTACCGCTATTAGTGGTCTACCAAAAAGTCAACAAATTTACCCAATGATAGTAATATCCTGGAACATAAGAGGCGTAAATAGTCGGGGAAAACAACAATATTTAATAGATTGGTTGAAAAAAGAAAAGCCTCAAATAATGCTCCTCCACGAAAAAAAGATAATAGGAGAGAATCTAGAAGATATTCTGAGGAGGATGAAACCGAGGTATGAGGTAGTAGCATTGGATGCGAAAGGTAGTGCAGGAGGCATAGCAATCATACGTAACCCAACAGAGGTAAAGGCATATTATTGGATAGGGATGCAAGGAATCCTCACAGGCTGCTTCCAAAACATAGGGACCAAAGAATGGTTTATGATCTCAGCAGTCTATGGGCTTCATATTCCAATAGAAAAGGAAAATTTCATACAAAACATAAGGACCCTAAACCAAGTGCACGATGAAAATCTGTGGTTGATCGCAAGGGACTTTAATTTGATAACTACTTTGGAGGAGAAAAAAGGAGGGTTTAGAAGGGAGGAACCCAAAATGGAACAATTTAGGGACATCTAAGAAGAGCTACAACCAGTTGATATCCCAACAATCAATGTAATGTACACGTGGAGCAAGAGAAGAAGAGGAAATCAGTAAATAGCATCTTGCCTAGACGAATTCTTGGCAACTGAAGACTTAATCAGCAGAGACGTATACTATGAGGCATCCATATTTCCATGTATGGGGTCATACCATTGGCCAATTAGAATAGAAGTGGATATGAAACAAGGGAAAACTAAGAGACCTTTCATCTTTGAAGCATTTGGTTGAGAGATCCTACCTTCTTAGGAAAACTGAAGGAATGGTGGAAAGCAAGTGAGAAACAAAGAAGAAACCAAATGCATACATTCCAAATCCATCTTAAAGAAATCAAAGAAAAGATAAAAAAAGTGGAACAAGGAAGATTTTGGTAATATTCAACAGGAACAGGAACTGCTACAGGGAAAAATGAAAAAGGTGCAACAACAGGTAATAAATAACGAATGCACTGAAACCTTAGTGGACGAAGAGGGACAAATGTTGAATAGATTATAGGAAAGGAGGCAAAAGGAATGATTCAACGTCGCCAGCATAATAGGATCTTCTCCCTAGTGGACTAGGAAGGAAATATCTTACTCAAAAGCAGGATATGGAGAACCTACTAGTCCATCACTTCCAAAATTTATTGACAAAACCTAATATAGACAAGACAAAAAATATAAATAGGATTACTTGGCATATCCATCAACTGGTGAGCAGTGATCAGAACCTGGCTCTAATGGGGGAAATCACTAAATCTGATGTGGAAGAAGTAATCAAAGGATTAGCGAAGAATAAATCTTCGGGCCTGGATGGCTTCACAACAGAATTATTCCAAGCAACTTGGACTATTATAGGAGAAGACATCGTGGTAGTAGTGGAGGAGTCAAGACGTACTAAAAGGATGCATCTGGCACTAAACTCCAACTTCCAAGCTCTTATCCCCAAAACAGACCATTCGAAAGATCCCTAGGGGTTTATACCAATAGCTCTATGCAATTTAATATATAAAATTATGGCTACAATCATGGTAAAATACCTCAAACATATTATACCCAGATTAATCTCTCAAGATCATATTGTTTTGTCAAAGGAAGGAAACTTGTGGATGGGATAGTTACGGTCGAAGAGGCGATTCACTCCCTGAAAAGCCAAAAAGCTAAAGGAATGATTATAAAACTAGATCTATCAAATGCTTATGACCACCTAAGCTGGACATATCAACAAGGAATCCTAAAAGCATTCGGCTTTGATCCCAGATGGATAAACTAGATCTATCCAATGATATCTACCCTTATGTTCTCAATCCTCCTCAATGGCGCTCCGACGAAGGCTTTTAATTCAACAAGGGGGCTAAGACTAGGTGATATTGGCTACTGATGTTTTAGGGAGATATGTAAAAGAAAAAGTGCAAGGCGGTCAATTTATAGGTATGTGAATTAGGGGTAATGACCTGTCGCTAAGACATCAACAGTTTTTCAATGACATAGTGATGTTTGGGCAAGAAACCCTCAAGGAAGATAGAGCCATGATGGAAATCTTAAATGATTTCATGAGAGCCTCAAGGACGAAGATTAATAAAGACAAGTCAGATATTTTTTTTTTCAATACAACAACCCAATCCCAAGCTTTTCTAGCAAGAATCATGGGCTTCCACATAGGAAATCTACCCTTGAAATTTTTGGGATCCTGCTAAGTCTTCATCTAATCAGAGTGGCAAACTAGAAGACTCTTCTAGTGAAAATCCAAGGCAAGCTGCAGAATTGGAGCTTCAGGACTCTGAACATGGAGAGTAGAGTAATATTGTTGAAGGCAATGCTTCAGTCAGTCCCAATATACCAATTATCAAGCCAAGATGTCCCTAAAACTGTTTGCGAAGGGATGATTGACATCTTTAAGAAATTCCTATGACAGGGGCCAAACACAGCTAAAAAATGGGAACTTATATCTTGGTATTGGCTAAGAAAACCTATCAAAGTAGGAGGGTTGGGTCACAGAGTCCCCTATATTATAAACCAGATCATGAGGGCTAATTTATGGTGGAGATGGATTCAGGGAGGAACAAACCTATGCAAAGAAATATGGGGAGAAAATATGGAATTCCAACATCAACAGAAGGAAGGCTAAGAGTTCAGGAAAACATAAAGGGGTCGACCATACAGAATCTGGCATCTGAAAACAAATAACTGATAAGAATTCATAGTTTCTATGAAATAAGGGGATAAGACAAAGCCAGATTCTAGCAAGAGGCAAGGAAGTGACAGAGAAATTACATAGTATGCCAGACCTTGCGGAAATATGCAATTTACTAATAACCCTACAAATCAGACGGTGAGATGTTATTGGGCAACAGATGCAGGGGAACACTCGAGAAAATGAAAGTGGAAAAAAAGACTAGTTGGGTGCTCAAGAATCGATTCAGTGTGCATCATATGAGAAGGAGATGGAGTCTCGAAGAATAATGATATCAGAAGGACCAGATATAATAAGGTGGGGATATAGAATAAAAGGGATGTTCAACATCCAAGAAGGATACCACCTGCAAGAAGCACACCATCAACAATAAGGGCCACCCATTTGGGAACGAATATGGAAGGGCAAACTCTAGCCCAAAATAGACTTTTTTCTTTGGATAGTCTGGCACTACAGAGCACTGACTTGGGACCAACTACAGATAAGGGAGATGCAAGGACCATCGGCCTATTGCATATGTGAAAGACAAATGGAATCAATGGAATAATTAATAAACTCATGCAGTTACAGTGAGGTTTTATTGCAGTATCATGAGTAGATTTTCGTCCATAGAGACAGGGATCAAACAAGTATGAAATTAACAATGGAAAAATCGAGAAGGAAGCCTTACCAGAATCCCATCCTGAACCGAGCATGGAAGATATCCCTTGGATTCCTGTTAGGGGCAGTGTGGAAGGAAAGAAACATAAGAATTTTCATAAGAATTTTCAAAGGGGGAAAGAGAACAACAACAGAGTTATGGGGAATGAGAGTCCAGAACATCCAAGAAATGATTATGGCAGAGAACTGGTACCCAGAAGAATGGGAAACTAACCTTTGGGAAGGTCGTATATTGGTAAGGTTAAGTCTAAATCCCAGCACACTGATGGACAGCTCAAGAAAATAGAAACCCACTCCGAGTTACTCCCGAAACCTTTTCATGTTCCCCAACAAGAGTTCATCAAACTAAACTTCGATAGAGCAGCTAAAGGGAACCCGGGGGCTACAGGTTCCAGAGGGGTGTTTTGAGATTACCATGGAAACACCATCCACCTTTATTCTATGGATTGTGTCATAGGGAGTAATAATGAAGCAGAGCTGTATGCATTAAAGCGGGGATTAGAAATAACCTGGAGAGAAAGGTTTTAGAGAATAGAGGTGGAAGGAGACATGAGACTGGAAATAGAGACGGTTAAAAAACTCCAGCAAGGAACAAGATGGGATAAGATAAGCCAAAGTTGGAGGACACACAGTTGGTTCAGGAAATAAGAAATCTAATACAAAGGATAGACTACATTTTCTCAACACATGTCCACAGATCAGGGAACGTGGTAGCAGATAACTTAGTTAACTAGGAGTGTGGACACATGGGCTGTAACCTTGATATAAGGGGTGACGAGTTACGTCAAATGGCAAGAATGAGCAGTCTAGAGGAAATCCTGAGAATAGACAAGGAAAAAGAAGAAAATTCTTAATTGGGGTGCTACAGGACTTGTAGGATAGAGAGGAGAGAGGCCATTTAGATGTCACAGTGGGTTGAGGATAGAGAAGTCGATCAGATGGCATGTTGGACAGAGAGAAGGGAGGTTGGACAAGGGCATGTTGGACAGAGAGAAGAGAGGTTGGAAAAGGGCCATGCGAGCTGACAAGCGGAAGTGGAGGACCAGAAAATTCAAGGCAAGATCAATTTCCACGAGAGCCAGCAAGTGGCGAGGGAGAAATAGGCAACTCATGGCAAGAGAAGCCGCCAGTATGCATGGATTAATGAGGAAGACAGGCGGACAAGGGCTTCTAAGAAGGAAGGCTAGGTAGGTGGATGAAAAACTTAAAGGGAAAGGTGGTAAGATCGAGGGTCATTTGCATGCAGGAAGAGAGGGCACAACGTTTAGTTGGTTAATAGTTATGGTGATCCATGTCGCTTTTAGAACTGAGGCCTCCTGGTAAGCTTGGGTAATTGGCTTGTCAACTTGGGGCAGACTTGACTGGTTAGCCATCTAGGGAAGGGGGGAAGGGGCATATGGTTCTAGTCTAAGTGTAGCTAGGTCCTGGGGCGGAAGGAGAATGCTGGGACAAATTGATGCCGCCAGCAACGTCATCTTGAGTGGTTTCATTTTCGTCTATATGAAGAACTTCTTTTGGCAATTAAGGATGGTTATGTGGATTGAGAAGGAAGGTTTCAAAGAAGATTGCAGGAGTCCTGAAGCATTATCTGACCCTGGTGCCTCCTCAGTCCCGACGACTTGGCTACAAAAACTTAGTACAATGTCGATGCAAGACCTGGAACTTGCTCGTAGAAGAGGCATCAATAACAGGCCCCTAAACTGGGGATGGGAGCGCATCCAAATTGTGCTTTGGCTAAGTTGCTTTGAGGGGATTGACTAGAAAAGGGTACAACTCTCGTCAGTTGGGGACAAAACTGTAGTTTGGTGGGAAAGAGAGAAGCATTTTCTTTCCTTGTGGGGTGGAGATACCAAGGAAAGGCAAAGCGCTTCCATTTGGAAGGGTCAAGAGTATAGAAAGTTGGAGTTGCAGAACAGAGGGGCAATTCAACAATTCATGGGAAGCAACCTGGAAAATGGTGTTGTCACCATTCAACAAAGCCTAGAGGGAAACGTGTGGAACCTGAGTGTCGACTCGGATAAAAACATTAAAGACAACACAAGACTACTCCTAAGCAATATCATGTGGAGTTGGGGAAACATGTTGGGAATCACCAAAGGAATTATGTCAAAACCAAGACCAAATTACAAAACATAAATTTGATGATGGTTCATAATGTTTTAATTCTGGTTTCTGTTATAGGTAGCTTTAAAACAGGGAAGGAAAGGAAACAAAAGGCCAAGAAAGACAAAGAAAAAGATGAAAGGCCGAGAACCAACTAAAGGAAAAGAACCGAGGAAAAGAGGTAGAAAACATGAAAGGAAAGTATGCTGAACCTCATCAATGCATACTACATAGGAACCCTAACTAAGTGCAAACATTGAAAATGAAGAGATTCAAGCACAGGAATGGGAGACAATTGTCAAAGATCCAGGTAATACTAGAGGCCGCCAAAGTTTTTTGGGCAGAGCATTATTGGGTCATGAAAAGATCCTCACTCACCCTATGACCACCTATAAGGAAAAAGAATATCAGGAAGAAGACAAACCAAAAGAGCCAAGTCTCAAATTAACAGTAGTTTTGTTGAAATCAAACTTATTATAATGAAATATTATTATAGAAAAACCTATCTACCAAACTTACACAAAATAATATATTAAAAAATAACAAATTAAATATAATGTTAATAAATATCACAATTTTAAAATCTTCCAAAAATACTAACAAACTCTTTCGCATGAATCATTTTTTACCTACATTACTCAACAGATTATACTCATACTCAAATTATAATGTCAAAAAATATCACAATTTTAAAATCTTCCAAAAATGCTAACAAACTTTTTCGCATATCATGAATCATTTTTTTACCTACATTACTCAACAGATTAAACTGCACTCAACACTTTTTCGCATGAATCATTTTTTTACCTACATTACTCAACAGATTATAATGCTAAAAAAATATCACAAGTACTCAAGTCTTTCCACCTTTGGCTGAAATTCCTACCATCTATACTTTTTCAGCTTTGACATAATCGTTTTCATTTTAACTTTTACTTTCTTATCTTTTTTGAGATTGGTATCGTCCTCATCTGGCGTTTTGTCTATCACTTCCCAATCGCCATCATGATCACCACTATCGATATCATCATGATCAATCAATTCGAAATCCAAGATCAGTGCGTTCCTTTGTGATGATTCTTTTAAAGAGTTATCAGCGGTGGCATCGATAGATTCTTTCTGTTTAACTTTTTCAGTCTCTAAAGCGTTCTTCCTTGATTTATGATTTGATTTCCTTGACATCAATGAGCCCGAGTCCATAGCCTGCCCGGATAAATTAGTGCATATTAGTATCAAAATCATCACCATAATATCTCAATTAAATAATATTCTAAATCATCATTTTTAATTAATACCAAATCCAATATCACCTTGTCCTTATTTGAAGACTCCATTGAGTGATCAGGCCTCGGATCCATAGATACTTCGTGTTTAATTTTTTCACCCTTCACAGAGCTGTTCCTTGATTTCTCTTCTGATTTCCTTGATTCTTCGGGTTGAATGTTTTGACCGTTCACGATCCTCTTTTCTGATTTCCTTGTGCCTGACTCTATGCCCTGCTTACAGTAAATTAAATAAATGAGTGTACATTGATATCACATTTATCACCATCAATATATCCCTCTGTCAGATTCTAACGACTCTTCATCCATAAGCCTGAAACAGCAGAAAATGTTTAGAAAATTAGAAAATGAATCATAAAACAAGAGTAATATACAGTGACTTAAAAGCATTACCGGAGTTTTGACATCTGTATATTCCATATGTTTAGAGTTTGCCAACTTCCCGTTATTAAACAGAGATGAAATTTCTGAGTTGTTCGGACTTCGTGGAGCTGAATCATTCCATTTATCCAAAATGTTGTTACTAAAAGCGGCTTCCTTGTGATCATTAGAGACGGCCTTCTTCGGACGATAAGCGACCGAGGGAGTACGGGTTTGAAAATGGTTATCGTTATTTAGTGTAGGCTCTAGCATGGGCAAAACGTGCCTTTCGAAAAAAGGGAGCGGAAAACTTTCGTGATTTTGACCTTTAACGACCTTCTTTCTTGATTTCCTTCGGCCTGTCTCCATACTCTGCATACAATAAATTATATAAATCAGTGTACATTAATATCAAAATCATCACCATAATATCTCATTTAACTTCCTAGATTTTAACTACTCTTCATCCGTTAACTTGAAACAGCAGAAAAACCATAGAAAATTTGAAAACGATAAGCCTGAAACAGCAGAAAACGTATAGAAAATCTGAAAACGAATCATAAAACAAGAGGAATATACAGTGACTTAAAAGCATTACCGGAGTTTTGACAGCTGTATATTCCATATCTTTAGAGTTTGCCAACTTCACGTTATTAAACAGAGATGAAATTTCTGAGGTGTTCGGACCTTGTGGAGCTGAATCCTTCCATGTATCCAAAATGTGGTTATTAAAAACGGCTTTCTTCTGATGATTAGAGACGGCCTTCCTGGGACGATTAGCGACCGAGGGAGTATGCGTTTGAAAATGGTTATCGTTATTTAGTATAGGCTCTCGCATGGCCGAAACGTCCCTTTCGAAAAAAGCTAGCGGAAAATTTTCGTGATTTCGACCTTTAACGACCTTCTTTATTGATTTCCTTCGGCCTGTCTCCATACTCTGCATAAACTAAATTATATAAAGTAGTGTACATTAATATCAAAATCATCACCATAATATCTCAGTTAACTTCCTAGATTTTAACCACTCTTCATCCGTTAACTGGAAACAGCACAAAATGCATAGAAAATCTGAAAACGATTCGCCAAAAGGCGAGGAATTTAGAGTGACTTAAGAGCCCTACCGGAGCTTTCACATTTGTACACTCCGTCTCCCACTTCCCGTTGTTAGACGTAGATGGCATTTCTGAGGTGTTTGAACTTCGTGGAGCAGAATCCTTCCGTGCATCCATAACGACTTTGTTGATATGATTAGGGACCGAGGGTGTATGGATTTGAAAATGGTCACTGTTAGTTTGTACAGGCAGGGTGAACATATTTAGTTTAGGCTCTCGCATGGGTGAAAGGCGAGTTGTGGAAAAAGGGCGTGGGAAAGCTTCGCGATTTTGCATTGTTCAGAAGAATTACCACGGCCGATAGGTAGAAAATAAGAAGGATCGAATTGTTCGGAGGGATCGCTGCGGTTGGTAGGCTACTCTTCTTAGAATGACAACCCAGAAACGCTTGTTGTAGAGACAAATTTATTTATCTTCGCCATACTTGATTTATACAAAATAATAGCCGACAAAAAAAATTAAAATATCCTTGAACTTCGGGATTATAAATCATAATTACAACATTGATACCAATAAAAGCGGATCCCCTAAACATCCGTATGATTACGGATTACCAATCATAATTAAAACCTCGGTATCCATGAAAACCGTTCCCCTAAATTATTCCAATGATAATTCGGAAAGCAGTGAAACTATTTCATTACATGTATAGAATTTTCATGAGACGCTTCTCACATTATGCATAGGAGGGCTAATTTTTTTAAGGTTAAGGTGGTTTTCTTTATGATATAATTTCTTATTCGGTGGTTTTAACACTCTGTTTTTAAAAATATTTATTTAAATTCCATATAATATTAATGTATAATACGTTTCTCAAAATCAGTATTTGGGTAATTACTAAAATTTTATTGAAAGATTTAAAAACTATCATTATATAAAAGATAGATATGATATTATATTATATTATATTATATTATATTATATTATATTATATTATATTATATTATATTTAGAGATTATAAATGTATTAATATTAGTTTATAATTAAATTATAAATATTTAAATGTACCGGTAATTCTTTTTAATCAAATTATCTTGGTGTAGATAGTAGGTTCTATTTATCATGGTTTATGGTGATATTTTTTTTTTTATATATATAGCATATAACAATCTAATATTTTGGTTATATTTTGAATTGCGAGTGTGAAGGATTGAGCATGTAGCTAGAAAGAAAATGGAGGATGACAAAGATTTGTGCGAGGCCTTCGATGGGATGCAAAAAATGGTAGATTTAATTTATGTAGCCTATAAGGTGAAGATGGCAAGAGAGGAATGGGAGAAAGAAAGATGAGAGGAGGATGCTCCATCTACCCCCTTGAGTGAACATTATTCATCTTCATCATCTTCTCATCATTCGAATCAGGAGATCGAAGAATGATGAAATGAGGAGACTTCTATGAGAAGAGAAAGAGGAAAAGTAGACATTGCAACTTCAGTTACAAACCAGGGAAGATATCTTGGAAAAATTCAAGCACAATAAAGGCTTAATGAAGCCATCATCACCTATTTTAGAATCAACATTTGAGGTAGATGATGTTTATGATTCTTCAGTTTCATTTTCACATGACACTATTTCTGTTGGAAATATGGAGGTACCCATTTGAGGAATCGGCATGAAACTCCTTACCGAGATGGGATATAAAGGAGTATGACTTGGCGTTAATGGCTAAGGAATGACTCAACCATTGGAGGTTCTAAAAACACCTTAATTTGCAAGTTTGGGGTATACTAAATGAGATTTCTCAAAGGTGTCAAAAGATTCCAAGACTTCTTGAAACCATCGAGGAAAGAAAATGATCGGAACACAACACCATCCTCCCATGGTAGTGCACATCATAAAGGGAGAGCTAAGGCTAGCTTTGATTTCCAGAATCACACCAGAGACAATCAAGAGAGATATAAACACATTCAGTATTCTAAAGTTCATTTTGATTACAAGCATATTAATGATGAAAGGAAATCATGGCATATAAAACTATTTAGTTTTTGAGATTTATAGACCATGTGGTTGTTGAGTGCTAGAGGAGAATGGTAGCAAGAAAGAGGATGAAGAGTTAAATCCCTTCTCCAAATCATGGAAGGAATTAGGTTAAGTAGGTATAGAGTAAGAATAATTTTTGTATTCATTGCAACAAAGTTGGTCATGAAAGAACAACACATTAGAGGCTCCATCCAGAGCAATGTCTTAAGGGGAAGGTGTCTGTGCAGAAACTAGCTGGTCAAGGTGTTCAACAAACAAATTCCCAACATTCATGGTTGTCGACTTTGTTGAGTAAGATATGGTTTTACTAGACATGGTAACTTTCCATGGATGCATTCTATAAATCATCTGTTCTAATTTAAGTTGTAAAAGTGATGATGTGTTTTCTATCGCTTATTAAAGCAACGATGATGCTTTAATCTTTCTTGATAACTGGGTATTGATTTCTATTCTGATGTAAACTTGACTAAAGAGTTTATATTATAAACTCTTGGCAAGTATGGAGATGCTTGGGTCATGGTTGGTTATGTAATTACGCATGTAATTTGCAAATATTGTACTATAGGTTTGCAAAGGATGTATGTGTCGTCTCATCACTTATGGCTTTAAAGAACAAGGACAAAGGAGAAGGAAGAGTGACCTCTGAGGATACTTGTAGTGCAGATAATGTAACAGAATAGTTGCAGTTTATGTTCATGATTTTTCAGGACCAAAAGATCCTCAATGGGGAGGAATGATACAGGAGGATCCAAAAGTAGAAGTGGCCTTGAAAATTTCTCAATAATAAAAAATCATATGAAAGAAAAACTAGGAATAGATAATAGTACTTGTCGCTCTGATTCCAATGGTGTGAATGACACTTAAATTCGAGTTCGTATGGTCGAGTTATGCTTGGTCAATTTTTTTCAAACTAGGCTAAGTGGCAGGTTTAATGAGGAAAAAAATTTGACCAAGACCTACTATGTGCAATCTGACCACCAGAACATGCAAGTTTGTTGAATAGTTAAAAATACCAATGACCTTGATTTTCGACAAATTTAAAAATGTCTGATTTTTTATTAAAAATGAAAAAAATATAATAATAAGGGTGGGAAGTTGTGACCCCTACCACCCCCCACATTTTATTATAAATATAGAATATCAAAATATCAAAAGTTAGGTGACCCCTGCCACCCCCAATGAAACCACATATACAATGCGTTATTTATAATTTTAAGTCAGTGAGGTTCGAACCTGGCTCCCCACTTGGGCTGGCCCCGGATGGGAAACCCCCCAGCCACTAGATGTGATGTTAACTTCTAACACGAAGTCAACAAAAAAAGTCATGGTATATTGCTAACCACCAGTCCAAGTTTAAACACGACAGTTAAAACAAAAATACTAAAGCACTTTCCAATTGGGGGTTAGTGGGGTTGGGAACCCTAACCACCCATTCCAGACTTATTACATCCACTGTTAGGCCAAACAACCTCACTTTGTTATGTCCAACCAAACACTCCATATAAACTCACTCAGTTCATTTGACCAAGAGCCTAGTGAGGACAATCGATCGAAACCAAGAGAAAAATAGGGGTGGAACCATGAGAAAATCTGCAAAGATGTTAAAAGATTAGGCTAGAGGTGTCAATGTCAAAATTTGAAAAGTTGATAGTCATTTTTATACATTTTCTCGACAAGAGTGCAACCATGTGGTCTATTTGTCCATCTCAGCAGTATAAATTTAGGTGACCAGTAGAAAGGAATCCTTGCAAAATCTTGTGGAATCTAAAAGACTCCCTTGGAGGTTGATGTTTGGCCAAGGAAAAATGATGCCAACTTTATAGTCATTTTTCACATAATTTCACAAGGAGCACAATGGTGTGCTCAGAACCATCATCCGAGCAGCATAGTTTTTGGCCATCTTCAGGAAGGAATCTTTGGTGTAATCTTCAAGATTCCCGAGGGTCAAGAATTTGACGGTGTTAGAATGAGGCATGGTCTATAGTCGTTTGATACAGTTTCCTTCCACGAATTCATGGTAATGTTCATTTTAGTAGCTAAGCTTTGCATTTTTAGGTTGTCCTCGAAAGTGGAGATATATGATGCAGTTATGTCATTCTTTCCTTCTGATTTGTTGAGATGATGTTTTTGTTGTTGAGATCCCTGATTACCATTATGTTGAGGGATACGTTTATGCCACATCTTGTGAGATTTTATTAGTTTTTCATGTTGAAGGGATACCCAATGCGTGGGAGTACTTAAGAACTTCTGGTGGAGAGACATGCAACTCTATTTGAGGGTAACCATCCTTGTAATGAAAAATAAGATACCATGTACATCATCATCATTTGCAGTATTTAATGAAGAAACCTCCCCACTCTTAACACCATGGCCTAGAGACATAACCCACATTGGGGTGAACTCCGTTATCAATGTGTTTTGTGTTCTCAATTTGATGGTTTTCTTTATGATTAATCTTCTTTATAGTATGAACATGTTTCTTTTTATGATCTTTTGAATGCAATTTTGCTAACATCACAGAAGAAAAAGATCTTGGATAATTCCGATAGATGAAGAGAACCAGATCAAGTTTAGTATGAAGGACCCTTATCTTTATTGGATATGCGGGAGGATATGTATTAAGACCTTATTGGGTAAGCATTTGGAATCTAATTCTCTTTGAACATGTTTTAGGGTATCTAAGATAGAGTAGTCATAGAGGACCCATATTATTTGAGGACTACGAATCAAAGATAAGAATACTCTTGGTGGAACACACCTTGAGAACCAGAGTGGGGTATGTTTTGAAAGAGACAATCATGAGGGTGTCTATACATATTTAGTCTCAACAACATTGTGTTTAGATCTTGTGGAGAGATAGAGTTGTTAGTCAATGCCTTGCTATGTGACAATGCTAGTTGATATGATGCTATACAAATGGGTTACCAATCCAACTCTTCTTATGAGAAATTCTTCAAATTAAGAATGAGCAAGTACCATGGTCAATACCTCCCTAGTTAAAAGGGAGTGTTGAAAAAATTAACTAGGTTCGGTCTTCATAATGAAAAGGAGAAAAATAAAGTTATTATTGTAATGCTTGTTTCATGGGTTTCATGAGCAAGGAATTTTATTTTTAATTTGACTCTCATTGTGAGTCCTTAGGATTGGTCAAGAAGTCAAATTTAGTCAATGTCATGTACGAAGGACCCTTCTTGGGCATATTATATTTTTACATGAGTCAATGAATATGTGAATTATCCTTCCAAGACGAAGCTCAATCATTAACCTCAGGTCGACTTCAAAGTGGAATTAGTTTTCTCCTCCAATAGTGACGTCGACTCACCTACATGTCAACTCCACTAATTACCTTGGGAAACAACTATAAATATGAGTGCTCAACATCATTTCAGAGGTATATTTTGGCAGTTCACAGTCTGAATTATGAGGATGATCCAAGGAGATGAGTTACCAGTGAGGAAGGAAGATAGAGTAGAGAGGATGTGTATGTTGATTTGAGACTATTTTGTAAGTAGTAAAGGCTAAGAAGAGAATAATTTTATTGGAGCAATGGAGTTCAAAGTGTGTTTCAAGATTGGTGTAGTCCTCCTAAGGAGCTGAAGTGGAAGAAGGTTGAAAGTCTAAATCAAGCCAAGGTTGAGGAAGAAGTTGAGAAAGTGGAAGAACCAAAAGGTAGAATATTGTTGAAAAAGGAGCTTTGTGTCTTAGACATTGGAGAGGAAAATAGGTTAAGGGTCTTGTTCATGGTATTTGTCAATTTTAATATCTATAAGAATAATTTGTTTGGGTTTTTCTCTCAAAGAGTGAGAGGTTCATCCCTGGTTGATAGTCAATATTTTATGTCTCTTGTATCATTATGGTTTATGCATTGGTAGTTGTTTTATGAATAAGAACACTAATAACGTAAGTAAAAGAAGAACCTAACCTAAAGAAGTAAAAATCACTCACATGTAGTTGCGAATAGAAGAGAAATCACATAATTACAATGCCCTTGTTCTCCTTCCTCTACTTCTTCTTCAACCATGTCCTTCTTCTACTTTATACCTTCAACCTTCGTCCACTTCGACTCCTTAGTTGGAGTGTACTTCTCCTTGGCTTTCACTATCGAAATAGAATTCAACATTCACTACTACAATAATCCTTTCCTCTTCTTGTCCTTTACTGCTTCAATAGACTTCACCTTTCCTTGACCTTCATTTCTGCAATATATAAGTCTACAATCTCGTGTGTGTGGAGGTAAGTTGGCCCATAGAACAGTCCCAAATCAACACAAAATACCTTGTTTCTCTTTCTTTCTACCCCGCTCGTAATTCGGCTCCCTTAATGACCCTCATACTTCAGATCTTGACCAAGATATATCACTAAAATTATGTCATCTAAACTTAGGTTGAACTTCCTATTTATATAGGTCTCCTCTGTAATTAGCTACCATGAGTGTATGTGAATTGACATGTCCTTTCGAGGGTTTCTATTATTACTTTTGAAGATGACTTTAGCAGACTTTGCTTGGTCTTGGAGGGCTAATGATACTTATCTAATGACATACAAAATCTAATACGCACATGAAGGGTCCTTCATACATGAAATTTACTCAATTTCACTTTATCCCCAATCCTATGGACTCACAATGGGAGCCATACTAAAAATAAAATTCCTTGCTCATGAAACCCATGAGACAAGAATTACAATAATAATTTTATTTCTTCTTTTCATGAATGACTAAAATCACAATTACACATGTCATTATGAAGATTGAACCTAGTTATTTTCTCCAACACTCCCTCTTAACTAGGGAGGTATTCTTAATTGTACATCTCGTCGAAGGATATTCTCAAATTGAAATACTCTCATAAGAGTCAGATTGGTAAGCCATATATAAGCATCAACATTATAACCAAATTGTCTTTGAGACCTAACTAGACAAGATCAACTTCTTTCAAGAGCATTATGCTAGTCGGCTTTACGTAAGGCACCACATTATGTGGTCATGTGGTCAAGATGATAATGTGAACATATTGGATAAAATTGTTTTAATAACTTTTATTTTTATTTTTCAAATTTTGATTAAACAAATTAAACAATTTATATCATTAATTTATTTCTTACCATAAATTTAAACTTCAAAACAATACAAAATATTTAGTACATCATAACTTTCTAATATATACTCAAAAATATCACAAAAAATTTAAAATATTCCAAATATGCCAAACTTTTTTGCTTGAATCATTTTTTACATACATTACTCAACAAATTATATTGCACTAATACTCAAAATTCTTTCCATCTTTTTGAAATTTCATACCATCAATAGTTTTCAATTTTGAAATAAGCATTTTCATTTAAACTTTTAGTTTATTATTCAAAACATGATTATGGTTTTATGTTTTACATACCCTCACACTCATATCATATGTGGGTGAGGGTATGGGTGCATAATGATGTTAGAAATATTTTTTTTGCATAACATCACTAGCCACTCCCACCCCAGCCTCATATGATAAGAATATGATGGTTGGGGTGAGGGATGATATTATGCAAAACATATTTAAGATCACTCGCTACCATAAGGTGTGCATAGGGGATGGTATTATAAAAAAATATGAATTTATCTTCTAAAAACACCCATGTTTTAAAAATATATGGATATCTCAAGAGGAATTTAATGTCCAAGTTGTTAAGAATTAAGTTAGCCTTGGATGGGATAACTAATCAACCATATCATGAATCCATTTTACCGTGTTTACCTTGAAAAAATGGGTACAAAAATCAATGGCTCCCTTTTTTTCTCTCATCCCTCTTTATATTTCTCATATGCAAGCTTTGCATATTCTTGTGAAAGTGATATGTTTTAGGAGGCTCTAGTTTTTCAGTTGTCAAATTTACCAGTTTTTTAAATATGAAATTTGAAAGATATATATAATTGATTTTTAGGTATTCAACTAAATTTACAAGGATTCTTACTTGAAATACAAGTGTTTTTTTATCATAATTGTTCATTTTTTTTCATTTAAATGAATTATCTTAACCCATATATTTCTTTTCCATGAAATATATTTTTATTGAAGTAATATATGTATTAGTGTTACAAATATATTCATGTTCAATTTTGAAAAAATATGTTTTAATCTATAAAATACATTAATATAATTCATAATTGTTTTAATAAAATTTATATTTATTTTTCAAATTTTGATTAAACAAATTAAACAATTTAAAATATCATTAAGTTATTTCTTACCATAAACTAAAATTCAAAACTATTAAAAAAACTTAGTATACCATAACATTCTATAATATATAAAAAAAAATACATATAAGTCTTATAAAAAACTACGAAAACCCTAGGAGCTCTATGCCATGGGATTGTCCAGACCCTAAGGTTTGAAACCTGCAATTTTTGACAAACACGGTAGGAGGAGAAGACTATAAACAATTAGAGAGAAATAGATGACAAATGCGGACGGGGAGGGCAGGTGAGAGATCCCCTCATACAGGGATGTAGCGACTGGAGAATCAAGCTATAAAACCAAAAATTCGTCGACTTCCAAAGAAATGATTAATCCAACAAATGGCCCAGTCCTTGGAGTGCGATGGCAAGAAAGAGGCAGAGGGAAATATCTGCCATGTGCAACAAAAAAACCCAGATTTCTAATCCCTCTAAATAAACTGGAAAGATTTGTAATCCCTTTAAATAATCTAGAAAGATACCGTAGCTTCATGAAGGACCATGCGATTATCTGCAAGTTCATAGGCATGTGGCTGACGAAGAAGGGCCTAATCAAGTGGATACAACAGAAATGACAACCCAAAGTCCATATCGAGCTCAATCAGGGAGCCAAAGGCTTCTTCACGGTAATCTTCTCAAACCTATAAGATAAGGAAAGAGTCTTTGAAAACATATCCTGTTCCGATGTCGAAGGTGCCATCAATATCATCACTTATTCAAAGAATACCCGTTGAACCAAGAAGGTCTAGGGCCAAAAGAAAAACAACCAAACCCCCACAGGAAGGAAATGAGGGGTTCCAAGAAGCGAAGAACAAGAGAAGGCCACCAAAGGGATCCCACAACCCAGAAACAGTCAACCAAACCTAGTCGAGTAGTAAAAATAGATACGACGTATTGTAAGAGGAAGAAGAAACAAAAAATTAACCCAACTCATGGATTACAAAAAAGAAAAATATAAGTAGCCCAAGTAATGCAAAAACAACACCAAAGAGTAAAGCTCAAATAGATCTCATAGATAAAGAAGAATGGGCAGGAATGGAGCTCACTACAAGGAAATAGACCCAAGCAAGGGGGAGGAGTTAAGTATGGAAGAGGAATTTCTAAAGAAACTATTAAATGATTGGATGAACTTAGATGAAATATTTATCCCAAGGGACCAAAATAAACTATACAAGGAGACCTTCCAACAATATAAAGCCAACCAAGGAAAGAGACAAGTAGAGATTGCAGAGAAACTGGGTATTCACCAACAAAATGCTCAGGAATATCAAAACAGAAAAAAAGGAGGAAAGAAAATAGGAAGGAGAAATCCATGGGAATCGATCTAGATAATGGGAGAGATTTTGGTAAGCACTGGAAGGGTGGTACCGCTATTAGTGGTCCACCAAAAAGTCAACAAAGTTACCCAATGATAGTAATATCCTAGAACATAAGAGGCCTAAACAGTAGAGGAAAACAAAGATATTTAATAGATTAGTTGAAAAGGGAAAAGCGTCAAATAATGCTCCTCCACGGAAAAAAGATAATAGGAGAGAATCTAGAAGATATTCTAAGGAGGATGAAACTGAGGTATGAGGTAGTAGCACTGGATGTGAAAGGTAGTGTAGGAGGCCTAACAATCATATGGAACCCAACAGAGGTAAAGGAATATTATTGGATAGGGATGCAAGGAATCCTCATAGGTTGCTTCCGAAACATAGGGACCAAAGAATGGTTTATGGTCTTAGCAATCTATGGGCTTCATATTCCAATAGAAAATGAAAAATTCATATAAAGCATAAGGACCATAAACCAAGTGCACGATGAAAATCTGTGTTTGATCGCAAGGGACTTTAATTTGATAAATACTTTGCAGGAGAAAAAAGGAGGGTTTAGAAGGGAGGAACCCAAAATGGAACAATTTAGGGACATCAAAGAAGAGCTACAACTGGTTGATATCCCAACAATCAATGGAATTTATGTTGGGTGTGGAGCCTGATTATCTTCTATATTCAAAGGTATCGCCACATAGGACCCCAGTTCGAAATGAGGGAGGCAATGCCTCCCGTAAAATATTCGCTGCAGGGGGGGTCCAGGGGAGGGGTGGCTGCGACCTTTGAGAGCCCCCCCTGGCGGGGGATTTCGGGGGTAGCGCCCCCGAAGCTAAAAACAGCTGTAAAATTGCCTTATAAAAGTATAGTAATTTCTAGTCAATCTAGGTCGTTTATTAGGCGGATGATCTGACGGTAGAACTTATGTTTAGTTTAGGGTTTTTTGCCCTAGAAGGCAACCCCTCTCTTTGTATGAGGGTATTGTATTTGACGTTGTGTGATAGATGTGTACTCTGTGAGCGAAAAACAAAGAGGTGAGACTGTGAGAGAAAACAGAGGATATTACAGTGGATTTGATGTAGGTTGTGTCTCTCTGGATAATAGAAAGGAAGGACTGGCTGTTCGGGGTGGACGTAGCCCAAACTGGGTGAACCACGTATATCTGTGTCTCTCTTTTTTTGTGCGTTTTCTGTGTTTTATTTCTGCAATATTTTATGTGTTCCATTGCTCCGTAATATATAATTTTCTAACAATGTACACGTGGAGCAATAGAAGAGGAGGAAATCAATAAATAGCGTCTTGCCTAGACAAATTCTTGGCAACTGAAGACTTAATCAGCAAAGAGATATATTATGAGGCATCCATCTTGCCATGTATGGGATCATACCACTGGCTAATTAGAATAGAAGTGGATATGAAACAAGGGAAAACTAAGAGACCTTTCAGCTTTGAAGAATTTGGTTGAGAGATCCGACCTTCCTAGAAAAACTAAAGGAATGGTGGAAAGCAAGTGAGAAACAAAGAAGAAACCAAATGCATACGTTCCAAATCCATCTTAAAGAAATCAAAGAAAAGATAACAAAAAATGGAACAGAGAAGAGTTTGGTAATATTCAAAAGGAAGAGGAACTGCTACAGGAAAAAATGAAAAAGGTGCAACAACAGATAATAAATAACGAATGCACTAAAACCTTGGTGGAGGAAGAAGGACAAATCTTGAATAGATTATAGGAAAGGAGGCAGAAGGAAGAGATCCTGTGGAAAACAAATCAAGAATTCAGTCACTGAGAGAGGGGGAAGGAATACTAGATTCTTTCACAAAGCAATGATTCAACATTACGAGCATAATAGGATCTTCTCCCTAGTGGACTAGGAAGGAAATATCTTACTCAAAAGGAAGATATCGAGAACTTTTAGTCCATCACTTCAAAATTTATTGACAGAACCTAATATAGACAAGACAAAAAATATAAATAGGATTATTGGCATATCCATCAACTAGTGAGCAATGATCAGAACCTGGCTCTAATGGGGGAAATCACTAAATCCAAGGAAAATTTTAAGGATGGAAAATTGAAGTTTAAAACATTGGGAATCTCACTAATCCCTAATATGCAAATTATAGTTTATTGATATATTTGTAAAATTAATCAAATTTATAATTATTTTATATATAGTCTCTAATGTGGCGATTTTTAAGGTAAAATCATATTCTAAATTTGGGCGAATGTCATAAATTGGAAATTGGCGAATCTTTTTTGGGAAAAATCATGGAAATTAGTGGGCGAACATTAGCCCAGTCTAAATCTGAGGTGGAAGAAGTAATCAAGGATTAGCGAAGAATAAATCTTCGTGCCTCGATGGCTTCACAACAGAATTATTCCAAGCAACTTGGACTATTATAGGACAATACATTGTGCTAGTAGTGGAGTCAAGACGTACTAAAAGGATGCATCTGGCCCTAAACTCCAACTTCCAAGTTCTTATCCCCAAAACAGACCATTTGAAAGATCCTTAGGGGTTTATACCAATAGCTCTATGCAATTTAATATATAAAATTATGGCTACAACCATGGTAAAGTACCTCAAACATATTATACCCAGATTAATCTCTCAAAGTCATACTGTTCTGTCAAAGGAAGGAAAATTGTGGATGGGATAGTTATGGCCGAAGAGGCGATTCACTCCCTGAAAAGCCAAAAAAGCTAAAGGAATGATTATAAAACTAGATCTATAAAATGCTTATGACCACCTAAGCTGGACTTATCAACAAGGAATCTTAAAAGCATTTGACTTTGATCCCAGATGGATAAACTAGATCTATCCAATGATATCTACCCTTATGTTCTCAATCCTCCTCAATGGCGCTCCGACAAAGCTTTTAATTCAACAAGGGGGCTAAGACTAGGTGATATTGGCTATTGAAGTTTTAGGGAGATATGTAAAGCGAAAGTGCAAGGTGGTCAATTTATAGGTATGTGAATGAGGGTTAATGACCTTCCGCTAAGACACCAATAGTTTTTCGATGACATAATGATGTTTGGGCAAGAATCCCTCAAGGAAGCTAGATCCATGATGGAAATCTTAAATGATTTCATGAGTGCCTCAAGGACGGAGATTAATAAAGACAAGTTAGATATATTTTTTTCAATACAACAACCCAATCCCAAGCTTTTCTAGCAAGAATCATGGGCTTCCACATAGGAAATCTACCCTTGAAATATTTGGGGATCCCGCTAAGTCTTCATCTAATCAGAGTGGAAAACTAGAACATTTTTCTGGTGAAAATCCAAGGCAGGCTGCAGAATTGGAGCTTCAAGACTCTGAACATGGAGAATAGAGTAATATTGTTGAAGGAAATGCTTCAGTCAATCCCAATATAACAATTATCAATCCAAGATGTCCCTAAAACTATTTGTGAAGGGATGATTGACATCTTTAAGAAATTCCTATGGCAGGGGCCAAACATAGCCAAAAAATGGGAACTTCTATCTTGGTATTGGCTAAGAAAACCTATCAAAGTAGGAGGGTTGGGTCTCAGAGTCCCCTATATTATAAACCAGGTCATGGGGGCTAATTTATGGTGGGGATGGATTGAGGGAGGAACAAACCTATGCAAAGAAATATGGGGAGAAAATATGGAATTCCAAGATCGACGAAAGGAAGGCTAAGAGTCCAGGAAAACATAAAGGGGTGAACCATACAGAATCTGGCATCTGAAAACAAAGAACTGATAAGAATTCATAGTTTCTAGGAAATAAGGGGATAAGACAAAGCCAGATTCTGGCAAGAGGCATGGAAGTAGACAAAGAAATTACATAGTATGCCAGAACTTGCGGAAATATGCCAATTTACCAATAACCCTGCAAATCAGACGGTGAGAAATTATTGGGCAACGGATACTGGGGAACACTAGAGAAAATGTAACTGGAAACAAGACTAGTTGGGTGCTCCAGAATCAATTTAGTGTGCATCATATGAGAAGGAGATGGAGTCTCGAAGAATAGTGATATCAAAAGGACTGGATATAATAAGGTGGGGATATATAAATGTGCATTTTCTCCCAGTAGTTGAGCAGGCTCTTGCACGTGCAATTGAGTTGACGGTTCCCTTTGAGACCGAGCAAAAATAATTTACATGCATGGTTTTCTCCTCCCAAGGCAACATGAAATGGCATCCTTTGATTCGGGGACCTATTTTTAGCAGCTAGAGGTTACATGCAAGGATCATCTCAGAAACCTCTCGCCAAGTGTTGTTTTTCCTAGATTTGTGGCATGCACATCACAATCTCGATCTTATCAAAACTCATCAACTAGACACTACAGAGTTCATTCCTCACATCAACCTTGTAGCTCTGGCATCCCACATTGCATCTGGGAGTCGTCAATACATTCATCTCAGTTGTATTTGGGTAAGCTTGATGTTCATGAGTTGTGCTGCGTTTCTGTCGCTTTTTGTGTTTCGCTTTGTGTTATTTCCATTTGCTTGATTTCAATGAGCACTTGTTGTCGTCTTGATGCATGTTAGATTGTAGAAGCATCGTTTTAGTTTTCATTCGCATCTCACTGCTATCGCATGCATGGAATTGTTTTTCACGGATGATCACCGTTACAACAACTCACTTCATAGACATGCATGATTTCCCATTTTCTGAATCCTACAGTTGTTTTTGCATGAATGATCATTCACTCTTGTTTGCACTCATCTCATCATGCATTCACAATTCTCATGTTCTTAGTCGCTCGTCGGTTGGACTGGGCTGCCTTGGCCTGGACCATGCCTTGTCCGGCTAGCACTGTGCATTTCCAGAAGCGAAGGTTGTGCCTTCCCTCCAGAAATTGTGAAATTCTAGCCAAGAACTGACCTCTAGGCACGCATTGCGTAATTCTTGGAGGCAGTGTCTTGCTGGCCCCAAAACTACGCAATGCAGTTTGTTGGTTGCTGTCACTGCTAACTTAAATTGCATATTACATAGTTTTAGTCCCTAGCAGGCAAGGCTGGACTGTACATTGCACAGTTCCAGTAGTTAGTCAGCCTCCTCATAACCCAAACTGTGCCTTGCATAGTCTTGGCAGTCAGTCTCCTGACCTCCCAGTGGAAATTGTGCAACTTTCATGATACATCACACAGGTATGTTGCAAGTAAGTTCTCAAGTCCATTTTGGTTTTGAACTAACAGATTACTTTCCATGAGTGTTTCCATGTCCCTAGGTATCACAGGTGTTCATTGGCCTCTCAAAAGCACATGTACGATGGTTTCGAGGAGATCAGAGTTGAAGACACCATTTAGACTATGCTTGGGGAAGCCGTTGATCAAGTATCTATGAACTTGCCTACCCAAGGCAACCTAAAGTTGTTCGTAGACAAGGACATCAAGATATGATGTAGCAACATCACTACAAGCAGCACCATCAACAACAGTTGAAGGAAGCATATTGGATGCAAAGAACGCAAGAAGAAGGTTGTTGACAACACAGAGATGGAACAAAGTTACGAGCTCAAGTAAATCTATCTATGATGAAAGAAACTTTGGATACTCAAGCTATGAGGTGATGGTGCGACATGAAGACCATGCGATGGCAGAGACTGGAATAGAGAAGGAATTTCATGTGCTCAAATAACAACTCAAGGAAGAACAAGATTTGCATAGACAAGAGAATCAGTTGCAACAGGAAATGGTACAACAGGGGGCGCAACATCAATAGACAGATGAAATTATGCCCAAAGAAGTAATAGATTCATCCCAACAGTTGCCACGGAGTAGACATGGTGAGTGGTGTTTTTTATCGCATGCAAGGGAATTCAGCAGTGTGCATGTCTTTATGCACACGCATGCAATCTAACCCATTTGGCACACTCACCGAGGCAAAGGCAAGAAGGAATTCTAACTAGAGATGAACATGTAGTTGATGTGCATGACCACCAGCACATACTAGAATATCAGCACGAACACTATGCATCAGTGTGTTTACGGTTCAGCCGTACCCAAGAAGACCATGTGCATGCTAGTAGACGATATGTATGTCGGAGCCATACCAATGCACATAGATGCAATAGAGGCAAGAGTTTGCTTCAGAAAGATGTCACCATAGAGTGCATGCACACCATCATGGATGACCAAGCTTGGCATCAACTCACCACCTTCACCATCACAAGCATGTCAAATAGTTCGTCATGCCACAATGGGCCGAGTGTCAGTGATGACTTGCATGGGTTGGTTAAGCCATTTTGTCTCACATGAACACATGTGCAATGTAATGTAACATCTTGTCAAGTGTAAGTTCAAGTGTTGATAGTTGGATGTAACACTCATAGAGTAGATGAAGAGTCATGAGGGTAGATGAACTGTCACAAAGGGGAATATCAAGGGTCACCCCACCCTTTGCTATAAATAGAACGTCATAACTCATTGTAAAGGATTTTGGTTAGCCAAGCTTCTGATAAGACTATCCTAGAGAGAGCTTGGCTAATACTATAATGAGCCTTCGCTTCTCCACTGCGCAATGCTAGTACATCTCTTTGGAGGAGTAGGCAGTTGTGGTTGTAATGTTCCACAGTCCAAAACTAGTGGTTGGACATGCATGTATTGTATGATTGGAACTTACACTTCTTAATATAATAGAGCCAACACATTTTCGTGCATATGTTGTTATTGTAGTTGGACTATTCTGGTTGCTATAGCAATGTATGTTATTTAACTTACACATTTGTGTATGAACTATTTTTGTATGCAATTGTATGAATATTGTTGCAAATGTGATGTTTGTTTGAATATCACTTTGGATTGCTAGCTATCTTGCTTTCCAGTCAGTGATGGATATTTGCTCATGTGTTCCCTTCCAATCTGAGTACTATTGCATGTTTCCAACGAGTGCACTCACCTCACCCTATATGTCTTAGTGTTGGGTCTAGAGCCTGATTATCTTCTATATTAAAAGGTATCGCCACATTGGACCCCAGTTCGTAATGGGGCAGGGGGGGTCCAGGGGGGCCGGCTGCGACATTTGTGAGCCCCCCTTAGCGGGGGGATTGGGGGTAGCACCCCTGAAGCTAAGAATAGATGTAAAATTGCCTTGTAAAATGTTGTAATTTCATAGTCAATCTGGGATGTTCATTAGGCGAAGATCTGACAGTAGAAGTTATGTTTAATTTAGGGTTTTTTTCCCTAGAAAGCAACCCCTCACTACATATGAAGGAATTGTATTGCGTCTACATATATCTGTATTCTGAGTGAGGAAGAGAGAGGAGATTTAGAGTGAAGAGGGAATTACAATGAATCTATTGTAGGTTGTATCTCCTCAGTTTGCTGGATAGTATAAAAAGAAGGACTGGTTGTTTCTCCGTGGACATAGCCCAAACTGGGTGAACCACATATATCTGTGTCTCTCTTGTTTTATGCGATTTCTGTTTTATATTTTTGCAATATTTTATGTGTTCCATTCTCTATAATGTATAATTGTCTAACAACTGGTATCAGAGTTGAAGGTCTTTTTGGCTGATAAACTCACAAGAGAGAAGGGTTCCTGGTTCAAGTAGGAGCAATGGTGGAAGATGGTAGGTTTAGGGTCAAAAAATTTAACGGCCAAAACTACCAGCTGTGGAAGATGCATATGGAAGATTATTTGTACCAGAGAGATCTGTACCAACCATTGAGCGGAGAGACAAAGAAGCCAGTGAGTATGACAAACATAGAATGGGATATTCTTGATAGAAAAACACCTAGAACAATATGGTTGTGCCTAGTGGCATCGCTAGCGTTTAATATTTCAAAGGAAACGACAATAAAAGGTTTAATGTCTACATTGGCCAAACTATATGAAAAACCCTTGGCCTCAAATAAGGTATTTCTTATGAAGAGTTTATTTAATATGAATATGTCAGAAGGTGGATCTGTTGCTGACCATTTAAATGAGTTTAATATAGTTACCAGTCAATTAAGTTCTGTAGGGGTAACTTTTGATGATGAAGTTAGGGCTCTGTTATTTCTGTGCTCATCGCCAGAAATTTGGAATGGTTTAGTTATGGCCATTAGTAACTCTATCACTAGATCTAGTACTTTTAATTTTGATTATGTTGTCAGTGCAATCCTTAGTGAGGAAAAGAAAAGCCCTGGTTATAGCATAAGCAGTAAGTCAAGAAAAGGTAGATCCAAGTCTAGATCCGGGATAGTGTGCTGGAAATGTGGGAAGAAAGGACACCTGAAGAAAGACTGCAAGTCTCGAAAGGGAAAAGAACGGAGACACGCAACAAGAAAATAATCATGAAGCGAATGTAACAGGTGATGTGTTGCAAGATGCTTTGAGTCTTTCATTATAAAATGTTTTTGATTCCTGGGTCATAGATTTAGGGGCCTCATTCCATGCCACACCTGATAGGAAACATTTTTATGATTATGTTCAAGGATATTTTGGACAGGTTCGATTGGGTGATGAGAAACCCTGTAAAATAATTGGAATGGCTAGATTTTTCATAAAAAAGCAAAATGGAAATCATTGGCTATTTAAGGAGGCAACGCATGTTTAGATCGAAGAAAAATATGATTTCAAATGGGTAGTTGGGACTTGGGAGGTGAAGGTTGCGTAACTACTTTCACAGATAAAACTTGGAAGGTCACTGAATTCGTGGCAATAGCGAAAGGAGGAAAGGTTGGTACATTGTATTTATGCAATGGTATTTCTAATTCTGTTAATGATTTAACCTCTACAGGATAAGATACAACATTGTGGCATCATAGGCTTGAGCACATGAGTGAGAAGGGGATGCAAATTCTTCACTCAAGAAATTTGTTGCTAGGTTTGAAGCATGTTGATTTAAAATTCTGTGAGAATTGTGTTTATGGAAAATAGAAGAGAGTCAGATTCCTTATAGTTGGGAAAGAAAAGAAGAGCGAAAAATTAGAGCTTGTGCATATAGGTGTATGGGGACCTGCTCAGGTATCATCTCTTGGTGGCTCTCGTTATTATGTTACTTTTATTGATGATGCAACCAGAAAAACCTGGATTTATTGTATTCGAAATAAATTTAATATATTTGATACTTTCAAGAAATGGAAAGCTTTGGTTGAAAATTAGACAAGAAAAAGGTTGAAGTGTCTTACACCAGACAATGGAGGTGAATATTGCAGCAAAGAGTTTTGATAGGTATTGTTCAGAGAATGGAATTCGTAGAGAGAAGACAGTTCCAGGAACACTACAAGAAAATGGTGTGTTAGAAATGATGAATAGGACAATCATGGAGCGTGCAAGGTGCATGAGATTGCATGCAGGATTGCCTTTGCAATTTTGGGAAGATGTTGTAGATATTGTTGTTTATCTAATAAACAAAGGGCCTTCAAGTTCCTTGGATGGTGGTATTCCAGAGGAGGCATGGACAGGTAAAAAGGTAAACTACTCTTTTTTAAAGACTTTTCATTGCGAAGCCTTTGACCACATTAATAAAGAAAATAGAACAAATCTTGAGGCAAAATCAAAGAAATGTACCTTTATTGGATATGGTGTTAATGATTTTGGTTATCGATTTTATGATTATGAAAAACAAAAAATCATTAGGAATAGAGATGTCATATTCAATGAAAAGGTTTTGTATAAGGATCAGCTGCAGGAAAAGAAACGGGAAAAAGAAAACAAAGATACACAGTGCTTGACGAGATCACAGGAAAAGTGATGGTGCCTGAAAATCATAATGATCAATAGCTAGAATAACAACGCAATAGCAATAAGTACCTCAAAAACCTAAAAGTGGTGTTAGAAGATCTACCAGGATACGTAGACCCCGTGAACGATACTCTCCTTCATTATATTATGTATTGTTGACTGATTTTGGGGAACTAGAATGTTATGAATAAGCCGAGCAGGTATAAACCAGGAAGAAGTGGGAGCAAGCCATGAAAGAAGAGATGGACTCCTTAGCACATAACCAAAGTTGGGACTTAGTCAAGTTGCCTGCAGGTAAAACAACATTGCAGAATAAATGGGTTTATAAGTAGAAGGAAGAATATGGAGGTAGAAAAAGGTATAAAGCTAGACTTTTGGTGAAAAGGTTTGCACAGAAAAAGGGTATAGACTTTGATGAGATATTTTCTCCTGTTGTTAAAATGACTTCAATCAAAACTATTTTAAGTTTAGTAGAAGCTGAAAAATTTGCATCTTGAGCAGTTATATGTAAAGACAACCTTTCTCCATGGGGATTTGGAGGAAGAGATATCTATGTAGTAGCCACAAGGATATGAGGTAAAGAGGAAGGAGAAACTAGTGTGTAGGTTGAAGAAGAGCTTGTATGGCTTAAAATAGGATCCAAGGCAGTGGTATCTAAAATTTGACAAGTTTATGGCTGAACAAGGATATACTAGATGTTACTCTGATCATTGTGTTTATCTCAAAATGAGAAATGATGGTAGCTATATTATATTGTTATTTATGTAGATGACGAGCTTGTTGTAGGTTATAACATGAAGGAAATAAATGTGCTCAAAAGAAAATTGGCAAACACATTTGCAATGAAGGATTTGGGTGCTGCTGCAAAACAAATCCTTGGTATGAGAATAACTAGAGACATGAAGAATCGCAAATTAACATTGCCCCAAAGTGAGTACATAGAAAAGGTGTTGAAAAGGTTTAATATGCAAAATGCAAAACCATTTAGTATACCTTTGGCTAGCCATTTCAAATTAAGTAAGGAGGAGTGTCCCAGGACTCAGGAAGAAATGGTTCATATGTCTAAAGTTCCATATGCATCAGTAGTTGGAAGCTTAAAGTATGCAATGGTCTGCATAAGGTCTGATATTGCACATGTAGTGGGAGTTGTAAGTAGGTACATGAACAATCCAGGAAAAGAACATTGGATGGAGGGAGGTGAAGTGGATTCTTAGGTATTTGAGAGGTAACACAAATCAAGCAATATGCTTTGGTGGTTCAAACATTGCTCTAGAGGGATATGTTGATGCAGATATGGCGAGTGATAGAGATAACAAGAGAAGCACAACAGGATATGTGTTTACTGTAGGTGGAACAACTGTCAGTTGGGTCTCAAAATTGCAAAGTGTTGTTGCACTCTAAACAATAAAATAAGAGTATGTTGTTGCTACAGAGGCTAGTAAAGAAATGATTTGGTTACAAAGGTTTCTGGATGAATTGGGTACGAAGCAAGAGTTGGGCAAGTTATACAGTGGCAGCGAGAGAGTGCCATACATCTTGCAAAGAACTCTGCATTTCATTTCAAGACTAAACATATACACTCAAGTACCATTTCATATGGTCAACATTGGAAGATGGACAGTTGAAGCTATAAAATATGCACACAGCCAGAATCCTGCAGATATGTTAACAAAAGTTGTAACCAAGGAGAAACTGAGAATCTACGGAGTTTCAATTGGTCTTCAAGTATGATGAAGAAGATGAGAAATAGTTAGGTCTAAAGTGGAGTCACTATCCAGCAAATGAAGCAGCGGTGGAGTTGTTATAATCAGTCTCCAAGTGGGAGATTGTTGGGTGTGGAGCCTGATTATCTTTTGTATTCAAAGGTATCACTGTATTGGACCCCAGTTCGTAAAATATTCACTGTGGGGGGGGGGGGGGGGGGGGGGGGGTCCAGGGAGGGCAGCTGCGACATTTGGGAGTCCCCCCTAATGGGGGGATCGGGGGCATTGCCCTCGAAGCTAAGAATAGATGTAAAATTTCCTTGTAAAATGTTGTAATTTCGTAGTCAATCAGGGTCGTTCATTAGGCGGAGATATGACGGTAGAAATTATGTTTAATTTAGGGTTTTTTTCCTTGGAAGGAAACCCCTCACTATATATGAGGGAATTGTATTGCGTCTATGTATATCTGTATTCTAAGTGAGGAAGAGAGAGGATATTGAGAGCGAAGAGTGAATTACAGTGGATCTATTGTAGGTTGTATCTCTTCAGTTTGCTGGATAATATAAAAAGAAGCGTTGGTTGTTTCTCCATGGACATAGCCCAAACTGGGTGAACCATGTATATTTGTGTCTCTCTTGTTTTATGTGTTTTTTGTGTTTATATTTCTACAATATTTTATGTGTTCCATTTCTATGTAATATATAATTCTCTAACAGTTAGAACCTCTCTTGCAGCTTCCTTGAATTACTACATCTATCACACCCTTTCTACCAATAGAGTTATCTTACTTTCCTCTGTGCGAAATCGCGGTCGAGGCATTACCATATTACCCACTGTTGGGACTCCTACACCAAACCGTTTGAGGTCTAATTGGGACTTCCTAGCAGGGAGATCGCCTGGAATGTTGGTGGGAACAACACCATTAACACTCATGAAACCCATGAGACAATAATTACAATAATAATTTTAGTTTTCTTCTTTTTATCGATGACATAAAATCCAAATTACATGTCATTTATGAAAGTTGAACCTAGTTACTTTCTCCAACACTCCCTTTTAACAAGGGAGTTATTCTTAATTCTACACCTCATCGACGAATATTCTCAAATTGAAATATTCTCATAAGTAGAGTGGGATTGGTAAGCAATCTATAAGCATTAACATTATTACCAACATTGTCTTTGAGACCTAACTAGACAAGCTCAACTTCTTTCAAGAGAATTGTGGTAGAAATATTTATGTAAGATACTGCATTATATGGTCATGTGGTCAAGATGATAAGGTGAACATCTTGGATAAGAACTTGTTTTAATTATTTTTATTTTTATTTTTCAAATTTTGATTAAACAAATTAAACAATTTAACCATCTCATTAGTTTATTTCTTACCATAAATTTGAAGTTCAAAACAATTAAAACTATTTAGTATATCATAACTTTCTATAATATATATAATTAAATGTAACTTTCAAAAATATCACAATTTTAAAATCTTCCAAAAATGCCATACTTTTGTGCTTGAATCATTTTTTTACATACATTACTCAACAAATTATATTGCACTAATACTCGGAAGTCTTTGCGTTGTTTGTTAACAAAATTAATAATGATAAGGTAGAGATTAATGATCCCCTACTAAGCTTTGATCCTATTTTTCCTGTTTCCAAGATGCTTACCAACAAAGCATTTCAATGATTAGAGAGATATATCACTCTTGTATGTCTGAACTTGCTGAAATTTACCTTAAATCTATTTTATTCACATTCCAAAGTTATGAACAAGTATGTGGCTTGGGAATGTGCTCTCCCTTGTCCCTAATTGTGCCAAATTTACTTATGATACATTTTTAGAAAAATAGTATTAGCTTCTTTGCCTTCAAACCAAAATTATGGGTGAAATTTGATGATACATTTGTTACTTGGTGGCATGGTTGTGAGAATTTATTTAAATTTCTAGAATACCTGAAGAGTAAATCTCAACGCATCTACTTTGCAATAGAAGTTGAGGAAAATTTGATGTTTTAAATATCAGAAAAACTTCTAGAATTTTTGTAACAAGGTATTTAGGAAGAAGACTAAAATAGAACAATACTTACATGCCGATTTCCATCACTTGTAGGAGAATCCTTAAAACCATAACAACTAAGGTTTGAGGATATTGATGATGAGAATTCTGAAGTGCTTTCCATCTTCACAATTTTTTTAACAATAATGGTTGCAATGAACACCAAGTATCAAAATAACTTTATAATTATACCATACAAAAGTATAATCACGAGCAATCCCAAAGGTTGCCCAGATTTTACTGTATTGTGTCGATTGAACAACCTACAACATTGCTAAGGTCCTTAAAAAAATGGAACATATATGCCATATTTATAATTGTGACTCCAATAAGATTCTTATTTTGTAAGATACATAAAAGTTATTATTGACCAAAAGTGAAGGGGAGGACTCTGGAAGGTTCTAACTCATGTAGACCTTCTAGTTCATGTAGAAAATATTACACTGGAGCGAGTAGTTTTTCCATAGGAATCAGGATCATGTTGCATACAAAAAACATAACCTCTCTTATTACTAGGTATTAGCTTATCAGTAAAAAAAATAGAACACAGATCGGAATTGAGTATACCAACATTTTGGAAAACACCAAGCATTATTGTCAAGAAAAACTATAGAGTAGAAGTAAATGGAATTGAGAGACGTGTCAAGAACATCAACCAAGATGATAGATGGAATAGCACTAAAACTTATATTCGTCATCTTCATTATGTAAATTTTTTCTTTATCTTAAATCTTCTTTTAATGTTCATTATAGTTTACCTTTTATGTTAATATATTTTCTTTATTACATTATCACATTCATTCATATTTTACTTATTTACTTATACATATTGTATTTATAATTAACATTTTTATACTTTATATATATTTATACACTAATGCTTATTTATATTTTAAATCATTTACTACTTTATATGATCCAGATTTAAACAGGAACGCAACAAATTACAGAGATAACCATATACACAAAGATGCAATGGAAATAATACTTCATTTCATTAATGGAAAAATACTGAAATATGCTTACAAATAGAAATGGCAATAAACTAGCTAGGGCGATGGTAGCTTATCTCTGAGAAGAGATGTGATGGCTACATGCCTCTGAACTGTGTTACAATGAGGCTCGAAGGCCCTATTTATGTGAGAAACAATGGAAAAAACCCTTAACATTCCAAAACCTAACCCTAGGAGATGAAACGCCAAACTGTGGGCCCCGTTTGGGGGTAAGTTGGTACATCAACTTCCCGGGTCGTAACTTCGGCATATGATCTCTGTTTGACGCGTACAATAGCTCATTAGAAAGATCTATCCGAGCACTACCATTGTTGGAATGGGCAACACCAGTCCATTCCATGGACCGGTGTTGCCCCCGGATTCCCAAAAAACGTCGTTTAGGGCCTCAACACGCTCCGGAAGTTCAGGACCCGAAAAACTGCTAAAAATAGTAAGTTGTGCTACAATTAAGGAAACTGAAAATGATGAGAAAGACAATGGTGGGGGTCCAGGTGGACTTGGCAGGTGGCCACCAATATCCACCTGGATCATTCCCCCCCCTTAGGAAGCAATGGTCCCCATTGCGTTGAGCTCCTCCATGAGATGAGGAAACTTCTGCTGAACTTGTTCCCTGGTGAGCCACTTGCCCTGCTGAAGGAGTTGGCCGCTTTGACAACTCGATACAGTTGGATATTCTGTTGGCGAGTGTTCTTGATCTGTGTGTCCATGATCCGATCAGTTGCAGCTTGTTCCATGCAATCTGGATTTAATTCTGTGGGTTTGAGCTGTTCTGCAATGTCGGATGTGTCTAGCAATGGTGGAAAGTATGGCCGAAGGCGGTCCACATTAAATACTGGGTGCAGGCCAAGGAATGGGGGAATGCTGAGCTCAAATGCATTGTCTCCCATAGCCTTAGTAATGGTGTAAGGACCATATCAGAGTGGTCTCAATTTTCGATAGGCTCCAGTAAGGCGTTCCTTTTGCAAATGCAACCAGACTTTGTCGCCCACCTGAAACTTGTGTGGCACCCGATGTTGATCATGTCGCTGCTTGTACTTGGCATTTGATTTCTCAAGAATGTCATGGACCTGCTGGCGAATATGTTGGATGCGCTCAATGAAGCTGGTGGCCTTATCTGTTTCGGACTGGACATGAGCTGAATTCATGTGAGTAGCTGCAAGTGGCATGGCCACATCAATGGGGCATAGTGGCTGGAATCCCAAACCCACCTGAAAAGGGCTATGGCCAGTGGAGCTGTGAAGAGCTCGGTTGTAGCTGTGCTGAACGTAGGGGAGGCTCTCGTCCCATGTGCGTGGATGCTTTGAGTTATACATGCGCAGAATGTGCACAATCATCCTATTGACAACCTCTGTCTGGCCATCAGTTTGAGGATGGAAGGCTGTGGACTTCGTGAGTTTGGTGTCCAGCATTGACCAGAGACTGGACCAAAAGGTGCTGAGAAACCGACTGTCCCGATCTGAGATGATAGACTGTGGGATCCCAAAGTGCACCCACACTCGTTCAAAGAAGAGTTTAGCAGTGGCTTCTGCTGTGATATTCTTCTTGCAGGCCATCATAATGGCCATCTTTGAGAACCTGTCGACGACCACAAAAACACAGTCATTTCCATGCTTAGTGGAAGGAAGGCCTGACATGTAATCCATGGAGATGGATTCCCAAGGTCGACTAGGGGTAGGCAACGGGGTATAGAGGCCTTGCTTCTTAATGGTCGGTTTGGCAATGGCACAGGCAGTACATGATCGGATGTACTTCCCAACATCCTGTCGAAGATTCGGCCAATAGAAATAGTTTTGCAGTACTGCCACTGTTTTCTCGACCCCGAAATGCCCAGCAGCCCGACTGTAGTGTGCTTCCCAAATCATCTTGGCACGCTCGCTTGAAGGAACACAAAGGTGACCGAGGTGGCATAATAGGGCATCCTGGAGGTGAAAATCTGCAACTGCCGACCCTCCAAGAGTGTCTGGTATGTGTGGCCGAATTCTGGGTCGCTTTTGTAGAGAAGTGGCCAATCAGAAGTCTCGTGCCCGCAAGAGTTGAGCACGGTGGTTAGCGCCATGATCGGTGGTCGACTGAGGCAATCTGCAACATTATTGGTGCTGCCCTTTTTATACTTGATATTCAAGTGAAACTGTTGCAGGTATGTAGACCACTTCTGATGGCGATCATTCTGCAATTTCCCTTGGGTCTGTATGAACTGCAGAGGTCGGTGGTCTGTGTGGATGACCGTTTCCTTCCCCAAAATGTAATGCTTCCATTGTCGGCAGGCCTGTACAATGGAATACATCTCTTTATCATAAGTGGGGTACTTCCGGACTGTGTCTGAAAGTGTTTCACTGTGATATGCCACTGGATGTCCATGTTGAGTAAGGACTGCCCCAATAGCATAGTCAGAGGCATCTGTCTCGACCTCAAATGGTTGTTGTAAATCTGGTAACGCGAGCACTGGTGCGCGTGCAGAGGCGATCCTTCAACTCCCTGAATGCCTTCTGTTGAGATTCAGACCAAAAGAATTTTGCTTTCGCCGCCCTTGGTGACTTGACTCAAGGGCCAAGAAATATGAGAAAATCCCAACACAAACCTGCGGTAGAAGTTGGCAAGACCTAGAAAGCTGCGGAGCTCTGTTAGAGTGGTTGGAGAGGGCCAATCCCGAATGACTTGGACCTTGGCTGGATCGACATGCACCCCCTGTTCATCAATGATGTATCCCAGATACTGAACCTCGGTCATGCCAAAAGTGCATTTCTCCAAATTGGCACATAGCTTGTGTTGCCGCAGTGTTTGGAGAACCTGTCGGATGTGGTGGAGGTGCTCTTCCCAACTCTGGCTGAAGATCAGAATGTCATCCAAGTATACTACTACAAAGGAGTTGGTGAATGGCCGCAAGATGTCATCCATTAGCCTCATAAAGGTTGCAGGAGCATTCGTCAATCCGAAAGGCATGACCAACCATTCGAAGAGGCCCTCCTTGGATTTGAAGGCAGTCTTCCACACATCTGAGGGTTCAATTGGTACCTGGTGATATCCTGACTTCAGATCGATCTTGCTGAAATATTTCGCCCCCTTTAGTTGGTCTAGGAGGTCATCAATCCGCGGGATCGGGTACCTATTACGGACAGTGATCTTGTTCAGCACCGATAGTCAATACAGAGTCTCCACGTCCCATCCTTCTTCTGTACCAACACTATCGGGCTCCCACAGGGCGAAGAACTCGGACGGATGTGACCTTTCTGCAGGAGCTCCTGAATCTGCCTCTTGATTTCATTGTTCTCCAGAACGGAGCGCGATAAATTGGTCCATTGGGTAGCGGTGCACCTGGGGTCAGATCGATGGAGTGCTTGACTTGACAGTGCAGAGGAACCCCTGCCGGGGAGGTGAAGATGTCTTCGTACTCCTCCACAATCTTGTCCATCTGTAGCTGCCGTGCAGAGGGACCCCGTTTGGAGGCCGCGGCCACTGTCTTCTTCTTCCCTTGAGGGCGTATCATCAGGAAAACAAATTTCCTGGTTTTGGAAATGATCTTACTGCATTGTTTTGCAGTAATCAAAGAGATGGCGGCAGGTGGTGCTACCTCTGGTATCCTGAACAACTTATTTCCCAATGTAATAATAACAGCACGGGGCCTTGATTCATACACAGCATGTCGCTTCCACAAGTATGGTTGTCCTAGTAATACATCACAAACTTCAAGGGGAGCAATGTCACACAATACCTCATCCGTGAAGGGCTTGATGTTGTATGGAAGGCGACACTGCTGGCTCACGCGAAGATCTCGCCCTTGGTGAAGCCACCCAATGGTGTATGGTTGTGGATGTGCTGTGGTCGGTAAGCCCAACCGCTTCACGACCTCTGCCGAAATGAGGTTCTTTTGACTCCCGCTATCAACAATGAACTGTATCGGGGAGCCCTTTACCAACATCTGGGAGTGGAAGAGACGCTCCTCCTCCTCTGGATCTTCGGGTTCATTTTTCTGGATCTTTGCGGTAGCAACAGTGGCGCTGGGATCCGCATCAATGATCTGCTTCCCTTTTTCATACCCCTTATCGGGTTCTGACTCAGAGTCGGAACATGCATCTGATTCTGAAACCTTTAGCTCAGCCACCAGTGACTGCTTGGCCCGACACTCACTTGTGTTGTGAGTGGAGCTCTTATGGAACTCGCACCATTTTCCAGTGTCCTTTCTCGGCTTCGCGGCGTTGCTCTTTGCTTGCAGCTTCGGCTGGTTGTCTTGGGCTGTCCCGCCTTGGCTTTGTCCTTTGTTATGTGGTTTAGGGGCACCTTTCCCCTGCTTTGGATTCGCAGATCCAAAGTCTCGCTTCTTTTGTTTAAACTTCTGCTCGACCTTGACGGCATACCGGTATGCTGCGCCGAGCGAGGGGATGTTTAGGAACTGTATTTCTTCCTGGATGTACTTGTGCAGGCAGCCACGGTATTTGAGTATCAAATGTTGCTCCGAATCCTTGATACCCAACTTTGTGCGAAGGGTATGGAAAAGATTGGTGAACTCCGGCACGTCTTGGTCCCTTCCCTGCCGCAGCGTGGTCCACTTTATGTATTCATCCTCATAGCTTCCGACAGGGTAGTACTGCTCCTTGATGGCATCTCGGAACGAATCCCAGGTGGGTGCGGCTGAAAATAGTGAGCCAGTACTTTCATCCTTCTGCTCGCAGTAGGTTTCCCACCAGTCCTTGACGTGGGGGGCTGCTTTGAGAAGAGAAAAAACAATCTTTTCCCGACTCGAAAATTCATGAACAGAAAAATAACCCTCTAGCAGATTTAACCATTTATCTACGGCATCGGCGTCTATCTGACCCTCGAATATGGGGATTTCAAAATTAACTTGTACCTTAAAGGGTGTGGCGTTTCCAGAGGAGCTACTGGAAGCCGATGCGCCGCTTCTGGGTAGCCGCTGAAGGATCTGCGCAAAGCTGTCCATCATCGCGTTCCGTTGTCGCTCGAGCGCTTCTTCGAGCAAGATTTTGATGGGATCTCCTGCCCCCTCGTCTTTCTTCTCGTCCGCCATGGGAGGCCGTCGGGATTTGCGAGGCTGGTCTTGCAAAGGTTCAACCAGTTCAAGCCCTAACTCCTTATATCCCGACCTTGTTGGGGACATGCAAAGAAAAACAGAGAAAAAGCAGACCGCTCTGATACCACTGATCCAGATTTAAACAGGAACGCAACAAATTACAGAGATAACCATATACACAAAGATGCAGCGGAAATAATAATTCATTTCATTAATGGAAAATACTGAAATATGCTTACACAAACAGAAATGGCAATAAACTAGCTAGGGCGATGGTAGCTTATCTCTGAGAAGAGATGTGATGGCTACATGCCTCTGAACTGTGTTACAATGAGGCTCGAAGGCCTATTTATTGTTGAGAAACAATGGAAAAACCCTTAACATTCCAAAACCTAACCCTAGGAGATGAAACGCCAAACTGTGGGCCCCGTTTGGGGTAAGTTGGTACATCAACTTCCCGGGGTCGTAACTTTGGCATATGATCTCGTTTGACGCGTACAATAGCTCATTAGAAAGATCAATCCGAGAGCACTTTGGAATGGACTGGTGTTGCCCCGGATTCCAAAAAAAATGTCGTTTAGGGCCTCAAAATGGCTCCAGAAGTTCAGGACCCGAAAAACTGCTAAAAATAGTAAGTTGTGCTACAATTAAGGAAACTGAAAATGATGAGAAAGACAATGGTGGGGGTCCAGGTGGACTTGGCAGGTGGCCACCAATATCCACCTGGATCATTATAAGACCCTACCTTATCAAGGATGATAACAGTGACCTCAGAGTCAAGTCCTTTAACCCTCTATTTATTCTAGGCATTTTCATGTGCATACCAAATTTTTTAAGGATTTTTGTTTTTTGTTTTTTTAACGATTTTTCTTAAATTGTTAAACAATGTTATAATTTTTTTAATTTGAAATTCTCATTTTCAAATTGACCCATAGCGCTTTTATGGGACATAATAGCCCTGGTGGACTGCATTTGTATTTTCCTATTTTTTACTGTCTGAAAAAACATTTTAACCTTAGAAAAGGGTAAATTTGTAAGTGGCCATTCCTTCGTGAGTTCTATGACACTTGCACTAACATTGTTATGCTTCAAATTAATATTGCTCTTCTCAATGATGCTCGGATTGATGGAGTTCTAGGACCCTTATGTAAGCAAGGTGGTGTCGGGGCAAAAACAAATATGCAAAGGATGCTTTCATTGCAGAGATTGCATAGTTGCAAGCGATGGTATGTTTGGTTGCAAAGCCTAACTGAATATTATTTCAAATAGGCTTAGCATACTTGGGAAGTGTTTGGATGCAAGGATATTATTTGTCACCAAAGCTTTCATTGTGTTATAAGTTTTCCTCGAAGTAGAGGAAGCTTTCATTATGCAGAGGGAGGTGTGGGAGTGCCTGGTGGAGTGAATTTTTATTTTCCTATTTGTCGGTGTCTTACAAATCATTTTTAAACTGAAAATAGAAAGCTAATTTTGTAAGTGTGCATTCCTTGGATGAGTTCTTTCAAATGATGCCAAAATTGTTGGGGTTCTGGGAGCTAAAAAGGTATGTAGAGGAACCTTTCATTCTAGAGATTTCATAGGTGCAAGTGATAGTAACATTTGATGGAAAAATATAACTCAACATTATTTCAAATAGATTTCGTGTACTCAGGAAATATTCAGATGCAAGGATATTATTTCGGACCAAAACTTTCGTTGTGCTATAAGTTTTTCTTAGAGTGTGAGGGTCTGCAAGAGGCGTGCATTGTGTAGAGTGTGGAGATATGAGAGTGCACAGGTACAAAAGAAGCATAATTTTTTGGTACTTAAATTTCCAAGTATGAAGATACAAAAGAAGCCTAAACTTTGTGGGACTCTATTTTGAGATTCTCATATCCCGTATGAGAATTATGTTGTTATTGGGAAGGGAATATAGTGTAGGAGCATGCAGTCACGTCACTAGAAAAGATAAGGGGTTTTGGCATGGGGATATTGTCTTCATGTACACCTGCACTCTAGGAGGAAACCTTTGACATTTTTCCATTCTCAGTCGGAGAGGGGATTGCAGGGACCCTAGAATTTGGGCGAACGAGGAGAGAAGCCACAGGCATGAAAGATGTTAGGGTAGTGAGACTAGATATGTCAGAACTAGAAGGAGGTGGGATGAATATTGTTCTACAAGGTGCGGGGATGGCTGGCCACCTATGTTGGGTACTCATTATGCTTGTTAGGATGGCAACAAAGGGCAACTCAAACAGGTTGGGCTGATGGCCAGAGGGAAGTTGGGCCACTGTAATTGGGGCTGGAGGGATAATGCATGCATGGGTGACGCTAAGGGAGGGATCCAATTAGGGCTTAGACCCTCATGTGGGGGGCATGAGCAGGGCCTCTTTGTGTATCCTACCTGCGGCGAAGAGGGGAATGCAACTGCAAGCGTCAGGGGAGTGTTAGAAGCTGGGGGGATGGAGCAGCACAATTCTACCACCCGTAAACGCGAATTATGAAGTAACACAATTAAGATTAATTGTTCAATTGAATGTCTTGTCTACAAATCAGGTCCACGAGTGGTAAAGCCACCTGAACACATAGAAATTCTAGGTATGACTAGGTAGCAGCATGTTAATCTGCTTATCCGCCTCGCATATAGGGGCTAGGCCGGTGAGGTCATGGAACAAACAAAAAAAGACTTGAGGTAGAGGTAAGGGGGCATGAGGAGGACAGAAAGAACACAAAACCTTTCTCTTTGAGTAGTCAATAAGGTCATAAGTCTGCTAAGTGATTAATCAATGAAGCGGCGGCCACCACCTACCCAGAGCGAACTAATGAAGAAATTATGAAATTGATAGAAGAATCAGAGGAATACTTGAAAAAGTAGGAGATTGAGACAGATATTCGAGAGTCCTCGTCTCCGACCCTAGGAACACAAGAGGGAGAATCACTCAGTTCAAACAGACCCTCTACTTCTACTAGTTGATGAAAAGCCTCTTGGGAAAGGCAATGGAACAGATCTCAGTGAGAATGGCGGTTACAATCTAGGTACTTCCAACTGATCTCACCTTTCCTTGACTTTCATTTCTGCAATATATAGGTCTACAATCTCATGTGTGTGGAGGTAAGTTGGCCATAGAATAGTCCCAAATCGACACAAATACCTTGTTTCTCTTTCTTTCTTCCTCGCTTGTAATTTAGCTGCCTTAATGACCCTCATACTTCAGATCTTGACCGAGATATATCACTAAAATTATGTCATCTAAACTTAGGTTGAACTTCCTATTTATATAGTTCTCCTCTATAATTAGCTGACATGAGTGTATGTGAACTGACATGTCCTTTGGAGGGTTTCTATTATTTCTTTTGAAGATGACTCCAGCAGTATTTTCTTGGTCTTGGAGGGCTAATGTGTTAGGCCCCTATACTACTAGTGTAACCCCTTATTGTTATTAGTACAATCCCCTTATTATATTGTTGTATCCATGTAGTGCCCATATTGTTACTATTGTGCCCCATAGAAGCCCACTATTGTTATTATTGTGCCGTTACATTTATTATTGTTATGATGGATCCGATTATCTTATGACTCCTTAGACTCCTATATATAGAAAGGAGGTATTTACATTTGTATCATCCAAGAATTATTCATTTATGTAATGTAAAGGAGGTTTCCCCTCGAAGAGGCTGAATTCTAAGGCATTGATCTATCTTTTCTATCTTTTTGTGAGCTGGTTTCATAACATTTGGTATCAGAGCTTAGAATTCTAGGGTTCTTTTGCTCCAAACAGGTCATCATGGCATTTTCGTTATGACTTTTTTCTGCGACATTTAAGATGCTAAAAAAAACCCCATTTCAGCCAAAATCATTCTGAACTGCAGCTCCGAATTTCACATCTTTTTGTGCTATATTTGCAGAGACATGATCTGAGGAAGTTGGCATTTTTGCAGACTCCTGAATTACATTCCACATAGGTGACCTGGGGAAAATAATCATACTTTTGTTTTGAGCATCAGATTGAAATTTCATAAGAAGTTACAGAAAGGGGACAGACTGTATTTTCCTGTCTATATTTTTCAAATCCTAAGGTCAAAACGGTGACACGTGGCACTTCCTACAAGTTCACTCTTCTGAAAAGGTAAATATATCAGGTCATCTTGGGAGATTGAGCATAACTCTTTCTTGAAGAAGAATCTGAATTCGATCAGACTGGTAGCACTGGAAAGAGGACACAGAAGGCTACTTCAGGTCGCAATTTCAGAACTGGAAGAGCCAAAATTACAGCGTTATATTCATTTCAATATCGAGCTCCTAAAATCAATAAAAGGCGATATGAGGAATTTTGATGGCAAGGATCCATTAAATTGGATACTTCAGATGGAGCAATATTTTGATCTACATGGTGTACCATTGTTACAAAAGGTATGTATTGCATCTTCATATTTAGAACGGATCAATTTTTTATGGTATAAAGCACTTTGTTCTCATAAAAAACTTGTTACGTGGTCAATTTTCATAGAGGAAATGATAGCACATTATGAGGATACAAAGAGAAACACCTTATTTAAAGCAACACCACAACAATTGGAAAGAGTAAAAGGGCTTTTTTACATAGTGCGAAGTAAAATTATGGAAACAAGGAAGTCTACCCCTCACAAATATAGAGATGGAAGTGTTGTTTCTCCTAGCCTTCCACAACCTATAAGGGTTACACCACAACAATTGGAAGAAAAAGAGAAAAAGGGCTTTGTTACGATTGTGATAGAAAATGCACTGAAGGTAATAAGTGTGCTGAGAAGAAATTATTTTACATAGAGTATGAAGAGGAGGAAGAAAAGGATCAAGAAACATCAAAAGAAGAGGATATACACCAGGACCCAACCTTAGAAATAAGAAATGCATCACACCATATCTTGTAAAGCATTGGCAAGAATTATCACTCCTCAAACTCTCAAGATAGAAGGACATATCAAAGAAGAAAAAGGTGCAAGAAGTGAAAGACCACATCAAGAAAGAAGAAATGAATCCAACCATATCTTGTAATTCATTGGTTGAAATTACCACTCTTCAAACTATCAAGATGGAAGGACATATCAAGAAGAAAAATGTTCAAGCTGTGAAAGATCACATCGACCATCAACAACAAGTTCTCCAACTTTTAAAGGATAATGCCACTTTGGTGCGAAATCGAATGAAACAACAGGTAGATCAACATCGTAGGGAAAAAAATGTTTTGATGTAGTGATTGGGTATTTTTACTGCTACATCTCAAGCAAGCTATTTATGAGAAGGAAATGTTGGCAATACTTATATGCACTTAAGAAATGGCAACCTTACCAAATGGGAAGACACTTCAAGGTAAAAATGGATCATGATAGTCTTAAATACTTTTAGAACAACTATTATCTTTAGAAGAACAGAAATAAATGTGTCACAAATATGTTGGGTTATGACTTTGACATCATCTATAGAAATGGAGAAAATTTTTTGTTGTAGATGCACTCTCAAGAAAGGATGAGGATGTGGAAGCATTGTTTTGTGCTATTTCCATTATCCAACCAAATTGGATAAACAAAGCAAGGGATGAATGGAAGAAGGATGAAGAAGTATGGTCCACTTATTCAAAAGTTGCAAAGATCCAATTTCAAACAATATTGCCAAAAAATTGAAGAGGAAGGAAAAATCATATTGGGAACCTGGAGCAGTGACAGAAACAAGAACCCGACAAATACGAAATTGATGAATTTTAGTGTCTCATCAAGTGGAAGAACTTACCCGCTGAAGATTCACATGGGAGGGCAAGAATTTTATACAAAAGCATCAAGACCTACTCAAGTGTTGAGGACAACACTTTTTGAAGGAGAGGGGCATGTTAGGCCCCTATACTCAGTGTAACCCCTTATTGTTATTAGTACATCCCCCTTTTTTATTGATGTACCCATGTAGTGCCCATATTGTTACTATTGTGCCCATAGAAGCCCACTATTGTTATTATTGTGCCCTTACATTATTATTTTTGTGTCGGCTATGATTATATTATGACTCCTTAGACTCTTATATATAATGGGAACCATACTAAAAATAAAAATTCCTTGCTCATGAGACCCATGAGACAAGAATTACAATAATAATTTTATTTCTTATTTTCATCAATGACATAAAATCACAATTACACA